>CAJGYO010000014.1:33116780-33716780 GCA_904845875.1 Miscanthus lutarioriparius | reverse complement strand
TAGTCACCTTTTGCCGTCAAGATGATGTAACTCATTAAACATGAGGAGTTCTTCAAGTTACATGTGGACAGAGCAGAACTTTAGTGTTTTGTGTCCTTCTAACTATCAAAGTGTGTTGGCCAAATTGCTGGAATAGGATTGCTGTGTCCCTCATGTTCTCGGATGCCAGATTTGCTATAGTGGCTACTCAAGGTCACAAAGTTCGGATGGGAAAGTTTTGCACTGCCAAACAAGGCAACTTTTCTGCGTTTATCTTCTCCCCTTATTCACCGGATACAACCATCGTGTGCTCAGCTAATCCACCACCACAGCGACTCAAACACACAAACATCATGTGCCGGATGTAAGATGCATGACACGACGTGCAATAGAGTCCTGGCAAACTCAAACAGATGAGTCCACCAACTATACAAACGGACAAGCGATGCAACAAAATCAAAAGTACCTAGATTAATTAACACTGTTCCCCTAATCTAATTGTTTATGAATACCGACAATGCCGAGAACACATCACGCAATTGGTAGGAAGGCGCGCATCTTCCGCCCAGACTCGTCCTCAACACTGGCTTGAAACTTCTTTATCAGTCCGGCCGCCTCGTCCTTGGCCGAGAGCAGGAGGAGCCACATGTATGTAGTGACTCATGTTGTCGGCCAGGAGGATGAAGTAAACCTTCCTGCCGTCACTAGTAGAGAACATGCATTTGATCCTCGGTCAAAATGGGCTCTAGTCCCGGAATTTTTTGCGCCCGGGATTAGAAATACCTTTAGTCCCGGTTGGTGTCTCCAACGGGACTAAAGGTCCCCAACGGCTCTGCGCGCTTGAGACAGAGGTGGCAGGGACCTTTAGTCCCGGTTGGAGCCACTAACCGGGACTAAAGTCCCGGTTGGTGGCTCCAACCGGGAGTAAAGGTCTACTCGGGCCGTGGCTGCGCTTCGGGGTTGGAAAGTTACTTTTAGTCCCGGTTGGAGCCACCAACCGGGACTAAAGGTCCCCCTTTATATCCCGGCCGTCTCCTTCTTCCTCCCCGAGCCTGAGCTCAGCACATTTTGAAGCTCACTGCACTAGTGTTCTTGCTTCCTCCCTCCCTCCATTGTTCCTCCATCCATTATTCGATTCCTCCATCGATTTCTTCAATTCCTCCGTCGATTCTTTGTTGTTAAAGGTTACCAATCTCATACTCTCATTTTTCACCATTGTCTTATCTCATTTTGTTCACTATATATATATATGGTTCTTTATTGTGGTTTTTTCATTTGTAAACAATTTGAGCTCAAAATCACTTCAAGCTTGCATATTTACATGAAATAAGGTTAAAGTAGCTAGTTGAACTTGCGGACCGTGTTCATCTCGGCGAGCACGTTCTCTCTGCGAAGCAATGTAACGGACGTCAAGGAGGAGCTTTGATTCTACGAGGGATAGCGGCAACGGTCGTGGAAGACCGTGTTCCCTTCCTCGTAGAATTGGAGCTCTTCCGTGGCCAAGCAATGTGGTGCCGTCCGGTGGAGAAATGCTCGCCGAGATGATCACGTAAGCAAGGTCAACTAGTACGGATGGTTATTTATTCACATGTCCCGATATCATCGCAGATGATACATCAATCACCGTACCCAAACATAGTATATATATAAATATAAACTTAGAAAATAGTTAGAAAATTATAGAAAATCCATACTAGTTGAACTTGCGGACCGTGTTCATCTCGGCGAGCACGTTCTCGCCGAAGCGGTAACGGACGTCAAGGATGAGCTTTGATTCTACGAGGGAGAGCGGCAGCGGTCGTGGAAGACCGTGTTCCTTCCTCGTAGAATTGGAGCTCTTCCGTGGCCTGGCACGGTGCCGTCCGGTGGAGAAATGCTCGCCGAGATGATCGAGTAAGCAAGGTCAACTAGTACTGATGGTTATTTATTCACACGTCCCGATATCGTCACGATGAGTACATTATGTGTGTACACTCCCATTCTTACGTTAATTTGCGGAAATATCATGTGAATTACTTACCGCCATGATAAAAAAGGCGAGAACACAATGACCATTAAAAATATCATTGTTTAGAGATCTAGATAATTTTATAGTTTCTTAATTTTATTTGTTTATAAAAGGAGAAATTTATAGTGTATTAAAAAATGAGTATAGAGAGTAGATGGTGGCTGCTTCCGGGTCCTCGGCCTCTCATGGGTTTCCAAAGCGACTTAGGCGGGCCTCCCTCTCATTCCATGCGGCAAGTGTCGTGATGAGGCGAAGATTGTGATGGAGTACCGAGTGAAGAAGGAGGGTCCCAACAAGGATCGTATCTTCTACAAGTGTCCAGAATCGCAATGTGAGTTATTTTATCGTATTTAATGATTATGGTTAGTTTATACCTATTTTCATGATGGTTGTGATTAAAGTTCTAATTTTTATTTTAATTTCAATTGGGATGGCAAAGTGGGCGATGTTCGGGCTTCTCTTTGGGAGGAAGAGTATGTTGAACTCGTGCAAAAATATCTTGCACTGTGATGAATCTGACGGCTAATGAGGCGGTGATCCAACAAGAAGAAGCCCAAAGATGTTGCACAATCGGGGGATGCATGCATTTTAGTTGAGATTGGTCGTGAAATCCTCACCGCTCTTGAAATGTATTTTAGCTTTAGTTCTTTTAGTGGTAGTTGGGATTGTCTACATTGTAGCGATACTTTCATAAATTTGTATCTTTTGTGGTGGCACGCATGTTGTATAAATAATTAATTATGATCTAGGTTTTAATATGGTATTTATGTCATGTAATGCGAGATGAGCCATCATTGGATGTATAATGCTTGATCGCCGCTCCCAAGAGTTCATTGATGGCGTGCATTCTTTGTTACGTGCGGCCGAGGAAAACAAACGCGATGGTTTCATGTCTTTGCCCATGTGCCATATGTAAGAATACGGTGGAATATCCTTGCTCAAGGACTCTTCATTCACACTTGTTCAAGTCGGGTTTCATGCCAAACTATATTTGTTGGACAAAGCACGGAGAAACCGGTGTTGTAATGGAAGAAGGTGAAGAAGAACAATGGGGACGACAATGATATTATTCCCGATGGTGCGTGCTTCAATGATCTTTGCAATGGGAGAAGTGAAGAAGAGGTAGCCCATGAGAAGATGAGCGGTGATGATCTTTCTCGGGTCATTCATGACGCACAAAGAGAATGTGAAAGTGAAAAGGAGAAGATCAAGTTCGAGCGGATGCTAGAAGATCACAAGAAATTGTTGTACCCTAACTTGTGATGCGAGGCGAGAAAAAGTTGGGAACCACACTAAATTGCTCTTGAGTGGAAGGCAAAGAATGGTGTATGTCGACAAGGGATTTGGAGAGTTACTAAAAATTCAAAAGAAGATGCTTAGAAGGACAATGAATTGCCCGCCACTACCTCTACGAAGCAAAACAAGTTTATACGTCCTATGGGGCTAGAAATAGAGAAGATACATGCATGTCCTAATGATCGCATCTGTGCACTGCGTGCAAAAAGTACGAGAAATTGGATGCATGCCCGGTATGCCATGCGTGGGTATAAGATCAAAGTGAGATGACCACGGTGATGTTGAGGCGAACGTCCACGGAAGAAAATCCTGCCAAGGTTATGTGGTATGCTCCTATAATACCACGCTTGAAACGTCTGTTCGAAACAAAGAACATGCAAAATTGTTGCGATGGCACAAAGAAGACCGTAAGGTAGACAATATGTTTGAGACACCCTTTGATGGGTCCCGGTGGAGAGCAATCGATGAGAGAATTTTGAGTTTGCAAATGACGCAAGAAACTTAAGGTTTGCTTTAAGTACAGATGGTATCAATCCTTTTGGAGAGCGCGAACATGAGTCATAGCACTTGGCACATTACTCTAAGTATCTACAACATTCCTCCTTGGTTATGCATGAAGCGGAAGTTCATTATGATGCTGTGCTCATCCAAAGCCCGAAGCAAACTTTGGCAATGACATCGATGTGTACACGAGACCACTTATTGACGAACTTCTCATTTTGTGGAATAAAGAAGGTGTACGTGTGTGGGATGAGTACAAACAGAATACTTTGATCTGCGAGCATTGTTGTTCGTAACAATCAATGATTGGCCTGCTCTAAGTAATCTTTCGGGACGATCAAACAAGGGATATAATGCATGCACACCTTTGCTTCGGTGATATTAGAGGTGTATTCTTGAAAAAAATGTCGAAAGGTCGTGTACCTTGGCCATCGTCGATTTCTTCTTGCAAATCACCCCGTAAGAAAGAAAGGCAAGCATTTTAAAAGGAAGGACCACACGACCAAGCCTCGCATAACCGAACCGGTGAGGATGTACTCGATATGGTCAATGATGTGAAAGTCATCTTTGGAAAAGGACATGGAAGCCAACCTATTCCAAAAGACGCTAACGGTCACGCACCCATGTGGAAGAAGAAGTCCATATTTTGGGACCTACCCTATTGGCAAGTCACGGAGGTCCGTAGCTCGATCGACGTGATGCACTTGACGAAGAATCTTTGTGTGAACCTGCTAGGCTTTATGGGTGTGTATGGAAAGCCTAAGGACACATTTGAAGCACGACAGGACTGTGTTGTTTGAGAGAAAGAGACAACCGCATCCAGAGAGAGAAGATGATGATGGACGCCATTACTTACGTCCCGCTAGCTACACTCTAAGCAAAGAGGAGAAGGAAATCATGTTTGAATGCTTAAACAACATCAAGGTACCATCTGGATTCTCCTCGAATATAAAGGGTATTATAAATGTGCCGAGAAGAAATTTCGTAACTTAAAGTCCCATGATCATCACGTTCTCATGACTTAATTACTTCCGATTGCATTAAGAGGAATTCTACCTCCAAATATCGTCTAGCCACCGTGAAGCTATGTGCATTCCTCAATGCAATTTCTCGAAGGCAATTGATCCAATTGATCTAGCTAAACTCTGAGAATGATGTGGTTCAATGTCTCGTCGACTTTGAGTTGGTGTTCCTCCTTCCTTCTTTGATATTATGACACACCTCCTAGTTCACCTAGTCAAGGAGATTTTCACTCTCGGTCCCTGTGTTCCTACACAACATGTTTCCTTTAGAGAGATTCATGGGAGTCTGAAGAAATATGTTCACAACCGTGTTTCGCCTGAGAAGGAAGCATCGCCAAGGGCTATGGAGAAGAAGAGGTCATTGAGTTCTATGTTGACTTTATTCCCGACCTTGACTCGATTGGTGTTCTGAATCGAGACATGAGGAGAGACTAAAGCGAAAAGGGACACTAGGGAGGAAAACATATATTGGTACGGATGATGATTATTTCAATAAAGCGCACTACTACAGTTCTCTGAGAACTCCTCTTTGGTAGATCCGTATATTGAGACACACAAGGATCTCTTATGATCCGAGTTTCTAGGGAAGATGAAGCTTGGATTACGCATAAGCACATGGAAACTTTCGGCGGTTGGTTGCGAAAAAAATGTCAAGGTGATGAGAGCATCCATGAGCAATCAGTATTTATTGGCTATGCAACCATCATGGCATATCGTCACATACAAAGGGTACGAGATAAATGGGAACATATTCTACACAAGAGCCCAAGATAAAAGGAGTACCAACCAAAAGCAGTGGTGTCCGCATAGATGCCACAGACCGAATGGGAATAAGCGGACATATTATGGACGATAGATGAAATATGGGAACTAGAATATGCACCTACTTTGAAGATCCCATTGTTCAAGTGCCAATGGGTCAAGGTGACCGGAGGCGGGGGGTGTGATGAACAACGAGTATGGAATGACAACGGTGAGACCTTAGTAATATTGGGTACAAAGACGAACCATTCGTCCTTGCCAAGGATGTAAATCGGTGTTCTATGTCAATGATATGTCTACCAAACCAAAAAGAGGGAAAAACGATAATGACTCAACCAAATGTACCAAAGCACCACATAGTTCTTTCAGGGAAAAGAGTCATCGTGGGAATTGAGGACAAGTCGGACATGTGGGAAGAATATGAAAAGGATGACCGAATTCCGCCCTTCAAAGTGAACAAAGACCCTAGCATCTTGGTAAATGATGAGGACACTCCATGGTTCTGAAGCGATCATAACAAAGGGACATACGTAAAGAAGAAGTTCAACTTCTTTGTGCCCACTTGATGATATAGTGATTTAATATAGTGTGTGTTTGAGATATTATGTAATAATTGTGAATTCAGATGTTTATTATGTCATGTTTCAAATTAAATCAATGTTTGATTTGGTGGGATTTCTCTCTCAAAAGGTAAATTAGGATACCGAAAGTGATGAAAAATTAAAATATTAACGTTAAAATGGCGTGAAAACAAATTTCTGTCCAAAACCAATAGTTTTAATAATTTTAATTAAACACTACATTTTTGCATTAACGACATAATAAATATTAGTTACATTATATTTTATAATTCTAACAAAAAATAAAAAAGTTAGGTTATAGATTTTTCCTATGTGCAATAAACAAAAAAGAAAATTCATATTTTAACAAAATAATTTTATGCCTTTTATTTAATTTACTATGTATTTAACAAAAACTATTGCATTTCTATTGTATTTAACAAGACTATTGCTTAAAGCAGTAGGAAGCGAAGCTGCAGCCCACCTTTACTCCCGGGTGGGAATCACACCGGGAGTAAAGGTGGGCTGCATTCGGGTTCGCCAAAAACTCCTTACTCTCGGTGCGTGTTACCAACCGGGAGTAAAGGTATACTCTACTACTCCCGGTTGGTACATACACCGGAGTAAAGGGTTTTACTCTCGGTTGGTGGTGGCACCGGGAGTAATTCTCTCGATATTTAACCTCCAACGCTGGGCGCAGATCGATCCATAAGTCTTCTTCCTCGTCGAACACCGCCGCCCTCTTCTTCCTCGCGCCGCCTCCACCGCGTCGTTCGCCTTCCGTGACACGGCGCCGCCCTCTTCTTCCTCGTGCGGCCTCCCACTGCCTGCGCGCCGTGCCCCCTCCTCCGCTGACCCGTGGCCCTCCACCGCGCCTCCTCCGCGCCCGAGGCCCCTCCACCGCGCCCGTGGCCCCACCGCGCCTTCCATGACACCGGCGCCGCCCTCTTCTTCCTCGTGCGGCCTCCACTGCGCGCGCCCGTGCCCCTCCTCCGCGCGACCCGTGGCCCTCCACCGCGCCCTCCTCTGCGCCCGAGGCCCCTCCACCGCGCCCGAGGCCCTCCACTGCCGAGCTCGAGGTGATATGTTCATCGATGTCTTTGTACATTCTCCCGAGCCCTCCACTGCCCGAACCCGAGGTCGATTGAAAATTCCAAATTTTGAATCACAAAATCTAGGAACTGAAAATGAATATTTGGAACTCTATATATGCAGCGAGCGAGGAACTCTATATATTTGGAACTCTATATATGCAGCGAGCGAGGAACTGAAAATGAATATTTGAATCACAAAATCATGACAAGTTTAATTAAGGACCACCAATGAAATTACTTTAGAAATTAATTAGATCGATGTAAATCTATGGCTTGTATAATAAACACGCTATATATTATTTGGAAACCATTGTCGTTGTCACTAAAGCTGAAAATGATCCAGCCAATCAACCGCCATATATTCATCACTATATGATATGCCATTATTCCAAGATGCAGTTTCAATAGAAGAATTTTTTCTATCTTCATAGATCAATGTTTGTTAACGAAATTTTATCCAAATATATTCATGTAGGGTCTTTTTTTTGAAGGATTTGTTGTAGGATATATAATGGTCAAATAGGAACTCAATTTTGATACCCAGTTTGTAAACTAAGCGTTTTTTAGTTTATAAAAAATATCATAGGTGATGATGTAAGCAGTTTTGGTTGGACTTGCATGCATGGCTACAGACAAATGAAGGAAAACTTCAACATTTCTTCATTTGTGAACTTTGAATATACAGATATAATATATTAATGTTGCTAAAGTAATATGATGAATGACACATATACTTACATTTTATAATGACTTATACGTTTCTCATATGATGAATGACTACATAGTTCACATGGTACATAGGATCACAACATCACGCACCCGACACCGCCCGCCCGCCTCACGTCGTCGTCGTTGTCGACGACGCCGCCCGCCTCACGTCATCATCATCGTCAACACACCGCCACCGCTACCGACACGATATATATCGTCATTTGTATTCATATGCATGTATATATACATCGAGCACACCGCCGCCCTCGTTAAATCCATGCGTTTCTATGTATACGGCGGAGCACCGCCGCCTCGTTCACCCATGTGTACAGACATATATATCTGGCGGAGTGGAGCACCACCACTCTTGTCACACCGCCTTTCTCGTGGCCTAGTTGATCAACATTCGTATTATCGTTATCGTTAATGCTAAACAATCACACCGAGCGAAACGCTGCTGTTGATGTACTATATATTGGTTTTTTGTTTTTTGAAGCTAGATGGCCGACCGAGAAACATGGATGAGGAGGAGTTGATGATGAATTTGATCAACACCGGCACTCAAGTTGCGGCGATGATGGTGCTAAAAATAACGTGCAAGAGGATGCGGATGGCGGAGTCGATTTTTAGCTCTTGAACAAAATGAGCAACAATAGATTGGCCAAGTATATATTTTTTATTATTAGCTATATATATTATCATATGTCTTTATGTGTGCTCATGACATTAAAAATAATGTTTATGTTTTGTAGCCCTCTGGATCGACATCAACAACTACAACGAAGAGTAAAAATGTTCGAGGTCCCAAAAAGCCATTGGAGGGCCGCTTCATCATCTCGGAGTTCAATGTGGATACAGGAGAACAGGGGGCGAATAAAATGAAATTTATGCACCATGTGGTTACCTTGTACGGGACCGGCTCCCGATTAGTACCCGTGAATGGAAGAAGAAGACCAATGCTCCTCATATCAGTTTTGTCTCCGATCGTGACAAGGCGTTAATTTGGAATGATGTCTTGGTACATTTCACGCTCCAAAGCAGATGGTTATGATGATATAATAGATGGTGATGAATTGAAGGAGCGAGTTAGGGATTGGGCAATGAAGAAGATGGCCACCGGTTTGAGACTTGGAAGAAACACCTATACGATGTATGTCAAGAAGAACATAGCACCAGATTTTCTTGTCCCGGGCCCGATCTCAAAGCAGAGGCCCTATTGGGATGAGTTTGTACAAGTACAAGACTTGGAAGAGGGTGTGAGTCGGGTGATAAAGAACCAACGTAATGCCCAACAGAAGACATACCACCATACCTTGGGATCGGTGGCTACCCAAGCTGCTATTAAGAAGTGGAACAAAATGGAAGCAGCACCTTCTTGCCAAGGGTATCGAGACTGTAATCACTCGAGTGGGGAGAACGTGCGTGCAAAGAATTGGTTTTTCGGTCATGGGGAACACTAGACCGAGAGACAGGGGAAGTGAGTTTATGGCGCAAGGCGCAAGAAGCAAAGCAGAAAGATTGTTTTATGCTCAGAGAGCTATCTGCTAGTGGTGCGTTCAGCCCCAGAGAGAGAAGGATGAGTGACATACGCCATCGGGGACTGTTGAACATGGTGGCGAACTAGAGGCAAAGGAAGTGTCTCGTGGGAGCATGGATTCCCTCAAGGCAGACCTTCTTCTGAAGTCGCCAGAGAAAGAAGGAAGAAGAGGCGAGAGCGGCTCCAGAGATTGGAGGAAGCGGTGCGTGAAGCTACTGAGGAGCGGAAAAAAACCTTGAAGCGAGAATGCAGGAGGAAATAAGAAGGCAAGTGCAAATAGCGGTGAGTGCAAGTAAGTAAGGCATCGAGCGAGAAATCAACATTAGCCAATCATTCGGTTGAAAAGCATTTGCGCTTCCACGGAGATACCAAATCAAGGGGACACAGGATTGCGCTTCCACGTGGATGGCGTCATCGAACCTTGTACAGCGTGTGAGCTACACATTCGAAGGAGAATTCTACAATCAAGGTGGCTATCGGTCTTGTTAATCCTATCGACCGAACCAAGACACCAAGGATTCATGGGAATATAATCCAAGAAGGATATGCTACCATCTCGGTAGATAAAGCTGAAAAAAGGTTTTAGTGATTTACCTCTTGACATTCACGGAGGTGATGGCGAGAAGACTCTAGGAGAAGCGGAGAAGACATTCATTCTATGGCGCAAGCGCTACATCATCATTCCGGGGATGTCGGCTCCACCTCCTCTGAACTACCTCACCATAGGTACGTGCGGATGAAAACACTACATCATTAATTTGTATTGGCTTAAATAATTAACAATCTGCTCATAATAATATGTCATTTTTTTTTTTTTTAGCAGATCCTCCCCAACCTAAATCCAATTGTTCAATCGCTTGAGATCATCATAGTGCTCTCAGACGATGACATTATGTTGGAAGGCGAGGCTGCATCTACACCATCTCCAAGGAGGTCTCCAACGCCATGCAGCCGCCACCTCCAAGGAGGTCTCCAACGCCGCTGCCAACACCTCCAAGGAGGTCTCAACGCCTCCCCGCCCCGCCTACCAAGAAGCCTAGCAAGAGGCCAACCCCTCAAGCGAAGAACCGGTCCCCCCACAAAGAAAGCCACCGTGAAACCAAGGGCTATTCCCAAAATAATATCTGAAGAGAAGGAAGAAGGAACTGATGCATATAAAAAAGACATGTCTAGATTCTATGACAAACTTAAAATGAATCAAGAAGCAAGGAGAAACCCGGAGAAACCGTACTTCTTCGTAGCTCCAGATATTCTAAGAAAAAAGGTGACTTCTTACCAGCAACAACAGCGGGAATCTCGTAAGCCGTCCAAATCAACGTTATCAGACTATGACCGCACTCTCACCAAGTCAATTGAGGTGCACCTGAAAAAAAAAAGCGGGCAGGGAAAGGCATTGCCCAACTCGGACAACAAGCGCACCAATCAATCCCCCCGCTAGTTGTTGGTAATGAATATGGTTCGAATTTAGGATTAATGCATCAGGCAAACATACCTCCGGATGTCGATTTGGATCACCTTGGTGAATTTCTTGATGAGACTGGACTCGACCTTTACCGGATGTTTGGTGATGGAAACATTGAGAGTCTTGGCGGAGGTTGATATTTGGAAGAAAAAATTTGTACTAGGCGAGTCTATACAACCCTCAAGCCTTATCTCGATGCGGGGACGCAAATGTACCGCTAAACAAGTGGTACATGTAGGCGTCTACCGATGGAGACTTCTAACGTTGGTGTCGAATTAGAGGCGAACATTGGTTCCGTGGCGATGATGTTATGTATGTTGACTTTGCGAAATTTCATCAACTATGCCACCGACCTCTACGGACAAAGTTATCATTAAATTTTGCTATTGCACTGTAAGTAATAATTCTTTTGATCTATTATTAAACTCATCATATGTGTGTATATGCATATAAATTATCCTAACAAGTACTATATATATGCAGATTTACAATGATAGAGCTCAGAAAGGAAGGCTGCAATGAAATTGGTTTTGTTGATCCCCATATAGTATTCGAAGACCCAATTACTCCAAAGACTAATTGGAAGTGCGAGTCGAGAGGAGAGTAACCTCATGAACTTCTTAGTGAACCAACGTTACAAGAAGGATATACTCTTTCCCTATAACTTCAAGTGAGTGTTAATCATGTCGATCATATCCTTAATGGCTGATATGTTGATTCTAGTTAATTAATGAGTGTTATGCGTTATATCCTATAAACACATGCAGCAATCACTGGATATTGATGGACATCGATCCGGTGAAAAGTCACTTGATAATCTATGACTCGATGAGAAAACCACAACAAGACTAACAAGATATGATAGATATTATCCGGAGGTAATTTCGGGATCTCTAGCAACTATATATACACACAAACATGATGATTAACTATATCGATGACGTGGCAAATTTTTTATTAGGCGGTGTTTGGAAAACCTTTATTGAGAAGCAACACATGGAAAAATGCAAAGCGCCCTTTGAATGTAATCCTTTGAAAGTAAGTCCCACGAATCGCATCATCTTTATTAATTAAACATATAGCTTTCACGGATCACAGATTGGATGACAAATCTTTTTCTCGTAAAGTGGTGTCTAAGGCGAGGAACAGGGGAACAACTCACTGTGGTTACTATGTTTGCAAGTTTATCAAGGTGCTCTCCCAAAGAACTCCTACAGAGAGACTCAAAGCACGTTAAAAATACACTATATATTCATTTAATTATTATTATTGATTGTGTTACTATGTCTTTATATATATATATATACATATATTAATTTATTTTCCTTTAATTCAAACCTGTAGACTCGATGGTTGGAGGAAAAGGTCATCTGGCAAGACCAAATCAAAGCAATTCAAGAGTCTATAGCGGATTTTTTAATGAGCAGGTCATCGATTCCAAGGGCGAGTTCTACTTGACCCAACACGCCATTGAAGCCAAGCTAAAGGATGAGAGGAAACTTGTTATGTCACAACAAGCTGTAATGCAATCTTTTGTAATATATGCACATGAAATAATATAATGTAAAATACACATATGCATGCATGCATGTAAATATATATATGATGCATGCATTCATATATATATATATATATATATATATATATATATTTCTATGCTTGAATTGTGTGATTTAATACGTTCATTGTGCTTGAACCGAAACATACTATATGCGCGTATAAATGTATAATTAACAGTGTACAATACGACTTCGAAAACCTATTTTGAAAAGAAAACAAAAAAATGAAAAGAGAAGAAAAAAGAAAAAAACCTTTAGTCCCGGTTCGTATTACCAACCGGGACTAAAGGTGCCGGCCATCGTGGCATGTTAGGAGGCACCTTTAGTCCCGGTTGGTGTTACCCACCGGGACTAAAGGTCCTCCTTTAGTCCCGATTCCTGACCCGGGACTAAAGGACCCCCCCTTTAGTCCCGGATGCTTGCTCCCGGGTGGGGAACCGGGACTAGAGGGGGTTCCCCACCGGGAGTAAAGCTCGGTTCTCTACCAGCGGTACATTGCAGGCACAACAGGTCCATATTGATTGCCATGTACAACATCCAGACGTTCCTTGGCGTGGTAGCTAGGTTGCATCAGACAGGAACAGTGCATGCCTATTAGACATGTCTGTGTGTTGTATTCACATTGATCATGTGCAACTTGTAACACACAAGCCATTCCCAGTCTATATATATGAAGGTCACCCAACCCAAGGGGTACGAGGTGTTTACCCAATTCATTGTCTCTACTTTTTCCTTAATGGAAAGGCAGGCATCAAAGATCTGGTCGATGTGGTCCAGCTGTGGAAGACGTAGTGCCAATCTCCCCTGTGCCATCTTCTTTAGCATGTTGAAACTGAGGAAACATAACCGCTCGTGGCATCTCCAGTCCTCATCATCCATGTGCCCGAGGAGGGCCCCTAGCCATGAGTGATATATGATACCTTGGAGAGCAGCTCATTTGGGGGATCTCACACCCGCAGCATGGCGTGCTTGATGCGGACCTTGCAGCCAAAATATTCGTTGAGCCAGCCCTCTCACGAGTTTGCTCCGTAGCCGGACAATGTAGTATGTATCAGTGAGGACACGATGTTGCCCATCACGCACTGGGAACACGATCGAGGCTCACCCGACAATGTCCACGGCCGAGCCGTTCACGAACCTAACCATTTGACTGAATAGTAATAGAAATATATAATTTAGAAACATATATAGCATACTTTGTGGTTATTGAATTTTTTTTCACATATATTAGTATTTAGTCGTATGATATTTCTGATTATCGAATCTAGAATTTATCTACCGTGAGGATTAAGATATGCAAGCTACCGTGAATAGTAAGATATGGGTTAAAGTTGTAAATATATTGCTGTGAAAATGAAATTTCCAACCTTGTTCCACAACCGATCTTGAAAAGGATATTTTATTAAAGGTACAGAAATCTCCTAGAAGTGCATAAAAGACCCTGGAAAACAATATACATTTACACCCTGGTCTTAGTGCCTTGCTAGGCCATACTGGGGAACATTGCCAGGCAGGAATGCCAAGAACAATTGCGACAGACCTAAGCAAGAAATTCACTTTAACTCCAAGTTGTGGTGCGCACACAATCTGGTAAGAGAAGCCCATAACTAGCTATAGCCATATAATGGCCACTGGAATCCTTTGCGACAAGTAGGCAAAGATCGATAGTCAGCCACCTCCTCCCTGAAGGAACGACCCCGAAATCCAACAGATGGAAAATGAACACTTGTGTAAGGAAAATGGACCCTTGGTCCATTTACTTTGGATTTTGGTGTTTGATGATTAACACAATCAAATTGGACTAATGAATTTACAAGTGATTATTTTGTAGTTCAATAGGATGCAAGACGTAACTTGGACGAAGGCGACGTGATGATTCGATGATCAACACCATAAGCAAGACCCTAGAAGCATAAGAGACCCAAGATATCAAGCAATGAAGGTAGGAACCAAGCCGTACGCAAGATCGCGAAGAAACGAGCTCACAGAAGTGACCAGACGCTGGAGTAAGGTAACCGGCCAAATGAGAAGTGGGGAGCTGAGGAAACATACCAAGGGTGTTGATACACCATTTTAGTGATCTTCACTTGCATAGTGCTTAGCCTTTGGAGTACAAATCGACCATTATACAAACCAGTAATCTAACCTAACCAGCTGTGTGTACACTCAGTTATATGACCATAAGCAGAGACTGCTTGGAGCATCTTGGCAAAAAGTTGATAACCCTAGGTGTACTAAGTAGCGTGCCCGTGCGTTGCTACGGGATAGCTAACATTTTGTAATTAAAACACACGGATCGCACGATAAGATAACAATACTGTAAAAATGAAATACCAATGTTAAAATGATATTTAATCCAAAAAACAAAGTGTGTGAAATTAACACAAGTCACGAAGAGCGCGGCGTCGCAGGCTCACAAACTCTACTTTATAGATCTTTTCCGTGATGTGGCTAAGATAATGTTTTATATTGGTAGGAAGAAATCTCCGATATCCATTTCTTTTGTGCGTCAATAAATCCATGAATAAGTTCCGCCGCATCTCCATACCATCCTGTACACAGGTTCGAGTATGTATATAAATATTAGTGCCTGTCACATGGGTAATACTACACTATCTTATCTTGTTTGTAGGTGTTAGTCTTGTCTTCCAATGGTGCACGAGAACAATTATTTTTCAGTGTAGAAATCAATAAGAGGTCGTTTGGATTAATAAGTTGGAGCAAACTAATACAAAAATGATCTATATTTTTCTTCCATACATCAACATCCTGTCATTGAGAAAAGGTTGCAAGGTTTGTGGATTAATAACTTGAAGCAAACGAATACAGAAAAATAGTTATCATGGTAAATTCCTGCTGCCTCTCTCCTGTCAATTAAACAGAATCCATTGCCAGTTTCTTTTTCACATCTAAAAGATCAACTTTATTTTCTCCCAATTTGAGTAGAAGAATTATCTTGCTCTCTTCATGATGAGGACCTTGGTGGTTCATCATAAAAACTTTGGCAGTAATATGCAAAAGAACCGAAGAGACTGGCACCTTCTTATGATCATGTGACAGCATTGGTGAGCTAGAGCCAGGAGGCCAGTATTCAAGTTTTTCATTATGGCTGCGCACCGCCAAAACCTAATTTCAACAGCCTTGCAAAAATAGCATAGTTTTTCTCTCCAGAAAAGAAATGGACAACACACATTTAGATAGTAGATATGCAACCGGAAGTACGACAATAGGGTACTAAAAAATTGATGTTTGAGTAACCATTATATTCATAAGCTCATTTTTATATAACAGGGTTATCTTCCACTTAAAGCATTGTCACCCTCAAAACACAATTAGTTATGCATAGTCTTCCAATTTTGTTTTTAGTGTGCACAAAAAAATATAACAAAGAAATTGTTCTTATGTTCCTATGTCTACTGAAAGGGGGAGTTACAGACGTTGACAAATACATTTTTTTTGTTTTGTTTTTGCTATGGCATTCATCATTTGTATCAGAACAACCGAAACATCAACCAAAAGATTTTACTCACCTTATGTGGCTTTGGTCCCAATCAGGTAAGAGGAAGTTGAAACCTCCTACACAATGATTATAATTAAATGAAAATATTTGATTCTGGATAATTTATTTTGCAGCACATGTCGTTAGTGTTCTGGAATGCTTCAGTGTAACACCAGACATATGCATCAATGAAAATTCTAACATAAACATAGGATTGTGTTTAGTAAACAAATGATGTATGTATGTATGTATGTATGTATGTATGTATCAAAAAAGTGATTATTGGAACTTTTACATACCAGCAATAATGTTTATATTTCTTTAAGTAAAATAAGGAATAAGGGATGGCAATTTTAATGGTTATTGGAATATCTAAGAAGTTCAGAAAGTACTACAAGTAAAAAAATGCCCTAAGAATTAAGGGATAAAATAGCATCTTGACATAGTGTGCAATCAACATGGCACTGGGCCAAAGAGATCATACCAGAGGTCTGAAACCATCGCATTGCATGTGCATGCGCAAAGCAAGTAGCCTGCAAAAACTGACAGAAACTTGGCAACAATTTAGGATTGCCGTCAGCCGGGCACATGATGCTAGCTTTTTTTTTGCCTTACCAATTTTTTCTGAACAACTGTTAAGAATATCATTACCACAAATTCAGTAAAGCTATTTACTCAACCAAAAAAACATTATGCAATTCAGAAGGATATGACATCAATGTTCAGCTGGTCAATGTCGACCAAAAAAAACACCTAATGAAATAAGGGCCATAGGCGTACCTTGAGCTGGTCAATGTCAACACTGTCTTGTTGAAAGTCAACACGATGGAGCTGCCAGACCTGCACCACCACGCCAAGAAGTGGATCACCATCTACCGCACAAGTAAGCAAAGACAAATGGACACCTATTGCCCTGCGCAGATTCATGGATACCACAAAATGCCATGATATTTCAAATGGATTTTATAGTTAGCCCACCCACCCACCACAAAACTCTGTCTCTGCAAAGAAAAGACATGGATAATGTTAGCAATGAGTAGATATTAAGGGTCACATAAGTACCATGAGGAAAGCAGAGTTCTACTCAATACAACAGCTATACTTGAATCAAATCAGTGTTAAGGTGGTGGAAATGAGAAGTCAGTAAGTCACTAATGGGAGTCCAATAATTGACAATGCACAAAAAACCCTTGATTGCGCTTGAGAACCCAAATATCAGACAAACCTTGCATGGAACCTTTAAGTAAATTAAATAAAAAACCCCCATAAAAAGCAGAAATTATGAATATGCATATCAAACTCAATTAAATACGTCCATAAAGACAGAAGTTATGAATAGCCATATCAAACTAACCTCTATTAAATAGATATTAATCCATGGAGTATTGTACTGTTGTTTGAAGAACATCCCACAGAAAGATAGCACACCAATTAGATGTAACATAAGCATAGTTGCTTGCTCCTAGCATATAATCGGCACCCACAAAACACACCCTCAATATGGCGGCAGGTGTGATTAGTGGCCTGCTGCCAGTGTCTGCCTCCACCGAATGTCTTCTGTTTTATCCTTCAGCGTAGAGTTCTTCAAGCTCTCCTCCACGAAATCAGTTCCAAGAGCTTGTCGAGGAGCTCAAGACTGGCCACAGCCTGTACACATCCATGAAGTTGCTCTGAACCCTGAGATCCAGTGAAGTCATGTAGGCGCAACTTGATCTCCAACAATGAGGCGACTGTAGAAAACACAAGCAGAAAACAACATTATTCAAATATAGAGTTTCTTGGTCTCTGCATAATGTCACCCAAAAAAATCAAAAAAAGAATCGAAAACTGAGAATGTTACATAGTACTACTTAATGCAAATATATTATGAACTAAGCTAATAAAAATGGAACCACACAGATCCCTAGTTACTAAGTAGGGTACAATATGTAGTACACAATAAGCAGTCCAATATCTGCATGTCGTGGAGACTTTAACAACAAAATGAAAAGATCTTGTGGATACTTACTTAACTGATAGGATCTGGTGGAGATGATGCTCTTCCTCTGACTGCCTTGTCTCCCATGTCGTCCCTTGAACAACAATTCCTCAGATTGTTCTCTTTTGATCCTCTGACTTCATAAGCAAGGCAACATCCATCAAATTTAAATGAAAATAAAATTAACCAGAAAAGAGGAAGAACATACCAATATGGATGTATGGATTGGACGCGGGCGTCCTTCAACAAGGAAGAACATACCAATATGGATGTATGGATTGGACGCGGGCGTCCTTCAACAACACTACCTATACAGGACACGGTAGTGATGGATCCATCTCCCTGCACGGCCTCTGCACCGGTGGCCAGGCAGCTGGCGACTCCGCGTCGTGGCCATGCGTGGCTTCCGAGCCACAGCGGCCGACGTAGAGGACTTCTTCTCCGCTTCATCACGTCGGTGGCCATGGATTCCCCCTAGGCCTTCCCCTATTGTTCGCCGTGCCAGCCTTCGTCCTGCTCGCCGCATCCGCCGTCAGCGTTACGCGAGTGCCTGCCGCCGAGTGCCGCGCTGGCCCACGTCCTGCTCGCCGCGTCCGCTGCCGGTGTGGTATGCCTCAGTCCATCTCGGGGATCTCGCATGGTGCTAACGCTACGGCGGCGGTGAGAGGGCGCTTGGTGCCACGCGACGGCTCCATGGTGCCAAGGAGAATGCGCACCGCCGACGTGATGGTCCGGTGGCATCGTGGCTGCGGGGGTAGGCCAGGCGGCTCACCATGGTGGCGGCCAAACCCTGGAAGAAGAGAGAGGACGCGGGATGGGGCGCTCGCAGGGAGCTGCTCGCACGCAGGCCCCACATGTCGGCGCGGTAAAAAGATCGCACGGACGGGCAGACAGACGGGAGGCAGGGATCGCAGGGGAGGGGCGGGCCAACGAAGCGACGATTGTCGCACAAAACGATAGTCTTACTTTCTTTGTTTTTAGTTGTAGGAGATACTCCATCTGTCCCAAATTATATGTCTGTTTGGCTTTTTCTAAGTTCATAGATTTTGCTATGCTTCTAGATATACGCTATGTCCTAGATTAATGGCATATATATATATATGGTGCATTTTATATACTCCCAGGAGTAGTTACTCACATAATCAATAAATCACGTTGCGTATGTGTACATACTCATTTATCTGTTTGAGTATGTTGACGTACTAATATTAAGATACTCCGGATCTTTACTATGTGAAATTTTTTTTAAAAGAACACATATTTTTTAATATATTATATAATACTATGATAGCAGCACATAAAATAAGTATAACCATATACTCTAAGTATACATACATACTTATCATACATAGTATCCTAGATGGTCTAGTATAATGATATACTCTACTCTATCAACGTATACTTCGTCGGGCCATATATGCCCTAAGTCTTGAGATATACATATGGGAGTAACTACTCCCTAGAAGTAGAAAATAATTTCCATATATATATATATATATATATATAGAGAGAGAGAGAGAGAGAGAGCACTACCGGAGACCGGCCAGTTGCCGAGTGTCAGGTGGTTTGCCGAGTGTTATTTTTCGGGCACTCGGCAAATACGCCTTTGCCGAGTGTTTTTTTTTTACACTCGGCAAAGAAGCTCTTTGCCGAGTGTTTTTTTTTACACTCGGCAAAGAGTCTCTTTGCCGAGTGTTTTTTTTATACTCGGCAAAGAGCTTATTTGCCGAGTGTTTTTTTTTACACTCGGCAAAGAAGCTCTTTGCCGAGTGTTATTTTTTTTTTGACACTCGGCAAAGAAAATTTCAAAGCACATTTTGAAGCAGTAAATTAATTCAAATGAAAAAGTTTTCAACTACAAAGTTGTATAACTCATCAAGATGTACAATGTTTGTTTTGGTCTTTTCTTCATACAACAAAGTAAAAATAAATTTGTTCACAAATCTAACATATCTCTCTTGTAGTTTATGAAACTACAAGAGAGATATATAAGATTTGTGAATAATGTTAGAACGACCATGTCGGATGAACAGATGACAAAACAACCAAAATAAACTTTGTAGATCTCGAAAAGTTATGAAACTTTGTAATTGGCAACTTTTTTATTTGAAAACATCTTGTCATGCAAAACTGCGTTTGAATTTCAAAATTTTAAAATTCAAACTTTTTAAACGATCTCGGATGGAAAAACTTCCTAAAATAAAAGTGTAGATCTCGAAAAGTTATGAAACTTTGTAGTTTGACAACTTTTTGATTTGAAAACATCTTGTCATGCAAAACTGTGTTTGAATTTCAAAATTTAAAATTCAAATTTTTTAAACGATCTCGGATGGAAAAACTTCCTAAACTAAAAGTGTAGATCTCGAAAAGTTATGAAACTTTGTAGTTTACAACTTTTTGATTTGAAAACATCTTGTCATGCAAAACTGTGTTTGAATTTCAAAATTTTAAAATTCAAATTTTGTAAACGACCTCGGATGGAAAAACTTCCTAAACTAAAAGTGTAGATCTCGAAAAGTTATGAAACTTTGTAGTTTACAACTTTTTTATTTGAATTCGTTTAGGGCCTCAAACATGCAATTTACACTCGGTTTAATATAATATATTGGGAACTAAAACGAAATCCAGACACAGCGAGAGTGTGGTGTAGTGGTAGATGAGGTACGTGCACAGCGAGAGGTCTCGGGTTCGAATCGCGTCGGTCGCGTAGCCAAGAAATTCACGCGAAAAATATCGTAGATGGGTGGTATTTTTGGCTGGTGAGGGCCTCCATCGATAAAAAAAAATTCCATTTTTTTTTGGGTAAAAATTCCCATTTTTTCGGGTTTCAACTTTGCCGAGTGTCGGGCACTCGGCAAAGGCTTTGCCGAGTGCCCGATAAAAAACACTCGGCAAAGTTGGCTTTGCCGTCACTTTTTCTGGCGAGTGTTGTTCGCCGAGTGTTACACTCGGCGAACCATTTGCCGAGTGTTTTAGGTGGTTTGCCGAGTGTTTCGGACACTCGGCAAATTCAAGCAGTCCGGTAGTGGAGAGAACCAAGACGACATATAATTCGGAACGGTTGGAGTAAACCGTTCAAATAAAACACATATAGCATCATGGAGACGTTTCTTATTTTAGGAACCTCAAATTTGTTAATAATTGCCACAATTTTTTTGTATCTATCATGGGCGGCCCAAAGCCTGTTCAAGGATTCCTGTTTTAAATACTATACAACTAGTAGAGACCCACATATGCCACAGGCACGTATTTTGAAAAAACCAACAAACAAAATATTTTATATTTATAAAAAAATACAGTTCACAGCAAATTTATATTTTATAGAATTGATGATTTGTGATCTCCCATTTTTGGTAGGGTGCGTAACTAGCTGGTTGATTTATTGACTGATGGATGATTTGCGATTTCCAAATTTTAGTAGGGTGCGTAATTGGCTGATTGACGATTATTGCCTTTATTTTTGGTTCAACGTTTTTTTTGTAGTAGCTGGAGGGAATATTGTTAGTTTATTACCATTGTGTGGTGATTGCTAACTTGTAACTGATTGACAGGTAGGAAAATAAGTAACATATATATGGAAGGAATTGCTCATGATCAATTGATGTGTAGATCGAAGGAATTGTTGGATTGATCACAAGAATAGAGTGAAAACTCTAAAATGGTTGTGTGATGTATGAATGCATGAGCATGAGGACTCACTGTGCATGGCAGGAGGTCACGCGAAGACCTCTAAAGACCAGCAGCAACTCGCGCCCCGTTCGCTTGGCAGCTAACGAACAATATTTTTCTCTCATAATAAATCAGCCAACAGTACCCATGGCTTATCAGCCAAGCGAACGGGGCGGATGCACCTGGTCTGCTGGTCATCATGGTCCAGCCGAGCTCACCTGCAGAGCGGCACAATCTCGGCCTCGATGTCGCGAGACCAGAGGGACCACTCCATCTGCACCGCGGTGATCGGGTGCCAGCATGTGCACGCCTAATGGTGTCCGGGCTCGCCTCTGACAATCCGATGTACTTGACCTTCCCTTCCTCCACCAACTTCTTGAGCTCGCCAATCTGCCGCGAATTTGGATTTGGCGCATAACAAGCCAATCTGCCCCGATGAGCACCGATGACAGCAAAAGAGTTCACATCAATTAGCTATAGATGTGGAAGAGAGAAAGTAACGAGACGAGTGGTTCGTTGCACTAGCTGCAGCAGAGAGACCGTGCCGTCGATGGGGATGCTGATGTCGACGCGGTGCAGGTAGTAGAGGTCGATGCAGTCGAGGCCAAGAAGGCGGAGGCTGGCCTCGCAGCAGGCGCGCACGTACTAGGGCCGGCCGCACACGGTCCAGGCGCCGCTCGCGTCGTCCCGAACTTGGTGGCCACCTGCACCTGCTCCCGCGGCAGCTGCTTCAGCGCCTGTAACACACACACGTCGACAGCATCGGGCTCAAGCAACACTCCGATCGATAGACAGAAGAGAAGATCGATCGTTAGAAAGGACAGGACAGAGACAGGCATACGATACGGACCTTCCCGAGCAGGATCTCGTTGGTGAGGGGCCCGTAGATATCGGAGGTGTCGAAGAAGGTGACCCCGCGACGGAAGGCGTGCGCGATGACTGCGGCGGCCGCCTCGTCGTCGAGCGCGGATCCGTAAGCGCCCGTGAGGCCGAAGCACCCCAACCCCAGCTTGGACACCTTTGTTTGTCAACGAATCCCAGAAGAAAATAAAACGACGATCATGGAGCTAACCACTCCTAAATAATCAGCTACACGCAGAGATGAAGAGAAAAGTGGATCGGCCGGATCACCTCTAATCCCTGGGCGCCGAGCTTGACTCGGGGAACCACCACCTGGATGGCTGCTTGCTCCTCCATTAGCCTTTCGTCGGCGGCAACAGTGCACTGCTTTGGTGTAGTAGAACGAACGACTCGCACCTATTTCCGGGATTCTAACCAACACTTTCGGTTTTAAGATTAATAACGGGAACTTTGCGATCTAATAATTCCCTCATAATCAGTAAGATGATGATGGTTGTCATGATGTCATCTTTGCATATGTACGTATTGGTTTCATCATGTCTGTATCACTGTATGCGGGCATTTAGTTCTCCCAGGCCGGACTACCCTGGACTGGACTTTTCGCCGCATCAAAAGTCAGGGCTACCAAAACGACATGTTTTTGAAGAAACTTGAGATTGAAGGCACTAATACAAGATGCCCATATTGACTCACTAAACCTGATTGCATGGAAAATTACATCAAATGGTCAGTTCACCTCAAGTTCTGCTTACAAAGCCCTCCCTCTGCTACAGCCTACAGGCCAGACTTTGGACAGCAGCAAGGTTACATCAACTGTTCACTGAAATGCCTCTTTACTCAGGAAGTCAGGACGTATGGACCTTGGTGGCGGCCTGGTCGTGGCATTGCATTGGTTCACTGAGAATCAACTCATTTGAATTAGAATAGTTGGGCGGTTGATAATTCAATTTAGTCGGATTAATTTGGACTATTTCTCACAAAAAAACAATTCAGGAAAGGAATGAGAAAACTATGGTCTACTAACAAATGTTTAAAATAGCAGGCTATTGAAAATAGCGGCAATTTTTTTCCAAAAGTTATGCATCTATAGCGGCGCTATGCCAGATAGCGTTTTTATAAAAAAACATGAAAAACACCAGTAATTGATAAAAAAATATGGTAAATATGAAATTCGATTAATACAAATATGTTTCTAAGGTTCCACAATTTTAGGTAACATTACCAAATACCAAATGACATTACAACATGATTCATGAAAGTTTAACTGTCCAAAATCCCAAATTAGTAGCAAATGATAACTAATAAGTAGAAAATCGTCATAGCATTTAGCGGCGCTATATATAGCGGAAAATAGCGGCGAAAGTCGTCATAACGTTAAAAAGACCAATAGCTTAGCGGCAGCCTTCTCCCACCGCTATAGCGCGGCTATAGCGCCGCTATAACTCGCTATTTTTTTCCATGCTAGCAACAAGGCCCGGGACACAATTACACAATACACTGTGGAATATGGTGACAGTGGACTGAAAGTCTGAAACTGCTCAAGGATATGCAAAATCACGCATGGCCGTTTGGTTGAGCACCTGGAGTCAGAGTTGCAGAATCGATTAGCCCTCTTGCTCTTGCTACTAGGTCGCGCAGAGGCAGGCCATTCTCCAAAACCACTCCTTCATTTCCCAAGAAGATCCTGTACTTTTCCACTTTGGATGGGCTCATTTGTGCCTTGGACAGTGCATTCATCATCCCTTCTCTTCTAAAGATAATGGCGTAGTGAGGATAGTGTCCCAAAATCGATATTACCATCTCAACGATGGCCCTTCTCATCCTTGGGTACTCATGACTCGGTCGCTTGTTAGAGTTGAGTGTAGCAACCAGCTTACTGCAAGTGTCTTCAATGATACATGACTCAAGGCATTGGACAAAGCATTGAGGGGGGAGGACATAACAGATTTGTGAAGCGAGGCCGATTAGGGCCTCCAACTGTTTTCCCTCTGCAGCCATTATATTTTGCAGCACCTGCATGTGTAATGAATAATGATTCGGAGAAAATGTCAGTTAACTCAGTCGATGACATCAAGCGCACCCGTACAAATTAATATGCTCGACTGTACATTCTCCGTTCCAAATTATAAGCCGTTTGATTTTTCTAGATATATAATATATATAGACATAATATATATCTAGATTCATAACAAAAGCTATAAATCTAAAAAAAATCAGAACAATTTATAGTTCGGAACTGAGAGTAGTGTACTTAATGAAGTGTTTGGTTTGGATAATCAACTCACTCTAGATGAGGTGATGTATCATGAGTTTATTTCTCAAATTTAGTGAAATGACCCAATTCCTTGTACTAGCACAAATAATGATTTGCTTTTGAGGAAAGATGTGGTGATGGATCAACTCATTCTATTCAGCGAACCAAATAAAAAACTAAAAAGTGAGATGATGATGATGGACTACTTTATTCCATGAACCAAACACCCCCAAAACTTAAAGACATGCGCTTCAATGACTTATAATTAAAACAAACAAGAAAAAAGAAATCTATTAACATCAGTAGCTATATATTGAGAGACTTACCACGAGCAAGGCATCAGATGAGAGGTGAATTCTTGCCTCTGGACCCCGCAGCCTGTTGCTGATCCTAGAGCACGCGCACAAATTCTGCAGGAGACTCGCTGCAGCGCATCTGTATTGGTCATTACCAAGCATGTCTTTGAGATCCTTGACAAGTTTATATCCCGGTCGTCGTTCCTGCAATATAGCCAAGCAATTCGCAGGGCTCTCCATTGCAAGATTGGTCAGTGCTTCCCCTGCAGCCACTCGCACTGATTGATCATGGATTGTTGGCCCATCCTGCCCAACAATGAATACAAGCACTAACTTGTGAATAATCACTTGGACGCTCCCAAGCTCGTGCCTTGCGACCTCATCCCAGGCCATAATGGCTATGATATCCATGGCCGGCTTCAATACTTCAGTGATGCAGCTAGGGCTGTTCTTCAAGATACCAGCGAGGTTGCTAAGTAAGAAAGGGTTCTCCCACAGCTCTTGCCGAAGAGTTACACCAATTTTCCCGTTCCTGGTTGCAAGCCTCCTCAGCAAATTCAGCGACGAACTTATCAGTGCACGTGCATCGTCAGTGCTGCTTTCGTTGTAGCTTGTGAGACCTATGATCTTCGGGACGAGGTTCGTGACTTTGATAATTTCTGCACAGTTGTCAGTGTCGCAAGCAAGGCCCTCAAGTATTTCCAAGCCTAGTATGGGTAGTGACGAAGGGAAGCTTTCGTCATCTAGAATGGACCACTTCTTTTTCATCAACCGCCAACACTGGCATACCCAACACCACCGCGCTCCATTGTTGCCTCCTCGATGTTCCGGTTGCTCATGTGCAGGTCGGTTACTTCCATTTCCTCCATTACCCGAAGATTCTTCATCTTGTGGTTGATTATTAGCAACATTTGCTCCATTATTTCCGGTGCTGCCTCTGATTTGATTGTCACCATCAGCCTGAGGCCCTGGAGCTAGTGGACCAGGACCATGATGATGATCACGGTCACGGCCCCCTTCATTTTTTACAGATGCTGATTGTTTCTCAGCATCAAGGAGCGATGATACCAATTTCACTGCGCTGGGAATCCCGGCGATTCTGAGGTCTCCAGAGAGCTCCTTGGTGACCCTGGCGGCAAATAACCTGATCTCTGTGTCCTCTTCAAATGTCCACCACCCAAGCATGCCGATCAATGTGGGCACTGCTTTCTCGGATCTGGTGATCACAGAGATGATTTCTTGACGGGAGTCCTTCCGTTGTTGAAGCAGGCCGTCAAGAACACGAACCCCGGCAAGCTGCTTGTCACGTGAGCTGGAGGTCGAGCTGGAGGTAGAGTTGAGGGAATCGACTGCGAAGGTTGCAAGGCTCATGGTGTCCTCTGCAAACACGCCGGTCTCCATGCGTGTCGTGTAGGCATGCTCGTAGTACTGATCTTCAGCCCTGGCTCCCCTCTTGCCTCCGAAACCTGAGCGATGGACAAGCAATCTGCGAGGGAAAAAGGAGAAGAGCGCTAAAATGCAGGCGACGATGTAGAGTGACCCTTGACACAGCGCCAGCCCGTAGAAGACCGCCATGGATGCCTTCATGTTTGGGCCATCGCCGTGCAAGCTGACTATGCGCCAAGACGATAGCACAATTTGCGCCACAGCTGCTGGAATCTGCAAGTTACCAATCAGTAGCACGGGTAGCAAAATGACGTTGTCCGGAAGTACCAAAGTCCAAAGGAAGCATATGTTCATGATCACGTCGATGCATCGACCAGCAAATCGGCTATTCACGACCGCCGGATCCTGTAGGCTGCCAAATAGTAGGACCACTGTAGCGAATTCCTCGGCCCATGGGAAACCAGAACGCAATAATAAGACTGAAATCAGTTTAAGCAAATATAGTATCCTTTGGCCCCAACGATGATTTGCCAGGGTGGTAATACATTTGAGCCTCAAGTTGAGCAGCACCACTGCCACGACCTGCGTTATGATATTTGGCACTAGCTGTGCGCCAATTATTGCGGCAATTAATGCGGCATTGAATCCGTCAGAAGCAACACCAATAGCCAAGGGGACAATTAGGACAGCAATAACCGGTGGAATAATTAGGACCATCCACAGCAGCAACGGTCTTTTCTTGCGCAGCTGTCTCATCAGCCGGGGTGTCTCTGTAAGCTGCATCCTGATCATAACACCTAGTCCCACCATCTGACAGAAACTCCCAATTTCTCCCCAAAGCGAGAAAGGATTAAAGATATTCATAACCCAACTGATGATCAGCAGCACTTCGTTCCCTTCCTGAGGTCGCAATAGCTTTCGAGCGAAAGATGAACTTATCCCTAGTGCCTTCGTGCTCCCGAATAATGACTGGTTGTCGAACTTGAAGTTGCGGATGAACACCCTAATATGGGCATAGGCGCATAGCAAAGGTCGTTAGAGCAAAGAAACGTAAAAAACTCCAGATTCAGAAGTAACATGATGATATAACAGCAGATTGAAAAGGAAAAGAAGAAGAAGGGAGAATTGGATAGAATCTGATGAAACTTGAAGCATCTGATTGGTTGAAAAAAAGAAAAACTTGAAGCATCTGCGTGGATGCGCGCACCTGAAGGCTTCTATGAAGATCAGGACCGTGGCGATCCAGAAGTCAACGTGTTCCAGTGAATTGCGGTAACTACCAATCAAGACGACGGACGCCCACAGGGAAGCCAGAGTTCCCAAAGCGTTGCCCACCAACTCCACGGTGGCGAGAACGCGCACGAAGCAGTTGAGACTCTTCTCAGCCTTAGCGGCAGCGCTCCCCCTCCGCTGCGATTCACCACCAGCAGGGTCCGCGGCCGCCGCAGCCATTTGGATGGAAACGTCGCCACCAACCCTAGCTGCTGCTGGGCTCGCCATTGTGAGCTCCTCAGCAGCAGTCTGCTCGGTTTCCCGCAACCCGTATGTACAGGTCGTCAGAAGTACAACAATTGACTTGCTTGGTCCACCCTGGTCTCTGGGAAACCCATATAATATAACGCCAACTTTTATGTTGTAATGCACATATACATAAGAAGGAAGCAGGTAAGTGCCAACCGCGCAAACACAAACAAATCTCGTCTAGCGTGCTTTAGCGCGTCTCTAATGGTCTAATTTATAGTTAGCTCAATCAATTTTTAATAGTGTAAAACATGAGAGACTAGCGTAAAGTCAAAAGATAGTCTCGTATGTTTCACGATGTCCCTCTCTCATAACACGACATATCTATTGTTGCATCTCTCCTCCATGTTTACTAGTTTAGAGTCAACGCTAACTCATATCGTTGGGGACGCCCTTAATGAGTTTAAAGGGTGTGGGTGCGGCCTAATCAAACGGCCGGCTTGTGGACCGGAGGCCAAAGGGTGTGGGCGCACGGACACACAAGGCTGTAGGAAACTGGCACGAAGAAGTACCAACTAAGTAGAAATATTGATGTGGCATTGGGATTAAGAAAAAAATGAGAAGAATACGAAGAAATGTGATATGTAGATGATAGGAGAGAGAAGATATGTGATCGAATAAAATTTATTTCAAAGAAACCATTCGTTGGGAATACGATTTTTATGTGTAGTTTGTACAAGACTTGGCAAGCATAGAAAAATAATCGACATTTTCTAGGCTCGAACTGTCTTCATTAATGAACATAGAAAACACCAGTTGAGATTGACCCACTGTTCGCCTAAACAGCACATTTTAAACGTTGTGTAAACGCAATACGGTGGTGCGTTGTTTCCATTTAATCGTCTGTTTACCGTTTAGTTACCCATTTAATAGACCGTTTAGTTTAAATAATGGCTAAGCGGTAGGTGACTGACTGTTTACCGTTTAACGTTTAGAAAAACAATGAATTTATCCCGATTAATAAACATAGAAACTATCTAATTTTTAGGTTTGAACTGTCATGTCTGTCCATAGTTTTAGGTTGGAACTGCCATGATTAATGAACATAGAAATCATAGTTTTAGCTTGGAACTGCCATGATTAATGAACATAGAAATCATGGACTGGATAATATAAACATAGAAACTATCTATTTTTTGTTTCAAACTGCCGAGTATTTCCAAGCCGAGTACCCCTTGCCCCTCATTAATGCCTTTATTTTCCCCGGTCCCTCTCTCCAGTCCGCGATACATGAAGAATGCAGGAGCATTGGTGAGACCAAACGACATGACTAAGTATTCATACAACCCATACCTAATAGAGAAAGTTGTCTTTGGTATATCTTGTGGTCGGATCTTAATTTGATGATACCTAAAACGAAGATCAATCTTTGAAAACACTTTGGCATTAGCCAACTGATCGAACAAAGTATCGATACGAGTTAAAGGATACTTGTTCTTAATGGTTACCGTACTGAGAGGGCGGTAATCCACACACATCCACAGAGTACCGTCCTTCTTCTTCTTAAAAATAGCTGGACAACCTCATGGTGAAGAACTAGGACGGATAAAGCCCTTCTCCAATAATTCCTCTAACTGTTTCTTCATTTATGCTAATTTTTTAGGGGCCATGCGGTAGGGATGCCGTGAAATAGGAGCAGTGCTACGTTCTAACTCAATGGAAAACTCCACATCTCTATCCGGTGGCAACCCAGGTAGATCTTCAGAAAAGACATTCGGAAACTCACAGACTACAGAAATAGAGGCAAGATCAGGAGAAGCTTCAACATGAGCAACAACTGGTAAGGCTGGATCTGAGGGCATAAGTAGAGACATCCTATCATCGAAAGTAGGAAGTCGTAACTCAACAACTATCTGCTTAAGATCCAAGACTACCCCATAAACTCGCAACCAGTTCATGCCCAGGCAGCATCATGAACTGGAGACGGTAAGTGTGAGTGGCTAGCACTAATCGGAAGGAGGAAGACGACGGGAGCGGTGGAGGAGCTCTCGGTGCCCCTCTTTGGGTTGCTCTGTTCTCGGTGCAGAGCGTGAGCTGAACAATGAGGACTCGAATGATCAGTCTGGAATCATCCTCTCCCCTCTTAGGATCCGACCTTCCCCTTATATATCGAGGTAGGTGGTAAAAGGCGGTTTGGGGGAGTTGAGCCTATGGTCTACATGCGCCGGAGTCCAGGAGGGTCTTTGCAGCGGCGCCGTGTGGACCGTGGTGATGTCGTGGAGCCGAAGAAGCTCTTGGCATCGTTCGACTACTCTGTTCTGACATGCTGAGTGTCAGAATATGTTGGCTTGGACCGGCCTTCACCAAGTGCACCTTCTGGAGGCTTCTTGGTGGCGAAGGAGGCCGGCTTGAGGGGCTGATGCGTGGGTCCGGAAGCCCCCGAGCCCCTGAAGCCAATGGAGGAGTTTGTCTTCTTGCATCATACCCCGTGCGTGACCCTGTCGGTGGAGTGGTTGACAGAGCCACAGCCACGGGGCAGCACTGGGGAGCCCCCCAAGTGGGTCTAGAAGCCCCCGGGCACCTTATCATGCTCGGGCCTTGGCTGGCGCCGAAGGCCCGGAGGGAGCTAAGGATTGGGCCCAGGCCTTCTTCGATCGGGAGCCTAAGGCTCGGGCAAGACACCGAGCCCCGAGCAGAGGCGGCGGGCGCGCTCTGGCTCGGCCTGATTCTTTTGCCTTAGGGTATGTGCTAGCGTACCCGAGGGTGATCCTTGAAAGGTCGGTCGGGGGGCTCTTTCGGTCAGAAACATTTGATCCCGAGGCTTAACATTACCCTATATTAGGATCTCATCACATGTCATATCCAAACATCAAGCCAAGTACTTCTTTTACCCCAGTTAGTATAACTAAGGACGATCGACTAACGATGCCGCATGCTTTTTTTTACCAAATTAGCAGGTGGTACCCTACCTATTTTTCTGCTTTTCCATTAAATATAAGAATAATATGTACATGAAAGTAAAAAAAAAAGGAACTGAAAAGAAGAAAATAATGCCCGCAAGCTGACAGACACCAAACATATATATAAGCAAACGTTTCACCTAACATGTTCACCCGCGGTGTATATTAATTCAAGAAGGCTTTTCTAACAATTAACTATCATTGCCAGCATCAATCAGTTAACAATGCCCGCATGCTGACAGACACCAAACATATATAAGCAAAGGTTTCACCTAACATGTGCACCCGCCGTGTATATTAATTCAAGAAGGCTTTTCTAACAATTAACTATCATTGCCAGCATCAATCAGTTAACAGCCCGCAAGCTGACAGACACCAAACATATATAAGAAAAGGTTTCACCTAACATGTGAACCCGCGGTGTATATTAATTCAAGAAGGTTTTTCTAAAAATTAACTATCATTGCCTGCATCAATCAGTTATCGCCTTTAATTTGTTAAATTGAATGCACTGTTGAAAAATCAAGGGGTTTCCAGCAGGAGGAACTCGTCGGTGAAGTCTTCACCCAGTCAGGTGCTTTGGGCGAAGGCTACGGGGAATGAGAGGTGGACCCAGGCTCAATTAGGGTTTCATAAATGTCTTCACCCACCACCTTTACTGGGTTTAGCTCCCCTTTTATAGGGCGCTGTTCACTACTGCTCCCTTTTTACATCTTTGCTCTATAACTGCTACGATACATTCTCTAAATATTCTTCCGCTAGTACAGGCCGCCCGGGGCAATCTGGACCTTCTCCTCTTTGAACCGCCTTGACTTCTTGGGCCTTAGCCGCCGGCCCAAAGGAGGCCCATTTCCGGTCCGGGGTCTCCACCGCGCCGTGAACATCCCCACCATGGTGAAGTCTGCTCAACCTCCGCCTGTGGCGCTGCGGCCTCCTCCCTCGCTGGGTGGTCTCCTCCTCTCACCATTATTGGGGAGGCCTCCGTCTTCGCGCTCCGACCCTCCGCCTTTGCTGGATGGAGGGCGAAGGCCTGCCGGTTGTCCTTGCATGACATTACTCAACAATTCTATTATCGTTAGTTCACAGTCGCTCTGGCCTCCGCTACTCGCGTATTTGTGCCCCAACAGTTCCCCCCTTGAGGGTGCGGTCCGATGCGAGCGGGCCATGAGCCTCAAATCTAGCTGGTGCCGAGTGGCGGAGGCTTCCCCCATTTCCCCCTGGATCACCTGAATAGGACCGTTGGGGGTGTGACGTGTTGGATCCAAATTTGTTGCCGAACCAATGCGTTCGTGAACAGTCATGACCATTGGTCCCTAGAATTTGAAGCGTCGGCTGTGGCCTATATAAGGGGGGTTGGTGGGGAGCCCCCCCCACTTTACCTTAGTCATTGCTTTCTTTCCTGTAGCTATCCAAGCCCTTCTCGCTTTCTTGCGTTGCTCTGCTGCGTTGTCGTTGTGCCTTAGGTTTCCCTGCACCGTTGCACCCTTTTAGTTCTGTGCTGCCTTCGAAAGTGGCTTCGCCTACGAGTTCTGATCTTCGCTAGCCTAGCTTTAGCGGTCCTTACTCCCTCTTGCTTGGCGTGAGATCTGAGGGTTGGTCAAAGAGGTACGAGGAGTGTATGTCTGCGTTTGTGGAGGCTCAGGAGGATTTGGAGAACATCGAAGCTTCTATCAGTGACCTAATCCCTGCTTCCCCCGCTAAAAAGGTGAAGAAATCAATGGCGAAGTCTTGGGATTTTGGGCCTTCGCTTATGACGGAAGAGGCAATCAAGGCTTTGAAGGGCGAGGGCTGTTTTTTGGCAGGGAAGGGTCGCCCTCCCCACGGCGAGACTATTCCTCAGCTGGAGGCTGATGAAGTTGTCATCTTCAAGGACTTCTTCGCTTGCGGTCTCCGTATTCCGGCCGTGTACTACCTTCGCTTGGTCCTAGAGACCTTCAAGGTACAACTACACCACCTTACCTCCAATGGGATTCTCACACTGAGCAAGTTTTGCTATGCTTGTGAGACATATGGTGCTCCCCCCGATTATGGATACATTATGTGCTTACTATGAGCTCCAACGCTAGGCGAAGAAGGGAAAGGTCAATGGTGAAGAGGTTGAGTATCAATTTGCTAGCTATGCTTTTATGGCGAAGAGGGGGCAAAAAGACGGTGGCTTAGAGATATCCTATTCCCAGAAAAACAAATGGGAGAAGGATTGGGCCCGATACTGGTTTTATGTGAAGACCCCTGGTGTGAAGCCTCAAGCAGAGCCATAGGTCAAGAAGTATCTGTTTGTCTCTACCATGGGAGACATGAGGCCTTCAACTCAGGTTAGGCCTCTGTCTGAAGTTGACGATGATCGGGTAGCCTACGATGCCGCCTTTGCTAAGGCCTATCATTTTTCTAGAGGTCGCGACCGATGTGGAGGAAATGGTGGCCTCCAACTTTTGCCCCCTAGGGAAGTTCAGGCCTAAGATGAAGTTGGTGAAGATGAAGCTTCCAGTCTTTAATAGTGAAGAGGGCGAGTTCGTTCCCTGTTTCAACCTTGAGCGTGCCGAAGAACAGATGAAGAGTTTATGAGTACCATGGAGAAGTATGCCTCTATCATTATTGGGGAGATCTCTGACCGGGAGTACTTGTCCCGTCGTGTCATTGTTGGGACTATGCCCCGGTTAAACCGTGTTTTCGAGGAAATGAAGGTTAGATATAGGGATTGGAAGATTCCTGATAAGGTTTTGAAGTCGATCGAGGACAAGGCGGCGAAGGCCTCTAAGTCCGATGTGGCCCCTGTTGCTATGGCTCGGGCGGAGTATAAGAAAAGGAAGGAGATTGATGCTCCGAAGGCTGTTGCAAAGAAGAGGAAGATGGCGAAGAATGCTGAGGATGTCGCTGAAGAAGTGCGGAGAGTACCCATAATGAGTAAGAAGTCGTGCGCCCATTTTTTTATGCTGGTCAGTCGGAGGCTTCCATTGCTCGCCTAGACGAGGACCTGATGGCTTCATCCGTTAAGGCAATGGCTGCTGTTCTTGAGGCAGGAGCCTCTGGTTTAGAGACATTGCCCTATATCCTTGGTGATGACTCGTCTGAGTTCGAGGATAACGCTATGGGGGTGGGCTCAGCCTCTGCTTTTTGCCAGTGCGAAAACTGCTTCTGTCAAAGTTGGCCGCTCTGTGAAGGCCCAACATTTGGAGGAGTTGGAGGTCGAGTCTGATGAGCGACCGTCTTTGGTTCTACCCTAGGGTTCGGAGGCTACGCCGACCTCACCCCGTGCTAGGGAAATAGGAGTGCCAGGTTTTATTGGTGAAACTTTGCATCAAGGTAAATCTACCTTAAGCACTCTCTCTATTTTGCTTGTTTCATTCCTCCTCTAATGTGTTTTTTGTTTCTTAGCTAATTTGACCAAGGCAATGGGGACACCAATTCCTAGGGAAAAACCTGCTCCTGTTGACTTGGATCTTGCCCGAGTAGGGTTGCATGCTCCTTTGAAGGCCCCGCTATAGCTTGGAGTTGGTCCTTCGGTGCATGCCCCCTAGATATGGAGGTTTGTTTTGCTTATCTCTTGTGTTTTCCTTTGAACTTTTCGTTGCTTAATTCTTATTGTTTGCTTTTGCTTCAGGCGAAGGCTTTGCCGACACATTAAGTGGGTGGGCGGAAACCCTGCATACTCTATACAACAAGATAGGAGGTTGCATTTTCATTTTATTTTTTGTCTGTTGGTTTCCCTTACTTTTTCTTATATATTGTTTTCTTTTCTAGATTGTGCCCGCCATCATTTCAAGAATTTGAACTTCTACAAGTTGATGCATTATAATGTCGAGCACAACTGTGTGGTGAGTGCATAGGCTTTGTATTTTAACCTCTTCAGTCTTGATTGTCTTCTCTGTTTTCATTGACATTTGTTGTTTTTTTAGGGACATCATATGTCAGAGATCCTTGAGGAGCGTGCGTCCGAAGAAGTTATCAAACGTGACGAGGCTATTGAGGTCCTTTAGAAAGAGCTGGATAAGGTTGAGAATGAGAAGAAATAGCTTGCTATAGAAGTGGCTAACCTTCGTGTTGCCCGTCAAACTGTTGAGGATTTGAAGATCCAGGTGGGGGCCATGGAGAAGGATGTTGCTGGCTCGAAGGCCGCCAAGGAAATGGCCCTGGCCTGATTGTAGAAGGTGATTGATGTGAATGAGGGCCTTCAGAAGGAGATTGATGCAGAAAAGTCTTCGAGCCAGGCCCTTAGTGCATAGATTAATCTACTAAACAAGCGTATAGAAGAGGCACGAGTTGTTGTTGTTTTGGCCGCTGAGCTGTATCAGGCGGCTCTATCTATTTTTGGTGATGCAACTTCACCTTTGACGATCGATGCCTCCGCCTATGGCATGCTTGCCTAGTTCAAGGAAAATCTTGCTAAGCTGCCGGAGCTTGTTGGAGGCGCTATGGATTTTGGTGCGCTTTCCTATGCCATGAATCTCTGCAAGACCCTGGGAAAGCTATGCTATATGCATTTTGTTGGGCTGAAAGGGAGAGGGAGTTTGAAGGACCTTTGGAACTTGGTGAGCCTTCGGGGGAAGCTACCAAGTCGATCAGGAATTTCATGAAGTATTTTTTGTTCAACTTTGGTCGTGCCGACGCTCATTTCCTTGCGGAGAGTCGCCGTGCCCGGTTCATATCTTATCTATATTTGTATCCATCGTGGTTTTTCTATCTCTTGTTGTTTTCTTTTTTTGTCTTAGTTCTTATGGATTTTTCTTGTGCTTGTGTAGGATTTGTAGAAGGCCAGTGCCCAGCGCATCCCTTTAGAGACTCAAACATCGAAGACCCATGAAATGGCGGGCCAGAAGTCATCTGCCGCCCCTTCTGATGCTCCAAAACCCGTAGAAGCTACCTCCGCGCCTACTGCTCCAGAGGTGTAGTTTCTAGGGTTCTAGATGTTGCTTTTAGGCTTAGCTAGTGTTGATGGCTTCGGGCGCTCGCCTTGTTTGCATACTTTTGGGAATTTGTAAATTTAATGTACATTTGTCCTGCGCAGATTGCCTTTCGAGGGCCTACGTGAGACGTTGTCCCCTTAACTATGATGCAGGATGGAGTTTATGTCAGTGGAGAAGTGTAGGAATATTGGCATGCTGCTTTCCCCCGGCCTTTGGTCTATGATATGTTTGCTTTTTTATTCCATGATATGGACGATGAGCATGCTAAGTTTGTGCAGTCCTTGGCCTGGCGAGGGCCTCACTTGTCGGTTTAGTATTAGGTTTACATTGTATTGTTTGATAGGCCTTCGCACCCTTGTTATGTTTGCGCTCACGGTTCGACACCTTTTGTGTTTTGCCTTCTTACTGTCTTCGTGCTTTTTATGTTTGTATGGTTTGTGCTGTAACAGTTTGTATTGTAATATGTTTATTTCCTTTTAATAAAATTAACTTGGGATGTTTGGTTGGATACTTGTTTTAATGAATATTCTGGTTACAAATGCTACCTATGCCGAAGGGTTCTAGTAGATGGCGCTTATTTTCTTGCTCTTGCCTCCGCTTCTTTCTTCTTTGGTCGATGCTGAGTACGAGTCTGCGTGTCCGCGCAGAAAAGCTGAGGCTCTAGTTTTTGACCTTGTGCGCCTTGCGGAGGCTTTAGCGTCTGCTTTGTTGCTTTGGCCTCCGTCTTGGTGCTTGCTTGGACTTGACAAGGGTGCTCTACCATGTCGCTGCGGAGAAGCTGAAGTGCTCATATTTGATCTTGTTGATGTTGTGAAGGCTTTGGCACAATTTGAGCACTAATCTTAGGCGCTAGTATTTAATCTTGATGCTTCTCCAGAGGCCATAGAGCAATTTGAGCAAGCAACGAAGGTTGATGAAGTATTGTTTGGACATTGCCTCCGCTTGTGCCTAGATTGCTATGTTGTTGCCTTCGGCCATGCTGGAGCAGCTATGCTCCCATTGAACATGGTTGATGTTGGGTCGCACCAGCTGGTGTCTTCGGTTGTGGGAGGATGTTATGAGTCTTTGTGCGATACCCTCACGCAACCTCTGACACTGACTACTTGCTGTTGGACTATGGTCATACAACGCCCCATGGAGGCTGCACAACATCATGTGGAAGGTGCGTACAACCTCAATGTGTCCTTCGTCGGGAAGCGCGAGCTACTGTAGTTACGATTCTTTGCACGGTATCTTTTGTTCTCTCATTTCTAAGGAAACTCCGGCCTCCATGGTTTTCTCGCTTTGTTGTATGGTGAATTAGCTCTTGGTTGCCTTGGCTTCCACCCTAGCGCTCTTCTAGAATTGGGGATATGGTAATGCACTGAATGAGGCTAGTGCTGGGGAGGGGGCACTGGGTTTTATTGTCTACTATTTGTATGATTTAATAAATCTTGGTGGTTGGCCGATATTTATTGCTTAGATACGTTTTGAAGTCGTATTAAGACTGATGGATTTCTTTATATCTGGTGTATCTTTGGCTCTTTATTCCTATTGTACTTTAGTTATTAATTCCTGATAGTCATCTAGTGCCTGATAAGGACATGTCTTCACTAGGTTTTTTCTTGCCCGATGCCTATGACGAAGGTAGGTCTTTGATGGGTTTTTTGGCCTTTTGGCCATTCTGATGAATCTTTGATGCTTGAGTGTGGATAGGGCTTTGTCAAGGTTGAAGGTTGATTTAGCCACAGAGGTTGTTCCACGCTTTAGAGCCTTCGGCTAAGGCAGTGGAAGGTCCTCTTTGTCATGATGTCGTTGTCGAATGTTGTGGCTCCGCTGTTAGCCACTTTTGACCTTCGCTTTTCGTAGTATTCTTAGGGGAATTCCTCTTTATATTTTAGAGGGTTTTACAAGGGTCCTGCCTCATTAAAAACCTCACCTCCGTTAGGAGCCCCCTATAGCAGGACCGACCAATTTATAAGAGTACAAGTACAATGGTAGCCCGCAAAGCGGTCGCACTGTTATACTTGATCCCATATAAACCCGGTAGTCCATCGAGTACCGCAAAGGGTCTTGACTAACCATCAACATACAACCAAGATCATACATCGTTCAACATACATGTCACATGTTACATAAAGTTCACAAAAATAGTTCCATACATCAGAGTACGATTGAAAGTTATTACAAACCAAGTTCAAATAAAATAGTAGCGGAAGCAAATAAAAGTTTGAAACCAACATCTTCAACATTGTTTAAATATAGTGTTAGCTCACAATCACACTTCCACAAAAGCATAAGAGAGGGATTAATAAGAGGTGCCTGCCTAGGGCTTACTCCTCATCCACGGTGGGACAGAAGTAGTTCTTGCAATAGCCATGATAAATTGTACCATCTGCAACAATGGGAATAAAACCCTGAGTACGAGAAGGTACTTAGCTAGACTTACCTGTCATAAACCAAAAATAAAGTGACTCCAAGGATTATGCAAGGCTTTATAAGTGGAGCTAGCTTGACAACATTTTGCATAAAAAGCCACTAATCCAGCTATACATTTTATAATTCAGTCATCAAGTTAATTATAGCTATTCATCTCTAGATTAGCAACTAACCTGTGCCAAACATGTGGTATAGCATTTAGTAGCATAACAATAGTAACCATAGCTGGTATAATAATTCTATGTTCATCATAACCATCATTCCATAATACAGTTACTACGATGCTGGAGCTAGCCAAGTTTCTCACTGTTCGGGAGAGACGGTGATTTAAATCGATTTCAATCAGCTAGGAATTTATTCCTAACACAAACCCAGGCAAACCAGATCAACGGTCACCTTAGGTCACCTTTGGTACAACTCAGGTCCACATTTCGCGGGTTCACCTAGCTGCTAGGACGTTCAGGCTTGGCCTACCCTTGGGCTCACGTCTGGCTCCCCGCACATCCTTACTACCATCCAGAGTGCGCACTTTTACAGAACAGGGCCCTACCTAAGTTGAGCTACTCGACTTCACGGTCGGAACGAGTTATCCGGCTAGCTCAGTGAGAGGCATGTGTTCAATCTCAACAGAAGTTCCAATAATGATACGGTCCTTAATCGGCACAGGTGGATTCACATGAGTCAACCTACACATAGACTCCACCTGGCCTCCATTTACATTACCCCATGATTCTTTTCTACGATAGCAAATGTAGCCAACTATGCTTCGGTATCCACCTATATTTCGTAGGTGACAGGAAATCACCCGACTTCTACCGGTCTAAGCATGGCTAAGCATATATTCGATCCTAGACCTACACAGGGTTAAAGGTATATTTATCTGGACAAGGTAGTTCTATGCATCAAGTGTTTCCAATTCAACTCTTATAATCTAATGCATCAAACATAAAGGACTCAAGTGATATTTTTGTAAAACATGGGAGACTTAGAATGCTCCGGGGATTGCTTGTGACAAAGGAGGTTGGCCTATGATCCAGGCTCTCAGGTAGGTCCTCAAGAGTTTTCTCCTCTCCTTCTAGAGGTACGGCCTGAGGTGTCTCCTGCTGTTCCTCCTCTTCTTCGTTGAACTCCAAAAGAGTTATCCCCTCGGACGATCATATGCATGATCATGGAATAAGATATCATGGATGCATATATAATGACATGTATGATATGGTATGGTGTGATGAAATGCATCCTCATAAGTGTTCTCAATAGCATTGCATTAAGGTGATAAAAAAGATAAATTTTCTTTTACTGAGTAGGTGCATATCTCTTCTCTAGTAAATAAACAAATTCTCACCTAAGCAATTTTCTGGACTGCAAGAGAGAAGCCACTTGTTTTGACCATAACTAGAGTTATACACATCAAAATAATATGGCTATGGACTTTCTAGAAATCTTATGAAATTGCCTACAACTTTCTTTTAATCATCTTAATGAGATTCATCAGTTATATAGGTCAAACAATTCAATATTTCAGATCTATCCAGAGAGCAAGCATTTCTGATAGCAGATTTCTAACAACCATAATTCTTAAACTATAAGACCTATGACTATAAAAATTTAACACAAGGTACATAAGCAAATTATCTACAACTTTGTTATTAACAAGTTTTATAGAAAGGATCATTATCATCATGGAATCATCACCACAACGGAAACTATACATACAGCCATCTAGTTGAATTATAAAGCAATAATTAACTAGTTGCCTACGAGCAAATACTTCTAAGCCTAACTAATAACATCAACAGGTTATATGCATCACAAACACCACAGTAAACATCATGGTTAAGCCTAACTAATTTATTTATATTCCTTTATTAATTTCCTTAGATAATAAGGTGATTTACAGGATAAATATTTCTATTGCTTAATAAATTCGAAGAAAATTAGAGTAGGCTACATATGACCCTAATAGTCTACTGTACAAATTTCATGCCATTTGGAAAAGCATAGCTACCTCTACAAAATGACAAGTTACATATGCTTATTTTAGCAAAAATAGTTTAGCCTAATGAAAAGTGTCAAGCAATAGATTTAGTATTTTTCTTACTTTCGTCCTAGCATGAGAATACTGTGTAAATTTTTTTATGATCATATGTTATGTATTTTTACCCCAATTAATTTCATTAGAAACTAGCAATTAATTAAGATTAAATAGGAAGACCATATTTCAAGTATGCTCACTGTAGGTTTAATATTTTTTCCTAGGTAGAGCATGTCAACACAAGACCAGCAAAATTGGAATCATAATTTTATCACTTTCCTAGCTCAAGTTATGCATTTTACAAGATATAAACTACTTTAAAAGCACTTATCTTGCTCAATTTAATTCTCCTAGAAAAATATCCTAAACAGTAGATTTCATATTTTTATCGAATAGTACACTTCAAGATGAATCCAACAAAATTTGGTTCACCTCTTTTGGACATTTCTAGCTCCAGTGAGAAATTTTTGAAGTTTGCATTCAAATATGTGAAAATAAATTAGGAAAAACATTTCAAATACTGACTGACAGTTGGGACCCGTGGGTCAACGGGACCCACATGTCAGTGACACATAGAGCAGTGGCATGGCTTGATAGGCGACAAACTCATCGACGGCGAGGTCACCGGCGTCGTGTTCCCCACACTCTTGCGCACCTACTGGTACCCTAGGTTGGCTCGGCGGATCACCGGAGCGACCTTGCCGGCGAGCATCGCAACTCGGCGGTGGCACATGGTGGTGCTCCGGCCGTCTCTGGCCATGAAAAGCTTGGGTGAGCACAGCTATGGTTCAAGGTTGACCTAGCAGAGTTCTAGTGTTTGGATTGGGGTCCGGGGTGGTGCCGGTGAGGCATGGCCGCATGCCTAGCGGCACGGCGACGTGAGCACGATGGCGGCACAATGATGTTCTAGCAGGAAAGGTGATGCAAGTATGCATTCGTCTTCCCCACGAGCTTCATCGTCCTAAGGCTAAACCCTAATGCCTAACTACAAGGGAGAACGACGACCGGAGAGGCGCGTCCACGATGATGTGCATGGCGACGGTGCTCCCGGCTCACGGCGCTGCGGCTCGTGTTCCGGCACCAGCGACGCAGTACCGCCTCAATGAGCAACGGCTATAGCTTCTAGGACCTACAATGAAGATGAATCAAGAGAGATAGATTAGAGGAGCGGTGGATAGGGCTGGACATGGTAGCTCAGAGTTTGGCGGCGCTCCATGGCCATGGTGACGACGGCAACGACCCGTAGGCCTTTACCTTGGCTCGAGCTAAGGCAATGGTGGGTCGGCGAGGTGGAGGAGGTGATGGCCAAGCGGTGTGCGCGAGCAATCACACAATGGCATGGTGGCAGTTGTGTGCGAGCTCGGTGAAGGTGCGGCGGCGATGGCGCGGCGCTACGGTTCGCTCGGGCGCGACAAGGCCGAGAGAGAGCGAGGTAGAGAGAGTGAGTGAGGAGGGATGGCACGTCGCTGCCGTTTTGCTATCTGCGTCAGCCTGAGGTGTGGGCCCGACGCCGGCGGACACCCTCCACACGGCGGCCGTGGCCCAACACCGGTCAGCCACGACGTGCGCGTGGCGCCTATTCAGTCCGTTTGACAGCGCTACTTTGAGCTCCTAAATCTCCTAATCCATGGTGATTTAACAAAAACTTCGTTAATAGAAATAGTAGAGCTATGTGAGTACTACAAGATTGCTTAAAGGAGTTTTGTCTAATTCACAATGCTTTTCAAACTACAAAGCTCTAAAGTGAGGTACTTTGAAACTGAAAACAGCTTCAACACTTCGAAAAATTTCAAGTTTAAAAAACAACATTTTGTTGATATTTGTGAGCTCTATTTGACCATGTTAGACACTGAATTAGCTCATGACCCTAAATAAAGTTTGTTACCCATGATGTGAACTACAACTTTTATTTAGGTCATATAGCCATGCAAATAATCTAAGCTACTGTACAACTTTGGTCAAACTAGTATCATGAAAATGGTATTTTAAATGAAACCAACACATAGAATCAAATTTGGTCTTTGTCATGAATATAAACATTGTTCCAATTATCATTATAGATGTGTTTTCATGACCTCAAAATCATTTCATACATTGGTCATAAATGATTACAAGCATAAGCATATATATAAAATCAACATTTCATTTGATAAGGTATAAGAACGAGATGAAATTTAATATGCTCATGTTCATGAATGCTTGGATGATGCTTGTGCTCATGAAATGCAAGTGCCAAATGCAATGCTTAACACTAGGGTGTTACAGCCCCTCCCCCTTATAGAAATCTCATCCCGAGATTTGAAAGACCTACCATTCCTCAAAAAAGGTGGGATAAACCTCACGTAAATAATCCTCCCATTCCCACGTGGCATCTTGTTCGCTGTGGTTATTCCACACCACCTTGTAGAACTTAATGACCTTGCTCCATGTTACTCTTTCCATTTATTCTAGCATTCGGATTGGTTTCTCTTTATAAGTTAAATCCGATTGGAGCTTAATGTTGGTGGGTGCAATGGCTTCCTCAGGTATGCGAAGACATCATTTCAACTGAGAAACATAGAAGACATCGAATATCGCACTCATCTCAGGAGGAAGCTGTAACTTGTAGGCCACCTCTCCCTTCCATTCAATAATCTAGTACGGGCCTACATACCTAGGCGCAAGCTTCCTTTTTACTCCTAATCTCTACACTCCCTTCATGGGTGACACTTTTAAGTACACATAGTCTCCCACTTCAAAAGTTAGTGGTCTTCTTCTTTTATCAGCATAACTCTTTTGTCTACACTGAGCCGCTTGCATATCCTGTTGGACAATGCGTACTTGCTCTTCTGCCTCGGTGACAAAGTCAATCCCATAATATCTTCTTTCTCTAGACTCAATCCAATTCAAGGGAGTTCTACATTTCCGGCCATACAAGGCTTCAAAAGGAGCCATCTTGATGCTCTCTTAATAACTATTGTCGTAGGAAAACTCGGCTAAAGGTAGCCATTTTTCCCATGAACCCTTGGAGGATATAACACAAGCTCTCAACATATCTTCCAAGATTTGGTTCACTCACTCGGTTTGTCTAGAAGTTTGTGGATGGTTTGCTGAACTTCTAATTAGTTTGGTTCCCAAGGCCTTGTGCAAGTGTTCCCAGAAGCGAGCTATAAACTATGGTCCATGATTTGAGATTATGGTCCTTGGTACTCCATGCAGTCTCACGATCTGAGAAACGTATAGCTCAGCGTACTTTCCAGCGTAATACGTCGTGTTAACCGGTACAAAATGTGCCGACTTGTTGAGGCGATCTACAATGACCCATGTGGAATCGTGACCTTGTTGTGTCTGCGGGAGGCCTGTAATAAAGTCCATACTTATTTCTTTGCATTTCCAGCCTGGAATAGGCAATGACTGAAGTAATCTAGCAGATTTCAAATGAATGGCCTTGACTCTACTGCAATTATCACACCTAGTGACATAGGTGGCGATTTCCTTATTCATCTTGGTCCACCAAAAATGGGTTTTCAAATCTTGATACATTTTGCTACTACCTGGATGGATAGACAACTTGGATGAATGAGCTTCATCTAAAATTTGATTTCTAAGCTCACGGTCCTTTTGTACTACCAGTCGGTCCTCGAACCATAGCACTCCTCTTTCATCCAACCTAAAATGTTTGGTTTCCTATTCTTTCATCTTTCTTTTAATGTGAAATATACCTACATTCGTCTTCTGTAGTTCTATGATTTTGCTCTTAAGTGAACAACTGACGGTGATATTGTGTAGCACCACAGGATGTAACAAATTAAATCCATCTTCCAACAAGGCTTCTAAGGTGTTACAATGAGATTTCCGACTAAGTGCATCTACTACAACATTGGCTTTTCTTGGATGGTAGCGCACTTTCAAATTATAGTCCTTGATTAGCTCTAACCATCGACGTTGCCTCATGTTTAGCTTAGGTTGAGTAAAGATATATTTGAGACTCTTGTGATCAGTGTATATGTGACATACGTTTCCCAACAAGTAATGTCTCCATATCTTCAACGTGTGAACAACTGTGGCAAGCTCCAAATCATGTGTAGGATAGTTGACTTCATGCTTTCACAATTGTCGAGAAGCATAGGCAATAACTCGACCTTCTTGCATAAGCACACACCCCAAACCTATACCCGATGCATCATAGAGCACATCAAAAGGCTTTTCAATGTCGGGTTGTGCTAAAATAGGAGCTGTAGTTAACAAGGTTCACAAAGTGTGAAAAGCAGCTTCACACCTCGGAGTCCAATTGAACTTTTCATCCTTTTGGAGTAGTCTGGTCATGGGCTTAGCTATCTTGGAGAAATATGGAATGAAACAACGATAGTAGCCTCCTAGCCCTAGAAAACTCCGAACTTCATGAACTGAAGTCGGGGCCTTCCAATCCATGACCTCTTGTACTTTGGATGGGTCTACGGATATTCCATCTTTAGATAAGATGTGACCCAAGAAAGGTACTTTGCTCAACCAAAATTCACACTTGTTGAATTTGGCATATAACTTATGTTCCCTCAATCTGGATAGAACAACTCTCAGATGCCCTGCCTCATTCTCCGAGTAAATAAAGATATCATAGATAAACACAACCACAAACTTGTCAAGCTTGGGCATGAATACCGAATTCATCAAGTACATGAAGTAGGCAGGAGCATTTGTTAGTCCAAAAGACATGACCAAATACTCATATAGGCCGTACCTAGTGGAGAAAGCTATTTTAAGTATATCCTCTGGCCTGATCTTAATCTGATGATAACCGGATCTCAAGTAAATCTTAGAGAATACCTTTGCTTTTGCCAGTTGATCGAACAAAATATTGATATGAGGCAAAGGATACTTGTTCTTAATGGTGACTGCATTGAGTGGCCTATAATCTACACACATTCTCAAGGATTTGTCCTTCTTCTTTACAAATAAAGCTGGACATCCCCAAGGAGATGAACTAGGTTGAATGAGACCTTTGTCCAACAGTTCTTGTAACTGAATTTTAAGTTTAGCTAACTCATTTAGTGGCATCCGATAGGGTCTTCTTGAGATAGGTGTCGTACCTAGCACTAACTCGATCTTAAATTCCACATCCCCATCAGGCGGTAGACCCAGCAACTCATATGGAAATACATCAGGAAACTCACAAACCACTAGAATATCACAAAGGGTAGTGGCTTGGATAGCACAAGACAAGTTTTGGAGATCAAAACTTTGGGGAAGTGGTACTAGAAAAGCATTACCTTCCTTTGGTTCTCTCAACATAATTGTTCTAGTAATAGTGTCAATGAGAACCCCATGATCGCTCATCCATTTCATGCCTAAGATCACATCTATGGCTAATCCGGGCAATACTATCAGATCCACTGTGTACTCCCTCTCTTGTATAGAGATGAGCACATCTCTGATTATCTGATTTGTATAGATAGTAGCCCCAGCTGAACTTATACTATAACCACCATTGTTTATCTCAATAATTTTTTGATCATATTTAGATGCAAATGCTTGGTTCATAAATGAATGAGAGGCTCTAGAATCAAATAAAACAATGGCAGGATGTTTGTTAACAAGAAACATATCGGCGGTGACAACTTCTCCCACGGGAACTTCTTCCACAACTATATAATGCATGTATCCAGGACGTGCCTTTGGATTTGCCTATTTCTGATTACCCTGATTTTGATTGCCATTCTTCTTGGGATGGGGGCACTACTTGGCCCAATGGCCCAACTGGTTACAGTTGAAGCATGGTTGATTGCTCCTTGGTCCTGCTAAGCTTCCTTATCCTCCGTTTCCCTTGGGTAGGGCAATGGTGAACGCCTTGTGAAATGTCTTCTGGGGGCGATTGGCTTGAGCTTTTGGCTAACGAGGCCTAAACTTAGGCGCTGGTGGATGAAACTATGGCCTAGCCACAACTGGAGCTCTAGATTCGGAAGATCCTGAGGCACCTGCCTCAGCTGCTCTTTTGTGGCCCTTCGCTGCTGCTTGCAAATTGTTTTGGTTCTCCTAGTTCAAGGCATCACTGACGAACTCATTGTATGTGGTACACCTCGAGTTGGCCATGGTCTTCATTAGCTTGGTACCAAGGCCTCTCATGAAGCTCTCTATTTTCTTCTCTTCTGTGTTGACAAACTCTAGGGCATATCTGGAAAGATTGTTGAAGGCATGCATATACTCGGTAATGGTTTTGGTCCCTTGAGTAAGCCTCATGAACTCAGCTGCTTTCATACGCATCGGCCCTGGGGGAATGTCATGTCCACTAAAAGCTAACTTGAACTATTCCCATATGACCTGTGCGTTTGCAGGTAGAGAAGACAGGAAATGGGTCCACCATATCCTTGCCGGTCCTTGTAGTTGATGGGACGCATATTCAGCCTTCAGATGCTCAGTAACCCTCATAAGACGGAACTTCTGCTCTATCATGTTAAGCCACTCATCCGCTAGGAGCGGTTCTTCGACCTCTTTGAAGATAGAAGGCTTGATGTCTTGAAAATCCTTGAAAGAGCTATATTGATATGGCTCTAGACCTTGATGTTGCTGATAGGCATGAGTGGTGTTCTACGCAATGAGGCACAGTGTATCCTCCATGGCTCTCTGATTACCAAGGAACTATGCGAAGAATTAATTCACTGATGGTGACGGCGGTGGTGGTAAGTCACCGTCGTTGCCACCCTGGCTGGTGCCTACCCCAACGCGAGTGCGAGTCATCTGCAAAGTTGCAACAATAAGTGATTATTGGATGATGTCAAGAGATTGCAGATGAATTGTGTAATCATGCCAAACTAAAATTACTAGAGAGAATCTTAAATTCATACAATAAAACAGAGGCATAATCATCCATTCTCGCAACATGACATCACCAATTAGACCACTTATTGTACTCGCAATGCGTTAATATGCATGTCATAATCCACCAGTAAAACAAAACTGTAATTTCATCAAAGCTCAATCCATTGTGGGACAACATGCAAAGTGCCAATATTACACCAAAGTTAAATCATGAATACCGAACTTCAAGCTACAAGTCCATTACATGAATAACAGGGATACATCTAGCACTTTAACTAGTCACTAGGTGACTCTAATCTTCAGCGTGCTCGCTGTCGAGGTCGGAGATAGCATCGTCCTCATCCTCTAGCTCCACTTCTTCCTCCCAACCGTCATCTTCGACCATCATTTTTGGATCTTCTTCTTCCTCATCAAGGATCGGGTGCAGTTGGTTGTTTAGATGATGCACTTCATGCTGAAGATCAACCACCATATTCTAGGTATGCATGAGCTACTAGCACAAATCCCTCCTGACATGGTCCTGCAGCACGGTTAGGGCTTCGGCTCTATTTCGTGCTACTTCTGCCAGGGCTGCACGGTTGTTTGCTTGGATCAGCTGGCGTGTAGCTACGAGTGCCTCGGCGCGAGGGGCCTCTAGCTGCTCCCATAGTCCTACTAGCACTGCCTGATCATTAGCTCTTACTACTTGGGCGGTAGCTCTCTACTGATCGACTTGCTTCATCTAAGTGTGGAGATTTCCCAATGCTACATAAGGTTGATCAGTTTCCCATCGAGCCTCAATTGCTGCCTTCTTGTGCTTGCGAACACGCTTTGTCAGCTTCCGCTGCGCAGCTTTGGCTCTCATGAGCCTATCCTTGCAAGTGGTATAGGACTCCTGCCAGAAGTCCCTGGTGTCCTGACGAGTATAGAACATCTTCATCACGGCGAACATTGCACTCATAGCGGGACTAGAGCTATCTACCCGCTCATCCCTATCTCGAATCAACGCATTATGGTTGCAATATGCCCAAACTGCTGTAGATGGATCCACCCGAGGAAAAGTACCAGCAGCACTGTCGGTAAGCTCATCCTCATGCTTCTGACATATCTGACTCAGCACGTCAAACGCCACTACTTGGGCAGCTTCCCAAGGAGTTCTTCCTTTAGATTCTACCCTCCATTCCTGCCAGAAGGGTGCTTGGTCATGAGCTAGTATGGTTAGCTGTACTTCATACCATGGTTGTCCCTCCAGGTATACTTCATTCCAGTAATAGAGGGGTGGTTCGTAATACCCCAAATAATGCAAGACTCTTCAAAGTAGGGTAGGGGTACCAAACATCAACAGGAAAGTCTCACTTCCAGTTGGTGCTGCCATCTATACCAACAACATGGTGCAACTCTCGTGAGACAACATCATAATGGATAAGAGTTACATAACTGAGTAAGAAATCTATAAGGGGAGGAACAATGCAAGTGTAATAATAATGATTTATCATGATGCAAGCACGTTTTGTACGTCCTCACAAACTTAGAAAAATTTAAAACTTCTAATGGCAAACACGATGGCATACAAGCGTTCTCTCATATATAACGTAACTAGTCGGGCTACACATTTCGCTGTTAGTGTACCTGCACAAGAATTTCATTTCAGCCCAACCCCACAATTATATATGCAAAATGTAAATCTGGACTCTAAGTTGCAAGGTAAATACTTCCATATATATATATATATAGCCATATATATACTTCCGTATCAAAGCTACCCGAGAGTAAATACGTCCTATATATACATATAAATATGCATATATAGCCATATCAAAGCTAACCCACAATTAAATACTTCCAGATATATATGAGACATATATACACTTCAGTATCAAAGCTAACTCTACCCATGGACCGCACGGTCACATCTTGCGGTCACACCACTATGATGATGAGTGGCATCTTACCTTGGGCGTAGAGGCATTTGATCCATACATTACCCCTCAAGTGAATGGCATCCATACATGTTGACATAATATCATCGGCAGTCCTCCGAGGGGTATCCCATGAAGGTAGATTGATCGGCAGAGGAGCATGAGATCAAGAACAAGAAGGCAACAGACACACACGAGTTAGATAGGTTTTGGCCATTAGTATGACGTAATACCCTACTCCTGTGGTCTGTTGGTTTGTATTAGCTATCGTATGATATTGCGTGAGTTTGGAGGGGGGTCCCTGCCCGCCTTATATAGTTCGGGGAGCAGGGTTACAAGTTGGTTAGATCTAAGAGATAACCAGAAAGTAATAACTGATTACAGGAATCTTGAGATCATACATATCCTAACAGATCTTGTAGTATCTTCAGGATATCCTCCAAATGTCTTGCGGGAGCCTCCGAGCAGAGTCGTGCCCTGTAAGGCGTCGTCTTGTGGGCTAGGCCACCCCTGGAGGCGTAGCCCATGTGGTCTGCCATGGGTAACCGAGGTCGTACCCCCCACAGCTAGCCCCCGAGCACCTTGTACCCTTTGTGCAACGCTGTTTTGCGCTTGTCCGAGCAGCTGCGAACAAAACCGAGCAGTAAAACTCATGATCCGACCACCGTGATGAGTTGTCGAGCAGTTGCGAGCAGTTGCGAGCAGTTGCCGAGTAGCGTGGACCATAGCCGAGTAGTATGATCCAAACACGACTTGCCATAAGGGTGTAAGGAGCTCAAGTTCAGAATCAAAAATTTCCTCGTAGTGGACAAAGTGTGCCCACTTAGAGTCCGATCACGAGAGCAAGAAACAATCTTCTTCAGCCTCCAGGAGCGCGGAGTCTTCTAGAAAAAAGTAAGCACATTCACCGCGAGGTGAAGTGTGCCCACTTAGTCCCCGAGCCTGACAGTAGGTGACGAGGTCATGTGGTGCCAGGGTCCAAAGCAGAAGAATAGAAAAACCAGCTGAGCAGGCAGCCAGTCCCCGGGCATAGACCAGAAAAGCACATTCACCGCAAGGTGAAGTGTGCCCACTTAGTTCCCAAGCCTGATAGTAGGTGACGAAGTCATGTGGTGCCAGGGTCAGAAACAAAGAAATAGTGAAAAAACCAGTTGAGCAGGCAACCAGTCCCCGAGCCGTCAGCGGAGATATCGGAGGAGTCCAAACGTGGAGAAAAAACTGGAGGGATGACTGTACAGTAACAGTTACTGAGCCTCAATAAATGGCAAGGAAGTCGGCGAGTATCGGGCGATTAACAACTGATGGCGGTGATAAATAAGCGACGTGGGCTGCGGTTGCGTGAAAACCCAGGCTGCAACCCATTAAACCATGCCGGAGAATTCGGAGGAGCGCAAGTCGCAGGAACAGTTCCCCAAAAAACCCTCAAATGCGAAAGGGTGGGAAAAGTTCTTTATAACAGCGCCGCCACCCCCCGCGCTCCCACCTTTGCCACTTCACCATTTCATCTTCATCCTTAGCCATCACTCTTCCAGAGTCACATCTACGCACGCTGCCGGCGCCAGTCCCCATCCAAATCTGAGAGACGGCGCTGAAAAGGAGGGCTGTGAACCCGAAGAAGGCGAGCCCAAAGAAGGCAAGCGTTGGAGCCAGTCGAGACAAAGAGTGGGCACTGTCGCACACGAGGAAAGTGAAGCTTGACAGATTGGTGATGGCGGGCGTGCTTCCTGACCGCGTCACCGCCAGATGGCGGCTAGCCAGTGGTGAGCCCTTCCCAATGCCTAACACCGATGAAGTTGTAGTCTTTAAGGATTATTTCTGGTGTGGGTTGGGGTTCCCTGTTCATCCTTTCCTGCGAGATATGCTAGAATTCTGGTCAATTAGTGTGTGCAATCTCCACCCCAACACCATATTGCACATCTCGATCTTTATTCATTTTTGTGAGGCATTTCTGGGGGTTCTACCGCACTTCAACGTATTCAGACACCTATTCTGGTTGAAGAAGAAAGGTGGTGGTGGCTCCAAGGTGGTCGGCGGCGTATATCTGTAGCTTCGGGATGGAATGGCCAGCGAGTACATTAACGTACCGCTGAACACTTCTCTAAAAGGGTGGAATTCCAAGTGGTTCTACTTGAAATAGAGCCACCCTGCAATCTGCTACGACGTCCACCATATCCCGGTTAACCAGAAGAGCTGGTCGGAGAAACCGAACAGTGCAGACATGGAACAAGTTGTGGAGCTCCTTGAACTGATTAAAGGTGTGGAAATTAGAGGCGAACTGGTGGCAGCAAGCTTCATACTGCGCCGTGTCCAGCCATGCAAGGAGAGGGCCCACCCGGGCTTTGACTACAGAGGTGATGACGACGGTACCCGGGAAATGATGGAACCGCTGGCGAGGAAGAATGTCGTAGAGTGGGCCACAGAGTTATTCGCCCCAAACATTTCATTCGCCTGGCCAAAGCAAACGAAGGCCTTCAATTGCACAAATCCGCCTCCCGAGGTAATCATCTCAATTTTATTCTCGATACTTTTAATCCTGAAGCATTGCCGAACAGTGATCAGATTCACTTATACGAAGATCCACTCATAGGAAAGAGCGGTGTATTTCTCCAATGTGTCGAGGGTTGATTGGCCGAGGGGTGTAGATGCCCGCCACCGGGTCGGGGTGCGGAAGATGCGTCCAGCACCTTGTCAGAATCCAGAGGCACCGACGCTGGTCGGATGCAAAGTTCACCCTCAGTGACGGAGAAAATCCAAGGAAAAAAGGCAGCAGCAGATGAGCTGGCCCAGAAGAAAAGGAAAACGGGCGGCCTCTCGCTTGGTGGCGACCAGTCCACTCGAACACGAGGGGCTGCGGTGCTCGAGTGGTCTGATGACGATGAAAATCTCGTTGCTTCTTCTTCGAACATGCAAACACCTCCACGCAGCACATGTGTGGAGGGGCAATCAAGGGAGAGCGTAGAGGTCCCTAGCCAGTAGGCGGCAGAAATCCCCACTGAGCAGGCGATGGGAGTTCCCGAGCAACAGCCGTCGACAGACCCAGAACGACGGCCGGATGAAGCCCCGGAGCAGCAGGAGGAGTGGAGGCTGACCGTGAAGGAGGCGAGACCTCCACTCCAGAGCTCAGAAGTCAATCCCACAGCCACGCCTGGGGGCTCGGGCAGGCATCGTTGATTCAAAAAATTGCACCAGCAGACCAAACGGTAAGTATCCTTGTGTTGGAGTTACTTTGCTATCTTTTCTAAGCTTTTTTCCTTTTGCCGCTTGACCAAATGACCTGACATAGTGCGAGGCATTCGGAGGAGCTGGACTCATTCACCCGGACTGATGAGCGGCCTCAGGCTGATCCCGGGGTGGAGGTAATGCCGATGGCTCCCGTATCAGGGTCCCCGGGTGCTCGACAACCAGCGGAAGAGTCAAACACTGCTGCGGGTGGACCTGCAGACGGCGAGAGGTCAGCGTTAGCGGAGGACGGGTCGGCGACGATATCCAAAGCAACGGCGGGTAATGTCGGGCCCTCGGGAGCTGAAGCTGGAGTTGTCGTCGATGCACCAGAGTCTGGGTCAACGGAGCTAGTGGCGCCCGAGGAGCAAACGGCGCCCTTTGAGGCATCGCAAGGCATGGTCGGACCCACTGTTCGGCCATAGAGCGCCCTAGTGGTTCCCCTAGTTACCGCAGAAGAGGAGGACGTGGTGGAGGAGATCGTTCGTGCTGAGCCTCAAACCCAATCCGTCTGAATCTTCCGCAAGCGCGATGACGAGGTGGTAGTTGTCGAGGAGGAGGACACCCCCAAGGACATGAGGTGGCTGAAATCCGCCCTTGCCAGAGTAATAAAACAAATTGAGGTTAGTACTGAATCCTGAGTATTCGTCTTTGACATTGGAGATCGAATTCCGTCATTGTCATTGTGAATTTTCAGGGAATAACTCGGACTGCCGAGCACCAGCACCAGTTAATAAAGAGAATGGAGCCTCTCACCGAGGAGAACCAAAAACTCAAGGAGGCAATGAACCTCTCGGAGAGAAACACCTAGAGGGCCCAACGGGAGCGGGACCTCGCTGAATCCAATGCGCGGGACCTGGAACACCAGAAGGGAGTCCTGTCTGAGTAGTTGGCGGCTGTGAAAGACCAGCTGCGGAGCAAGTCTGAGCAACTGGCCACTGCCTCGACACAACTGAAGGATGCTTCTGAGCAGCTGGAAGAACTGCATAAAATCTCCAAGCGGAAGAAAGGTACATGTGATCGACGAAAGTGCTTTTGCATAGTCTGATATGGTTACTTTTGGTGATGACTGTTGTACTCATAGAACATGATGTGGAGCTCGGCTAGCTGCGCCGTGCCCTCTAGCAGCTCCGAGAGGAGAAGGCGAAGGAGACGGGGCAAGCGAGCAAGCTGGCCGAGGAGCTGAACGGTGAGTATTTCTTGGTCGGGATTAATACTGAAATAACTTTCTTGCTTGATGAAACTTTATAATGCTTGCAGACTACCGTCGGAGGGTCAAAGCATAATTCGATGTGCTAGAGCAGGACGCCCGGACCTAGAGGGACAAGTTTGATGTTGTGGTTGCCGGAATCAAACCAGTGCTCGACTGTGCCGAACCAGAAGTGGCTCCTCAGCCCGACGGCAGGCTGCCGCGCCCGGACATCATCATCGAAAGATGCAAGACGACATCGGAGAGCTTCAAGAGCTTCAACCGCGACACCATTATCTCTGCCGCTACCCACACCCTTGCTGTGGTTTGGTCCCACTACCCAGCTACTGACCTCTGGGCGATAGGGGGTAGGTTTGCTGAAGGGTTGAGCGAGACGGAGACCCAGCAGCTGGAGGATGAGGTGGAGGACGCAGCGAAGAAGTTGGCGGGTGATATAGACTTGTTCGGCGAGATGGATGGCAATGGCGGAGCACAATGATCTGCTTGGCGGATATCATCTGTAATTTCTGGATAGTATAGTTAGAACGCGCGAAGCGTAAAAACACTTATGTATATGATAAATGTTATAATATGCATGTTTATGCAGTTTGCTTGTATTTCGGCGAGAAAATCTTCGTAGTTTTGACCATGGCATACTTATAGGGAGTATAAGCAGAGTCCGAGCAGTTAGTTCGCCACTAACCCCTATGGCCTCAGCTAGCCCATAGTCCATAACGTCGAGCGAAGAGCCCGTGCACACGTAGGAGGAACGGGCGTAACCCAGGAACCGCAGTCGACCACCCATAATGCAGAGCGCGGAGCCCGTAGCATGTGTAGGGAGAGATTAGAGACTGGGTCTTCTCCAAAGAGAGATAGAGCGGAACGTGTTCTGCTCGGTGGTTATCGAAATAACTTAGAGATGTAGGCAGTATAAGCGGCGTCCGAGCAGCTAATTCTGTGCTGAGCTCTCGGCCTTGGCTGGCCCGTAGTCCATAACGTCGAGTGCGGAGCCCATAGACGTGTAGGATGAATAGGCGTGACCAAGGAACCACAGCCGACCACCCATAACGCAGAGCGTGGAGCCCATGGCACGTGTAGGGAGGGATCGGAGACTGGGTCTTCTCTGAAGAGAACATGATAGAAAGTATGCTGCTCGCCGGTCGGCGAAATCTCTTTTGTAAATTTGGAGTAAAGTGTTCGGCGTTTTTGGAGAAAACGTGTGGTGAAATACATTGGCGAGATGGAGAAAACGTGTTCGGTGATTTGGTGAAAACGTGTTTGGTGATTTTTGCGAAAACTTATTTGGCGATTTTTGGCGATAATGCGTCGGCGTTTTGGAGAAATCGTTTGGCAATTTTAGAGAAAATGGTTCGGTGACAACGTTGGAGTTTTGGAGAAACGTGGTCGGCGTGGTTATGGCGATTTCATATTGGAGTTTGCTTCGAGGCAGCATAGTGCTCGGCGACCGTAAATGGGTGTTAAACAATAATGGAGACAAAATGGAGACAAGTTATGGAGACCAAAACTTTATTCAACATAAAAGTGGAGAGTACATATCTAGAGCATTTCAAGGATAGAAATGTATAAGGTGCTCGATGTGCCACGAGTTGGGAACATCGATTCCTTCTAAGTCACATTGGCGATAAGACCTTGGTCGGGTGACCTCTTTGACGACATAAGGCCCTTCCCAAGGGGAGGAGAGCTTGTGCATCCCTTCAGTTTTTTGTTTTTTATGGAGAACAAGATCGTCGACAGCAAATGAATGACCTTTGACGTTTCGATTGTAGTAACTCTGCAAGCCTCTCAGATATTTGGCTGTGCGGACGCAGGTGATTAGGCATTCTTCCTCGGCCCTGTCGACGTCCTCTGTCCGAACAGCTACGGCCTACTCTTCATCATAGTTTTCCACCCTAGGTGCTTGGAAGGTAATGTCCGCTGGTAGTATGGCTTCTGAGCCGTAGACCAAGAAGTATGGAGTCACACTGGTGCTATGACTAGCTTGAGTACGCAGTCCCCAGACTACAGCTGGTAGCTCCTTGAGCCATCTGCCCAGGTGCTTTTCTTCTTTCTGATATAGTCGCTTTTTGAGGGCATCAAGGATCATGCCGTTCACCCGTTTGACCTGACCATTGGCTCTAGGATGGGCAACGGAGACAAATTTGATGGAGATGCAACGGTCTTCGCAGAAGTCCCAAAAGTGGTGGCCAGTAAATGTAGTTCTGAGGTCGGTGATGATGCTGTTCGGGAGACCGAATCTGTGGATGATGTCTTCGAAGAGCTCGACTACTTTCTTTGCAGTAGCTGAGATGAGCGGTTTATACTCAATCCACTTGGAGAACTTGTCAATGGCGACATACACATACCGGAAACCACATGGCGCTGGCTTGAAAGGCCCAATCATATCCAGTCCCCAGCATGCGAAGGGACAGGAAGCTGGGATGGTTTACAGCTCTTGTGCTGGCACGTGTATTTGCTTGGTGAAAAATTGGCATCCTTCACAATGTCGGACGAGGTCCTCTGCATCAGAGATGGCTGTGCGCCAATAGAAACCAGCTCGGAAAGCCTTGCCGACCAATGTTCTTGAGGCCACCTGGTTGTCGCAGGAACCAGAGTGAATTTCGAGAAGTAGCTTCACTCCCTCCTCTTGGGTGATGCATTTCTGCAGTATCCCTTCATTGGCACTTTTCCTCATCAAGTTGCCGTCCACCAGCACGTAATGCTTGCTTCGACAAATTAGGCGTTTAGTTTCAGTCTTGCCGGCGGGTACCTCGGCGCTGGTGAGGTACTTGATGAATTGCTCCCTCCAATTGGTGGCCAGCGAGGGTACTATAAGTACCAGCTGCTCGACGGGGGGAACTTCCTAAACCTCATTATCTTCTTTGATGGATGGCGCCGGGAGATCTTGAACGAAGACCCCTGGCAGGATCACGGTGCGAGAAGAGCCCAACTTAGATAAATGATCGGCGAGCTGATTTTGGTCGCCACCACAAGATGGTACTCGATGCCATAGAATTTTCCTTCAAGCTTCCTGATTTCAGCGCAATATGCATCCATCTTCTCGCTGGAGCAAGACCAGTCTTTGTTAAGCTGGTTGATGACCAGCGCGGAGTCCCCGTATACCATGAGGCATTTGACGCCGAGCTCAACAGCTATTCCGAGTCCGTGGAGACAAGCTTCATACTCGATGGCGTTGTTGGAGGCGGGAAAGTGTATCCGGAGAACGTATCGGAACTTATCCTTGGTCGGCATGATAAACAGAATGCCTGCGCCAGCACCGTTGATGTTAAGAGCACCGTCGAAGTACATCACCCAGTGCTCAGGGCAAGTGGCGGCGATGGGCTCTTGGATCTTGGTCCACTTAGCAACGAAATCGGTGAGCGCCTGAGACTTGATCGTAGGCTTGCTTCTGAATTCGATGGAGTAAGTGCCGAGCTCGACTGCCCACTTGATGATATAGCCGTTGGCCTCTTTGTTGCGGAGGATGTCCCCCAGAGGGAACTCGGTGACCATGGCAATCTTGTAATACTCGAAGTAATTCCAGAGCTTATGCGATGTAATCAGAATGGCATATAACAGCTTTTGGACCCGAGGATAATGAGTTTTGGGCTCGTTGAGGACCTCATTGATGAAGTATACCGGACGTTGCACCTTATAGGCGTGCCTGGCCTCCTCGCGTTCAACCACAATGGCTATGCTGACGACGCGGGAGGTAGCAGCAATGTAGATCAGGAGAGTTTCGTTTGGCCTTGGCGCCATCATGATCGGAGGCTTTGTTAGGAACAACTTGAGCTGGTCGAAAGCTGTGTCTGCCTCCTCTAACCAGGAAAGCACTCGAAGGCCTTGAGGAGTTTGAAGAATGGAAGCCCTTTTTCACTAAGGCGTGATATGAAGCGGCTTATAGCAGCCATGCAGCCTGTAAGTTTCTATATATCCTTGACGCACGTTGGCCGTTTCATGTTGGTGATGGCGGAGACCTTGTCAGGGTTGGGTTCGATGCCACGAGCGCTGATGATGTAGTCCAGTAGTATACCGGATGGAACTCCAAAGATGCACTTTGAAGGGTTCAACTTCCATCGGTACTTTTTCAGGTTGGCGAAAGTTTCTTCGAGGTCGGCGATAAGCTCATCGGAGGTCTTGGATTTGACGACCACATCGTCGATGTAAGCTTCAATGTTGCGGCCGATTTATTGATCGAGGCACATCTAGATAGCCCTTTGATATGTTGCCCCGACGTTCTTTAGTCCAAAGGACATGGTGGTGTAGCAGTACGCCCCGAAGGGCGTGATGAAAGACGTCTTGATCTGGTCTTCTTCCTTGAGGGAGATCTGATGATAGCCGGAGTAATAGTCAAGGAAGGAGAGCAGTTCATAGCCAATGGTGGAGTCTACAACCTTGTCTATTCAAGGCAAACCGAAGGGGTCCTTAGGGCAATGTTTGTTGAGATCAGTGTAATCAACACACATTCTCCATTCTTTATTCTTTTTTTGAACGAGAATAGGGTTTGCTAACCACTCAGGATGATACACCTCTTTTATAAATCCAGCAGCTAAGAGCCGTTTTATTTCTACCTTAATAGCCTCATTCTTCTCTGGCGCGAATCAGTGGAGTTTCTGCTTGATCGGTTTGGCGGTCGCCGAGACATTTAAGGAGTGCTCAATCTTCTCCCGTGGTACCCCCGGCATGTATGCAGGTTTCCAAGCAAACACGTCGGTGTTGGCACGTAGGAAGGAGACGAGTGCGTTTTCCTATTTGGGGTCAAGGTGAGCCCCAATCTTCATGGTCTTGGAGGGATTGTCGAGGCTGAGGCCGTCCTCCTTGGCTTCTTTGGACTTGGCGGAGGCGCGAGGAGGCTCCAGCTCTAGGATCTCCATGTCGTCAGTGGACACCATCTTGGCGTCGGTGACCACGCTGGCCATCTGGATGGAGAGGTCAGTTTCTTCGGCGAGGGCGAGACTCTCTGTCTCGCAGGCGTAGGCGATGGAGAGGTTGGCCCATAGAACCAGAACTCCTGTAGGCGTAGGCGATGGAGAGGTTGACATCTTCAGCACCAGATATGCGTAGTGCGGTACAGCCATGAACTTGGCTAGAGCTGGCCGACCAAGTATGGCGTGGTAGGCGGTGTTGAAGTCGGCGACACAGAAGTTGATGTGTTCGACGTGGTAGTTGCTTACCGTGTCGAACAATACTGGTGGGGTGATCTCTCCAAGTGGTTTAGAGGCTCTGCCAGGTACCACACCCCAGAAGGAGTCAGAGGTTGTGAGATCTGACAAACCGAGGCCCAGCTCCTTTAGGGCTCTGGCGAAGAGGAGGTTTAGAGTGCTCCCACCGTCGATGAGCACTTTTCTGAAGAGCACCTTCTGGATGGTCGCGTCGAGGACAAGGGGGAAATGCCCTGTGTAGGGAATATCCACCCACTGGTCGGCCCTGCTGAAGGTGATGGGGACCTCGAACCATGGGCGATAGCTGGGGTTGGCGGTGGCGTCTTCCGTAGTGACAGAGAGCACCCACCGTGCGGCGGAGCTTCCATTCTCTTCTGCTTTTAGTGGAGGCGAGGCCCCCGAAGATGGTGGCGACCACCTTGTTGTGGTCCTAGAAGGCATTGTTGTTGCCCCCAGTTGGTCGGCGATCTCTAGCTCTATCGTTGGCATCGTCATCCAGCCTCTTATCCTATAACTCCTTAGCCAGGCCAAGGTAGTTCTTCATCGTGTGCTTGGCGTTCTTGTGAAGAGAGCACCGGCCGTCATGGATTTTCTGGTACTGCTTGTCGTAGTTGTGCTTAGCGCGAGGTTGATTGACTGTGGCAACGAGGTGGTCTGGCCGGCGGTGGTGATTTTGTCCAGGCCTAGGTCCTTCTATTCAATCATGGCTGCTGTCGCGATGGTAGTTGCGGTCGTCGGGACGGCGGTCGTTGTGGCGTCGGTCGTCGGGGCGGTCGTCGTAGCGGCAAGATGGGCGATGAGTGCCCGCATCCTCGTTGAACCGCACCTCGGCTTCCTCGGTGTCAGCGTACTGGTTGGTAGTAGTGATCATCTCGCCGATGCCAGTGGGCGGCTTGTGGTTGAATTTGGAGCGAAGTTCGCGATGGTGGAGTCCTCGAATGAAGGCGGTGATGACCTCAGCTTCCATGATGTTGGGAATAGAGTTCCTCATCTTGGAAAAGCACCAAATGTAGCTACGGAGGAGCACAGATGGCTTCTGGTTAATGCGGTTGAGATCATGCTTGGTGCCAGGCCGTGTATATGTGGTCATATAGTTGTCGGTGAAGACTTTCTTCAGCTCTTCCCAAGATCCAATAGAGTCCAGGGCAAGGCTGGTAGACCAGCTCATGGTGGGTGGCATGAGCATGACGGGGAGATAATTTGCCATGACACTGGTGTCTCCTCCAGCGGCACGGACAGTAGTGGCGTAAGGCTGCAGCCACTGTGTCGGGTTCATCCTTCCTTCGTAGGGCTCGACCCCAGTGATCTTGAAACCACGGGGCCACCGGAGTGTTCGGAGCGCCCTTGTGAAACTAGGGGCCCCTCGGGGTTCTCGGCGCCATCGTCTGCAGCGTTGCCGTCAGCGATCAGCTCGAGGGCTGACTCCGGGTTGCCGTACTCCTACTCATACTCCTGATGGCGATGTACTTCGTCTTCAGGGCGACTGAAGCGGCGTTGCTCGATACACCGTCGTGCATCCCGGAGGTTGCTGAGGTGCACTCGAGTGTCCTGTTCGACCTCCTGGTCATGTTGGCGATGGTGTTCAAGGCGATGGCCCCCCGGCTCCCCCCTAGGGGGCAGCGACTGGTCGACAAAACAGCTTTGACTAGGGTGGTAATTGGATCTCGGCGCAGCTGATCGACGAATCATGCTCGTGGAGCATGAAGGTCTTTGATCTTCTCGAATCTCATTAACCTAACAGTGTGCCGCTTTAAGCATGGCGGCAACCTTGGCGATCTTGGGCGTCTGCGGGAGGTGGGCGAGCTCGTTAGCAGCCACTGCCAGATTGGTGCTTGGAGTCTTGAAGACGTCATGGCCATCGACGCGGAGAAACTCTTCGTCGAGGTCGCGGTGGAGTGGAAGTGGCCTTCCTTGTGAATTGAGCTGATTATTCCGAGCAGCCTCGGCCCTCACAATGGCTGCCTCGTTTTCTTGGCGCTGTGTGTGGTTGACATTCCGGTTCTCCCGAGCAACGCGCTCCTCCTCGATTTCGCCATTTCATGGAGGGCTATCGATGCTAACATTGAAGATCGCACCAGCTCAAAAAGGTGGGAGAAGGAGTTGCTCGAAGAAGGTTTCAGCGAGGGTCTCTGTAGAGCCCTGAGTCTCAGAGCCCGAATTTTCCTCCAGGATGGTCTAGAGGGACGCTCCGGGGCACCAGCCTATATGTAGCATGTTGATGGCTGGCGGAGGCTGGACGGCAAGCTGGTCGGCGAGTGGGTGGGTGTCTCCCACCTGGTTGGCAAATTTTTTCCTTAGAGCATTTTGGTAAATAGCGGCGTCGTTGGTGAGCCCGAGAGGCAGTGCCGTGACTCCTGGAGTTTCCCGAGCAGCCCTCGATAGATCTAGATCGGAGGGTGGTCGGCACTGGACCGAGGTGTCTAGAGCCGATTCGGTGATGGAGAGGCAATCAGCAAGCTTCAGACCGACCCGATCAATGGACTCGATCAAATCGTCGTTGTTGATCTGCCTCCTATAGTAGCGAGGAAGCGAAGTCAAGTTGTTGATGAAGGAGACCTCAGAAGTGGTTCTGAGATTAGATCTACAGCCGCAGGTGCGGAGATGGTTGGAGCAAAATCGATCTGCACTGGCTCAAGGAGCTCTCTGACTCTGTCAGCATTGATGATCCATAAGATCGATCCGACCGTGAAGATCTGGCCGGGCTGCGGGAGGGACGAAGAGCTTGCGGAAAAAGCCATCTTGTTCAACAAGGAAATAGCACGCAAACCCCTACCTAGCACGCCAACTGTCAATAGAATATCGTCGGCAGTCCTCTGAGGGGTATCCCACGAAGGTAGATTGATCGGCAGAGGAGCATGAGATCAAGAACAAGAAGGCAACAGAGACACAGGAGTTAGACAGGTTCAGGCCATCAGTATGACATAATACCCTACTCCTGTGGTATGTTGGTTTGTATTAGCTATCGTATGATATTGCGTGAGTTTGGAGGGGGTCCGTGCCCTCCTTATATAGTCCGGGGAGCAGGGTTACAAGTCGGTTAGATCTAAGAGATAATCGGAAAGTAATAACTGATTACAGGAATTTTCAAATCATACATATCCTAACAGATCTTGTAGTATCTTCAGGATATCCTCCAAATGTCTTGCGGGAGCTGCCGAACAGAGCCATGCCCTGCAAGGCGTCGTCTTGTGGGCTGGGCCACCCCTGGTGGCGCAACCCATGTGGTCTGCCGTGGATATCCAGGGTCGTACCCCCCACAATACAATAGCACGTCATATGGACGACGAAAATAATAAAAAAACTCTAAGTTAGTACTTAATTAGCCACCTAAAATCATTAACTGGGCATAAAGGAAGTGATGACTGGCACACTTTAGATTTCAACTTTATTTTTAAACACCTATATATATAGCTATAAGTTGCTAAAAACTGGTTTTAGAAAAACAAAAACCTTTATTTTAAATACACATATGGCAATTAATGTTGAATCTTGCTCTGATGTCAGCTATAGCAGAACCGACCAATTTATAGTGTCAGCTCACAATCACACTTCCACAAAAGCATAAAAGAGGGATTAATAAAAGATGCCTGCCTAGGGCTTACTCCTCGTCCACGGTGGGATAGAAGCAGTTCTTACAATAGCCATGAGTTATACACATCAAAATAATATGGTTGTGGACTTTCTAGAAAGCATATGAAATTTCCTACAACTTTCTTTTAATCATCTTAATGAGATTTAGCAGTTATCTAGGTCAAACAATTCAATCTTTTAGATCTATCCAGAAGTCAAGTATTTCTGATAGCAAATTTCTAACAGCCATAATTATTAAACCATAAGATCTATGACTATAAAAACTTAACACAAGGTAGATAAGTAAGTTATCTACAACTTTGTTATTAACAAGTTTTATAGAATGGATCATTATCATCATGGAATCATCACCACAACAGAAACTACACATACAACCATCTAGTTGAATTATAAAGCAATAATTAACTAGTTACCTATAAGTAAATACTTCTAAGCCTAACTAATAACATCAACAGGTTATATGCATCTCAAATACCATAGAAAACATCATGGTTAAGCCTAACTAATTTATTTATATTCCTTTATTAATTTCCTTGGATAATAAGGTGATTTATAGGATAAATATTTTGAGTGCTCAATAAATTCTATGAAAATTACAGTAGGTTACATATGACCCTATAGTCTACTGTACAAATTTTGTTTCATTTGGATAAGTATGGATACCTCTACAAAATGACAAGTTACATATGCTTATTTTAGCAAAAATAGTTTAGCCTAGTGAAAAGTGTCAAGCAACAGATTTAGTATTTTTCTTACTTTCCTCTTAGCATGAGAATACTATGTAAAAATTTTCATGATCATATATTATGTATTTTACCCCAATTAATTTGATTAGAACTAGCAATCAATTAAGATTAAATAGGAAGACCATATTTTTAGTATGCTCACTGTAGGTTTAATATTTTTCCTAGTTAGATCATGCTAACATAAGACCAGCCAAATTGGAATCACAATTTTATCACTTTCCTAGCTCAAGTTATGCATTTTACAAGATATAAACTACTTTAAAAGCACTTATGTTGCTCAATTTAATTCTCCCAGGAAAATATCCTAAACAATAGATTTCATATTTTTATAAAATAGTACACTTTAGGATGAATCCAACAAAATTTGGTTTACCTCATTTGGACATTCCGAGCTCTGGTTATAAATTTTTGAAGTTTGCATTCAAATCTATGAAAATAAATCATGAAAAATATTTCAAATACTAACTGACAGTTGGCACCCGCGGGTCAACGGGACCCACACGTCAGCGACACATAGAGCAGGGGCGCGGCTTGACAGGTGCCAAACTCATCGATAGCGAGGTCACCGACGTCGTGTTCCCCACACTCTTGCGCACCTACAGGTACCCTAGGTTGGCTTGGTGGATCACCGGAGCGACCTCGTCGGCGAGCATGGCGGCACACGGTGGTGCTCCAGCCGCCTCTGGCTATGACAAGCTCGGGTCAGCACGGCTACAGTTCAAGGGTGACCTAGTGGAGTTCTAGGGTTCGGATTGGGGTCCAGGGTGGCACCGGTGAGGCATGGCCATGTGCATGGTGGCACAGCGGCGTGAGCACGATGGTGGCACGGTGATGTTCCAGCAGGAAAGGCGATGCAAGTATGCATCTGTCTTCCCCATGAGCTTCGTCGTCCTAAGGCTAAACCCTAAGTTCTAACTACAAGAGAGAACGGCGACCGTACAGGCATGGCCACGGTGACGTGCATGGTGGCGGCGCTCTTGGCTCACGGCGGTGCAGCTCGCGTTTCGACACCAACGATGCGGTAGCGGCTCAACGAGCTACGACTATAGCTTCTAGGACCTACGACAAAGATGAATCAAGAGAGAGATTGGAGGAGCGGTGGATAGGGCTGGCCACGGTAGCTCGGAGTTCGGCGGTGCTCCGAGGCCATGGCTGCAATGGCAACGACCTTGGCTCGAGCTAAGGCAATGACGGGTTGGTGAGGTGGAGGAGGTGATGGCCGAGTGGTGTGTGCAGGCAATCGCACAATGGCGTAGTGGTGGTTGCGTGCGACCTCGACAAAGGTGCGGCGGCGATGTCATGGCGCTGCAGTTCGCTCGGGCGCGGCGATGGCAAGAGAGAGCCAGACAGACAGAGTGAGTGAGGAGGGAGGGCACGGCGCTGCCGTTTTGCTACCCGCGTCGGCCTGACGTGTGAGCCCGATGCCGACAGATAGCCTCCACGCGGTGGCCGTGGCCCGACACCAGTCGGCCACGACGCGCGCGCACGGCGCCGATTCAGTCCGTTTGACAGCGCTACTTTGAGCTCCTAAATCTCCTAATCTGTGGTGATTTAGCAAAAACTTCGTTAATAGAAATAGTAGAGCTACGTGTGTACTACAAGATTGCTTAAAGGAGTTTTGTCTAATGCGTAATGGTTTTCAAACTACAAAGCTCTAAAGTGAGGTACTTTGAAACTGAAAACAGCTTCAACACTTAGAAAAATTTCATGTTTTGAAAACAACATTTTGTTGATACTTGTGAGCTCTATTTGACCATGTTAAACACTGAATTAGCTCATGACCCTTAAATAAAGTTTGTAACCCATGATGTGAACTAAAACTTTTATTTAGGTCACATTGTCATGCAAATAATCTAAGCTACCGTTCAACTTTGGTCAAACTAGTATCATGAAAATGGCATTTCAAATGAAACCAACACTTAGAATCAAATTTGGTTTATGTCATCAATATAAAAATTATTCTAATTATCATTTTAGATGTGTCTAAGGTGTTTTCATGACCTCACAATCATGTCATACATTGGTCATACATGATTATAAGCATAAGCATATATATAAAATCAACATTTCATGTGATAAGGTATAAGAACGAGATGAAATTTCATATGCTCATGTTCATGAATGCTTGGAAGATGCTTGTGCTCATGAAATCCAAGTGCCAAATGAAATGCTTAACACTAGGGTGTTACACCCCCTTGGTGAGGAAAAGAGTACATGCCCCTTTTGCACGAAATGTAAAGAGAAAATGTGAAAACTAAGAGGTGAGGTGACCTTCACTTATAGTTCCACGGAGGCCACCCCTTTACAATTATATGTATAACATGCGCAAATTGTCGATGTTCTAGGTATGAGTGGTTGTTTTACCTTCGTCGTCTGTCAGGAACAATGACCCCGGTCTTCCAACGTCCCTCGCCATGTATGTGCCTTCCCATTTTGGTTGGAGCTTTCTTGCATTAGCCGCCTTGGGCTTCCTTCTTAGGACCAGGTCTCCGTCTCGTATGAGCTTTCTGACCACTTAGCTGTCTCTCCATCTCCTAGTTTGCTCTTGGTGTTTGGCAATGTTTTCTACTACTTCCAGTCATGTCTCTTCAATTGTTTCTTTAGAGTATTCTTCATTTGCTGCCAAGACCTGTTTCATTACCTAGAGGCTCTGATGCTTGATCTCTTTGAGTAGCATTGCTTCTTCATCGTACAGGAGCTTGAACGGTGTCAAGCCCATCGTCCTAGATGTTGTGGTGTTATGAGACCATACCACCTTTGGTAGTTCCTCTACCCACTTACCTTTGCGAAGGCTAAATAGGGTTTTTGAGATTGTAGAGAATATCACTCTGTTAGCTCTTTCTACTGCTCCATTTGACTCTAGTTGATAGACTGATGTGAAGGCTATTTTTGTGCATATGCTTTTGCAAAATTCTTTGAATTTGTCCAAGTCGAACTGCTTCCCATTGTCCACTGTTAATGTTCTTGGTACCCCAAACTTTTTGACTGTTTCTGAAGTTATTGTTGCTAGTGGCTTGGCTTCAATCCATCTTGTGAAGTACTCAATTGCTACTACAACGAATTTGTTCCCCCCTGTGAAGGTGGCAGGGGTCCGACAAGATCCATGCCTCATCTTTGTAATGACCAAGTGGGTGGGATGAGTTGTACTATAGCCAAAGGCTTTGATTGGTGTGGGGATGTGCTCTAGCATGCTTCACATGTCTTAACACTGCATCTTTGATATGCGTGGGCCAATAGAATCCCTGTCTGATTGCCTTTGCGAACAATGCCCTTGGGCCAATGTGAGAACTGCAAGTCCCTGAATGGATTTCTTGGAGGAGCTCTCTGCCTTTGCTTTGAGTTATACACTTGAGCAATGGATGGACTACCCCTTTTTTGTACAAGGTGCCATCTATTAGTGTGTAACTTCTTGCTCTGGCTGCTATTCTTGCTTCATCTTCTGAGTGATGGACGTTGTTTAGGTAATCTGTAATTAGATGCCTCCAGTCTTTGGATTCGGTGACTAGGATTGTTTTGAATGCCTTCGTAGTTGCTTGGGTTGCTGGTGCTTGTAATATTTGGTAGAAAGTTCCCTCTAGAATGGGTGAGTTATTTGTTGTTGCCTTCGCCAGCTCATCTGCTTTTGTGTTTTCTACTCTTGGTATATACTTTAGGGTGAATCCCTGGAACCTCCGCTCAAGTGCCCTTACTGTGGCTAGATATTTGGCCAGCTTTGGTTCTCTTGCGATATATTCCTTTTCAACTTGTCCTGCTATGACTTGGGAGTCTATTTTTGCTAGTACCATCTTTGCACCGAGTGCCTTCGCCTTGTTGAGGCCTAGTATGAGACCTTCATATTTTGTTATGTTATTTGTTGCTTTGAATTCCAATCTTGCTACATAGTTTGTGCGGAGGCTTGATGGTGCTATCAAAACAACAGAGGCCCTAGCTCCCAGGTGCCCCCAGGCTCCATCTGTGTAGAGTGTCTAGATTTGAGGTTGGGGCTATGAGGTTTGATGCGCCGAAGGTGTCCAGTCTACCATAAAAGTCTGCTAACGTTTGTGATTTGATTGTTGTTCAGGCACAAAGTTGAGTTCAAACTGTGATAGTTCTGTTGCCCATTTTTCTATTCTTCTAGAGGACTCTTTATTATTGAATATGTCTCTGAGCGGTTGTGAAGAAGGCACTGTGATCTCATGTGCTTGGAAGTAATGCTTCAGCTTCCTTGATGAGATGAGGACAACATATGCGATTTTTTTTATTTCTGTGTAGTTCAGCTTTACACCTGACAAGGCTTATGAGATGTAGTAGATAGGCTGTTGAATGACCTTTGACTCTTCTTCCTTTTCTTGAACAAGTACCCCACTGACTGCATGGTTGGAGGCTGCCACATATAACAATAGTGGCGCCTTCAGATCCGGTACCGTTACTAAGAGTTTGCTGGCCATGTAGTTTAATTTTGATTTGTTGGAAGGCCTCTGATTGTTCTGGTCCCCATTCCACCTTGTCTCCACCTCTTAGAGCTTTGAAGAATGGGAGGCTATGCTCTGTAGATTTTGAGATGAATCTGTTCAATGCTGCTATTCTTCCAGTGAGTTTTTGCACTTCCTTTTTCGATGATGGTTACACCATTGAAATTATAGCCTTCGTCTTCTCTGGATCAGCCCGAATACCTTCAGGTCCTATGATGTACCCAATCATTTTTCCTTTACTGACACTGAAAACACACTTTTTTGGGTTTAGCTTTAGGCCTACTTCCCTGAGGTTGGCGAAGGTTTCCTTTAGATCTGCTATATGATCTTCTTCGTTCTTCCTCATTACCACAATGTCGTCAACATAAGCTATGATGTTTTTCTATAGTTGTGGACCTAGGACTGCCTTCATCATTCTTGAGAAGGTCAAGCCTGCATTCTTTAGTCCCTCAGGCATTCTGGTGTAGCAATAGGTTCCAAAGGGAGTAGTGAAACTTGTCTTCTCCTCATCTTCTTTGTTTAGCCAGATCTGGTGATATCCTGAAAAACAGTCCAGGAGGGAAAAGCGCTTGCATCTTGCCGCCTTATCGACGGAGGTATCTATCCTTGGAAGCAGAAATGGGTCTTTTTTGCATGCTTTGTTTAGATCTATAAAATCTATGCACATCCTCATCTTTCCATTTTTCTTTGTTTCCAATACTATGTTTGCTAGCCATTCTGAGTACTTGACTTCTCTAATGATGTTTGCGTCTAACAGTCTTTGTACTTCAGCCTTCGCCGCTAAGATTCTATCCTTTGACATTTTCCTTTGTCGCTGCTTTCTTGGCTTCATTCTAGGGTTGATGTCAAGATAGTGTTGGATTATATCTCTACTGACTCCCTTCAGGTCAGAGGCTGACCAAGCGAAGACGTCTTTGTTCTTGGCTAAAGTTTCTATGAGTTCTGCTTCTTCTCTAGACAGGTTGCCTCTAATGGTGAATTTCCTGTTTGAGACTACATTCTCCAGCGGGACTGATTTTGTTTCTTCTTGATCTTTGAGATCTGTTTTACCCTTCGACATGTCTAGAGGCTCTAGTGAGTTACTTCTGGCCACCTCGACAGAATTGATGTTTTGGTGTAACCTGTAGATGGTTCTTTCTATATTTCTTGCCTCCTTCTAACTATCATGCACTGTGATGCTGCCGTGCAAAGCTGGCATTTTCATACACAAGTAGCCCATATGGAAGGCTGCATTGAATTTATTTGCAAACCCTCCGTCGAAGATAGCGTTGTAAGGATAGTAGGGGTCTACTACGTCAAAGGTCACGTATTCTGTCCTGGCATTTTCCTGACCTCCAAAAGAAACTGGCAAAGATATTTTACCCAATGCATTGATTCTCTTTCGTCCGAAACCTATCAGTGGTGAATCCAATGGTTGTAGATGACTTCTGCTTAATTTCATCTGGCCTAAAGCATTAACAAAGATGATGTCTGCGGAGCTTCCGGAGTCTATGAGAACCCAATTGATTTCCTAGCCTGCTATATTAGCTCTAATCATCATAGCATTAGTGTGGGGGTAACTCTCCAGCTAGAGGTCTTGTTCTAAGAATGTGATGGGTGTCTTCGACCAATCGGTGCAGCGTACCGGACCTTGCACTGCTATGTTGTTAATGAGCCTAAGATGGTCTTTCTTCTGCTTCTTTGTCTGGAATTCCATTAAAGAGCCTCTGGCTATCAGCAATATCATTCCAATGGTGGGTAGTGGTGTATTTGGATTGAGCTAGTTTTTTGGGTTGGGCTCATTTTTGGGGGTGGCTAGCTGTGGTGTAGGTGGTGGCGGAGGTAGTGCTTCAAGTTGTCTATTATGTACTTGAGCTATCTAGCTTGTCCCTATGAATGTTATGTGCGGAGGTCTTGTGTTTATGTAGGTGAGGTTGGCTTCTGCTCACTGATTGCTTGCTTGCCCTTGCTGTTGGGTGCTTGGTCGCCATGCAGGTAGGAAGTTGGGGTAGTATGCGGCTGCTAAGGTGGATGGGTGAATTTGATTGGAGTTAAGGCTTGGGTAGATTGGGCAATATGGCTGCTATGAAGGTACAATGAAGGTGTGGTTGACCTCCATGGCGGGTTGCTATGGCGGAGGTTGTGGATTTGCCCTGTTTTTATTCTCTCCTGGGTTTCTTTTGCATCTAGGCAATCTCTGGTGATGTGCCCTTTGTTTTCTCCATGAAAGAAACAATACTGCCTTCGCTGCCTTGGTTCTAGGTTTTTCTTCCAGCTTTTCCTTTGATTGTATTTCTTGCCTTCATACTGCTTCTGCGATGCTTTGTTTTGTTCTACCTTCGGCATCTACTACCGTTAGTGGCTACTCTCTTGTTGCTCTATGTTGAAAACTTGTTGATCAGACGCTTGCGGAGGCTGTGACTGGCCTTGGCTTCTATTGCCCCTCTGAGCATTCCTGCCACTTCCTTGGTACTTCTTGTTCTGATTTTGTTCTTCCAGCCTTCTTCAGAGGTCATTGTCTGACCTACAGTGCTTCTCAAACTCTCTGTATAATTCTTCTATGGTGCTTGGCTTCTCCCGAGCTAGATGAGCTACGAAGGCTCCGATGTGGAGACCTTTAATTGCGGCCTCAATTGCCACATCCTCTGAGACATTTGGTACCTTTGCTTTAAGCTGCACAAATCTCTAAAAATAATCTCTGAGTGCTTCACCTTGATTCGGTTTGCACTGAAATAAGTCCATTGACGTCAAAGATTCGATGGTGAATCCTTTGAAGTTAGCGATGATCTTGTTTTAGAGGTCCTCCCATGAATATACTCAACTTGGCCTCAACATTGAGTACTAAGCCAATGCATCTCCTTCGGCTTCAATAACAATGACTTGGCCAAGATAGTGTCATTTCCGCCCGCGGAGGCTACAGCTGCTTCGAAACTCATGATAAACTAGTATGGGTCTGACCTTCCATTGAATTTTGGTAGGGTAATGGGCTTGTAAGATGGTGGCCAAGGTGAGGTTTGGATTCCTTAAGATAATGGGGATCTTAAATCTATGATTCTGTGAACTGGTGGTGAGTTCAAAGGTGTGCCAAAAGTTGGTTGGGCGGCCATACCTGGCGAAGGTTTAGGCTAGCTTTGATTTGCTGAGTGGGGCTAGCTTTGCTGCATGCTTTGAATCTCCGCCTGCAGGATAGCCAACTATTGCCTGATCTCTGCTGCCTGCAATGATGTCTAGGCTGCCCTCTGGTTTGCAGTGAAGGTTGCAGCTAGCCTATATCTTTCTTGTTGTGTACTCTGCAACTAAGCTTGCAATTGTTGGAGCAGCTGCTCTAGGGTGGGATCTGGGACTTGCTGATCTTCGGCTGTCGGAGGCTGATCTTCAACCATGGGCTCTTCTATAACTTGGTCTTCTAGGGTGCTAGCATAAGCACTACGGGCATTATGCCTGGGTCATCCCCTAGTCTAGGGCTCCGTGGGTGCCCTGGCGGAGGCTGCTTTTTTTCTTGCCATCATGGGTTTTGTTTGTCCAACACGCGGTGGGCGCCAATGTTGGAAAATCAAGGGGTTTCCAGCAGGAGGGACTCGTTGGTGAAGTCTTTGCCCAGTCGGGTGCTCGGGAGGAAGGCTATGGGGAATGAGAGGTGGACCCGGGCTCAATTAGGGTTTCATAAATGTCTTCACCCACCACCTTTACAAGGTTCAACTCCCCCCTTTTATAGGACGTTGTTCACTACTGCTCCCTTTTTACATCTTTGCCCTATAACTGCTACGATACATTCTCTGAATATTCTTCCACCAGTACAGGCCACCCGGGGCAATTTGGACCTTCTCCTCTTTGAACCACCTTGACTTCTTGGGCCTTAGCCGCTGGCCCAAACGAGGCCCATTTCTGGTCTGGGGTCTCCATCGTGCTATGAACCACCCCGCCACCGTGAAGTCTGCTCAACCTCTGCCCGTGGTGCTGTGGCCTCTGCCTTCGCTGAGGGGTCTCTGCCTCTCTCCATTATTGGGGAGGCCTCTGTCTTCGCGCTATGACCCTCCACCTTCGCTGGATGGAGGGCGAAGGCCCTACCAGTTGTCCCTGCATAACATTACTCAACAATTCTGTTATCATTAGTTCACACTCGCTCTTGCCTCCGCTACTCGCGTATTCGTGCCCCAACATGCACTATGAGTCCACTGACAGTTTTCTACAAGCAAGTGGATCTTTGAAGATTTAATTTACTACCATAGCTATAACAATACTACACAAATAATGTTTTTCATTATAAATCGATATGCTTTTGGTCGGCCCTATAGATGCTTTGTTGCTTTTGGGGTTGGGGGTGGGGAGCTTCATCCCTCCCGAACCGTCTAAGCATAATGGATCAGAGGCCCCCGGACATGGCCGTAAAGGCCTTTATGATAATCAATAAGTTGATTCATTTTCAATTAGGCCTTGCTCTAGCTTCCATAGGGGTTATTACTTCCTTAGTAGCTCAACATATGTACTCTTTACCTGCATATGCATTTATAGCACAAGACTTTACTACACAAGCTGCTTTATATACTCATCACCAATACATTGCAGGGTTCATCATGACAGGGGCTTTTGCTCATGGAGCCATTTTTTTAATAAGGTATTACAATCTGGAACATAATGAAGGTAATGTACTGGCAAGAATGTTAGACCATCAGGAAGCTATCATATCTCATTTATGTTGGGCTAGCCTCTTCCTAGGATTCCATACCTTGGGCGAAGTCTAGGAGAAGAAGAAAATAAAGACAAAGAAGAAGGAAGTGAAGGAAAAAAAGGAAGAAGTAATAATAAGAGGAGGAAAAAAGGAGAGGTTGATGAGGTCCATATCCGGTGATCCCCTTGTACCTAGGAAAAAATAAATTCAGATAACAATAACTTTATATTTAAATTATAGATCTCAACGAAATCTAAAACTTTGTAGTTGGTAATCTTTTTATTTAAAATCTTTTACCAACCATCAACTTAGACAAGAAAAATTGAAAAATAGGGCCCTCTACATCAGAATAGCACTTCACTGCCGGTTCAAAATACCCCATCACTGCCGGATTTTGAACCGGCACAACCATACCGGCAGTGATGAGGGTAAGCTATCAATGTCGGTTTCTACAAACCGGTAGTGTTCTTCAACTTCACTGCCAGTTCTTTACACAACCGGCAGATTTTAGTTCCACCAACACTGCCAGTTCATAAGACCACCCGGTAGAGTTCATTTCCACCAATGTTGTCGGTTTGTGTTTCAACCGACAGAGTTGTCGTAAGAATCACTGCTGGTTTGTGACAAGAACCGGTAGTGATGGCTAAGCCAACGCTATCGATTTGTGGCTCCAGCCGGTAGTGCCATCACTGCTGGTTTGTTGCTAACCGGCAGTGATGTTTATGACAACACTGCCGGTTTTCTGCTAACCGGCAGTGATGTCACGTTCGCATCTTATTGTTTTATAATTTATTTTAATTTATATTTTTTCATGGAATCGGGTTTCGCTTTATATACGCTACGTAGATAATAGGTCCATCAATATTAAACATTACAAATGTTACGGTTACAGTTCAAATGTTCTTATCAAGATCTGGATCCCTCAAAATAAAAAAGAAATGTTCTCGGACTTCACATATTGTGCAATGCTTCTCGGACTTCTTACAATAATCTGGTGAGCCGCTCTAGGCCATACTGGTCCTTAAACTTCATGGATTGTGCAATGGAAAATACTCCATCTTTTTCCAATACCTCGGCTAAGATGAATTTTGCCAGCTCTGATTGCAGCGCGACGATCTCCATGTCTAACAGCCTTTTGTGGTTATATTTCTTGCGTTGTCATTCAAAAAAGATGATATCCAAAGAGTAATCAGTAAATCATTTTGCTGAATGATTAACAGACATAAATGAAATGGGGATTATACACACCAACTTATCGGCTTCTTCCGATTTCCCGCCGATGTAGCGAAGCATTGCCCACATTACATAAAACCCGCATTCATTGTTTCCCGCCGGCTATTTTAGGTACTTCCCCAACATTTCAACAACCTTGAATGGGACCTGCGTCCCACTAATATGTCTTCTTCGAACACTGAGCAACATTAAAAGGAGAAACATTAGAAAGCGGTATGTGTGATTAGAAAATAATATGTTATTTGGATCGCTTACTAATTCAGCACTGCCACCAGTGCATCCAGATGATGAAATGGTTTTTTCTTCGAGTCCCACACCTCGATCAGATTTTTGGCAAGATTAACACAAATGAAGATGAAATGGTTGCTACAATCATAGAATCCTAATTATCAAATAATCTTAACAAAAAAAGAAGCATAAATTAAAAGCCAAGAATACATACTCATAGTTGTAGGCTAGAAGTATGTGGGTTTTGTTCTTCATCTTGAATTCATCGAAAACAACAATCAATCTCTATTTTAGGCCTTCCACGTCACATCCATGGAGGCCTAGACATGTGTTCTCATTGACTCGCAAGGGGTCCAAGAAGCCTATGTTATCCGATTTGCTTTTTAGAATACAAAATTATGCTATACACCTACATAAAATCATGGGAAGTGCTCAAAAGTTAACAATTTGTGTCTCGAGAGAGTAGTTAATTGTAATATCGTGCATGTAGGGTACTTACATATTCCACAACGTCAACATTTGTGTATCAAGAGAGCGTTTCTGGTATAGCTGGAACAAGCACTCCCACTCGACATCGAACTTCTCTTCTTCCGGATAATGAAAAACATGTGGCGAACGGATAATAACCTCAAAACCAAAGTCCTCTGTCTCTGTTGCTTGAGCCATGTAATATTCATGCAACCGGTGCATATATGTTATCAAATTTTTATACTCGTGATCGGGAACCAAAAGATTGCCCCTTTCATACTTCATTGCCGGTGTTCCTATCCCTTGTAGATCATAATAGATGTTCGTGGCCTCTTCCATGGTTAATTTGGGGTTGTCTTCGACGAACTTCTGTATCTTCCTTAAAGCTTCATTGTGTATTTCATCGGCTCTTGTTGTAGCGTACTAATTCTGTGTTTGCCTTTCGAATTCGGACTTCAACAAAAATAGAGGTTGTGAGGCACAAAGATTGAAGAAACTAATACAATCTTCCTTCGATATGTGTGCTGTAAATTTTCCTTCCATCAAGTTTGTAGCGCTGCCACTAAACGGCCTTTTTCTTTTTTGTTGGTCCACTTTGGGAGCATTAGCGACCGAATCCAAGGACCTTTTCTGTGACTGCGAGGATGCCTTTGATCTTGTTTTGGGCTGAGGTGGAGGAGGAGGATGATGATGAGAATTCTGTTTTCCTGGGCTAATGAAGATGGAGGAGGAGGAGGAGGAAGAGGAGGAGGAGGAGGAGTCTTCTCTTTTCTCGGGGCTAATGAAGATGGAGTCGGACGAGGAGGAATAGAAGGAGACCTCTGTCTTCTTGGGGGTGATGGCACGGGATGAGGAGGGGAGTGATCTTTGTTGAGAGATGGTGAGTGATCATCGTGGGTGGGCGAAGACTCATAGTCATCCTCATCATCAGAGGACAATTGGTGGTTAAGCTTAATGAAGCGCTTGCACTAGGCCACTTGAGAGCCCTTGTTATGACCAAGTTTTGGCCTATCTTCCGCTATGGGGTACTCAATGTGTATCTTGTTATATTTCTTATCAAGTATTCTATCAATGGTGACACGAGCGTACCCCTATGGAATTGGGCGGCCATTAATGGTCCGTCTGCCATAGGCCAGGCCTGGCCGAGCACCACCTTGTCGTTTGTCCATTCCTGATGGATGTACAACTTGACATTGATGGGTTCAGTGATGCCATCCACCGGATGAGGCACATTCGCATCTTCTTCATCGAGCGAGGTCGATCCACAGCTGCTGCGACCCCTAAACTATGGGCTAAAGGCAGTAGGAGTAGGGCTTTGTGGTACTCCTGACCCCTTGGATAGCAAAATTTGCTGGACTCGTGCTTCGATAGTCGCCTCAATCCATGCACCCATTCTTTCTTCCATCTCTTTTAGTCACCTCAAATACTCTGCCTCCTAATCCGCTCTACCCCTCGAGCGGCTCCGGTAAGTATTAGATTCTTGGGGGAATGCTAGTTTCCAAGGAACAACACTAGTTCCTCTAGTGTGACCAGGGTGCTCCTTGGTTCTGAGTGCTTGGGTGAGCACATCTTTCTCCCTATTAGAAGTGCGAGTCCCTTGCCTCACCTCCTCAGTTACCAGGGAGATCCTCTGGATGAGTTTGCTCATGAGTTGATTTGTGGAGCTAAAGCTCCCATCCTCTGCGTGGCGTACATACCTCCCCATACAGTATATTACCGATCTTGGCTCCCAATCAGCGGTCTCAACCTAAACACCTTCCTCAGCAAGGTGATCCATCTTTTCAAGTTCTGCTTCAAATTCTGGCATCTTTTTGGCGTAGCCACGAGAGCCGAGATGATGAGGATTCATCGCTTTCTATGATTTCTCCTTATTCTTCCTGCTTAGTTCTAAGTACTCCTTGGATAACCTGTATTCCTTGAAATCCTCCTAGAAGTTCTTCTGCTTGCTAAACTGTCCACCATCGAAATCTGGCTCTTTATTTTGGAGGACAAAATTCTTTTACAATGTCCCCTTGAAATTCTTGAAGCATGTCCCCATGATTTCTTTTTCTTGTTTCTTGACTAACTCCTTGTCATACTCTATTGGGAAAGTGAAATACTCAGGGATCTTGATATCCCATATGTAATCCTTCTCACTTTCGAGAACCCTCCATGGGTCATCATCTTTCCCAATCCACTTCCTGTACCTAATCGGGATGAAGTCCCTAACAAGTACCACGAGCATAGTCTTGTATTTGGTCAAAGCTATAGGCGGTGAGAGTGGATCCCTAAATTCATCCAACTCAGTAATGTGCCAGTGTGCATTCCTACCAACAGGAATCTTTGACACGCCTCGCTTGGATCTAGCCTTCCTGCTACCCGAACCCTCTGGCTCCTCGGCCGGCAGAGGCTCCTGCTAGAGACACCAAGTAAGCTATGACCCTTTCAATTGATTAGCGTGTGTGGCTACGTAGTCACATGATACCAAAGTTACATGGCCATCTTGGTCATTTTGACCTAGATCGAGCAGACCAGACAGGGTCCATGGCTGCTCGTTCTCACCGTCCTGATTGACGCCATCACCGTTTGTCGGATCATGCGGCTCTCCCATACCAGCGATATCAGCCGCTTCTTGTTGTCGATCTGTTCTTCGGCGACGGGGTAACAGGCGATGATGAGTCATGGCTGTGACACGATCGTGGTTAGTTTTGGCTGTGGACAACTACTAATAGCATATGTTCATATTATATATATAATATGTTTAATGCAAAGTCAAATAATAAGTCCACATACAACAAAGTCAAATAATAGCATATGTTCACCTAGAACATATTCATTGTTTGATTGACCACATACAACAAAGTCCACCTACTATTCTACGAAACTAAGCCTACATCAACTTCCAAATAAGAAAAGCAATGACCATAGCCATAAATAAAAGCATGACATCTTTCCAAGACCAAGGAGCAATTCTCCTAATCTTCACATCTCCGGTGGGTGGCTTCTCTTCAATCTCCAGTGCCAGCGGATGGCCATGGTTTGCATTCATTGGACCATAGTAGGCCGGTTGCCCATGGTTTACAAGGTAGGCTAGATGACTATAGTAGGCCCTCAAAGCTTCAGCTTTTGTGTTGTACTTTTTGTGCAAATTACCAGGGTAGCGATTGACTTGAGCATAGCAATCTTCCTAGGTTCGATAAATCCTAGGCATGTGACCAACATGCACTACATACCATGCCATGGTTGACTATACATTTAAGTAAATTAGGCATGTGGTAAGTGGTAATGGTAACTCACTAAACAAGAGTTATTATTCAAGTTATATGGCCAAACTAAATCTATTTAATGTTCTTTATCCTTGTCATAATAAAAAATTACCTCAATAATAGGACTGTTTATTATTCATAGATCAATGTGGTTTAGTAATCATACTTGCTAGCATGCAGCATCATATGTCATTGGTTAATAGTTAGCAACAGGGGTGCTCAAGAGAATTTCTCAAGTAAGCAAGCATACTTTACTTTGGACAGACATGGACACCCTAGCCTGTAACAAACAAAACATTGAAGTTGGTTGCTAGGAATGCAAATAAAAGCATGTTACTCATCCTCCAAGCAATCCAGGTTACATTTCAAATGAAAATTTTGTAGGGCTGCAAAGTCTATTTTACTAAATCACATAATGCACATAAAATACTCACTTTGCAAACCACTGCAATAGAAACGTATTAAAGACTAGAAACATCAAAATAAAATAGAAAGCCCCAAGCATAAACTGGTGAACAGATGCAGTTTTATAGAGCAACCAATGCACACATCACATCCAATAGTAACTATGTGAATATGGGGAATGGTACAAGGAAGTTCTAGATATGGAAACTGTTTCTGTACATCAAAAAGGGAGTTCTAGATCTTAAAGTAATAAGGAACAAATCTCAACTAGTGACACTTAATTCAAATCTACACTACTTTTGTTCCTTGTTTACAAATTAGAACCATTGATTTTGCCTTAGTATTCACAAACTTCACATTAGGTTGGTTGCTAAAGCACATGTTCTTCTATTAGACCAGATCCTCAGCAAGCATGAGATAATTTAATGTGTGTTCAACATGAACAAATCCTCCAGATAAATTGAAACATATTTGAATAACTATAACCTCACTTGCGTCCCTGTTTAGGTTTGAATTGTTGTGTTGACAAACACAGCACACAGCCTCCTTTCAAAATTTACTTCTTTAGATTTCTAACAATAGGGAGGCAAACCCTTGTCCATAACCAGTAGTACACGAATAGCCAAGAAACATAATCACATAATGTCACTTAATGTAGACATAAGTCAACTTTTTCTTCTTATAAGTGAATTGGTAAAAATGTGTTACACAAACGTTCCCCCAAAATAAGTATTACTAGATTTTATTTTATTTTGGAACCAATCTTATTGAACCAATAATATTATAGGTGACAACTTGAACTGTAGCTTTTAGGGAAACAGCATAGTTTCATCTTTTATAAAAAGAAAAACCGGTAATAACTGTCCTCTAGTTTAAATTAGCTAGCAACTCCCACAGTCCCATCATGGGTGGATCAACCACAACCCACCCCCAAACTAATGCCAATTGTACAAACCTAACAATGCAGGCAAAGATCAATTGAATGAGCTAGCCAAATAATTCAAAGTTGCTAACATGCAATGCAGCCAACTAGACATTTGCAGAGCTGAATCATTAGTCTTCAACCACCCTCTGCACATAACTGCAAACTACTTAAGATGGAGCTAAAGCTACTTAAATAGAATGACAAGGTAAATCTGGGCATTCTATGGCTTACAAGGAGTAGACCACAGACGCTCACATTGGGGTATGTGTGAACCATGGATTCTGATATATCCACATCTCCATATAAACCATACATACTAATTCAAGTAAGCAGCAACACCTCTACTGATTCACAGCAACACCTCTACTGATACAAGTAAGTAGCAACACCGTGGGCCATTTCATCAAACACATAGCGGGCAATGAGCCACGCACTCACCGTGGGTGTGGGAAAGCAGCTATCCGTGCGCTCCTGAAGGCATCGGCGGTGGAAGTGCAGGCGTGGAGGAGGAGTGGCACGGCCGGAGTCGTGGACGAGGAACAAGGGCACGGACGGCACGATGCTCTGGCTTGGGGCAGTGGATGGCGTGGGGCGGTGCTCCAGCATGGGGCGGTGCATGGGCGTCGGTGTCGAAGAAGAGGAGCGTGGGGCTAGGAACAGCGGCGCGGGGGGCGATGGACGGGTGCGCTGGGAACGGTGGTGCCCATCGGTGCAGGGTGGTGCTCCGACGGTGCTGGTGGAGGGGTTGGCGCGGGGTTGAAATGAATTTGGATAATTTCAACCCGCGCCTCTTTTATACCAGTAGCTCATCACTGCCGGTTCTAATTATAAACCGACAATGATGGGGGTACATCACTGCCGGGTCATTCCCCAAACCGGCAGTGATGTGGTGTAGCAGTTAGGTGTTAAGTAGGCTAACTTTTCATTTTCTTTCAAATTTCTCCGACTGGCTCAACGGTTAAGACCCCTCAACTTAGCCCCCGAGACCCGTGTTCCAGTCTGAGACGGCCCAAATTTTTTTGTTCAATTTTATAAATTATTAAATGACTTCGAGAAATGGCTCATCACTATCGGTTGTAAGTCTAAACCGACAGTGATGAAAAAATATCACTGTCAGGCCATTCTTTAAACCGGCAGTGATTGTGGTGTAGCGATTACAGCATAAGTAAGTTATCTTTTCCATTTCTTTCGAATACCTCCGACTGGCTCAACGGTTAAGACCCCTCAACTTAGCCCCCAAGACCCGTGTTCGAATCCTAGGTGGCCCAATTTTTTTGATTTAATTTTATAATTTATTAAACCAAAAGTTTGGCACCACTCTGGATCTTTTCGTGGGTAGACTTAGTTCAACCTATAATTAATTGGTGTCGTCACGTGGAAATTCAATTAAATCTCAGAAAGTAGCAAACCATCTCCGGAAAATCCCAAACTAGGTGTTTCCATCACACGTGGCACGTGCAAGCCTAAGAAAAAGTTTGAGGCCAATACGACACCGAAATGCATATGAACCACAGAAACCTTGATAACCTATGTGTATAGTCATGGTTCAATGAAAGGGTACATATACCTCTGTGAAGCATGTATACTCCGTCTATGTTGAAATGGTTTGATTTTTTTTGGCAAGCATGTACACCCAAATTAAGACCCCACATAGGATCTTAGGTTTTTCTGATTAGTTTTTTTATTTATTATATTTTTCTCTGTGCTGAATGAGACAAAAGAGGGTGAATTTCATCTTGAACCCAATAGATTTTTTCATCCACCTCCACAAAATTCTTATCCCTAGGGCACATTAGAGCCTGTGTAAAAATTTGGCACCATTCTAGATCTTTTTGTGGGTAGACTCAGTTCAACCTATAATTAAACGGTGTCATCGCGTGGAAATTTAATTAAACCTCAGAAAAGTAGCAAACCATCTCCGAAAAATTCCAAACTTCGTCTTTCCTTCACATGTGGCACATGCAAGCCTGAGAAAAAGTTTGAGACCAATACGACACCGGAATGCCTATGAACCACAGAAACCTTGATAACCTATGTGTATAGTCATGATTCGATGAAAGGGCACATGTACCTCTATAAAGCATGTATACTCCACTTATGTTGAAATGGCTTGAAATTTTTTAACAAGCATGTACACCCAAATTAAGACACCACACAGGATCTGAGGTTTTTCTGATTAGTTTTTTTATTTATTATATTTTTCTCTGTGCCGAATGAGATAAAAGAGGGTGAATTTCATCTTGGACCCAATAGATTTTTTTCATCCACCTCTACAAAATTCTTATCCCTAGGGCACATTAGAGCCTATGTAAAAGTTTGGCACCATTCTGAATCTTTTCGTGGGTAGACTCAGTTCAACCTATAATTAAACGGTGTCGTAGCGGGGAAATTCAATTAAACCTCAGAAAGTAGCAAACCATCTCCGGAAAATCCCAAACTTGTTGTTTCCTTCACACGTGGCATGTGCAACCTTGAGGAAAAGTTTGAGATGAATACAACACCAGAATGCCTATGAACCACAGAAACCTTGATAACCTATGTGTATAGTCATGGTTTGATAAAAAAGCACATGTACCTCTGTGAAGCATGTATACTCTGCCTATGTCGAAATGGCTTGAATTTTTTTTGCCAAGCATGTACACCCAAATTAAGACCCCACACAAGATCTGAGGTTTTTCTGATCAGTTTTTTATTTATTATATTTTTCTCTATGCCGAATGAGACAAAAGAGGGTGAATTTCATCTTAGATCCAATAGATTTTTTCATGGACCTCCATAAAATTCTTATCCCTAGGGCACATTAGAGACTGTGTAAAAGTTTGACACCATTCCGAATCCTTTCATGGGTAGACTCAGTTCAACCTATAATTAAACGGTGTCGTCGCGCGGAAATTCAATTAAACCTCAGAAAGTAGCAAACCATCTCGAAAAATCCCAAACTAGGTGTTTCCTTCACACGTGTCACGTGTAAGACTAAGAAAAAGTTTGAGATGAATATGACACCAAAATGTATATTACTAGTTGCCCAACAAATGTTACACAAATTACATGCATGACAATAATTAAACACACAAAGCCGTACAAATTAAGATTAGAACCCAATTAAACTACGACCTTGAAAACAACCTAATAAACATTAATTACTATCGGAATCACTGCCGGGTTCAATCGGGCCAAGCATACTAACATGCCTCTGTAGCCATATATGGTAATTAATGTCATGGATTATGTTTCCGCTTGTATCGATGAAGTCCAATGCCCGTATGAGTGCACCCTCTCGTGCCCACAATACCAAAAGAATGATCGGCCATAGATGTAACCTACTAAACGACCACTACCCCTGTTGGTAATCCTTATGTAGTACTGGCGTCCTTCTATAGTGAGCTGGCCGAGGTTACCATTGCAGAAGTCCAAACGTACCTGAGTTGCTCCGTAGCTTGGTCTAGAACAACCCACAAGCCACATGCAACATAGGTAAGGTCCTGGAGCGCAATCTGCATGCAGAGAAAAAGAAAAAAAATTAGGGAATGTTATTACAATAATAAACAACAAATAACCAGTACTTAGGTATAAGTGACCATTTTACCACATCCACACGGTTGTTGCTCGCAAACTATTCGCTTGCTTGCGGGACGGGGATATCACCAGCATTCAAAGCAAGTGCCTAGAAGTGCAAGAAACCAGGCACATCATAGCAAACATGTCGAAGTGCCTCTAAACAGATGCGCACGTCACTAAATTGGGCGCTTATCACGTCCGGGCTCTGTCTTCCCATCTCGTGGATATGGTTCCGATGATTTGCACCCCTCAAAGGGATGGAAAAACTGAGTTCACACGTCCATAGCCGACCACTTGCATTAGATGTCGTGTTCTCGACGATGTCCGAGATAAAAAACTAGCTAAGTGCTATTCGCAGCCAATCTTTTGGGGATATAGTCTGCGACATATATGTATGCAACAATGATATTAAACTAATTACACTTATTTGTTAGCATCAAAAAACAAAAGATGTTGGAAAATATTTCATACAATAGCTAGAACAGGGAACCGTAGAATGGCCACATTAGGAGCGAATGGCTCATCGCCAGGGTGGAAACCTAGTTCTTGTGGTGGGGAGATCCGTTGTTCATACCACCTGATCGATAAAATGCCAAAAAAATATGAACATAAAATATATGCACAAAAAAATCTTCCAAGTAAAATGTGGCAACATAATTAAATATAGATCGAATGCAAGGAATAAGAATATATATAAATGTAGAATGCAAAGAAACATGAATATAAATATAGACCAAATGAATATAGATAGAATATTGGAGAAGACAACATATCAATACCATTGAAAAATGCAGGAGCCATGACCAAATCATGTAGAGAGAGAGAGTGGATTTCTTGAGAAGTGAGAGTGAAACATGAGAAATGAGACTGTGAGAGTTCGTGAGTGGGTGGGATCGATTTATGCGGCCGGCGGTTTGTTTTATATAGCGGGGCATGGACATCACTGCTGGTTTTTAAGTAGAACAGACAGTGAAAGTTAATATCACTGCCGGTTTTTAAATAGAACCGATAGTGAAAATTAATATCACTATCGGTTTGTAAGTAGAACCGATAGTGAAGGTGCATATATGTAAAGGATATGTTTATTTAGATAGTACAGTGGGAAAGTTTTAACAACAATGATATATTTATTTAGATAGTAATGAAATACATAAAAAATAACAAAAATATTAGAAATAAATTACATATACGATAACAAAGACCTTACACTAAAATTACATATACGATAACAAAGACCTATTTACGTATAGGTCAATGTTACAATCAATTTCTGTATAGGTCAATGTTACAAAGACCTATTTGCGTATAGGTCAATGTATCAACACATTATAATGTAACCACCTCAGTAGCATTCTTCTAGCACCAACTAGGGGCAAACAGCAGCACCGAGGTGGTCTATGAGCTATACCGGTTGGAGATGACAAGGTGGCATCGATGAATCTGCCTTGTTTGTACATGGCCTTTTTCTAGATGCTCACCGCAGCGGATGGCTCTGTGAACCTCATGGCATCTCCAATCTTCGGCGTTGTTCTATCTTCAGTAGCATTCTTCTAGTACCTCTTGTGTGCACCATTTTGGTGGACTACGACGCATAACGATATCTGTGGTTTGTTGTGAGAGGAAAACATTGTATCATGGTTGATAAGGCCTGGCTGAAACCAACATGCACGGAGAGGCTAGCTCCTGGTCGAGGGCCATTTTATAGGGGGCTAGCATTCGTGGTACATTTTTGTTTCTGAACTAAAGTTGTCGGGGTAGGTGGAAGCAGTTTTCCTACTATTGTGGTCAGTGGGAGCACTGTTGGTATGTGAGGAGCATCTACACATCACTGTCGGTTTTAGTTTAAAAACCGACAGTGAATGGGGCCTTTTGTGTCGGTTCGAGCAACCAACTGTGATAGAATCTATCACTGCCGGTTTTAAAACCAAAACTGGCAGTGAAGGGCTCTGCCGCCATCATGGCCTTTTAGTAAAAAAATATAAAAAAAATGACTGTCGGTTTGGAGCTTGCTATCGCGGCGCTATCACTGCCAGTTTTAAAACCAAAACCGGCAGTGAAGGGCCCTGCCGCCATCGCAGTCCTTTAGTAAAAAAATATAAAAAAATCACTATCTCTTAGCCTTTTTATAAAAAATATAAAAAAATCCCAAGCCTAGGATTCGAACCCAGGTCTCGGGGTTCTTAATTTGGAGCCTTAACCACTATGCTAGAATAGGGATTAAGTTAGAATTAGTTGTTCTTTTTCTTTTATCCCGCCGTAATGCACTACTAAATAGTAAATACAAAATCAAAAAAGTTTGGCCCGTCTGGGATTCAAGCGTGGGTCTCAGAGTACAGAGTGCACGGCCTTAACTGTTGAGCTAGGATAGGGAGTTCGGTTAGTTTGCTTTTCTTTATTTATTTATTAATAGAAATAATGCAGTTAGTTTATATTCTAAAATAACACAAAAATTTGTGTCTTTGATTATTTAATTCTATGATAATTAATTAATGGACTATAATTATCAAATAATAGTGTTTGTGAACATCATCTCAATATTTGATTACATAGTCAATAATTAAATTATAGAGATGCGCACAAAATATAATTTAGATATTTAGTGCGAATTACTGATACAACGTCTACATAATGATTACATAGTTAAAAATAATCTAACTATCTTTAGGTGCATCAACAATGAGGGCCTCATTGTGATCAAGCCGTACGTAAGCAGGTTCGTCACCCTCTTGAAGGATAGGTAGGGGTACATTCGCCCCGAATGGAGGCATTTTCTGATAGCCCCTATAGTCTTCTTCGTCCATCACTCCATCGACACCGACAATCTTTCTTTTCCCTTCTAGGACTACTTTTAGCCTTCCTTTTGTCTTTTTGTCCCTTGCATAGAAGACTTGCATAACATCTCTTGCAAGGACTAAGGGGTCATCTCTGTATGCGGTCTTAGTGAGATCAATAGTAGTGAACCCTCTGCTGTCAGTGTTGATTTCCTCGAGCCGGACCCACTGGCAGCGACAAAGACCTGCCTTCAATGGACCATAGGCTAGCTCCCATATATCATCTATGAAACTATAGTATGTCGCCTGCACATTGTCGTTTTCGTCGTGAGCATCAAAACGAACACCACAATTTTGGTATGTGCTCTTTCCAGCTTGCTTTTTGTGTAAAATATGAATCCATTGATCTCATACCCTTGGTACTTAAGATATGTACTCGAAGGTCCCTTGGCTAAGGCATCCAGTTGATTACCTAACTTTATTTCGAGCAAGCAACGTCGCAACCAGTTGACAAATTCCTCCTTATGTTTTTTATCCAGCCAAGCCTGTGACCTGCTCGGATACAGAGTTTGCAGCGATTGCCTGTGCTCATCAATGTATGGCATCACACCCTCGGCTTGTTGGAGAACAGCGAACTATGCCTGTCTGAAAGAAACAGGGTCGTCTACTATAACAGATTTCTCCCCGATCGTTCCTTTGCCACGTAGTCTTCCCTCGCGACGAGATTTTGGAACTCTGACCCTTTTGATGTCTAGATAATATGTGCAGAACTCAATGGCCTCCTCCGTTGACCATCCTTCAACCATGCCCCCTTCTGGCCTGAATCTGTTCCTAACATACCTCCTGACAACTTTCATCAATCTTTCGAAAGGGAACATCTGATGCAGGTACATTGGGCCAAGAGCTCTAATTTGGTCAACAAGATGAATGGGCAGATGCAATGAGATATCAAAGTAAGTCGGCGGGAAATGCATCTCAAGCCTAACGAGAGTTTCGGCTATGTCCCGTTGCAGCTGCTCTAGCGTGGATACATCAATGACCTTTTTGAGATCGCGTTGAAGAACAAGCAAAGCTTTATGATTGGGGCGTGGACCTTTGGGGGGAGGATACCATGCAGGGCAACAGGGAGCAGCTGAGTCATAATGACATGACAGTCATGGGCCTTCATAGGGCCATAGTTGAACTTGAGTTCTCTCATGTTCACTAACCTCTTTGAGTTCGCACAGTAGCCCGTCGGGACTTCGAGTTCATTGAAGAAAGAAATAAGCGCATGCTTTTCTTCCTTCTTCAATGTCCATGACGCAACCGGAAGTTCGAACTGGCCATTTTCTAGCTCCACGGGATGCAGCTCCTTCCTATTTCCCAAGTGTTGCATGTCCAGGCGTGTGGCTAGTGAATCCTTCGATGTCCCCCCGGTGTCCATCAAGGTGTTAAGAGTGTTAGCGCACATGTTTTTAGTGATGTGCATGGGCTCAAGACAGTGGCGTACACTCAGAAATGGCCAATAAGGTAGTTTCCAGAAAACCGATTTTTTCTTCCAAACGCTCCCATCAGGTACTACTACTGCATTGTCCCCCTTCCCAAAGACAACCTCCAGTTTGTTGAGTTCTTGAAGTATCGTAGGCCTGTCTCGATATTTTAGAGCTAAGCATTTCTCAATAGTACCGTTGAAATCTTTTATATTCCTGCGGTAAGGGTGATCTTTAGGTAGGAACCTATGGTGTCCCATATAAACTAGTAGGAACCTATGGTGTCCCATATAAACTATCTTTGAGTTATTTGGCAGATTTACCGCATCAGTGTCGTCCAAGCACTCGACACATCCAGTATAGCCTTTTGTCTTCTCTCCAGACAATGAACCTCGACCTGCAGGTCGGTGATTGTAGCGATAAGTACTCCCTTGATCGTGACATGTTCCTTTTTGTACTCGTCCCAAACATCCAGCACACCCTTTTTAAACATCTTCACTAGTTCATCGATCTCTAGTTCCAGAAACACATCGATGTCATTCCTAGGTTGTCTTGGCCCTTGGATCAGTAGTGGCATCTGGATGTACGACCGCTTCATACAGACCCAAGGTGGAAGGTTGTATATATAGAGCGTCACTGGATAAGTGCTACGATTGCTTCTAACCTGGTCGAAAGGATTCATCCCATCTGTGCTCAAAGCAAACCAAAGGTGCCTTACCTCTTCACCGATGTCCTTATAGAACATAGTATTGATAGTCCTCCAGTCATGCCCATCGACGGGGTGCCTCATCATTGTATCTTTCTTACGCTCTTCGCCATGCCAGCGCAATAGCTTGGCTGACTTTGCACATGCAAATAACCTATGCACGCGGAGAGCTATAGGGAAATACCAAACGACATTTACGGGACCTCCTCTGGTCTTGGTACCCTCATCTGACGGTCCTTCCTTGTACCGTGGAGCTTCACACTTTGGGCACTTGTCCAAGTCTTTGTATTTTTCTCCACGGTACAATATGCAATAATTGAAACACGCATGGATTTTTTTAACCTCGAGGCCGATGGGGCTAATCATTTGCTTGGCCGATGGATTTTTTCAAACTCGTTTTTTTCTAGGAGCATTTTCCTTATTATACCTAACAACTGATTGAAGCCTTTATCGCTCAATCCGTTCGTCGATTTGAACTCTAACAGCATGATGTCGACTTTCAGTTTGCTCATTGGACAATTCCTATACAATGGTGTTTTGCCATCTTGTCTCATTTTCTCTAGCTTTCTTAGTTGTCTTTCACTAAGACATCCGGTCTCTACATTACGTAGCAGCTGAGAAATGCCATCGTTATCCTCGGTGTCGTCAGCTAGCATGTTCGTAAACACATTATTAACTGTGGCCATAGGTTCCATATTGACACCGGGTTCCTCGTCAGCATCGTGGATGGCTACGTCAGGCATGTCCACATCATCATCGTTTTCCTGCAGAACATTCACACGAACCTCACCATGCATAGTTCATGTCATATAGTTTGGCATGAACCCCCTGATAATCAAGTGCGATCGTATAGACTCAATTTGATGAAAGTTCCTTTGATTCTTGCAATCTTTGCATGGGCAGAAGACAGGGTTTCCATTCTCAGCATGGGCTTTGGCATCGGTGATAAACTGGCTGATGCCATGCATGTACCGCTTGTCCGTTCGGGATAGATACATCCACTCTCGATCTATCTCTGCACAAAAAAATACTGAGACAGTAATTACAAAGAATTAATAAGAAATCGAGCTTCATGAACAACAATTGTAGCTCGAAAGTACCATTTTTGGAAAACATTATTGTACACTAATTATTAGAAAATTAAAATTGGTAGCCCCGGCCCTGTAAATTAAAAATCGTAGTAAAAAACAATTATTACACAATAATGAAGAGCATCTATTCTACTTTACTTCTAAGAACTAATTATAGTATCACATACTAACAATGATGATCTTGACCACCATGGAATAATTAGCTAGGAATTTAAATGTGTTCATAGACACCAACCGTTTGGATGATGAATTCACCATAATTTGAGCCTTGCACAAATGTCCAATTGGAAAAGTGCTCTCTAGAATGGAGAAAGAACTAGAATGAGAATCAAGCAATGTAGCCATCAAAACGAAGCTAATTAAGCAACAAAATCAGAGGAGTGGATGTTTGTTACTAACCTTAAAGCAAAAAGATCAAGCCATTCTTCAAAATCCAAGCGTTAGCTTCATGGTGAAGAGCAGCCGCAACAATGGAGGAAAGGGCCCAAACGCGCGTCTTTATTCTCGGGATGGAAGTGAGGAGGAAGAAGAGGACGGCTGCAGCTTTTTTATGCTGTAGGCTTATCACTGTCGGTTCTTGGCTAGAACCGACAGAGATAGAGCCAAATCATTGCCGGTTTGTGGCTTGAACTGGCAGTGATAAGTGGCCGCCAAAACACTGCTAGTTCAAGCCACAAATCGGCAGTGATGTGGTGCTTCACTGCCAGTTTTAGCCCAGCCCCAATCATTTTCTTATTTTCAAGCTTATAACCGACAGTGAAGGTACATCATTGTCGGTTCTCACAAATTCGACAGTGATGAGACCGGTAGTGATGTCCAAATCTGGTGTAGTGCTGCTCCGCCAAAATAAACTAGCTAGGAGACTTTGCTGGTTGTTTCAGACTGCACCCCACTGGGTTCCAGTGTGGTGTTTAAATTTAAAATACTCCTAAACAGGCTCGCATTCAATCGAATATAGTATAGCACAAGATAGCTAGCTAGTAAAAGTAGCAGTAGGGGTGTAAGCCGCCGGCGCAGTAGTAGCAAGATCGAGACAAGCTAGCAAACTGATCCACACAACAACGAAGGGACGACAGTTAGAATAGGAAAGAGGAAAGAAAACTTAGACAGCCCGCGGCACAAGCAGATGGGGGGCCAGCTGCATGAGCTCACTCTCCGTGCTCTGCGGCTTTGACCATCTTCAATCTTCATCTTCATCTCCTTCCTCCTCAATTATTTGGTTTCTCCCACACCCACCAGCAGCTTCTTCCGTAGCAACACAAGGATGATGGTGATGGCTGATCTATCGATCCTGCATGACCCGGCTCCCATCTACTATATTTCTTCATTCAATCTCCGATCCTCCTGGATCCCGGTAATAATAATAATGTCCCTCTCCTAATTAAATCATGTTTCATAATAGGGATTACATTGTCCATATCCATCCATCCATGATCCATCCAGTAATTAGGTTTTAGTCACTAAATAGCCAAACAAGTGACTAAAAAGTGACTAAACTAGTTTACTCATCTAGTCCCTTGGGGGTGATTAAAGAGGACTAAAGGGCCAAAAAGACACCTCCCTGCTCCTCATTATTGCGTGTCTTGTTTCACCCCCATCGCGCTCCTAGCCCTAGCGGCGCGCTCCCTTCCCCACACGACACGCGGCTCCCTCCCCCACCCCGATGCGTGGCCATGGCGCCCTCCCCGACCGACGGCGGCTCCTCTCCCTCCCCCACCCACCCCGACATGCGGCTGGGCCCTAGGGAGCGCCTTTGCCGCCGGGGCGAGCTGCGACGCCTCATCCGGCCAGCCATCGCCTTCAAGCCCAAGCAACTGCGAAGGGAGAGGGGAGAGAGAGTGTCCATTGGATCTGGCTCTGGCGGGTGCATGATCGTGAGGGCCTCCTGCTCCAGTGGGCGGCCGGCCGGAGAGGAGAGAGAGAGTGTCCGGCGCCAGCGAGCTCCCTTCCCTTGGCTGGTGGATTTGGATTTGCAGGTGGAAGAGGCGAGGGGACAGAGGAAGAAGAGACAGAGAATAGAAGGGAGGGGTGTTTTGGTCTTTTTTCAACACCTTTAATGGCAATTAGTCCATAAAACCAAACACGCACATGTTCAGTGACACTGATAGCCCATCTTTCGAGTCCAAAAAGGCTATCAACCCCAGGGACAGGGTGGAGAGGTACCAGATTAATCAAACTCTGGCACTCTGTCACTCACTCTCCAGATATATGTTGTGTTGTTGATTGCCGTGCCACTTCCAATGACCACGCTCATCCTTCCATTCATATTCCCACTATAGGATTCTGTTCCCCCAATTTCATCGTATGATCTTGCCTCACTACTATAATAAGCTTTTATAGAGGCGGCTAAAGACCATTTGTAGGGGCGGTTTTTTCAGCCGCCCCTACGAAAGTGTGGGTACAAATCGCCGATTTGTAGGGGCGGTTCACCAGCCGCCCCTACAAATCGGATTTATAGGGGCAACTCACAAATTGTAGGGCGGCTCGATATTCAGCCGCCCCCAAAAATCCATTTTCCATAAATCCTGAATTTGGGCTAAAAAATAGCAATTTTTTTAAAACCCCAAGAGGCCCACACCGGTCAGCCACACGTTGCTTTTTTAGTTGGAGGACCCAGGTGAAAGTCCACACTAGATTGAGGACTCAGATGATCACTTTTTTTAGTTCGAGGTCCCAAGTGGAAATCCATAAAAAGTTTAAGGACTCATGGTGCATTAATTTTACTCTTATATATATGAATTATTTCAGAAAGATTATGGTTACCACCATCCCATCCACATCAAAAATTAAATTAAAGGTATCTATTGGGGACCATGTCATATCCAAATATCAAGCCAAGTACTTCTTTTACGTACCCCAGTTAGTATAACTAAGGACGATCGGCTAACAATGCCCGCATGCTGACAACAGACACCAAACATATATAAGCAAAGGTATCACCTAACATGTGTACCCGCGGTGTGTATTAATTCAAAGGCTTTTCTAACAATTAACTATCATTGCCAGCATCATTCAGTTAATAATCGCCTTTAATTTGTTAACTCGAATGCACTACGAGTCTACTGACAGTCTTCTGCATACTGTACCTTTTGCCATCAAAAACTATGTACAACTTATTTATTCTCCTTCAGTATATTTTACTGAAAATATGTAAATATGGTAATTAGTATCTGCTTGATACCAGATGAAGAATCTACAATTGAGTGTATTTTGGAAGACAGACGATGACTGTATCCGCCCACATGTGCACCATCGCCTCAAGACGGTACACATGTCAGGTATGATTGGATTATCTGGTCAGTTGGAGCTTCCAAGATACATTCTGCTGAGTGCCCATATGCACTTGAGTCTATGACCCTTAGGCTTAGAAATCGTGCTTACTTCAAGTCGACTGATGCTACAAACCTCAGCGAATTTGCAAAGAAATATCTGGATCCGCAAGCGGTCTATCGTGAAGTTTTCAAAATCCATTTCAACGATGTTTTGTTGCAATGAGCAGCATGCATGGTCTATTTGTAATTAGGGGAAGTACCATGCACAATAAAAATGTTGCCACGTGATTGTTTGATTGATGGGTTGTAAAGGTTTAAATTAGGCCCTGTTTGGTTTGGACCTCCTTAACTTTAGTCACCTAAATCAGGGACTAAATTTAGCCCTACCCTATTTGGTTCCAGGGACTAGGACTGTCAACAACAGGTGACCCATAAGGGCATCCAAACCTAAAATTGGTCACCGATGGTATTGTATCAGCCTCAAATAGAGTACTTATACAGGAAACCCATTTTGGATGCCAGGAGAGGCACAACCTAAATATGAGTATCCTCTCTCCTGGAGACAGGGTTCTATTTTGGGTCTTGTTGTTGGAGAAGACAAAAAATGGGTATTGAACATTTTGCCTGTAGCGCTACCCAAACATGAAATGGATCTTGTATTTTGGGAGTCTAAAGAGGACTAAAGGGCATTAAAGTTACTATAAAAAGACCAAAATACCCTTCTATCTTCTTCTTGATAAGGGGTGGGGGACCTGGAGTGCATTGATGAGGGGCAGCCCCTATACTTTTGGCCTTTAAGGCGCTTCTGGTCACAATTTGGTGACTAGATGACTAAAGACCTTTTAGTCTTTTTTAGTCATAGTGTTTGGCTCCAAAGTAACTAAAAGAGACTAAATTTAGGTGACTAAAGTTTACGAGGCACAAAACAAACAGGGCCTTAGGTTCAGGTCCACGACCGCATACGGAAAGAAGAAAAAAAAATCGCATCCCCCCTTGTCGTCTCCACCGTGAGGTGACTAGGGGGCACCCGGCCACCCACCGAAACCCTACCCCGCCGCCGGCTGCTCCCTAGCCTTCAGTCTCTGGCGAGTGGTGGCCTAGCCGCGGCGGTGCTCCAAAAGGGATGGCCGTACGCACCTCACTTCTCCTCCCTTCGCTCCTCTCTCTGTACCCATCCAACTTTGACCCGGTCACCATCTCTGCCGTTGGTGAGGTCATCGCCGGCCACCAATGGCCGGATCCGGCCAGACCTTCCCTCAATCTACTCTTCCCGACATTGGTCCTGCGCCTATGGAGGAGACGAGATGGTCAGTTTCACGGCGGAGGCCAGTCTAGGGCGGTGGCCGGCTCGCGCGCTCAGCTGTGGCAAGGGTGGCAGCGGCTGGCACATCTCCTGCGGCCCTAGTGGCTGGCTCGGCCGGGCCTTGCGCGCGCATCTGGCGCCCAGGCGGCCAGAGCCTGTGTGTTGGGGTGTGTCATAATGTTGGGGACCCCACCATTATATTCAGGGCCCAATTACATAGTTTAGGGCTCACAAAGTAATATTTAGGGGTCTTTGTAGCCTTAGTGGCTTTTTTGTAAATACAAACTCCCTAAGGATCCATTTATAACCCTTAATGGTATTCGTGTAAATACAAACCCCACCAAGGAACATAAAAAGAGAACCTCCTCTCCCACCTCTCCTGTAAAAGAAGGAGAGAGGGAGGGAAAGAGAAGGGAGAGAGGAAGCATATCACCCGGCTCCTTTCCTCTCTCATTCATTTTTTTACTATTTGTCCTTCTAATTTTGTTGGCTAGAACGTCCACCGTGCTCGGCCCGAATTTACTTCACGAACAGATAAAATGGTTTCCGAACCTACCGAGTGAGTGAGTGAAAAAATCGGACCAGCATGCGAAAGGTCCAGCTGCTTCTTAGCCTGCATGCGAAACTCTCTAGTACCTGCATGCGAAAAGTCCCATCGTTGCATGCGAAAGGATCCAGGACCCTCCAAGCTGCATGCGAGGACACAAGCCCCGGAGTCCAATCACATGCGAAAGTTGACAAAAGAGCAATGAGATTTCTTTGGTCTCTTTTCGCAAAACACAGGTTGCCTCATTTCGGAAAAGCACGTCATTTCGCGACATCATTTCTTCATTTCGGCATCTCTACGTGCTCAGATAAGTGATTACCTCACTTCGCAAAATCTGCAAAAAAAAACTTTAATATTCATTTCGCTTGGAATATGATCCATAACTTTCGCTACATCATGCATTTTCCTGTCGTCCAAGTAATGACAGTCAGCTTGTCCCGAAAGGATGAGACGCTGGCACATGATCACACCTGCATGCAAAAGCTTTTCAGTGTGCCGAGGACTTCGGAAGGCCAACAGGAGCTAGCATTATCGGCGCGCACGCCGCGAAAGACGCAAACAGGAACATATTCGCATCAGCTCCAGCCAAAGCGTATATAATTCATTCACTGCATCAATTGGCACAAAAAAAAAAGCAGAACTGTGATAGTTCCAAAGTTCTTACCCACAATATTAAGTTATAAGTATCCCCACTAACCATCTCATAATGCGTAGCAACCTTTCGAAGTCCGGCGAATGCCTCAGCCTCTCGGAGACTCAATAACCCAGATAAGTAACTCCTACCTTTTCAATAAAAAAATAATGAAACATATTCGCAAGAAAGCGAATAGCCAGTGAGCCAAGCACTAAATTTGTTACTTGCTTGCATGCTTCTTTCTTCATTCGCTTTTCGAACAGGTGGAGACGAACATTCGGACACTGCACACGGTGCAGATCCAGCGAAAGGCAAAGCACAAAGCTATACTCGGAAGACTGGGTTTCGCTATGTGCGTCATCTTCAGTCTCAAGCTGACAGTGAAGCCCGAACTCACGTATTCGTCTACATGAACACGCGCGTAGCTGTATTCGCAAGCTTGGCTGCCTTGGCCTCTGTTAATACTTACTCGGGCCAATCCTTGGGGTTAATGGAGATAAGCTGCCAATATTTTTAAACTTAATAATAATAATAATAATAATAATAATAAAATAATAAAAAAAATAAAAATAATTTTTTTGTAAAAAAATAAATAGAAATACATATCACTTCCTCAACATTTCGTACTTGCCTGCCTTTCAGTGTTACCGCGAGTATTCGTCCCACTGAGCCCAAAGGCTCTGAAGAGAGAAGAGGGCGTGGGCGCCCTGCAGGAGTTGGAGGTCGGCAGCAACCCGCGGAGGCAGAACCTGCAAATAAGAATGCACGTGACAGCTAAAACTAAACTACACGCCCCTTTCAGTTACGTCCTATGCCACCCCGTCATTTCGCCCAGACGAAATGACAGAAAGAAAATGCGGGTCTCCCCTCAGCGGCAGCATATGCAAAGGCGACATTTCACCCAAGCGAAATGACGACGCGAGGCATTCGGTCCCCCCTCTCCAAATAATAGCACAGACAAGACCACCATTTCGCCCAAGCGAATTGACAACCTGAGACGTTGGTTAAATTTCCATGATAACGTAAGGTAGGAAACACCCTTTCGCCTAACCGAAATGACAGTTCATGTTACCTTTGCCGACGTGGAACGGCGAAGGGCATCAAGAGTTTGGCCCTGGCCCCAACAGTAGTTTTCTAACCATACCAAGACATTTCGTACTTGCCTCTGAAAGCGCCAGACAGAACTTTAACATTTCCCCAACCAGCACAGGGCCGCAGATGTGCCGGCGCGTAAGAGACGCAACGAGTTCCCGGCACCGACTTTTCGACCAGCTCGGACACACTAGCTAGTAGCTACAGTACTTCGGAAGCAACAAGTTTCGGACACCTCGGAAGTAGGCAGATAAGTTTAACCACTTTAAAACCCGTTTTCAATTTGCAAAAGGTTATATTATTCACATAAGGTTGTGAGCCACCACTACACCATGACCTACTTTTGCCTACAGTTATGTGTTGGTAAAACTAGGCTTTTGACAACACATAATGTGTCAGCAATTCTATACCTTTTTAGGGTCACATAAACTGTCGCCAATAATGTGTAAGGCTAGACGTTTTGTGTCGGCATTTGTCCTTCCCACCCAAAAAGTGTCGGTGAAAGTTTTTAGACAAAGAAACTGTCGTCGTAGCCTAACCAAACCACTGTCGAAGTGTTGTCAAAGGGGTACGCGCCGAAGCAAATAGAAATGCCAGTGTTGGGCGGGAGACCGCGCGCAAAAACAGAGGCGTGCGCGGGAGCTAAAATGCTAAAAGTTGAGCCCACTAAAACAGGCCCATCCCCATTCACGCGACTCGGAAAAAAAAAGAAAAAACTCACGCAACCAGCAGAGACCGACGCCGCGCGCCGCCAGCAAAGCTCCGACGCCGGGCATCGCCAGGAGGGTTCCGCCGCCGGCCGCCGCCAGGAGGGCTCCGCCCCCGAGCACCATCAGGAGCCGCTGCTGGAGGCCAGCACCCGGCACGGCCGCCGCCCCGACGCCCGCCGAAAACCCTGGCCGAAGCCCCGCCGCCTCCCGCCCTAGGTCTCCGCCGCCAAATGCAAAGGGCGCCGGCGCCCCAGCCCCCAACCGCCTTAGCCCGCCGTCGCCCAAACCCTCCACCACCGGCCAGCAGGAGCGGTGCTGCCGCCGCATCTCCATTCGCCTCCGCATCTAGGTGCATCATCTCCTCATCCCCTTCCTCTCATCCCCATTCCCCTATGTGCTAGTGTTTTGGCACAGCTTACTTTCTTATATTTTTTCTTGGTTGCAGAAAGGAGTAGACGAAGGTGAGAAAGGCTAGAAAGATTCAAGGTTTGGGTTACTTCTCTTGCCAACCTTTCATTCAGTCCAGATCCACCCTCTTCCCCTCTTTGGAGAAGGAACATATTCAACTCGATTTCGATGTGATGTTTACTGCCTTAGTTGATTTTGCAGAGGAACCAACAGGATTCAGGATCTTGTACACAAGAGAATCCATCAGTTTGCATGTAAGTTCTCTTGTGCTGGATCTGCAACTTATTTCAAGTATTAAGGCAAAGTTCACACTGATGACAATTCATAGTCATTTTACTTTAGTCCTTTATGTGAAAAAATGCTGTGACTGTTCTATATAAAAAGTGAGAGAAGGGAATCCATTGAACTTTAAGCTGCAAGTGGAAGTATACGTTAGTTTTGGAACTATTGAAATGCATACATGTGTCCTCGTTGCAAAAAGATCAGTTCTGAGTTTTTCTTTCTTTCTTGTGCATGTTGATTAATATCCAATAAGAAAGCACTAAAGGATTCAACTCTTCGTTTTTTCTTTCTACACAAGTCATCACCAACTGTAGCTTGGAAGTAAGTTTACTTGTGCTCTGGTTTTCGCCTTATTTGTATTGCCTTGTGTGATTAATTAGCGCTGATAATATTATCTACAGGGAGCACGTGCAAGTTGGCCTTCTAGTCTTCATCTGCTCTTCTACTGTCATTGCTTGATTGGTATACTCTCCTTTTCTTATGAACTTTGTCTCTGTATTTGGCACAAAATTGTAGGTTGTGTGTGATCTGTGATCTGATGATTTTGGTTTCTTAAAACTGGACTAAATTTCCCCTATAGTTCCTGTTGATGGCTTGTGGTGAGACGATTTTTTTAGCATCAAGTGTGGTGAAATTGATTTAACTTGGGCAATTATTTGGCAAAATCTTTATTTTTTTGTTGAGCAACCCAATCTGAACTGAATGATATTTTATTTTGGGAGTAATATTTCACTATTTTTACACTGCATTTTATAGAAGGTGCGTCATGGATAAAACATGGATGGATCAGCCTAGGTACATTATAAACCTATGACCATATACTAGAATCTACATGCATAGGGTGTTTGGTCTGATATCTTGATAATCATATGTAGGCAAACCGTTGTGTATAGAGAAGGAGTGGATATATTTTTAGAGTTTGCCTTTTGTAATTCAGCAAAAGGAAATCAGATTTTGTGTCCCTGCAAGGCATGCAAGAACTCTTGTTGGAGGGTCTGTAGTATTGTACTTGAGCACTTGATATGTAAGGGATTTACGGATGGATATATAATATGGGTGAATCATGGTGAGCCTAGTTCCAGTTTTTTCACAAATAGCAGCCAACATGAAAGGATAGAAGTAGGGGACCCAAATGAAGAGGATGATATTTCTGGTTTACTTCAAGACAGCAGGGGGTTTAGATGTCCAGGGGGACTTAGAAGTAAACAACACGAAGCAGCACGATGAGGATATGGAAGCTTTTTACAAAATGGTAGAAGATGCTGGCAAGGAACTATATCTAGGTTGCAAGTACTCGAAGCTACGTTTCATTGTAAGATTACTCCATATCAAATTCGTTGGGCGATGGAGTAACAAAAGCTTCGACATGCTGTTAGAGTTACTTAAGGATGTCTTACCTGAAGAGTCATCACTTCCTAAAAATTTTAATGCTGCTAAAAAATGGCAAAAGGTGTAGGACTTGGGTACGTGAAAATTCATTCATGTGAGAATGACTGCATACTGTTTTGGAAAGAGCATGCGAAGAAACATGTTTGTCCAAAATGTGATACTTCAAGATGGAAATCAGAAAACAATAGTCCTAGTGGAAAACGTGTGCATAGGGTTCTTTGGAAAGTTCTGCGTTACTTTCCTATAAAGAAAAGGATGCAATGGTATTTTATGTGCTAAAAAACAGCAAGTGACACAAGGTGGCATGATGAAGGACACACACAAATTGGTTTGCTGAGGCATCCCGCTGATGCTCCTTTCTGGAAAGATTTTGACTCTAAGCATCCAGTATTTTCCTCAGAGAGTCTAAATCATAGACTAGCTGTAGCTAGCGATGGCTTTAATCCTTGAAGCAATCAAATTTCATCCTATCCTTGTTGATCCCTGAACCTAAGGCACCTTGTGGTGATATGGATGTCTTTCTTGAGCCGCTGGTAGATGATACGGTAGAAATGTTTGTTCATGGTGTAAGAACATATGATGTTTCTAAGCGCGAACCCTTCCAACTGCGTGCTGCCATAGTTTGCACCATATCTGATTTTCTAGGTCTAGGTTATTTGGTGGCATGCGTCACTTCTGGCAAAGTTGCTTGTCCTGAATGCCACTTAGATACATGTTCTTTCCAATTGAAAAAGGGAGGCAAGTGTGTCTACATGGGCCATCGTAGATTCTTAGATGCCGAACACTAATTTCGGTTTGATGTAGATTCATTTGATGGTACCACAGAACTTAGGCCTTCACCTAGACCTCTTAGTGGAGAGGAAATATTGGAGCTGACTGCCAATATATGCACAACCTTTGGAAAGGACCCAGTAACCAAGAAGCCAGCCAAGCGTCAGTGCAATCCAACTACAGAGAAGCCATCCAAGCGAAAACGCAAGAAAGTTAATGAGCCACCAACTGTTTGGAAAAGAAAATCCATTTGGTTTAAGTTGCCATATTGGAAAGACCTACTTCTATGGCATAATTTTGATGTTATGCACATAGAAAAGAACGTGTGTCAGAATATTATTGACACACTTTTGGACACCGATGGAAAATCCAAGGATAACTTAAATTCTTGCTTGGACATCCTGAAACTTGGCATTAGAAGTGATCTTCATCCTGTTAGTGTATAAGATAACTTCTATTTACCTCTAGCACAGTTTACAATGAGTCCTAATGATAGGGAAGCATTTTTTCCACGTATTGTAGGATGTGAAGTTTCCAGATGGTTATGCATCTGATATGCATCGTAATGTGCAAGTTAAGGAGAAGAAGATAATTGGATTAAAGAGCCATGACAACCACATATTGTTGCAGCACTTACTTCCCATCGCTGTTCGGAATATATTGCCAGAAAGAGTAAGTGCAGCACTAATTTGTGTGAGCAATTTCTTCAAGAAGATCTGCTCACCCACTATTTGTATCAGTGATATGCAAAAACTAGAGGCTAAAATAGCTAAGACACTAAGTGTCCTTGAGACTATATTTCTGCCATCTTTTTTTGATATCATGCTACATTTGATGGTGCATCTGCCAGCTCAAGCAAGACTTGCTGGTCCTGTACACAATCGTAGCATGTGGGCAGTTGAGAGGTACGAAACTATTTTCAATTGCTATTGAACATATTTGTAGTTAGATTCCACGCTAAAACTGTTACTTCATAGGTATTTGATGAAGTTGAAGGGCTCTATTCGTACTAGAAGTCATCCAGAGGGTTCAATTTGTGAGGCCTACAAATTTGATGATCTTACTTTGCTCCAAATTTTTGAAAGGCTTTTTTTTGAAAGCATGCATTAGCACGTGCTTCATTAAGTGGAAGTGGGAAGTTTTACAAGCTCCAAGGATAGTCACGGCGAGGAGCCGTTCACATCTTGGAGTAACACATAACACAAATCACCAACTAGTGGTGGGGAAGTAAGGTTGTACTAACTAAATAACTGATGGCGCGACAAGGTGGAGGTGGAGCACAGAAATGCTGTGAGACTGGACAAGTAGGAAATGATGAAAGTATGTACAGTGAAATTTGTACTACACCATTGTTTCAAAGCACAGGGCAAGCTTTGAGTGGCAAGTGCACTGTATCCTTAGAATACAAGACTTGGGTTCAAGCACTTAGATATGTATTGTTCAACTATGATAAGATAGAACCATACTTGAAGTAAGCAATCCACACAACTTGACACATATTGCATTTCTCGTGTTCTTATCTATACATTTCTCAATGGGTACCACACCTTTGCAGCAAACATGTGGAGTACCTTTCCTCGATTGGTCGCCACAATCAGCGACAAATGACTTGTATCCATCATGAAACATTTCATGATTGGTTTAGAAAGCATGTAATTAAAGGCGTGATTAACATGTTCTGTTCAGATCTAATACACTTAAATTAACTAGACATAATGTGATATTTACAGGTGGAAGGGTTAGTTGAAAGTGTAGAAGTACCGGAAGAGATACACATTTTGGCAAATGAACCTTTCATGACTGAACAACATACAATAGCTATGCAATTAATGGATTTAAATTCCATACGCCGTCCTATGATGAGGGTAGACAAGTTTAAGGCAGTGGAGTAGCTTTGGTTGCCCAGACCTCTTGCTTTGAAAATGGAAACAATGTGGTTATGAGAAACAAGATATATAATGGCATCATCAAAGAAATCATTGAGTTAAACTATCGCAACAAAGGAAACGTAGTTTTGTTTAAATGTGATTGGGTGGACAATCGCATTCAGGATAAATGGGTAAAAAAGATCAATTTGGGGTTACAAGTGTTAATTTAAAGCTTTTATTCAATACCGGAGAAAATATGTTAGATAAACCTTTTATCTTGGCATCACAAGATGTACAGGTTTACTATGTTGAGGAAGGTCCTAAATCAGATTGGTATGCTGTTGCCCAGTCAAAACCACGTGATTTTATGATATGGCAGTTGATAATGAAATACGTAACCCAATGCCTGATTTGGATACAAATGTTGATCTCAGTGGTCTTTTTGGAGATGTTGTACATGTAAGGACTAATATAGATGGGGTCATTGTTGCTGAAAGAAAGAGGAATTAAGTCTCAAACGCCATCAATTGTTGCTGTTGCTATGCAGATTTTTCTTTGACATAATTGCTTTGATGGTCTGAACTAATTGTTGATTGCTTACATACTTGCACTACTGTTTTATGAGAATCCTGTACTAATTCATTTTTGTTTTTTTAGGATAAACAATGTCAAAAGTAGGGGGAAAAAGAAAATCCGTGGAGCCAACTGATTATGAAAATGTCATGGAGCCAACTGATTATGAAACTGAAAGGAATGAAAACATTAGGCTAAGGATACAGAAAATGCAAGAACTGAATATTCTGCCTACTGCACAGCAACTTAGCTCAATGCATCAAACAAAGAGAAAGAAAAAGGTATGTATTCCCATGAATCTGAAATGGTCCTCAAATAAATGTTCTCAAAGAATTCTATGAAGTGTCTATGGAAATCTGAAATAATTGTGTCCCCAAATGTAGACCGGAACTCCTGTTGAGGCAACTGCAACTGGACGTAACTTACAATCCAGCTCTAGAATAAGTGACGCACATGTTGATATGCAAGCTATGAATGAACATCCTGAGAATCAACTTAATGAAGGTATTCGTCTCTATGTTGTGACAACTAATAATGCAATGCATCATGCATACTTAAGTTGGGTGTACTATGTTGTATTTGTTTTGCAGATGTTCCCGAACAGCCAAAAAAAAATGTTCGAGGACCTACTACAAAGGCTGATATCTATGCAAGGCAAAATAAGCCTAAACTCCAATTGGATGTCAATGTGCGTGGTCAACCTTGCGGATGTCGGGCCCTTAATTTAGGGTCCTCTGTGCATCATGTATCAGTCTCTGGATTAGTAGCTGATACACACAATTCGAACAAGATTGATATAAAAAATCATACTTTTATTACTAATGGGAAAACATATTACATGGTTCGGTTACATAGCTTGGGCCATTGGCCTTATAGTATATATCAGAGTTCTAAGAGAGCGGTCCTATATCATCGTGGCTCCATTGCTACAGGCAACAAGGAGTGCGGACATAACCCTAGACTTATTCCTTAAGCATACTCCTATATCCCAACATCGTAGTCCTAGCGTAGCTCCTTCGTGTAGTCGTATGGCTCCATCTTCGGGTATTCTCCGGGTGTCCTATCCTTGCGTAGTTCTTGATAGCTCCATACTCGAATGTTCTCCTATCGTCCTATCCTCGCGTAGCTCCAATAGTTCTATCTGGGTATGTGCTCCTATAGCTTCTCTCCTAAAAACATAGAATGGAGGGGGTTGAGTACATAAAGTACTCAGCACGCCCTAAACTTTGGGTGAAGGAGAGGTGGAATGGGAAGGCTATATGTGGAGGGGGTTATGGTGGTTAAAGTGAAAGTGGTAAGGTTAAGTAATTATATTTATAGGTTGGTCCTGGCAGAGTATTACCATTCTCACCAGTTTCCGAAGTCAATTATAATCACCAAATTAGTAAAATACATCTTACTAGATTATCATAGTTGTAGAAGTCTAATCATGGTATCCCATCCTAACATCTGCCCATTCCAAGGACGTGGCTATTCGAATATATTTAATAAACTCTAAAAGGTGTACAAATTTCCCCACAAGATAGACACAGTCTGACACCATCGTCATGGCTTAGACAGATCTAACGAGATCCCATACCCGAATGTACGTGACCTTAGATGTCCATATAACTCTACCGCGGCTTCTCAGGGGTTGGAAAACACACTAAACTCAGGAGGATATACCAAATCGTCCCATCTCATAATCTCGGATGATACCACATCATCCCATCATATAATCTCGGACGATACCAAATCATCCCAACATAATAGTGCCGATGATATCAAATCATCAATAATATGGGCTCAAACACGGCCAAACATACAATAAGTTAGGCTCGAATGCAGCCAAAAATCAAAGGGCTTAACGTGGAGGATCACATAGCAACCATGCCAACCGGGCCACAAAAGATCTCATAGCATCTGTGCCTGCTCCTAATATTCTACTGCCAACACCGGCCTCCTAGTAGAAATTATACTTCTATCTAATGGGGTGTGAGATGAAGTCTACCCATATAGACATGTGGTTGTACGTAATATCTCACTAGGTGAGAGGGACCATGAACCAGTCCTTAAGTGACCGAGGCGAGTATCTCCCACAGGATCCCTCACTAGGTGATCCTGCCAAGGTAATTTACCTCCATAAATTACCCCCACTCACCCCTTGTCAGGGTTTAGTCCGGTTTTATAAGTTTTAAGTTCCATAGTTATTAACCTCAGGTTCATAGAGCTCATCTCATATCAAGGTACCATTACCTTATCACAATATCATAGTCAAACTTATATGATCTCAAGATAATTATCATCAATGTTCACATTATCATAACCGAGCTCATGACCCATTATAATTCCATTAATTCACAAAAGAGAATTGAAGTATTATAAGTTAAGCTTATTAATTGGTGGGGATAGGGTATGGTGGGTTTAAGGTGGAGGCTAGAAAAATGTGGTGGTGGAGGAAAGGGAGTAGTTAAGGGATGGTAAATGAAGTGGTGAGAAAGGGATAGGTGGGTGTTAGGACTTGCCTCCATTCATTGACAATCATATCCTCATCTAATTCCTCATGTGCTTCCTGCTCTTGTATTCTAGACTCCATCGGGTTCTCTCCACGTCTTCGATCCTATGCGGTCTAGCATCGACAAACAAGGAAAATAACAAGCAAGGCATGTAAAACATGCATTGGCAATCAAGGTGAAAGAATTGATCCAACATGGGTTGGTCCTATTGGGTGATGGGTCGTTATCTAGGTTATCATTATTATGTCAATTTGAAGTTAGGTTTTGATGAAGAGATTTCATCCATAGGGTATGGCTTCTACGGGTTAGGTTAAGGGGAGTGGTTGGTCTGATGAAAACCAGACCACATTATTACGCTTCACTGTTATGTGAACCTGAAAGAGAAAGCTTGACTAAGTCATCATAGATGACTCGTCTGACTTCTACAGGTCCACCGAGTTAGTGGCACATACGCACATGCATATGTATGTACCTCAGGTTAATCAGGTTAGAGAAAGGGTGAAAGATAAGTTTAGCCATATATAGGCGTATACCCGAGTATCAGGCGTATCCATGTATGTACCTCGGGTTAATCGGAGCTATAACGAAGAAGTTATGAATTAAACAAGATTTCATTTAATAAAATAATAGATTAAATCTAACCTCATATTTCAAAAGTTGAAAATATATTTAACAGTAGGATGAATATGTAAATTACGCAATTATGAATCTAACGCAACTTGAACGGATCAAATCGGAGTCAAAACGGAGAAGTTATGGCCTAAATAAAATAGTGGCAAAACTGTAAATAGATGAAAACGTATTTTGGATCTAACCGAAGGAAAACTACGCTTTCCAAAGAAAAGACGTATTTCAGAAATATGCTATGGACTGCGGGTTCTATACTAGAAAAGGGCAGTGGCTTTTTTGCAAAATAGACATAGCTGACTTCGTTGACCGGTATTGATCAGAGTCAATAACCAATATGAGCCGTAGATCATGATTTGGACGGTGGGAATCAGAAGGTAGGGACATGGGGATAGGCATAGGGTCAGCATGGTATGGCGCCATGGCCGACAACGGGTAAACCTCGTCGGGGTTCGGCGTTATGCCAATTCTGGGCTTAATCGGCCAAATCAAGTACACAGGGAGCAAGAGGAGATGACTTTGATCTCGGCTATGGGTTTAGAGATAGCAGTGAGCAAGCAAAGGTGAGCAGATGCTCAGGACGGCGGACGGCGGGGCTCTGCAAAGTCTGGCGGCACACAGCGAGCAAGAGATAGGGAGGAAAAGAGGGAAAATAGAATCGGGACCTTCTCTAGCGCTTGGTGAAGCTTGGCAAGAGGCTTACCGTGGCGATGACGTGGCGAATCGAAGGCGCGGCATGCGACGACGGAAGCTAGGGTTCATCGCACGGCGTGCTTGGGGCGAGGCGGTTATAGGTGCTCGGGGGTATGGCAGTGGCTCAGGGTGGCTATTTAAGAGGTCCGCTGGCGTGAAGGCCACGCCAAGGAGGAGGATGGGGCAGAGACGGACTCAGCGGCGTCGGAGTCCGGCCTGGCTACGCGAGCTAGGAGAAGGGCCTAACATGCGGGCCCAACATGTTAGCGACCGAGAGAGGAGAGGAGATGCGCGGCGCGCTGTCACGGTCAAAGCTTGGCCAGCGGGCGAGATTGGGCCTACGGTCGGGTGAGAGAAAGAGAGGAAGGGGAGAGCGCTTGGGCTGGCTCAGAGGCAGCCCATGCAGGTGAGGGAGGGAGGAGAGAGCATTGGGATGGCTGACAGGGTGGGCTTCCTAGAAAGGGAGCCCGAGGGAGAGAAGCAGGCCGCGGGAGAGGAGAGAGAGTGAGAGAGAGATCTGCTGGGCTGCTGGGCCAGATTGAGAGGAGAGAGGTTTTCCATTTTCCTATTTTCTTTTCTATTTTAAAATCAATTTCAAATATAAACCAAATCGAATTTGAATATGGTTTAAAATACACTTTTAAATTCAAATAAAAATGAGCAATTTGGGTAAGTTTTCCAAAAATAAATTTTACAACTTTTTAAATTCTTTTATTTTCTAATTTCCTTTTCTTTTATTTCAAAGCCATTTTCAAATTCATTTTCAAAAGCATTTTGAATTCATTTTGAATTTTGGATTCAACCACTCATTGCAATAAATCAAATGCACCAGCATGTATGCACATCCATGTTGCTACTCCTTATGATGAATTTTAATTTTAACAAATTTGTTATTTTTATGTGCATGCTCACAAAATGCACAATTAAATCATTTTAAGCTATTTTAAAAACATGCAAATTTTAGGGTGTTACAATTGTACCCCCTTAAGATGAATCTCGTCCCCGAGATTCGCGGAGATGGTGACAAAAGAAATATGGGTATTTTGCCTTTGGATCTTTTTCACATCCTTGAGTAACTCCACGTTCTTGGTAAACCTTCCGCTTTACTTTGCATACCCTGATAACCCTACTCAAGCAACTTGCTCAACTAATTCCAAGATTTTAATAGGCACCTTGAACAACTCTCAAGTAACTCCAATCACTAGGCCACCTTTCTTTTTTAGTCCATACTATCAATTCTCTTTCTTAAAATATTTACCTTCCAACGGAGCCTTTTCACTTTCTTGGTCCAAAGTAGGTTCCATTACCAACTTTAAAACTTTAATGACTATAGATGCTCAGGTTAAGTTGCTCAACTCTCAAACACAATTCTAAATCCATGGTGTCGTCCGAATCTTCTTAGCATAACTCTCCTTTGCTAAGGGTATCGTCAACGACTTTTGCTTCTCCAAATGATAACACTTTTCCAAGTCATAAAACCTTGAACGCTTCAATCCAGCAATGATGTCACATTGATGTTTTTTGAGTCCACGTAGAACCAACTATAGATGTCTCATATCTCCTTCCCAAGGTGTTTGTTCATCTACATTACCATCTGAAGACTCACAGTCCACTTTACTATCCTCATAGGACACACCTTCTAATAGGTCATTCTCGTCTTCCTTAGGGGTAGGTGAATACCCTCATACTCAATTCTTTCTCCTGACGGTGTTGTTAGTAGCACCGAACGTTGAGCATACTTAATTACTCCTTTACAAACTGATAAACATCCCTTTCCAAGGATAACATCAATGTCCATTAACTCCAAAACTATAAGGTTTGCCTCAAAGTTCTTTCCTTTTATGTTAAGACTAACTTTTGAGCATATGCGGTTTGTCTTCTTTTCTCCTCCTAGAGAGGTAACTATTAGGGGTTTCCTCATCAGAAGCGTAGTTATCTTATGTTCTTCCACATATTCCCTAGAGATGAATGAATGTGAAGCACTGGGGTCAAACAACACCATAGCAGTGGCTGAGCTTACTACAATCAAACCATAAACGACCTCATTGGCTCTATGAGTGGTAATCAGATCCACATTGTTCAACCTACCATGAATGTAGTTTCGCTTTAACTTGTTGCCTTGCACCTGCTCCTTATGGACATTCTGTTTTGGCTCTAGCTGTTGTTGACTCTGGCTTTGATTACTCTCAGCAAACTTCTTAAGAGAGTCGTTATCGTAATGTTCAATCTCACCACAATCAAAACCTTCGTCACTGATAGGAATATTGGTCTTCATCAAGGTACTAATAGGAGGTGACAAACATGGCTCTTGAGAGTAGAAATGTTGTAATTCATAATTGGATTGTGGATACTGATCCTGATCTGTACTCCCAAGCATATTCATAGGGTGTGATTGATACTTTGGTTGTGTAGAAAACAGAGACGAGTGTTTCTTAACCGGCGTTGAAGTTCAAGCTTTCTCTTCTTCTCTTTCATCTCTCGACACTTGTTCTCAATTACAATTGCTTTGTCCACCAATGTTTGATAGTCGGCATATACAACAGTCATCAGCTGTAGTTGTAAACCATCATTCAGTCCTTTCAAAAAGCGTTTTTGCTTCTTAGCATCACTATCCACCTCTTTTGGAGCATAGCGTGACAATTGAGTGAACCGGTTACAATACTCACACACTGACATAGATCCTTGCTTAAAGTTGAGGAACTCATCTTGCTTATTCTTCAACTTGGCTACCCCCCTTAAGAAAAGATCAAACAGGGTAGTTTGCACCTTCTTCTAGATGGATTAACTAGCATAAGGGCATCCTGACATCCCAAAGAAACTCATGTGCAAAGGTGTGAACAGACAACTCAATTTCACTCGTGGGACAGGAAAATAGCAGCACAGTAAAACCATCACAACTTTCATTTTGTTAATCCAATGAAGTTGTAGCTTATATCATTGGAAAGCTGATGAAATTCCCTACAACTTCCTTATAGAACACTTTTCCAAATTCTGCAGTTTAGGTTGTCAAAAACAGTGCACAACAGAGACTGGTCCAGATTTCCAACAGCACATGTGTATCGTCTTGTGATTTTTATAACTCCATAACCAAAATAGCTATCTAGGTGATTCTTGTGGTCATGGAAATATATCAAAGTCTACTGTTGTCCAGAATTTTTTCATGATTTCTGATCATCCAAAATTAGAGATATAAGCCGAAGAGGGCAGGCTGCTCCGAAAGGCAGGATAGGAAAAACATAAGAAAACCATAACCCAACTATTTATTCCATTAATCCTTATACCTAGGCCTATAAACTAAATGAAATTGTGGGAACACCCAACAAGATCATTGCAAAGATACAAAACAAGCATAAACATAATGATAATTCAACAAAGCAATAAAGGTGCACATCTCAATCGTTGACTCGACTTGCGATATTATCGTTTTTATTACATGAAGGACATAAACTCCTATTCCTTAACCAAGGTGTGGCTGCGAGGGCATCTAGGGTAGCATCTCTTGCATGACTGTGAGGGCGACACATCCTCCAGTTAGTTGATCTTGGATAGTCCATCATGACTCCTTCATTCGTCATCCTCATCAAATGCTTCTTTCGGGTTGGGCATCACTAACACTTACTGGCGGCAACCCTGTAGTGATCTGAATCTGGCCACTTCCATGGTGTAATTGTTGATTCTTCCGTGGGCAAAATTTAGCATAATGCCCTTCTTGTTGGCAACGATAACACACGATCTTAGCTGGACCTTTTGTGATGTCATACTCCATAGAATTGTTGCTTAGTGTGTTGCCAGCTTGCTGACTCTGAAGGTTCATCTTTGTTTGACTGGACCGCTTTCTAGCTCGCTTGATCTCTCGGGGTTGAAACTCCTTATAGGTGATTGTCCACCCATCTATGCATACCTCATGTGAAGCAGTCTTAGCTTGAGAAGCTTCTAACTCTTTAGAGTTTGAATTTGTCTGACAAGGGATTAGAGCTGGATGTGACAAGGTAGTAGAGATCGAATGTTGATTGCTTCCCAATTTTGGCTCTAGCGAGTTTGCCTTCCCCTTCTTATCCATATTGGCTTCACTACTCAGGTTCACCTTGATTTCCCTCTTAGTAGACTTGTTTTGAAGACAGGGAAAACCATAATGTTTACAACATTGACATTGATCTTGACTACCTAGAGTCTTACTACCAACATCTTCATTGGACTTCATTTTCTTCCAATATTCTGCCACTTGTCTCTTCACTGGTCCCTTTGGTATGTTGGTTTGACCTTGTGGCAAGCACTGTTGAGAACTCCCATGTTGAGTCATTCCTTCTAGTACTTGTTGTTGCATAGCTACAAGCTTCTCCTTGTCGAATGCAGTCAAGGACAATGTAGCCTGGTCCTCCTAATCTTTGACGTTGGCAGTCTCCTCATTATGACCCATCTATTTAGATGAAGAGAGAGGAGTTAGAATAGAGACAAGATTTTATAACAGAACAGAGGCCAAAGTGAGCATATCTTTTAGAAAATAACAAGGTTGGAGAGAAAGCAAGAACTAAGCAAAGATGAGAGCATGCTAAAATGACTGGTTCTAACTAGGTTTGCGTCCTATAGTCAGCATTGCTTTGATACCACTTTGTAGCACCCGGTTTTAAGAACAAAACCAGATACACACCATATGTGAGCCCAGGAAGTCAAATCTCACATATAACTACAAATAAGGGTAATATCAATAGACAACGCTCAATATATAACGTACTTAGTATAAAGAATATAATCTTAGATAGCAAACAACAGAAAGACAACTCTGATCTTTGAATGAAGACTCCAATTCCACAGGGACAACTGACTGGTTGATCACAAGCCTAATTCCTTCAAACTCTAGCAATCTAGTACCCATCCTGGATTTTTATCCAAATAACTGAAAAATAAAGCAAGCGTAAGTACATGCCGTACTCAACAAATATATCATGGGGTTCATGAGGCTCAAAAGGCTGACACTGGTTTAACTGCGATTAGCTTTTAATGAGTCATGGTTTTAGCAATGGAGTAGCAACAAGTTTATTCACAATCCTACATAAACACATGATCAGGTAAACATGAATAATAAGTAGCATAAACAATAATTATAGTGAGTATCTTCATCATCCGTATCATCAGTGTTCATCATCTATTTTGTAAGGGTCCAAGGCCGCTCGTGACCGTGAGCACGGCTAATATACCAGTTTTACACTCTACAGAGGTTGTACACTTTCACTGTGAGTCATGATTTACCCTTTCGCCCGAGGTGGCCAACCTCTTGACCCACTACTAAGGAAGGTCAGCAGGGTTCACTATGAAGCCTTTCAAATGTTCGTCTAACAAGTTAGGGCCATTAGATTCACTCGGCAAACAGATGTAGAGCCCCCTTCCCGATGGCACAATGACACGCAGCCTATACACAAGGGGACAGAGGCCGCACTATACCCTATTTGGCAAGCCATTCTTATGCCATAAAGGTAACATCTAACAAGCTAGAAAAGGTCCTCATACTGAGCTAAAGCAAGAGCCATGTAGCCCTCACAGTTGTACTGTAAGTCCCGGATGTTTGCTTACAGATAAGTTCTTAGGGAGAGGAATCTAGAGCACCATAAAAATAGCCCAATGCTCTAGCCCCTTGTTCCATGTTGTTAAAAAGCATCTTTTACTGTTTATTGCATATACCATTAGTCAAGTTACAAGATCATAGCTTTAGTTTGAGCACTAGCATTATACTACCCAATACAATACCCCATAGGTATCAAGGAACAAGGTACACAATACTAGGAAATCCTTAGTAGTAATCAAGGTAGACACATGCGCCATGAGTTAAATGATTAAAGGTGCATAGGATAACAAGGAAGATCCCATGCTATACTTGCCTTAAACTCAGATCCTTCTTTTATTGAATTGTAACCTCCAAAGGATTTCTTCTGGATCACCAACTTCTTTTATATCACCAACGCAAAGCTCATCGACTGGACATCATCATAAAGCACCACACAAGCATCCATGCAATCATACACGAAGCAAACAATACATCTAAATTATAACAGTACAACAAACACAAAATCAAGATGAAAAGTTTATAAAACGAATCTATGTCTCACTACTAACACACAGACGCGAAAATCACTCTAATCGAAGCTATAACGAAGAAGTTATGAATTAAACAAGATTTCCTTTAATAAAATAATAGATTAAATCTAACCTCAAATTTCAAAAGTTAAAAATATATTTAACAGTAGGATGAACATGTAAATTATGCAATTACGAATCTAACACAACTTAAACAGATCGAATCAGAGTTAAAACGGAGAAGTTATGGCCTAAATAAAATAGTGGCCAAACTGTAAATAGATGAAAACGTATTTTGGATCTAACCGAAGAAAACTACACTTTCCAAAGAAAAAGACGTATTCCGGAAATATGCTATGGACTACGGGTTCTATACTAGAAAAGGGTAGGGCCTTTTTTGCAAAATAGACACAACTGACTTCGTTGATCGGTATTGACTGGAGTCAATAACCAATCTGAGCTGTAGATCATGATTTGGACAGTGGGAAACAGAAGGGTGGGAGATGGGGATCGGCATAGGGTCAGCACGGTATGGCGCCATGGGCGACAATAGTGGGAAACAAAAGGGAGGGAGCTAGGGTTTGGCATGCGGCGTGCTTGGTGCGAGGCAGTTACAGGTGCTCGGGGGTATGGCAGTAGCTTGGGGTAGCTATTTAAGAGGGCCGCTGGCGTGAAGGCCATGCCAAGGAGGAGGACGGGAGACGGACTCAGCAGCGTCAGAGTCCAGCCTAGCTATGCGAGCTAGAAGAAGGGCCTAACATGCAGGCTCGGCATGTCAGGGACCGAGAGAGGAGAGGAGACGCGCTGCCACGGGCAATGCTAGGCCTGCGGGCGAGATTAGGCCTATGGCTGGGAGAGAGAAAGAGAGGAAGGGGAGAGAGGTTGGTCTGGCTCAGAGGCAGCCCATGTGAAAGGTCTTAATGGCTAGAGGAGGGTGAATTGCCTATTAAAAAATTTCTACAACCACACTTAGCAAACCGGTTAGACAAATATGAGGCGAAGCGAGTGTTGCGCTAGCCTACTAAAAATGCAAGCCACCTACCACAATTCTAGTTTCTATAGTCTCTATCCACACAATGGTTATCACACGCCAAACCCTCAATAGGGTGCCGCACAACCAACACAAGATGAGGATCACACAAGCCACGAGCAATCCACTAGAGTACCTTTTGGCTCTCTGTCGGGGAAAGGTCAAGAACCCCTCACAATCACCACGATCAGAGCCGAAGACAATCATCAACCTCCACTCGATGATCCTCACTGCTCCAAGCCGTGTAGGTGGCGGCAACCACCAAGAGTAACAAGGAAATCCCATAGCAAAACACGAATACCAAGTGCCTCTAGATGAAATCACCCAAGCGATGCACTTGGATTCTCTCTCAATCTCACAAAGATGATGAATCAATGATGGAGATGAGTGGGAGGGCTTTGGCTAAGCTCACAAGGTTGCTATGTCAATGCAAATGACCAAAAGAGTGAGCTAGAGCCGGCCAAACGATATTTATAGACACCACCAAACAATAGAGTCGTTGGATCAACTATTGGGTTGATTGTGGGACGACTGTACGCGTAGGTCATGTGCACTGGATGCGTCTGGTCATAGCCTGACCACCATGTGTCCTAGTCATTTGCAACTATCCGTTGGCGCGCAACGGCTCACTCGTGCATGCTCACTGACCATCGATCGGACGCTTCTATTCAATTTGACCGGACGCACCACGCGTCAGAGTTTGGTCATTTCCAGAGAGCTCCCAAAGAGGTAAAATTGCGACCGGACACGTCCGATTATAGGTGACCGAACGCAGCTCAGGGTCCGGTCCTCACTGGCTTATTCTGATGCTTACATCAGCATACGTCATAGCCTGACCGAACGCATCCCCAGCGCGTCCGGTCCTATTTCTTCTCAGCGTCCGGTCAAAGGACCGAGGGCGGCCTTCACTGTGCACCACTAACCGGATGCAGGGTTAGAGTCCGGTCACTGCCTATGGTGCTCTTCCTTTCAACCTTGCATCCCGCATAATCTGAGTCAGAGTAATCAACTAGCTCAAACTTTGCTTCTTTGGGATACCACAAACCAATATTTTGTGTATGCTTCAAGTACCTCAATATTCTCTTTGTAGCCTTCAAATGACTTTCTCTTGGTGAGGCATGAAATCTTGTGTAGCACCCAGTTTTAAGAACAAAACCAGATACGCACCATATGTGAGCACAGGAAGTCAAATCTCACATATAGCTACAAATAAGGGTAATATCAAAAGACAATGCTCAATATATAACGTACTTAGTATAAAGGATATAGCCTTAGACAGCAAACAATGGAAAGACAACTCCGATCTTCGGGTGAAGACTCCAATCCACAGGGACAACTGACTGGTTGACCACAAGCCTAACTCCTCCAGACTAGCAATCTGGTACCCATCCAGGATTTTTATCCAAATAATTGAAAAATAAAGCAAGCGTAAGTACATGTCGTACTCAACAAATATAACATGGGGTTCATGAGGCTCAAAAGACTGACACTAGTTTAATTGCGATTAGCTTTTGATTGTCACAATTTTAGCATATGAGTATCAACAAGTTTACCACAAGCCCATATAATCACATGACCAGGTAAACATGAATAATGAATAGCATAAACACTAATCATTAGTCAGCATCTTTATCATCAGTATCATCAGTGTTCGACATCTATTCCGTAAATATTCTAAGGCCGCTCATGACCGTAAACACGGCTGATATACCAGTTTTACACTCTGTAGAGGTTGTACACTTTCACTGTGAGTCGTGATTTACCCTTTCGCCTGTGGTGATCAGCCTCTTGACCCACTACCAAGGAAGGTCGGCAGGGTTCACTATGAAGCCTTTCAAAGGTTCGTCTAACAAGTTAGGGTCATTAGATTCACTCGGCAAATAGATGTAGAGCCCACCTTCCCGATGGCACATTGACGCGCAGCCTATACACATGGGTATAGAGGCAGCACTATACCTGATTTGGTAAGCTATTCTTACGCCAATAAAGATAACCTCTAACAAGCTAGAAAAGGTCCTCATACTAAGTTAAAGCTAGAGCCATGTAACCCTCATAGTTGTACTGTAAGTCCCGAATGATCACTTACAGATAAGTCCTTAGGGAGAGGAATCTAGAGCACCATAAAAACAACCCAATGCTCTGGGCCCCTTATTCCATGTTGCTAAAAAACATCTTTTAATGTTTATTGCATATACCATTAGTCAAGTTACAAGATCATAGTTGTAGTTGAGCACTAGCATCATACTACCCAATGCAATACCCCATTGGTAACAAGGCATAAGGTACAAAGTACTAGAAAATCCTTAGTGGTAGTCAAGGTAGACACATGCAATATGAATTAAATGATTAAAAATGAATAGGACAACAAGGAAGATCCCATGCTATACTTGCCCTAAACTTGCTTTACTCCGAAAGCAACTTGCTCAGAGAAGCCTCAACTTTATCTTCCATTTTGTATCTTCTGTAGCTTCGGGCACTCAGCTTCTGATCTCCAATGCTTACGTACGGTTCTCTTCTACTCGTGGCAAACACCAAGCACAAAGAAACATACAAGCAAAGTAAACTAAGAACAATGCACCAATCATAGCAAAAGCTTCAAAACACGTACAAGGAGAGAGGGCTCGTTGTTGTGGTTTCGACAACAAGAAATATCAATAATGGAATTACCGTTAAAAAAGAAATGACTACCGGTGTTTTGTATTATAAAACAAAAGAAACAACTACACATTTCATTGATTGTAATTAAGCAAAACCATGTAAAGTTACTAATTTAGATTAGTAAAATTATATTTTAACTTCTAATCATATTTTATTTATAAACATTACCATGTAAATTGAGCAAGTTAAACATTACTTTGCAAAAATAAAAGGGCATGTGAGAGGACCTACTCAATTTCCATATCGCGTGGGTTCAAGCTAAACAAATTATAATTCAAAAACACATTTATGTAATTAGTTAATCATATTAACATTTATGTATAAAATACTAGGGTGTAACACCTATGTTGCTTTTAAAATTGAAAAACTAGTTCCATGTAGATTAATCAAATTATTGTTTTATTCTAAACACATAAACAGGTGACATGGTGAATGTTGACACTATCGCGTAGATCGCGTTTTTATGAAACTAACGCACAAAGAAAGGATTAAAACAAAGATAATATGAGAACACGGCCAAAGATTAAAATAAGGTATATAGATACAAGGGCTTACATGGAAGTAAAAGTGTGGAGCGACGTCCTACCATTGGCCAGCTGTTTCTGCCGTAGTGCATGGATGGATTGCTCGTGTGTGTGTATAGGAGTAGGAAAAAAATTTATATGCATGCATGGCGCTTGAGTTGGGAGCATGCAGGTGTGCTTGCAAGGCAACGGGATGAGCAGCAGCGTATGGATGGATGAACAGCTTGCTTGGTACAGATCGACACTCGATCGAGCCAAGACAAGATGAAACTTATGGCGCTGATTCTGGCTTTCTTGGGACGGTGGATGTACGCCGGCAGACTTTTGGCCATGGGAGCTCGGCAAAAACGGGGAACGGGGAGCTGGAAGGCGCACCCATAGATATGTAGAGAAAAAGGAAGCTAAGCAATGATGTTACAGGGCACTGAGAGACATATAGATGCGATCTAAAACGGAACACCTGAAGGATAGGGAAGGTGGTAATATTCTCACCTCGAGTGATGGATGAACGTCGAGCGGTAAATCGGGCAACGATAAGTGACCGTGGTGGTGCGGCGGCTTGCACGGGGCTGCAGAAGCCTCTTGCCGGTCTCGCCGAGCAGCAAGGGCGAGACGGTGGTGGTTCTGGGCGAGCTTGAGGACAGCAAGAAAACAGCCAACGAGCAACTCAGAAGATGTCCAGAAAACGAATAAGCACAGTGCACACCAATGGAGTTCGCCGGAATTCTCGTCGGAAAATAGAGAAAAACAAGGGGACGGGTCATATAACGGATTGATGCAATCAAGGATGCTAAGATGTAAAGAACGAAGAGAGGTACCTTATGATGGCGGTGGCTCGCCGGAAGAGTCGTCGGAGTTGGCCGGCGGTGACATGATAGGAAGAGAGAAAATTCTAATTTACTACACGAGAGATTTCCCAAACTAGGGGCTCCCCTTACGGTAGTTTTGGTGTGCTTTGCCCAAGGAGTTGGTACATATTTATAGGGAGAAAAACTCCCCACATCTACATCAACTAGCAATATGATACTAATTGATGTTGCACCCTCCACATTTACTAATGGGCCTAAATAATCATTAAAGCCCATTAGTAAATAAATGCATGGGCCTTTGAGATTTATTAGGATTATTGCACATGGGCTTTGAGCGTCGGCAAAAATGAGAGATTTATTATTTTCGGAATTAATTAATTTCGTGGATAAAATAATTCTAGAAAAGTCTAGAATTATTATTTAAGCCGTGAAAAATACTCTAAAAGCTCTGAAAATTCGGGGAAAATTTCTAGAGACATTATGGAACATGAGAAACCCAAATAAAGTATTTAGAGCTCATGACAAGATAATTTGGAGCATCTAAAAATTAAATTATGCTCACAGACAAGTAGGAACAAGTTCCAGAAAAAACTAGAAAAATTTCTAAGAAGTTTATAGAGATTGATTGATGGACGAGGAACTGAAAGGAGTGATTTGCGTTACAAAGAAAAGATTTTAGGAAGCTCCCAACGAAAACTTAAGCCGAGAAACAAAGAATTTGATTGTAGAAAAAGATAAAGTCGTGCCGGAGAAGGAAAATCGACCTACTAACGTATTTTAAAGACTTTGCTCACTCTCAACACACAAAGAAGCAATAAGCAAACATCACATCATCCAAACGCCCATCAAAATTAGAAAACTTTGAAAATTCATATTTTTCCTATAACTAAATTTACGCTAGCTCAAGCTAAACTTGGTAAATTTTATCCAAATATTAAAATAATTTATTTTATTTAGTGTTTTCTATGCATAACCCAAAATCAGAAATTTTGGGGTGTGACATCTTGCACACATGCATACACTAAATATGACATCTGGCCTTGTTGCGGTCACATAGAGTAGGTTTCTAATCATAGATCGATACAATTTTTGATCCACCATATTGCCACTTGTATCACTATCCAAATTGCCATTTGTCCCCATTGGTGTGCAAATGGCTTTGCCATCACTTATGCCAAACTTCTTGAGTATGTCTTTGATGTACTTGCATTGACTCATGAATGTACAATTCTTCAATTGCTTGATTTGAAGACCAAGGAAATAACTTAATTCTCCAATCATGGACATTTCAAACTAATTAACCATCATCTTTCTAAATTCTTCATAAAAATCTTGATTGGTTGATCCAAATATGATGTCATCAACATAGATTTGCAACACAAATAAGTCTTTGACAATCTTCTTGGTGAAAAGAGTGGTGTTAACCTTGCCCATTATGAATCCTTTAGAGAGTAGGAAGTCCCTCAATCTCTCGTACCATGCTCTAGGTGCTTGCTTCAAGCCATACAATGCCTTCTTCAACTTGTACACATGGTCGAGCTTCTTGTCATCTTCAAAACTGGGAGGTTGCTCAACATATACTTCTTCATTGATGTAACCATTAAGAAATGCGCTCTTGACATCTATTTGATAGAGCTTGATGTTGTGGGCACAAGCATAGCCTAATAAGATTCTAATTGCTTCCAATCTATCAACGGGGGCATATGTTTCTCCAAAGTCAGGACCTTCAACTTGTGTATATCCTTGTGCTACCAATCTTGCTTTGTTCCTTACTACTATCCCATCTTGATCTTGCTTGTTTCTGAAAACCCATTTGGTTCTAATCACATTGTGTCCCTTTGGTCTCTGTACTAATTCCCATGCTTTATTTCTTGTGAAGTTATTCAATTCTTCATGCATAGCATTCACCCAATCAACATCCTTCAATGCTTCATCTATCTTCTTTGGTTCAATGGATGACATAAATGAGAAATGCTCACAAAATGAAGCCAATCTTGATCTAGTTTACACACCTCTTAAAAACATCACCAATGATAGTGTCCAATGGATGATCCCTTGCAATATTGGTTGGTTGGAGTATTGAAACTTGATTGCTTGCACTTGCTTGATCATTGGGTTGAGATGATGTACTAGCCACTTGATTTTGTTCATTGTCATGAGAGCCATTTGTACTAGCTTGATTTGTATCATCTTGCAAATTTATGTTAGAGAGCACTTGCACTTGATCATCTTCATCATCATTCACCTAGGCCTCAATTCACCAACATCTATGTTCTTCATAGCATTTGAAAGTTGAATGCCTCTAACATCTTCCAAGTTCTCATTCTCATCTTGGGAACCCTTGGTTTCATCAAATTCAACATAATGAACTTCATCAAGAGTACCACTATTCAAATTCCAAACTCTACATGCTTTGCTAGTAGTTGAGTATCCAAGTAGGAATCCTTCATCACATTTCTTGTCAAATTTGCCCAATCTAGTGCCTTTCTTCAAGATATAGAATTTGCAACCAAAGACACAAAAATATGCAATGTTGGGCTTTCTGCCATTCAAGAGCTCATATGGTGTCTTCTCTTTCAATGGGTGACAAAAGAGGCGGTTGCTACAATAGCAAGCCGTGTTGATAGCTTCGGCCCAAAAATATTGACTCACATTGTGCTCACTAAGCATATACCTTGCCATATCAATGAGTGTTCTATTCTTTCTCTCAACAAGACCATTTGATTGTGGAGTGTACTTGGTTGAGAATTGATGTCTAATTCCAAATTCATCACACAACTCTTCAATTCTAGTGTTCTTGAACTCACTACCATTGTCACTTCTAACTCTCTTGATGGTTGTTTCAAACTCATTGTGAATGCCCTTTACAAATTATTTGAATGTTGCAAACACATCACTTTTGTCCACTAGAAAGAATACCAAAGTGTATCTAGTATAATCATCCACTATCCAAAGCTATATTTGTTTCCACCGATGCTAGTGTATTGTGTTGGCCCAAACAAATCCATGTGCAATAACTCAAATGCTTTACTAGTGCTCATCATGCTTTTCTTAGGATGGGTGTTTCCAACTTGTTTGCCGGCTTGACAAGAGCTACAAAGCTTATCCTTCTCAAACACAACATCTTTCAAGCCTCTAACCAAGTCATGCTTAACCAATCTATTCAATTGTTTCATTCCAACATGACCAAGCCTTCTATGCCATAACCAACCCATGCTAGACTTAATGAACAAACATGTAGATAATTGAGCTTCACTAGCATTGAAATCAACCAAGTATAGATTCTCATATCTAAAGCCTTCGAAGATCAAGTTAGAGCCATCTACACTTATGATCTCTACATCATCTACCCCAAATATGCATTTGAATCCAAGATCACACAATTGAGCCACGGATAGCAAATTGAAGTTCAAGCTCTCTACTAGCAACACATTGGATATGCTCATGTCATTGGATATTGCAATCTTACCAAGCCTTTTGACCTTGCCTTTGCCATTGTCACTAAATGTGATACTATCATAACAATCATTGCCATTGGTATTGATTGAGTTGAACATTCTTGCATCACCGGTCATGTGTTGAGTGCACCCACTATCAAGAACCCATTGCCTTCCTACGGCTTTATAATTGACCTACAAAAGAAGATCAATTCTTTTTAGGTACCCAAACTTGCTTGGGTCCTTGAAAGTTAGTGACCAAGCTCTTTGGCACCCAAATGGCTTTCATCTTTGAGCCTATCCATGGTGTACCAATGAACTTAGCTTTCACACCATTTGTACCTTTAGTAAGCACATAGAAATAATTAATCTTAATTGAGGATACATTAGCATTTTTGCTCTTGTTCTTACACTCATACTCTTTATGACCAACTTGCTTGCAACTAGTGCAAAACCGACCATTGTTCTTCACAAAAGCTAGTCTTGTGAGGAGCAAAGTCTGCCTTGCTTTTCTTGGGGGTATAGCCCAATCCCTCTTTGTAGAGAGAAGTTCTTTGGCTACCCAAGCACATAAGCAAGCGGTCCTCACCGCCATAGGCCTTAGCCAAGATGTGAGTGAGCTCATTAACCTCCTTCTTGAGGGTCTCATTCTCAACCATTAGTGAGGCATTATATGTGAAACCATCACTACTAGATGAGGTTGAAGTGGAAGTGCTACAAGAAGGGTTAGTGAGAGCAATAATGATAGGCTTATAGAATGATTCATCAATTAAGTCACAAGTTAAACCTACATTACATGTCTCAACATGCTTCTTCTTATTTTGCTCATCAAGCAAAGAGGAATGAGCTTTTTTAAGCTTCTTGTTAGCCTTGCCAAGCTTCTCATGGGCTTCCTCTAGCCTCTCATGAGATGCATTGAGCTCATCAAAGGCTTGCTTAAGGGCTTTTAGTTCCTTACGCAAGCTTTTGCATTCCCTTCTCTTAATGTCAAAGTGTTCTTTAGCATCATCTAGCATGTCAAGTAGTTCATCCTTAGTTGGTTCATCATCATCACTATCACTTTCATCATCACAAGTTTGTACCTTAGTGGCCTTAGCCATGAAGCATGATGGAGTGTCGAAGAGAGAAGACTTCTCATTAATAGCAATGCTTGCAAGAGCCTTCTTCTTGGTGGTCTTGTCATCATCACTATCATCATCATCACTTGAGGAAGCATCACTATCCCAAGTGACCACATATGAACCACCCTTCTTCTTCTTCTTGATGGTCATCTTGTCCTTCTTCTCTTTCTTTTCCTTCTTGTCCTTCTTGCTCTTCTTGTTGTCATCATCATTGTTGCTATTGTATGGGCATTGAGCAACAAGATGATCCTTGCTTCCACAATTGAAGCACCTTCTTGACTCTTTCTTGTTCTTCGATGAAGACTTCTTTCTTCTAGCACGGTAGCCCTTCTTCATCAGGAACTTGCCAAATCTCTTGACAAAGAGAGCCATCTTCTCATCATCCATCTCATCAAAGCTCAAGTCTTCATCTTCACTTGATGATTCTTGCTTTGCCTTGCCCTTGGATGATGTGGCCTTGAACGCCACACTCTTCTTCTTGTCATCCTTCTTATCATCTTTCTTCTCCCTCTTTCCTTCCTTCTCATCATCATCTCTATAAGCATCATCGGTCATGATATCTCCCAAGATTTGGTTTGATGTCATTGTGTCCAAACCGGTCCTCACTAGCAAGGTGACCAACATGCCAAATCTTGTGGGTAAGCATCTCAAGAACTTATGAGAGAAGTCCTTGTCATCCACCTTCTCACCAAGTGCTTTGAGATCATTGACAAGCACTTTCATCCGATGGAACATGTTAGACACACTCTCATCTTCCTTCATCTTGAAGCTAGCAAATTTCTCCTTGAGAATGTATGCCTTTGCCCTCGAATGATTCTTCCAACTTCTTCCAAGCCTCATGAGCCATCTCAATGTTCTTTATTTGCTCAAATGTTCTCTCATCAATTGCACAATGAATGGCACTTAGAGCAATGTCATTGTTTTAGAGAAGCACTTCTTCGGCCACGATGGGATTTTCTAGATCGATAATCTCAATGTTGGTTTCTACCACCTTCCACACCCTTCTATTAATTGACTTGATATGTGTGGTCGACTTTGACTTCCAATATGGATAATTTGTGCCATCAAATTGGGGTGGCTTCTCGGTGTTGTTGATTTTGAGCTATTTTGACACCGAAGGTTGTTAAGCCTCAAAACACGGTGACCTCAGCTCTGATACCACTTGAAAGGTCCTAATGGCTAGAGGGGGGTGAATAGCCTATTAAAAATTTTCTACAACAATACTTAGCAAACTGGTTAGATAAATATGAGGCGAAGCGAGTGTTGTGCTAGCCTACTAAAAATGCAAGCCAGCTGCCTCAATTCTAGTTTCTATAGTCTCTATCCACAATGGCTATGTCACTACGCTAAGTTAGTGTGCTCTCAACGGCTAACTAAAGAGCCACACTAACCAAACTAACAAGCTCTCATGACTAGCTACACTAAAGAGCTTGACAACTAGTTTACGGTAATATAAACAGAGAGAGCAAGATGGTTATACCGCCGAGTCAAGGAATGAACCAATCAATCACAAGAATGAATACTAATGAAGACCAATCACCTCAGAATTAAATGATGACACAATGATTTTTTACCGAGGTTCACTTGCTTGCTGGCAAGCTAGTCCTCGTTGTAGTGATTCACTCACTTGGAGGTTCACTAGCTAATTGGCATCACATGCCAAACCCTCAATAGGGTGTCACACAACCAACACAAGATGAGGATCACACGAGCCATGAGTAATCCACTAGAGTACCTTTTGGCTCTCCGTTGGGGAAAGGTCAAGAACCCCTCACAATCACAACGATCGGAGCCAGAGACAATCACCAACCTCCGCTCGACAATCCTCGCTGCTCTAAGCCATCTAGGTGGCGGCAACCACCAAGAGTAACAAGCAAATCCCATAGCAAAACATGAACACCAAGTGCCTCTAGATGAAATCACTCAAGCGATGCACTTGGATTCTCTCTCAGTCTCACAAAGATGATGAATCAATGATGGAGATGAGTGGGACGGCTTTGGCTAAGCTCACAAGGTTGCTATATCAATGCAAATGGCCAAGAGAGTGAGCTAGAGCCGGACAAATGATATTTATAGACACCCCCAAACAATAGAGTCGTTGGATCAACTATTGGGCTGCAGGTCGTGTGCACCGGATGCGTCTGGTCGCTGTGTCCGGTCGTAGCCTGACCGCCACGTGTCCTAGCCATTTGAAACTATCCGTTGGTGCGCAATGGCTCACTCGCGCGTGCTCACTAACCATCGACCGGACACTCCTGTTCAATTTGACCGAACGCACCACGCGTCAGAGTCCGGTCGTTTCTAGAGAGCTCCTAGAGAGGTAAAATTGCAACCGGATGCGTCCGATCATAGGTGACCGGACGTGGCTCAGGGTCCGATCCTCACTGGCTTGTTCTGATGCTTGCGTCGGCGTATGTCATAGCCTGACCAGACGCACCCCCAACGCGTTCGGTCCTATTTCTTCTCAATGTCCGGTCAAAGGACTGAGGGCAGCCTTCACTGCACACCAGTAACCGAACGCAGGGTCAGAATCCGGTCACTGCCCAAGGCAGAGTCCGGTGAATACGAAATAGCTCCTTTTGACCCCAAACATCACCACCCTTGATCAAATGTGCCAACCACCAAGTGTAACACTTTGTGCATGTATGTTAGCATATTTTCACAAACATTTTCAAGGGTGTTAGTACTCCACTAGATCCTAAATGCATATACAGTGAGTTAGAGCATCTAGTGGCACCGTTATAACCACATTTCGATCCGAGTTTCACCCCTCTTAATAGTACGGCTATCGATCCTAAATGTGATCACACTCGCTAAATGTCTCGATCACTAAACCAAAAAGCTCCTATTAATTTCACCTTTGCCTTGAGCTTTTTGTTTTTCTCTTTCTTCTTTTCCAAGTCCTAGCACTTGATCATCACCATGGCATCACCATCATCATGATCTTCACTGTTGCTTCATCATTTGGAATAGTGCTACCTATCTCATAATCACTTTGATAAACTAGGTTAGCACTTAGGGTTTCATCAATTCAGCAAAACCATACTAGAGCTTTCACCATGCGGGTGAGGGAGGGAGGAGAGAGCATTGGGCTGGCTGACAGGGTGGGCTTGCTGGAAAGGGAGCCCGAGGGAGAGAAGCAGGCCGTGGGAGGGGAGAGAGAGTGAGAGAGAGATCTGCTGGGCCAGATTGAGAGGAGAGAGGTTTTCCATTTTCCTATTTTATTTTCTATTTTAAAACCAATTTCAAATATAAACCAAATCAAATTTGAATATGGTTTAAAATACACTTTTCAATTCAAATAAAAATGAGCAATTGTGGTAAGTTTTTCAAAAATAAATTTTACAACTTTTTAAATTCTTTTATTTTCTAATTTTCTTTTCTTTTATTTCAAAGCCATTTTCAAATTCATTTTCAAAAGCATCTTGAATTCATTTTGAATTTTGGATTCAACCACTCATTGCAATAAATCAAATGCACTGGCATGTATGCACATCCATGTTGCTACTCCTTATGATGAATTTTATTTTTAACAAAATTTTTATTTTTCTAAATTTGCATGCTCACAAAATGCACAATTAAATCATTTTAAGCTATTTTAAAAACATGCAAATTTTAGGGTGTTACAGCTTATTAATTGGTGGGGATAGGGTATGGTGGGTTTAAGGTGGAGGCTAGCAAAATGTGGTGGTGGAGGAAAGGGAGTTGTTAAGGGATGGTAAATGAAGTGGAGGGAAAGGGATAGGTGGGTGTTAGGACTTGCCTCCATTCGTTGATGATCATATCCTCATCTAATTCCTCATGTGCTTCCTGCTCTTGTATTCTAGACTCCATCGGGTTCTCTCCACGTCTTGTATCCTACGCAGTCTAGCATCGACAAACAAGGAAAATAATAAGCAAGGCATGTAAAACAAGCATTGTCAATCAAGGTGAAAGAAACGATCCTACATTGGTTGGTCCTATTGGGTGATGGTCGTTATCTAGGGTATCATTATTATGTCAATTTGAAGTAAGGTTTTGATGAAGAGATTTCATCCATAGGGTATGGCTTCTACTGGTTAGGTTAAGGGGAGTGGTTGGTCTGATGAAAACTAGACCACATTATTAGGCTTTACTGTTATGTGAACCTGAAAGAGAAAGCCTGACTAAGTCATCATAGATGACTCATCTGACTTCTACAGGTCCACCGGGTTAGTGGCACATACGCACATGCATATGTATGTACCTCTGGTTAATCAAGTTAGAGAAACGATGAAAGATAAGGTTAGCCATACATAGGCGTATACCCGAGTATTGAGCATATCCCTGTATGTATAGATATCTTATTATTTTAGGTGATTGGGTATGGATATATTCTAGTATGTGTCATAGTATATGCAAATACGCGAATATACGGGGTTAACTACTACTACGGTGATGGGCTTCTACTATAATTATTATTTAAATTAAATAAAGCAATCGAACTAGAATTTAAATGGGCACCAAATAATAGGACAAAGAGTATGAATAAGTAGAGATTGATCTTAGAAGAATTTGGTTGTGGAATCAAGTAATTTGGAGTTAGGATGGAGAAAATATGATTTATCAAAGATTTAATATGAAAAGGAATATGTGGAATATAAGCTTGGGAATTAATTCTAGAAATTGGGATAATGGAAATGGGATATAAATGCTTGGGTAGGATTTGGAGTGTTCCTAGTTTATTTAGGAATTTTCTGGGAATTTTTCTATGCATGCAAATGGGTTTTCCACTCCTCTGTGTACACTTCTCGGGTGTACCCACCGTTTTCTCCTCGGCTGAGTGGCTGACATGTGGGCCGGGGCTATAGGGCTTGGCCTGTTGGTACTGTGCTGTGCGCCGGGTTCTTACTACGCTATTGACCGCTTACTCGCTCTCTGACTCTGTGGACCGAGTCCACCGAATCAAGGAGAAGAGAAAGGAGGGAGTCATGGTGGCTATAACATGGGGTCTATGTGGCGGCGTCACTGTCTCCTCCCATCCAATGGCGTGGACGCAGTTCCGACTTAGGCCCACATAATAGAGGGCGATGGGAGGACGGAGGGGAAACAGCGGCGGAGCGTCAATGATGGCTCGGCGGCGAAAACAGAGCAGGGGCATGGGGCTCGCCAGAGTTGATTTTGCCAGCGGCGTCCTTGCCCGAAGCTCATCTCGGGATGGTGGACGGTGTTCGCAAGGTCGAGCCGCGGTACTAGGAAGTCTTGCTGATGGAGGTGGGGTCTTGTGGTGACAACGGTGGTCTGCCGGAGTGGTTGCGGTGGCGCGGAGGTGGGTCACGGTGTTCTACGAGGTGGTTGAGTGGTTCTCTCATCAATTGTCGACATGAAACTTTCGTCCCATGCCGAGGACACACGAGCAAGCCGGAAGGGTTCGCTCGATGGAGCTGGAGATCCGCCTAGCTTCAGCGCAGGGGTGGTCGATCCTGCACTCCTCCTGAGATGTGCCAGTCAATTTGACCCTGCAATTGATAAGGAGAGAAAGTTTATCAGTAATTTAGGGTGGAACATGCCGGCGTTGCCAGACAGTCCCGAATATGTGGCTCTTAGAGCCGATATGAAAGGAGATCGACTAAATAGTCGATTCCAGCATATTCATAAGAATAAATCGGTTAAAGTTCATGTGAGAAGAATCGGTTATTATTCAGGATGAATATCATTCTTTAGACAAATATTAGTCAATGGCAATAAGATATTAACAATAATTGGTTTATACTGAGCCAATGACTGCAAGTAACCGAACCCCTTTATAAAAGAAACAGTTCATCAACATTCAATCATTTAATAGAGATAAATCTAATGAACATATTAGATCTCATCTATCGCTATGACCAGTGGGGCATGAGGCAGAATCATGCAGGCCGTTGAAACAACAATGGACTCGACGACCCTAACTTATTACTAATATCAGTGGGGCATGAGGCAGAATCATGCAGGCTATAATACAATAATAAGATCATGGGGCTAACACATCTTTCAATCTATCACTACTTCAATGATCTCGTGATGCGAACTGTTCGTGAAAGCGATCGATATCGGCTAAAACAGCCGATTCAAGCATAGCGCACAGTTAAGGTCATGTCCTCTCAGGAACAGATCTACTAAACAACGATCCCCACTCCACGGTGCTAATAGTGGGGTGTGAGGCAGAATCACACAGGTCGTGATAACGGGCCATGGAACGGTTTTTGTTAGCCAATAGATCTACTTAAGATCAGACATGTCCTAACCGCACGCTATGCATGATTAAGATTGATGTAAAACAGCCGATAAAACATAACTCATCATTTAAAGTGCAGATTAGATCCAATTTAGATTAACAAACGATGGGTTAAACAAGATATAAGGCCGATCTAGATCAATCCCAATCGGGCAAAGTGATATTGCTGTAATTAAATAAATAATGGAAGCAATAAATAATATTGGTAACTTAATGAATCTATTCGAAGGAACGCCACCCTTAGATAGAGCCGATAACTTGACCTTAATCTAGTTCGAGCAGTGGAGGTCGACCGGATCGATGCAGCCATAGTTGAACTAGACAAGAGTAGATAACTAACTTATACCAGAGTCGCAGTGGAGGTCGACCGAATCGACGCAGCCGTATGAACAGAGGTATAAGACATGACGGTACTTACAGACAAGTAGTGGAGGTCGACCGAATCGATGCAGCCATACTTGCTGAAGAACTCGCCGATATCTACTCTACTCCTACTCCTAAGGGGTGGCCGGAGCCGAAAAAAGTAAGTAACTTGTATTTGATTGATTGTGTTCTCTTTTTACAATAGCCGGGGTTTGATATTTATACCCGGGACCTATGCATGACTCCCATCTAAGTATGACTCATCACAATCTTTGACCCTAGAGAAAACATTCCTAATTCAAGATAACTTGAACACTAATCCTTCCCTTTTTGTAGAGTCCAACATGTCTTGTCCCGACGCCGATCGTAGCCTTTGTCGTTATCCGCTGGTGCTATCTGAAGAAAGTCGATTCCAGTTTTTGCATTCGAATCAGCTAATATTGACCTGCACGCGATCGATTCCTTGATGACATGATCTCGGGAGCTTTCGAGTCCCTGCGACTCTTCTTCCAAATTTTGGTGTAAACACATGCCCCCCAATTTTGGGATAAAAATAATTTTATTCCAAAATTATCATGTCTGTACCCCCGATAGGTCCGCAGTCACGGGTAGAGAATCTTGATTCTAGGGTCTACTGTTTGTCGCCGCCTATGTCAGCTCATGAGCCCATGCTTCAAAACTTTTATGAGAGCATCATTGCTTCACCTGCATTTGGATTCATCATTCTAGGCCAGCTATAAAATGTCTATCCGACCTTGGCGAGAGCAACTCAACAATTCAGCCATACTTCTCTTTATTTGCCCCTTCGAGTGCTTCTGACTCCGCCAGACCCTCCATGGTCTATCCTTTTGCTATGAAGATCTTGAGCGGTTAGAAGAATTCTTGTGCATAGGGTGATTGTGTCGCTCATCTTAGCACCTTGTCGATCAAGAGAATCAGCTATTGCAGTTAGAAGAATCCTTGTGATATCGCCTGGGTCTTCTCTCCTTGCTCGCAGAGCTGTTCTAGTGTTTGCAAGGGCTAAAATGTGTGGACACCTTCCCCTTGTTTGCTCAATCAAATGCCCATTGGGAAAGCCACAAGCTTCTTTCCAACGGTTCCCCAGTCACCGAGAAATCAGATGGGCATCTATTGGGCAGGCAGCTTTTCCCCTTCTCCATCATGATTTTATTAACAGGCCAATGTGACTTGTTTTATGATAACTTTTGGCCCATGGGGATTCTAACTCTCTTCAATCCAAAGAAACCTTGGTGGGCTGATTGCTGGTTAATGCAAATCTTTTGTATCCATCCCACGATATTCTGTATCTTGGAGAAGCAGTAAGTCCGAATCTGTATCTCCTCGTTATCTGTCCCCTAAATTTCTAGAGCGCCAATCGGTTTCCGCATCTGATTTCAATTTCACACCCCGGCGAAATTTATCTCCTCGCCTTCCTAGGCTATATATACGGGCCACGGCTAGGGATCGAAAAACAACTCGCTTCGTCTCAAACCTTCCGCGTCCTTAGTATTAGTTCTTGCTTTTCCGTAGATTTGAGATCATGGAGAACAGCAAGAGGTTTGCTGAGGAGGCCCTCAACGGACCTGCATCATCGCGTCAGCGCCTTCATCGTTAAGAGGGTACCACTCGTGATGCCCCAACTACCTCAGGGGATAGGGCCCACTCTGTTCGGCCTTTAGGGTCCTCTTCGTTAATAGCTCATCACCAGCTCCCTTGTTATCAAAGGAGGCGGATTGATAATGACGATCTGCTTGCCTCCATTGATCGGCATGGCCAGGGTCTCGCTAAATGTCTCTCCCTTATAGAATCGGCTCTAGCCATGGTTCGATGTTGATCACCTCCCGAGGTCGATTCCATGGAGGATAGGTTGGCCAAGGCCAAGGCTAGAATTATGGGTGAGATATCTGTCATAACCTTTGCTCCCTTTCAATTTCATCCACAAGATTCTGATCATCTCTCCTTTGAATCTTTTTAGATTTGTCTGCCCAACTAGAGAGCCTTCGACTAGCTGTGGAGCATGCGGCGGGATTCGTCAATGCTAGAGGCGCCATCCCAGTGGTTCACCTACACAATGTCCCAAACCGTGTCACGAAGGTAGCCTTGCATGGCGTTCGCCATGGTGCCACCATGGCGTTGGCTTCTGCGCAAGCCCATCCTGGCCACGAACTTCGGTTCCTTCCCCATGGTTTTCCAGCCGTGGCGCACCCTAGGGACTATGAATGCCTGATTGAGGATTTCTTCAATGTGGCCAACTCCGTAGCCTTCATCTCCCAAGCCGATGATATAGTAGCCAAAGTGTTTTCTGGCCCGTAGTTTGTAATAGGTGATATCAGCAAACAATTTCCCCACCTTGAGTGATTTTTCTTTTGTTTTGTACTTCATACTATATGCATCACTCTGTCCGTGTTGCCTTTGCTCCTGCGGGTGATACATCTTGTACTGGCTTTTACCCCTTTGGGTTTTATTTTCGCACTAGAAGCGATATCCTTCTGGTATCGGCTATTGGAGCTGACATCCGAGCAAATTGGTCATCAAGCATTAATCCAAACATTAGGGTAATATTCCTTTAAATACTCCCCATTTGATTGCTCTGCTGAATTCTTCTTCTCCTTGCAATGTTTCCAAAATGTAAGTATTACCAGGCGCACAACGCTTGACCCGATAAGGTCCTTTCCAATTAGGTGACCATTTGCCGGATTTGTTGTCCTTTGACCCGATTGTCAATTTCACTCTCCAGACCAAATTTCTTTTAGAAAATTGCTCATTCTTGACCTCTTAATTGTAATATTTTGTGATCCTCAGTTTATGGGCTTCAATGTTTCTCAAGAGCACGCAGCCGAAGGTGACTCAAGTCTTCTAAGTCATCCATCACAAGATTCTTGTAGACTTCGGCTGATAAATCGCTCTGCAACATAACATGCCTTGATCCAGTCCAAACTTCCCAAGGAAAGACCGCATCATGTCTATGCACAAGTTCATAAGGCACATCAGCTCTTTTGCTCTTGGTCATCAGGGGCTAATCCATCCCCAGCCCTCTCTAGAGTCTTGTCTCCCTTTTCCATTTTTGAAGACCAGGTCCTGAAGGCGAAACAAGCACAAAGGAGTTTGTTTGATCGTGAAACTCTTTTGGCCAAGGGGAACTCGAATAGGCAAGAGGCTAAAGAATCGTCATAGTTGATTGATCACCTTTGTTTCGGCTAAAGAGCCGATTTTGAAAATAGCCGATTCCAGACTCCCGATCTTAATCCCACTTAGGTCTGAAAACACGGCCTTTATTAAGAGAGCCCTTCGATCTTCTATTCTTAGTCACCTGTTGCCGCATTCTCTTCGGTACTAGCGAAGTGACGCTTCACCTCCTATTAATTGCGGTTGCCTCTTGCATGACCCAAGGCATCCACCCCTTCATTCCGTGGCTTCAAATACTAGCCGAGGGCTCCGGCCCTGAACACACCCGCACTTGCAACCGCTTTAGTTCCTTTGCTTTTCTCCACCTTTGTAGAACTCTGTAGCGGCCTTTCTCTCTTCCTGTAGATCCGATAAACCTCATGGCTAGTGAGGAGAACCGTGGCAAGCGCGGCAGAGGAGGTCCCGGAGGAGGACATGCCAATGAACCAGCGCTTTCGACGCATGAGGTGAGATCAACACCTTCTATTTATGATGACAAACTGTTCTGATTTTTCTATAGATTCGTTTTGAATGACAGTTTCCGTCTTCTTCCTAGGGCCAGTAAACCCTCTGACGCTGTATCTTCCGCACCGGCTTCGTCGTTGGGTTCTTCCAATTCATATGATGGTGACGATGCCCAGTGCTTCTTCGGAGAATGGAGGGTGGCCGAGGACTGCTATTCCGAGGCGATTCGGAAAAATGGCCAGCATGAGATCCATCTAGGGGTCTTCTAAGCGGCCCTTAATGCGGCTGAGGAGGAGGCCAGTGCCATTCGAGCGTGGCTGGCTGAGTGTGGTGGTGGCAGGTAAGACGAGTCCCATGAATGCTTCTATTCTGATTTCCATTGCCTTTGTCTTGATAGTTTTTTGTGATCACCAGCCCAAACGGTGCAGTTGGCGTCTCTCCAACTGGCGGTGAATGTGGCCACGGATGCCGTCAATGCTCAAGATTCCCTCATTGACGCTCATCTCCAAGACATCCCGGCCCGCGTTCAGGAGATTGCCCTCCATGGCGTTCATCATGGTGCATCGGTGGCGCTAACCGCGGCGCAAGTCTGGACCAGGTATGACCTCCACGCCATGGAGGCTAGCTTCCCGATTGGTGACGGCCCTGAGGGACATGAGGACCTGCTCAAAGAATTTTTTATGGCAGCGGAGGCCATAGTAGACATCACATTCGCCCAGGATGTGGTGAACAAGGTCTTTGATTACATTGTATCTAGGGTAATCCGATGAACAAAGACTCCTGTTCTTTTCATGAATGTGTCTTAGTGCAATTCTCTTGTGTATGACTGTTTTTGTTTTTATTCTTTGCTCTAGAGGCGATGCATATCGTATCGGCTTTCATGTCTTTTAAGTTTCTTCATTTTTTTTGAACTAGAGGCGATACCTTTCTAGTACCAGCTATTAGAGCCGATGACTGAATGAATCGGCTGTCAAGTATTGATTGATTGCTAGGATAACATCCCCTTTCATATTTTGCCACAGAAATTCTCAAGGGTTAAACGATTGATCAACCCAGGTCAAGCATCTCATTAAGCAAAACAGAACCTCGTTTAATAGATCTATTATGATTCGACTTAGCATTCACATACGTTTAACCCTTAATCCAGGACTAATGCTTATTTTTCCTTAATCCAATGGCCGACGTGAAGCCGTGACTTTTTACTAAAATACTCTTAGAGCCGATTGCTTGTATTGGCTATTGCCTTTCATTGCTGATCTTAATGAAGCCTCCTTCCCATAGCTTGCCAGAAAAGCACTCGAAGTCTCCTAGTTCCCAGAAGATTGGATCGGCTATTGCGATGCTCACAAACTCACCAGCGCGAACCAACTCGACATCATCTCCATGCCATTGAATCAAACACTGATGCATGGTCGATGGTATGCAACAGTTCACATGTATCCAATCACGACCAAGGAGTAGACTGTACGACCCTTTTCCATCGATGACGAGGAATGTGGTGAGTAGAGTTTTACTTTCGATTGTTAGTCCGACGTTTATTGCCCCCCGGGTCTTAGACGTATTACCTCTAAAATCCTTAAGCATCATGTCAGTCTCTATCAGATCTCTTGGCCCCTTGCCAAGTTTACGAAAAGTGGTGTAAGGCATAAGATTAACAGAAGCACCTCCGTCCACTAACATCTTGTTCATCGGTTTCCCATCAACAAAACCTTTCATATATAAAGTTTTTAAGTGGCGATGCTTGACTGGCTTATTAAATATTGCTTGTTGTACAACCATCAACTTGGCAACTATTTCATCATACTCCGACCCATCAAAATCCGAATAAACTTCTTGATCTGCCGAGGCTCTGAATTCCGATGGCAACAGAAAAGCCATTTGGATATTAGCCGATGGTTGCTTTCTATCTGCTGTTTGCTTAGTGCGCCATAATTGAGGTTTACCGGGTGCCTGATCCTGTTCCAACTCTTTATTCCTTAAGTGTTGCACCCTTCTCTTCTGGCTTCTTGTCAAACCTCCTGGACACCATTGGCCTTCCTGCCAAACATGTTCTCTTCCATTGCCTTCTTCTTCATAATTAGCCCAGTCTTGGTCAACAACTCGTTTTCCAAGCCGATCATGAACACATTTATTTTTAAGCGCCGATCCATGTTATCATGATTATATGCATCTTGAGCATGGATAGACCGGCGGTTGGTTTGAGATTGCCTAAACTCCCAATATTGATTGCTGCCTTCTGTACAGTCCTGTTTGGTAGGCAACTTCAAACCTTCATTCCAGCAATGTCTGAAGAAAGGATAATTCCAATGTGATTTGGCTTGTTTCCTTTCATACCTCTCTTTTTCCAGTTGACGCTGGTATTCTTGATTCTTTAACCAATGTTGATAATCCTTTTCCTTCTGTCACTGCCACTTATTTAACAGGATCCAAGATGTAACTCACGGCCTTGTCGCCCCTGCTTTTGATGTTCCTCCTTGCTCATATCAGCTCTTTTGCTTATCGCGACGCCTTCTAATCTCTCTGTACTCATTAGCCGATATTTGCATCTTGGGGTCGACTGCTCTAGCTTCTCTTGATTTGGTCGATGTTAGGACCTTAGTTTTTCCTTTGACCAGTCTAGCATCAACCATGTTTTGATCTCCTAGGAAAGGATTATCATCAACTTTCATTTTCCGAGGCGTGTCAAATTTGAGCCTTCCTTGCTGAATAGCCCTCTGTATATGTTGCCGGAAGATTCTGCATTCATTAGTGGAATGGGAGGTAGCGTTATGGAACTTGTAGAACTTCTTATTTTTCAACTGATCAGGGGCAACATAACACGACCATCGGGCCACTTGATCTGCCCCTTCTCAAGCAAGAAATCGAAGAGCTTGTCTGATTTGGTAACATCAAAGTCATAGCTCTCCTCAACATTAAGGATTTGGCACCATTAATGTTTTCTTGCCCCAATTCCATTTAGCCGCAGCAACCTCTTCTTCTTCATCTTCATAGCCGTCATCGACTGAGTATGGATCATAAGCTTTGGCCATTGTGGTACTCTTCTAAAATCGGGTATCTCTGCGCATACTCTAGAATTGGCTATTGAGTGCTGCCACTCGTTCAGCCAATTAATCCAAGTTGTCAAATTCTTGTCCCAGTAGCTTTTCCTTCCACGTTGGTAGCATTCCTTGAACAGCTATAGCAACCAGTTGATCATCAGCCAAGTTTAATGAGAAGCACAAATTCCTGGTCTCTCGAAACCTCTTAAGAAACTCAGTGCCCGATTCATTAGTCTTCTGTCTTAAAGTTGTCAGATCGGTAATCTTCTTTTCTCCAGTCCCAGTGTAAAAATATGTATGAAACTTCTTCTCCAGGTTAGCCCAATTGGCGATGGAATTGATCGATAATGATGAAAACCAAGTGAAGGCTGGTCCTGATAGGGACAAGGAGAAGAAATGAACTCGATGGGCATCTTCAACTGATGCCTCGCCCAATTGCGTAAGATACCAACTAACATGTTCTATCGTGCTTGTACTTTCTTGGCCAGTGAACTTAGTGAACTCTAGGAGCCTATAATTTTTGGGAAGAGTGACCAAATCATACCATTCTGGATATGAGTGTTTGTACGAGAAGGTCAGCCCTTTTAGCTTTAGACCAAACTGATTCTTCATCATCTCGGTCACCCTCAGCAACAACTCGTTAGCTTGTGGATTTGGATTTCTCTGTACCTGCTGACCCATCTGTGGATTGAAATCCCATGTGCCTTGATACCCTAGATTTGGAATCATGTGAAGGGTGTTATAATCTGTGCCATAGTGATATCCTTGTGGAATCTCTATTTGCTGGATCCTTTGCTGGCTTGCTGCTTGAAGCTTTCTGATTGTAGACATAAGGATCCCATGTGCCAAAATTGATCACCTGGTTCTGACCTTGCCCCGTCGGTTGTTGCACCTGCTGTACTGACGGTCCAGGATTATACTGTATCTAATTCGTAGTAGTACCCTGAGTTTGTTCAGATGAACCTTGAACTGCCTGGACATCACCATTACCATCTGGTGTTGCTTCTTGATGGCTGGTACCGACTTGATTAGTTGCTTGGGTGGGCAGATCTGGAATATTGTAATAAGCCGACCCAACTTGACCACCATGAAAGCCATGAATCGCTTCTTTCATGGCGTTGTGGAATATATCCAAGAAAGCTTCATTTTGGCTTGATATGGCATCACAAATAGATTTGTCTACAACTTCCGTAAAGAAACGTCTGTCTTCAGCTTCAGTTGTATCTGTCTGCCCGTGTAATAGAACTCTTGGTAGTGGAAATTTCTGAACAATTATGTTGTCATGTGTTTTGGTGTAGAACAACAAACATTTGCTCTGAAACTCTTCTGTAGCTTTGCCAATGACATATTTATCTCCATCAGCTAGATCTTCATAATATATCATAAGGATGTCATTGTTGTTGTGAACCGCCATGACGATTGTGGTGTCCCATCGGCGTGCCAGAAACGTGTGTCGACGCGGAATTTTTGTCCCGTGCTGAGGACACACGAGCAAGCTGGAAGGGTCAGTTACTGTAGCCACATGCAGGAACAGGCGTAGAAGTCAGTCTTGCTGTGTTATCTAGTTACTGTTGTAGCATGTGCGTTGTACTAGGACTAGATGGATAGAGTTGTATAAATAGACATACACGGCAACTCAGTAAAGAGAGTTCAGATTTGCCATCTCCCATACAGGGCTTCGGCCAACGCTGGTGTCTTGTACTGTGTGTGTATGCTCTGTTCTCCCTCTTCTTCAACCTCTAAATATAGTGTGTGGGGACGAACAATGCTTGTTCATGGTCGGCTTAGCTAGTGGGTGCTCGGCAACACTAGTCGGGTGCTCGACAAGATTGGTGAGTGATTCACTCACCTAAGCTGGTGATCCTATGGGCTAACAGGGTGTCCCCCTCATAGAGATGAATTATTTATCAAAACTCACACACACAAGAATGGAGTACCTCATAAAGGAGCTACAACAACAATTGTAAGTGCGATAAACACAATAATTTCTTATGCCATCATATTTTGCTAATTTTTTTGTTTGCTTCAGAATGCACTTCAAGATGCAATTAGAGATAATCCTGTACTGAGAGACAAGAGTATCTAGGAAGGTGATGCTTATTCCTATGTTTGTGTGGCAGAGAAGAATATGTTCGTGTTGTGGGTTTAGGGCCAAGTCCAGCAGATTTGGAAAATGCCTGGAGCTAGAAAATACACATCAACAAGGCTTCAAATGGAGATAGAAGCTCGTCGGCAATCTGATAAGAGAGTGGAAGATCCAACAAATCGTCTAGACATAATTGAAGAAACTCTGGATAGATTGATACAGCAACAAAATGCCAATAGCACTCCCCATGGATCTAATAATGCACCACAGTTGGTAACTATTAACCATTATCTCTTACATTTTTTCTTTGTCAGTGCAATAACTGTTCAATGGTTTTTACTTTGATTTAGAACTTGAGGGCTGCACCAACCTATCATGATGAAGAAGTACATGAAGAAGAAGAAGAGCAAGATGCTAGATCACATGCAGGGGATGATATGGCTGATATGCACTTACATGATGGTGATGACTTTCTGAGTAGACGAGTGGTCCTTCAAGAGGAGCAACATAATGAGGTAATTTCCTTGTCCTCGTCCTCACCGCCTATGTGTTGTTACTCCTCTAAGTTGAATCAGACCATATTGCATTGGTATTAGTATTTTTACCTTACTAAAATCTCATAGAAGGATTACCTGGTTCAATTTCAGACATGGCCTCATTGCTACTCAATTTGGGTCTGTAGGTTGAAAGAAGAGGGATATCCCTTGGGTGCAATTAATTTGGTCGAAACACTAAAATATGACTCTGTTATTTGCTCCACTGCCATAAAAGAATCACATTAATTAACATTTGTTCCTGAATTGCAATTTGCGTCTGCTTGCTGGACGCTTTCAACCTGACACTTCTTCCACAAGCTGCTCCATTGGATGCTCTTGAATGTTTCAGGCATCAGTTGGGTGTGTCGTTTTATGGAAGTAATTATTCTCTTCTGTTCTTGCAATCCTCAGGGCATGATTTACCTGGTCCAATAAGGAAGCACTAATCAGCAGCAATAGATTTTTTAGAATCAGTTTTGTATGGTGTTCTGAAAAATATTTTATGCTTCAGGGTGGCAGAGATGTGATACTATATAATGTAGTAAGGCCCTATGACTACTACAAAATAAGGATATTGTAGCACTTTCTTGTAACATATTCATCAATGTGTTCCAGTGAAATTTCATAGTAACACAAAATAGTGTGTTATAGACTTCGATTCTAACACAAAACACTTTTTTATAAAAATGTGTTACTGACAATAATTATAGTAACACAAAATTAATGTTACAAGCAAAATGTTGTAAAAGTGTACTATGCTGTAACACATAAATGGAACACATAAAATATGTTACAAATATATGCCCTGTAATAACACAAAATAGTGTTACAGTCCAAGTGTTACAAAGAAACATATACATGTGAACCTTCTTATTCATAGGCGACACGGACATCACACCTAGGTGTCGTTAAGGCTGTTAGGCAATCACATCGTAGTCATCACATGAGAACCAAGTAGTAATGAGTAGGCAATTAAAAAGGTTAGATCGATACCAGAGCCTATTGTCAATTTATTAGGCCGAGCTCAAGACACTCTAGATAGAGCCGGATCACAAGAAGAACAAGTACAATGGGGAAGGAAAAAACTAAAAACCAAAAAATATGTGAAATTAAATGTGAGTATTATAGATATTTTTGACATTGTTGCGCGAACCCACTAACCTACCACTGTATTGGTTGATCAAGAATTTTATCTTTTGATCCACAAGAATACCACTCAAATTTACAACACATTATTGTTAGGATATTATTTTCTATGATCAAAACCTGAGTGCAAACGTTTTTTATGGTTTTGAGTCTAACAAAAAGCTATACAAAAACAGTCATGTATGGCAGCCAAAAAAAGTTAAATCAAAATAAGTAATCACTCAAGAAAAAATTATCTCAATGTTATAAAACGCACAGAAAGATCACAAAAGAAGGCATTTTAGTCTGGCCTTTAAATGATATTTGAGGCAATATGAAACAAGCGCCATCACAATGAAATGGGAAATTCGAAAACAGCCTCCAACATGTTTTGTGGTAATATTTAAAATATCATGACCATCATCTAGAATATTTACATATAGAATGTGAATTCTCTAAGGGTTCAACAATAAAAGAAAAATGTATTCTCTCCAACTTCATGAGCTTGCATCCATCGTACTTTAGGCTTGAACAAGGTGTCTAGGGATGCCACCCAACATTAGTAATCTGCAATTCAAGAAAAAGAAAATAGTCTAAGAATTTTTCTATACATTAATTGGAAAACAATAATAAAGCTTCTAAAACTAAGACAAATTCAATGTTGAGATGTAGAACAATAATAAAGCTTCTACAATAATAAAGCTTCTACAATAATATATGACATGCCTGACTGATTATGAATACTATGTTATGAATTACATAAAGTGGACTCAAATAGTTTGTTTCATCTAAACTAATTGGGCAATGTTCTTGAAATGATATTTGTATGAAGAATACTTCGACCATTCCTACTTCTGACATCAGTATGAAAATATATGGCTCAGAGTTGCAGCAAGCATCATTATATGCATTCAGCTATGATTACCATGATACTATAATGAACAAAGCAAGTACTAGATATTCCAATGATTATATTTTCTCTAGGTCTGTTGAAATTGAAGTTCATCAAATTTACCTTATTATTTCACGAGACACTGGCAAAGAACAGGCTACCAGCAAGGTAATTCCTGTTTTCAGAATTGTTTGACTACCTGATAATCCATATATTAAACAATCATTAGTCCATGCCAAAATACGATAAACTGGCAAAAAATGTGGAGCTCCGCTTACATGTGTGGTAACAAACTAATCTTGACGAAAATGGCTGATGAGGGATTTTGAGTTCCTGCAATTGAAACCAAATATGACTAACTGCAGATGTATCAAACTAAAATAGGAATAAATGGCAACGATCCATGCCATTGAAAAAGGAATTGGACAAAAATCTAATACACAAAATCATATATCCCAGAGGAAATTGCTATCTATATAGGTGAAGGGCACGATGATTAATCTCAACTAGCCTGGAGACGCCTCTCTGCGTGGATCGCGATGGCCAGCGGCTCAACTTAGTAAGGTTGCCTTTTTTACTAATGAACTAGAATCAGTTGTGCCAATTTCTATTTGTAAAGGAGAGGAGTTAGGTACAAGAGACCTAAAGAAACTGTACAGGCAAAGCAAAGAGAAACAGCCACAAGGCAAATAACTAGAGTACTACGGTTACCATAGTACAAATATGGCAAACATTAGAGATATGAGGCCGCGCCGCCTAGGCGGCCTCCTAGGGTGTCCACGTATGTTTCATTTAGTTGGTGTGTTAGATAGAAATTCCATGACTCAGATGAAGAGAGTCACAATCAGCCTTCCTCCATGCATTCGACAGTGGATAGATGAAGCAAGTGGACGCATTCAATGAAGTGGATGAAAAATTGAATGACCATGCATGCAAGGACAATATAAAACTGTACTTTGCATGCAAAAAATTACCACGGTAGCGGGATTTACATCACTATGCTTTCACGTGCCCTTTACATAAAAAAAGTTACTATAACAGGAGGAATTTACATCACATGTGCTTTCTCCTTTTACATTAATGAATTTACAATCAATAGATACTAGGCACTAAATTTCCATGCATGCACGAGTGCCTCCTTAAGCTATCCAAAAATTTACTCAGTAAATTTGAAAGCACTGGACATCTTCACCTGCACAGGGTGGGTCGAAAGCAGGTGGACACATTTAATGCCTCCCCTCCATGCTACCATCAGATAAAAACAAGTCGGGCAGGTGACACATTTAATGCCTCTCCTCCTTACCATCAAATAAAAACAATTCACCGACCATGCAGGAACATTTGTACTTGCACATGCATCTAAGAGACGGCTTGGGTTGTGTGCATGTTGCTCCTGAGGTGGTCGGTGGTTGGGGTTAGTCGCCATTAATATGGCTACCATACTTGCATCTGCACCCATGCATGCAGAGGCACCCGTTCCTCCTCCAACTCTTGCCTATATAAGCATGTGCCATCCATTGCTTCATCGCACCCCTCCCAGCCCTCCCAGTGTCTCCATGTGTCCTCCTTGTAGTTCATATATGAGGAATCAGTAGCTATGGCCTCAGGGCACTGCTAGTGGTGAGTCGACCCATCTCAGAGAAAGGTAGCCACATCATCTGAGCCCATGAGTCGACTCCTGGCCCAACAGTACCACAGGCCCCATGGCAAATTAAAAAACGATAAACAACATGACCTTTGTTTCTTCCATTGTACTGCTTTCTTCCACCTCCAGCAGATCTGAATGCTAAAGCGTCGCCGCATGCCTGGTTCAGACAGAGGTTCGTCCAAGCCGGCGCATCTCAACTGCTCACCCTTTGTTGCAATTCGCGCACGTTGCCGCTGCCAGGGCCAGTGTACAAAATGGCGGTCGCCGCCGCAAAGGACGGTCGGTCTCCCTCTGTGTGGACACGATGCAAACTGCCGCCTCCGCCATTCAACTCATTGGCCGCAGCCGCCGCCGTTTGACTCGTCGCCTAAGTCGCTCGCCCCCACTCGACTTGGCGCCGCCGCTCCGTCTCCACTCTTGGCTCTTACAAATGGGCCAAATTTTTTGTTTATTCGGGAGGAGTCGACCCTAAAATGTGAGTCAATTTTTCTCTCTTCTCCGTGAGTCGTATACTCCAGTCGGTCGATTTTTTCGCCCCACGTTGGATGATGAGTCGCTTTTCTATCCCCACTGGAGAAGCCCTCATTGTAGTTCATCCCTGCAGTAGTTTGTGTGTACATTGGCTATGTGTAAGCTCGCATATGTACCCACCCCTGTTTGCCACCTTCAGATATATACATGTGGTGCGTGTTTGTGATAACATGTATTCCATATTGAATGAGAAGGAGCGTCTCCTAATCAAACTCTATTACCATGTTAACAAGCAACTTGGCCACAGAACGCTTGAAGCCTAAGCATCATTAGCATAGTTCTGGGCAAGCACACTTGCCTATGGCGACAAGGACTGGCACACCTGCTGGCACCCAGTGGCAATACTCTAAAAAATTCACGTGTACCTAGGGACATTCTATAAGTGTATTAACTTACCTGTCGTGTGTCATGTAACCAAAGACATACTAATACATACCAAAGTCTACTGCCCTGTTCAATTGGCTGATAAGCTATGGCTGAAAGTACTGTTGGCTGATTTGTTGTGAGAGAAAAATATTGTTCGTTGTCTGAAAAAGTATGGCTTATAAGCGAAGTGAACAGGGCGTACGATGTTTTGGCTAGATGGTAGACTATTCTAATACCTATGGACTACTTTTCTGCAACATTGTGGTTGCTCTTAGATTATGTTTTCAATGGTGTTTCAATGCCACGACTAAGTAAACAGTAGCCTACTCACAACATAAAAACAGGCAACCACGGGACATATATAATGTGTCTGCTGGTTGTGCTTCAATGGAACGTTGGCATGGTTAAGATGGTCGAATTACAGACACATGAGCAAGAAATAAAATGGTCTTGATGACTTGGTCCTTCCTTGTGTAATTGTATCTTATCATGAATCTAGAAAATCTAGCATACCCGCACAAATACCTCAGGAATTGCCTTCTACTTTGTCAAGACCATACAAAATCTTACAGACACGGTTTACGCCTCCAAGGCATTGAAAAAGTTAGTTCAAATTTGGTCACCTCCATTCTTTTTAGGTTCATACTTCGCTACTTGACCTGCCAGGTGGCATCACATCATGCTATCTCTGGCCACGCCTTTAAAACCACACCCTCTATCTCATTCATCCCCACCGCACCACCGCTCTGCACTCGCTCTTGTTTTTTTGTACGTTGCAGGTGACGAGCTATGGCCGCGGCAGCCACGCCAAACAACAGCGTGGCATCGACAATGAGGGGACGTGCCTAGCAACACCGCGAGGGGCGTCCGGCTATGGTACGAAGAATGTCCGCTCGTCGTCACACACAAAAGGGCCTGGGCTGGACGGGCGTGAAAGAGCGACGCTGGGGCGGGCTATGGAGATCCGCATCCCGCACATTCGATTCAGGCTGTGGATCGGCATGTTTCAGTATGCCCATCAGGCGGTGCTAGCCTATGATGTCGCCATGTTCTGCTTCTATGGTGAGCGCCTCCCTAGCCAGTGCAAGTTCAACTTCCTGGCTATGCAGCGTCCCATCATCCATTAGCACCTCCGTGTCCACCTCACCATGGCCAACATCAGGGCGATCACTGCGGACTACGGTCGAAGATCTGCTGCCTTCCTTGCACTGCTCGTGTGCCCTACACTACCAGCAGCACCATCGGCACCACCTCTGATGGCGGCGACGGTGCCGGTTACTGAAGCGCTGAGGCAACCACCAGAACTGATGATCATCATGGGAACACCGAGAAGAACGTGGATAGACTTCATGGTCGCTACTGAGTGTCTGATCTCCTACAACCCAAATGATTTGTGTTGGACATGGGACCAGAGCCCTCCTCTATTTTGCACTCAACAGGCAAAGAATCCCCATGGATGTTTAGGCACTGTTTACTCGGAAGTCTGCTTTCTAGCTGTGTAGGCAATAACCGAGTGTTCCTGTTTGGAGAGAAACCATCCCTTTTGTTTGCCGTCTTCTTTTTTATAATAAGTAGTCCTTCGTTTGTTATATCCACTGTATCCCTGTAGTGTGGCTGTGCCTATGAGCAGCAACGAATAGAGAGAGGATTTGTGTTGGGCTGGGCGACTTGTTGCTAACTTTGGGATCAGATGGCTATGGCTCTGATTTGATGAGCCTGAACTGACCAGGCAACTCGTCCTCAAGACAAATAAACAAGATTCACAGCTACAGACATCTTGGAACAGTGTAGGTGACCCAGCATCATTTCATCGAATTGTGTACACGTTCAGCATGGCATTATTATGCTTGATCGGCTTTAAAATGGTTCCTTCTAATTGTGAATTATTAGCCCATAACACAGCATCAAAGGCACTAGGAACCTGATGTTAGCTACAGGAGGGCGGGGGTTGGCAAAACTGCCCTTCACTCATTTCTGCGTCCACCAGGCTTCAAACTTTCAGCGAAATTTCGGCCAGCATTCACGAATTTTTGCTGTTCTTTGAGGTGGCTGCCACTATTGATTTCGGTTAAAGTACTGTATGTACATATCAAATAGGATTTGTGCCACCGAAAATACGTTGGTTCGTATTTAAGCCAGAGGGAAGTTGCCACGTCCACCTTTCAGAAGGTGAAAAGATCAGTCCTCGTATCATCCACCCTACCCCTTTTTCTTTGGAACGTTAGGAACTATAAAACCGATTTATTTAATTTCCTTGGCCGTAATTTCGGCCATGACCAACACTAACATTTGAAACCCTGGCATATTGAATAAGCAGCTGTATAATAACAACAATTAACACGTGCCTACAAATATGAGGGATGCAAACAAATGGTTTGGCTAGCGTTCCCATAAAATTTGGGGAAAAGAACCAGAAACTTACATGAGCACCGGTGAGGGGTGGCGAGCGCTGATGAGCGTGGACTTGACCTAAGCCTCCGTGCGCAGCAGCCATCGATTATCGTTGCCTCTGTGCGTCACGCCGCCGCCAACCCTAGCCTCAGTGCCCAGCCACAGCAGCCGGTTCTCGCCTTCATGCGGAGCCACCGCCGCCAGACGTGGCGACCTTGCCTTCGGGGTAGAGAGGTAGGGCGCCACCACGCCGCCGCGCTGGGGTGTCACCGTGCCACTGCAGGCCGTGCGCCGGACGGACTGCGAGCGGCCGAGGCCGGGGGTCTGGGCCGTGCCGGTGTAGGCCGAGGCCAGATGGAGGACCATCGGACTACCGGAGCCGAGCGACACTAGGGTTCCCGGCGCACGGGCGTAGGGCACAGCGGCGCTTCGGCATACAGCAGTGTCGGGGATGGGGGGTCGACGGACGGGATTGCGGCGGTGGGGATGCGGTTTTTTGTTCGTTTGAGAAAGGGATGCTGTGGTATTTGGTGATGCGCTGACGTGCTGGGCTTTCACGAGTTGCTGGTGGGCCGGATGGGAATAAGCCGTGTCCGTCTGTGGGCTATTTTGATGAGTACGATGGCAGCAGTGTAGAATCTTACGTCTAGTGTCTTTTGAGGATAAAAAAGAACTTAGCTCTAAAATACCATATATGTGTATACGTGCTAAATTTTTTGTAAAGATGTTGGATATGGTCGAGAGTACCCAATGTAGCTGTATGTATATGCACCCCTAGCTTTGTTAGTCAAACATTTGTATATTTTTAACGATTGATCTCCATCAAAATTATATAGCTTCATGCCACTATTTATTTGGTGATTCTAGAAATTGATTTTATTATTATACGGCGGAGGTAATATATTTTTAAATTCACTATGAGAAATGCTTTCATAATATATAATTCATATATTGTGAAACAAAAAAATATTTAATGATGGTAAAGGATCATAATATTTGATTTAGAACAAAGCTAATATAATATGTCAAATAAATAACAGAAGTACCCTTGCGTCGGAGAGTGAAGGAGAGGGCCAGAGGCGTCATGACATAATGGGAAGGGTTAGCCGGTGCTGAAGTTTTAGATAGGTCAGTGGGCCACGCGTATTCACGTTGTGGATGGGCCCTATGGCCTCAAAATTTGGATAAGTCCGTGAATGAGTTAGGGGCGATTAAATTGAGTATGGGAGGGCATGGTGCTAATATGCATCTAACCATACGAATGCATTGCCATTACCATATATATGGTTTAAGTACTAGCACGTAAAAGGGTTCCACATAGAATGATGACACACGTCCGAGACGGTGTAAAATAATATTCCATATTACAATCACCATGTTAGCACTCTTAGATATTAAAAGTGCGGTCTATTTGAACTTTATTTACTTATTACTGACAGGAACTCATACAGACACCCATCATGGGCACTAGCTATGTAAAAACTTATTCACAATATCAATTGCAATAGACCTCACATCGTATTCCCATGCTATGTCCTCCATAATATGGTCTCCTCCACTTAGATGGGCATGCATTGATTTTGTTGCATCTAAGACCCCAAACACTAACAATATGGCGAATTTTCTCAGTTTGTGCTTTTGCAAGGGCTTTTGTATTTGCTTTCATTTCATATATGGAATTAGAAAGACTCGTGCGCCCCAAAAAATATTCTCTTAGTTCTGGCACACCAATTGCCTTATCTAGCCCAGTGTGCTACCGAGTCTTTTGAATCGACGTAGTATTAAAATACTCTTTTAATTCCTCAATTAAGCCAACACGAACCATGTCATCAATACGGCGACTCAGATACTCATTAAGAACCAGCTCATGGGCATGGAGCTAGAGTAAACAGCTTGTGAACCTTAGATTTGGCTTATACCTTGGTATAGTAAAAGGGTTACCAAGGGACAGATCAAGTTGGTCGAAAAGAAATCCATGCATGAACGAGTTTGACCCACCTACTAGAACTGGAACCCTGCCCCATCTTGCAATAGACTCTGCAGTACTTGTTGCCATAGATCGAAAGGAAGGTACAGACAAGTCATATGCAATTGATGAAAGAACCCCAAATAAGTGATGAGGAATACCTCCTTGATCACTTGGGCGGATCTTGTTAGTTGCGATGTCGAGACAAGCATATATTTGCATCTTGTCAGCATTCATCACTTCACCACCAATCGCCTTGGATATGTCAATTGGTAGCTTCGTCTTGCCCGTGCTAGTGGCACCCATGATTACCACCGGTTTAATCGACAACATCTATGAGATATAGTTCGATCTGGTGAAGGTGAGGGAGGTTGCACTGGAGTGGTGAGGGGGAAAGTGCTTATGGCCCTGTAAACCTTAGGTCTACCAGTCCGCGGTGTAGGAAGAGTCAACTGTGTGGTGGAGCGGAGGAGGGAGGTTTAGCATTAGGAGCACTGCTAATGTAGCGCTGCCAAACTAGGCATTGTATACACGCACACATCATCAAATCTACTTAATGCTTCCAACTATATGCTTCGCAGACGAACATAGAATACACACATGTAATAGCATAATAGGAGGACAAATAAATGGTATATGGACATCTACAAGACCGCCATCAACATGTTGTCACCTCATTGTCGCATAGGCCACTAAAGGCGCAGCCATGGACCACAGGACGTATCGCCTCCTCCTTGCCAACCAAGCAATAAAAGGCGTGCCCGTGAAGCATCGAGCAGGCCTGTCCTATATAGGGCGACCATCAACATATGAGCCCCCTAATACCCTAAAACAGACAGTGTCTTCACTATAGGCATGCTTAGGCCATCCCCAATGTAGCGGGGGGTCAAATCCAGTAGATTTTTTCTCATTAACCATAGCATGAGCCTAGTGTGGACCACAACACAACAAACATTTATACATCAAAGTCGACTTTTTATTGAGGCCATCATTTTTTAATGCTTCTGTTGGGGTTACCCTTAAGACTTTTATGCATTCTGAGAATGCCAGAATCATCTTCCTCTCATTTTTGTATGCTCCCGCTTCCTAGGTTCCTCATTCCCATTTATATTTGTAACTGTATGCTGGTTTGCCTACAGGTCACGTTGTCTTCATAAGCGTACTCTTGGTAGTAGGGCATATGAAGGAATGTACGTAGTCAAAAGGGTTGGCAACCTAGGGATGCATGCGTTAGTTGGTGACCCTGGGCGTGGTGCACAGTTCATGGTCACACCTTTACTGTTTCGAGCGACAATGATGGGACTGCACAACAATGGTGGTTCCTCATAAGAGGGACCTACAACAGCTAGCCTTACCTCCCCTACATGGAAATACGGGAACGAATAGCTCCTTAAATGCCCAGCCAAAGGCCCATGCATGCCCATGACTAATGGAGCGTGCCCCTTAGGTGCCCAACAACCACTGCGACAGATGTCACCTCACCACCGCCCATCCCACTTCATGACGACACCCACATCGACGCAACAGCCTCCACATTAAATAAGGTTGTAAGGGATCGTGACGCCTAAGAGGGGGGGGTGAATTAGGCAACTTAAAACTCTAAATTAAGGCCTCTTTTTCTATCCTAGCAAAAACCTATGAAAATGATAAACTATCTAAATGTGCAAATACGGTTTTGCTAGTGTGTTGCTATCTTTGCCGCAAAAGGAGTTATCCAACCTAGGTTCCAAACCTATCAACTAGCATATCACTAAGCTAGGAAAGTAAAGCACAAACCAAGATTGCAATGTAAATGCGGAAGCTAGAGAGTAAGGTAGAGATATGCAAACTCCCGTTGATGACTCCGGTATTTTTACCGAGGTATCGAGAAGGACGCAAGCTTCCCCCTAGTCCTCGTTGGAGCCCCTCACAAGGAATCCCTCGCAAGATCCAAGCTCCCGGTTAGGTAACTCTGTGGATAGCCCCGGGCCTTCCCCACGCACAAGTGGGTCTCCGGTGTGCCTTCTGGCAAGCCTCTCTTGGACCGCTCCCCAACGTCTTCAATATCAAGCTTCCAGCCGAACTACCGCGGGCCTTGTTCCCTTCGATACATGGTGGCGGCCACACCACAAACGCGGTTGGTATGATCTCGTAAGACTACAAGCCCCTCCGATGTACAACAATGGTGCGCACAAGCACCGAGTGGTAAGAGGTGTGCAAACCTCACTAAACACTAGGCCTAAACCTAGAGCAAGCGCATAAGCGATGGTCTAATCAACCTAAGCACTTTGTGCACACAAGTATGAAATACTTGTAGGAGACATGCACATTGATTTTAGAATAAAAAATACCACTTGAAGGATGACATCACATGAATGTGAGAATCATTTTTAAAAGTGATATTCGGGAGAAATTATCTACAATTTGGACTTTGGCACATATTAGATGAACAATTGTAAAACAAACTATGTGACGTGCTCCTAAACAATTTAAACCATGTAGGTTTCCTCCAAGGGTTAAGAGTGAAACCGAGCAAGCCTACCATAAGATATACCTAGTGTATGCAAGACAAAAGATTAAACATGCAAATGCAAACCTAGGCATGAAAAGGAACTAGATACTAACTGAAATTGCAAGAAATTAAATCTAGTTACCTAACATGGGAAGGGGAATTTGGGTCCATAGTATTCACTAACCTACTTGGCAATTATCTTTACCATCATGATGCACCCCATGAAATGCACCAAAACTATGCCAAGTCTCCAAATTCCTCGTAGTCCATCGGACTTCTCACTATCCTTTCGAGATCCAAACTTTCTTGGTGCTCTTCATGTTGGAAATAATCTCCTTTGGCACCCAAATGTGTTTGGTCCATTGTTGGCTTGTTTGTTCACCTTGATGGCCACCACCTTGTCATTCTTCTTCTTCTTCAACAGATAAGGTGTGGAGGATTTCTTGTCCACCTTGTTGATGTAGGTGTTGGAGAACTTGCTTGTTTGCCTTTTGTTTTCTCTTTCTTCTTTTCTCCTCCCCCATTCTTCACCTTGCACTCATAGGACTTGTGGCCCTCCTTGTGGCATACATAGCAAACCACGGTTTGTGCTTCATCAAGCTTCTTCACTCCCTTGACGGTGTTATCTTGATGATGTTGGGCTTGCTCCGTCTTGCCTTTCACTTGAGTCAAGTCCTTGGTCAGGCGAGCCACTTCTTGCTTGAGTTGTTCATTCTCCATTGCGACCTCTTGTGTGCATGTTTCTACAACAACTTTCTCAACACAAACTTGGTTGCACAAGGGTGAGTCTAAACATAAATCATTACAAGAAGTAGAGGCATCCTTTTTAGGCATGTCAAAAATTGAACCTTTCTTTTTAGGTGCCTCGGTGGGGGTTGTACCGATGGCTTCAAGATTAGCAACTTTATTAGTTAGCTCATCACAATATTTGCACATGATTTCCATTTTAGCGAGCAAACTTTTATAATCATCTTGTGAGCTAGCTAACTTTTCCTTTAATTTTTTATTTTTCTTTATAAGTTGCTCATCATTGATTGTGCAATTATTTGTGTTTCCACTAGTCTCAAGTTGCTCAATTTTAGTAGATAGCTCCATATTAAGATTGGCAAAAGCTTCATATTGTTCAAGCAAAGTAGCATAAGCTTGTTGTGAGCTATCTAGTTTTTCTTTTAATTTTTCAAGCTTCTTTTGTTTTCTAGTGCAAACTTTAGCAAATTTAAGATTTTGTTGCACAATTTCATCATAAGAAGGTAGCTCATCATCACTATCACTATCATTGTCACTATCACTAGGGATAGGCTTTTTGTTACCTCATGCCATAAGGCACACACGTGAGGTGCTTGATGATGAGTGCTTGTGCCCGCGCCTCTTGTGGTGGTCTTCTTCTTCACTTGAAGAATCATCCCATGACCTTATTTATGTGAGGGCTTTGTCTTTGCACGCCTTCTTGTTTGTCTTGGGTGTGGTCTTATTTGGACAAACTTCCACAAAGTGCCCCAACTTGCTGTATCCATAGCATCCTTTCTTTCTTTGCTCATTTCTTTGATTGGTGAAGATGAAATCTTGAATTTGGATGGGCACACCCTTGAGATTGAGTTTTTGGATCATCTTCTCCACCTTGTTGATAAGCTTGATAGATTCTTCTTTAAGGTCGGAGGTGGAGGAGTAAGATTGATCATCATCACTTGATTCTTCGTCATCATCATCCTCATCTTCTTCTTCATCTTCACTTGAGGAGCTTGAGCTTGAGCTTGTCTCAACTTGCTTGCCCTTCATCTTCTTTTTCTCACTACATGTGAGAGCTTTGCCTTTGCTTGATGAAGAGGCTTCTTCTTGACCCATCTTGCGTGACATTTCAAATGCCACTATCTTGCCAATGACTATGGCCGGGGTCATGGTGCTCAAGTCCTCCATGTTGTGAAGGATGGTGATGATGCTTGCATATTTCTTTTGTGGTAGCACGGAGATGATCTTCCTCACGATATCCGCATCATCTAGCTTTGTTAATCCTATTGAATGGAGCTCATTGATAATTAGATTCAAACGAGAATACATATCATGAACAAGCTCATCGTCATTCATTTTAAAGGAATCATAATTTTGTTTAGCTATACAATGTTTTTGCTCACGGACATTAGTTGTGCCATCATGGAGCTCTTGGAGTTTTAACCAAATTTCATGTGCTATATTTAAAGTGAACACTTGGTTAAACACATCCATGCTAGAAGATTCAAACAAGCAATTTTTAGCTCTAGCATTGAAATAAATTTCTTTTTCTTCACTCTTTGTGGGTTTATCCAGATTCTTAATGGGTTTCATCCCATCATGAGTGACTCTCCAAGCACCCAAATCTACCACCTCAAGGTGACAAGCCATTCTAGCTTTATAGTAGGGGAAGTTAGTGCCGTCAAAGTGCGGAGGCCTAGAGGTATCCATCCCAATCACTCTAAATAGCGTCGGCTCAACGGCGGTGAAGCCAAAGGTCCAAATTGAGCCAACCAGCTTTGATACCACTTGTAAAGGACCGTGACACCTAAGAGGGGGGGGGGTGAATTAGGCAACTTAAAACTCTAACTCTAAACTAAGGCCTCTTTTTCTATCCTTAGCAAAAACCTATGCATAATGATAAACTATCTAAATGTGCAACTATGGTTTTGCTAGTGTGTTGCTATCTCTACCGCAAAAAGAGTTATGCAACCTAGGTTCCAAACCTATCAACTAGCCTATCACTAAGCTAGGAAAGTAAACCACAAACCAAGATTGCAATGTAAATGCAGAATCTAAAGAGTAAGGTAGAGATATGCAAACTCCTGTCGACGACTCTGGTATTTTTACCGAGGTATTGAGAAGCGCCCAAGCTTTCCCCTAGTCCTCGTTGGAGCACCTAGCAAGGAATCCCTCGCAAGGGCCAAGCTCCTGGTCGGGTAACTCCGTGGATAGCCCCGGGCCTTCCCCACGCGCAAGTGGGTCTCTGGTGTGCCTTCCAGCAAGCCTCTCCCGAACCGCTCCCCACCGTCTTCACTATCAAGCTTCCGGCCAAACCACCGCGGGCCTTGTTCCCTTCGGTACACGGTGGCGGCCACATCACAAATACGGTTGGTGTGATCTCACAAGACTACAAGCCCCTCCAATGTACAACAATGGTGCACGCAAGCACTGAGTGGTAAGAGGTGTGCAAACCTCACTAAACACTAGGCCTAAACCTAGAGCAAACGCATAAGCGGTGGTCTAATCAACCTAAGCACTTTGCAAAGCACCTACGCTAATCACCTAATGAATCACTAAGCACTATGCAAGTGGAGATCATTAAAATGGTGTATCCACACCCTTGGTATGTTTGATCAACTCTCCACTTGTCAAATGGCCGGTTGGGGTCTATTTATAAGCCCCATAGAGAAAGTAGCCGTTGGGTGCGAAACCTAGCTTTCTGCTACTAATCGGAAACAACTGTCGTCTTGACCGGACGCGTCCGGTCGTCCTGACCGTTTGAGCGCGTGCGTTGATCGGGCTCTGGTCCAAGTTCGGTCATACTCGATCGGACGTGTCTGGTCACGCTGGCACCGCTCTGGAACCTCTCTGGACTCGATCGGACGCCACTGCCTGGCGCATCCGGTCGTCCACAGTTGCTGCGTCTGGTCCTCACTGAGTTGTTGCTGCGATGATGAACAATGAAATCTATGCGTCCGGTCACTGCTTCACTCAGCATTCGGTCACAGCTGCTAATGCTTGTTGTTGCTGAGCAACTAATCGGACACATCCGGTCCTCCTAGGGCCGCGTCTGGTCACCTCTGCCGAGCTCATTTCTTTGTGATCTTGCGTCTGGCTTGGTTTCCATCTTCGTGCTTGTTATTTGCTTGATACCTTGGGTCTTCCCTTGTGCTTCTAGGGTCTTGCTTATGGTGTTGATCGTGGGATCATCATGTTGCCTTCGTCCAAGTCACGTCTTGTACCCTATTGAACTACAAAACAATTACTAGCAAATTCATTAGTCCAATTTGGTTGTGTTGGTCATCAAACACCAAAATCCAAAGTAAATGGGCCTAGGGTCCATTTTCCTTACAAAGGTCCTTGAGTTGCAAGACAGAGTGGCATTCGGGCAGCTATAAAATGCGGTGGTGAGAGATGGATTCATCAAGCTCCGAAGCATGACCTAACTGAACTACCTTTCCATCGAGCCTCATTGCTCTTCCCCCCTTTGCCTGCTCCCATAATGGAATCCACCCGCTACAACGCCCTTCCTCTTCACCGTTGGCCTTATCAAGGTGACCAAGGTATAAACATCTTTACAGAAATCTCACCCTCTCCTATATGTGTAAGACATCACGTCCCCTTCTTTTCCTTGCAGATGGTGGACGAGAGCTGGACCACTAGCTATTGCTTGAACACGCCTGGTTTCCCGGAACTTCTATATGCAACCATGACCAGGCTAGGTATTTTGGACCACCCAAAATATGTTGGCAGGGAATATGAGGAGTATGGCATAGAGCGGTGCGAGGTGATCGTCTATGTCTGACCAAGTAAGGATTTTCCTAACACAATACCATGGGTGGTGTCTACCATAGGGTTTCGTTTTGAGGACACTTACCAAGTTGCCGCTTGCAAGGATTTGAGGTACCTATGCTAGATTTATCAGAGGCAGATATGTTGTACACCCATGAGATTCTTCCCCCCTTTGGTAAGGAACAACCCTGTATGGGTAGCTCGGATGAGGACCCTCGAAGGGGCTGAATTACGAGAAGACGACCCAACTACGGTGTTCATATCTGACTACTTGCTTTCCCTAGATAGCAGTATGACAGTCAGACCACCGATTTGAGGAAGTGCATTTGTAGAGCAGAGGAGGCCGAGAAGCAGATCAGAAGCCTCAAAGTGCAGCTTGCCAAGGCTAAGGCACAAGCAACTACAGCGTAGAGCCATGAGGCTACAACAATTGAAGCCTCCAAGCAAGCCGAATATCGGCACACTTAACAGCTGAAGGATTTCTACCTTGTCATTAGGGCCAAGAGAAGGACCCTCACTTTGGAAGAGAGGGAGGGACCCATACTAGATGGAATCCCAGTTGCATCCACGGAAAAAAATCCAAGCGGCCATAGTGGACGTGCCGCCCACGCCTCCCCCAACGGACGCCTCACAGATAATTTCTGAGACAGGGTCAGTTGATGGAGAAGTAATCCTCCCACTCACTTAGCCACTGCAAGGGGATGGTGCCTACTCTCATGCCATCCTCCCGAAGGATTCCTCAAGCTCTGAAGCATGATCTAAGTGGACACATTGCCCCCTCATGGAATGAAGCTAATACGGTCCGAAGCTAGACCCTTAAAAGTTGTTCTACGCATGAAGATATGTACCCGTATTGTAATGCTTGCATTTCCTGCCTATTATGTAATCCCACATAATGTAATACTTTGGCTCTAGTGGAGTTAGCTGCTTGAGCCCCCTCTTCAATAGTTTTATGTAGATGTCCTTTTGCCTAAGAGGAGTGGATCCTAATTCACTCCTTTGTAAACCCTCGCGTTAGGAGACGTACTTGTGTTGTAGTTTTTGCTTTTTCCACCTATAATGTAATCCTAGCCAATGTTGTGCTTTGAATCTAAGTGTGTTAGTTGCTTGAGCCCAACTCCATCAAATACTTCTTTCCACTAACATGTCGTTGATTTGCTGGCCTAGAATAGGCACCATGTAATGACAACCAACCTCTATGTTCCGAAATTTTTAGCTCTTGCATTTAGATGAATTTCTTCTTTATCACTGATAGTTGGGTTCTTGGGATTTTTGAGGGGTTCATCCCGTCGTGGGTGACTCTCCAAACACCTAGATCAACCGCTTCTAGGTAGCAAGCCATTCTATCACTATAGTAGGGGAAATTAGTGCCGTCAAAGTGCAGAGGCCTAGAGGTATCCTTCCCACCCACTCTAAATAGCGTCGGCTCAATGGCGGTGAAGCCAAAGGTCGAAATTGAGCCAACTGGCTTTGATACCACTTGTAAGTGGACCATGACGCATAAGAGGGGGTGTGAATTAGGCAACTTAAAATTCTACTTCTAACTATGGCCTCTAATTCCACCTAGTCAAAACCTGTGCAAGAAAGTAATCTACCTAAATGTGCAACTAAGGTTTTGCTAGGTGTGTTGCTATCTCTACCGCAAAAGATTTATACACCATAGGTTCCAATCCAATCAATTAGACTAACAAACTAAGCTAGGAAAGTAAGCACAAAACTAAGGTATAAACAATAAATGCGGAAGCTAAAGATGAGAAAGAGATGCAAACTCTCGTCGTCGACGACTCTGGTATTTTTACAGAGGTATCGAGAAGTGCTCAAGCTTCCCCCTAGTCCTTGTTGGAGCCCCTTGCAAGAGCCAAGCCCCCGGTCGGGTAACTCCGTCGATAGCCCTAGGCCTTTCCCCACGCGCAAGTGGGTATCCGATGTGCCTTCCGGCAAGCCTCTCCTGGACCGCTCCCCACCATCCTCACTATCAAGCTTCCGGCCGAATTGCCGCGGGCCTTGTTCCCTCCATACATAGTGGCGGCCACACCACAAGCGTGGTTGGTGTGGTCTCGCAAGACTTACAAGCCCCGCTGAGTACAACAATGGTGCGTGCAAGTACTGAGAGATAAGAGGTACGCAAACCTCATTAAACACTAGGCCTGAACCTAGAGCAAGCACTAAACGGTGGTCTAACTAACCTAAGCACTTCGCAAAGCACCAACGCTAATCACCTAATAATTCAGTAAGAACTTTTGATGGCTAGAGCAACTAAGATTGAGTCTCAACTCATAGAACCAATCCTTAGGCTCTCAGACACCTAAATTGGCTGGCCATGGGGGTATTTATAGGCCCCAAGCAAAGCAAATAGAGCCGTTGGTCCTTGGGAGGGGCATTTTCAGCACCAACCGGACCCGAGTCTCGGTCTAGACCAGACTCTCCTAGTAGAGTCCGCTCACTCCTCAGTGACTATTGAAGCTGACTGTTGAAAAGTGCGCCTGAGACTAATTGTGGGCTAGGCTATAGACCGGGCGCTCCGCCTGAGTCCGGTTGAGTCGTGCGCTCTCTGGAACCTCTCTAGACGGTGAACGGACGATGCCTTTGTCGAGTCCGGCCACGCCGTGCCGTCTAGAGTCGTTCTGCAGAACTACGGATCGGACGCGCATGTCATAGAGTCCGGTCCACTCTAAAGCTAGGGTATGATGACCAGACGCCGAAGGGAGGGTCCGGTTGCCCTGATCTCATGGTCTAGTCCACCCTGTTGCTCTCCAATGACTTCGTTTCTTCACGGCCCTTCGTCCATCTCGGTTTCTATCTTCATGCTTGGACTTTGCTTGACTTCTTCAGCTTTCCATTGTGCTTCTAATACCTTGCTTGAGGTGTTGATCATTGAATCACCTCGTTGCCTTCGTCCAAGTCATGTTTGCACCCTATTGATCCCTGGTAATCAAATTGGAAGAATATATACAACTGGTGTGAAATTTGCATTGCAAGAAGAGGTCATGGACAGAACAGCAACTATGTGCTGCAATGCATTATTATATGCTTGCACGGCCGGGGCATGGCCGGGGATAGAGCTCTGGCCAAGATTTACGCAGCCGTTCACGATGCCCTAATCGAAGAAAGGGCAGCCTCTGTGTGGACATGTACACAGACGGTGAAAATCGTCAGACTTGTCCTGGCGATGAACACTGGCAACATTCGAGCTCAGAACATCATCGGTTCATCACACACACACACACGAAGTTGACAGGAGAGAGTTTTTGTGCTGCATTTTCTGTTAACTCTATTTATTTGCTTTTGTTTACTACTGAGAGAAGCAGCCGATGAGCGCTTCTCATTCTGCACATTAATTAGCTTCCACCGCGTGGTGTCCAGTCCATCCCCATGGACCATGGGTCCCCTTCACGGAGAAATCTAAGACCTGGACGTCACGAGCTAGAGACCAGATGGGGATCGTGGGCGCCAACGCTGGGGCTGGGGATGCCAGGCAGCCATTGCCCATTGCTGTGCAGCAGAGACTAGATTGGACTGTCCAATCACATCTAGTGCTCCAATAGACATGATTCCAGATGCCCCTCGTTTCTACTGTATAACAATGCAAAACAAAATTTAGGCTGTCGAAAGTCATGAAGTACCATGTTTCATGTTGCTGTGCTTCCTCAAAGCTGTAGTTTCTCACGCCTAATTTCCTGTTCCTCATGTCTACTGATATTCATCATGCTTACCCTTTCCCCAGGTCCCTTTTATAACAAAGTTTCTCAATCAAATATGGGTGACGTGAAAAAGTTAAAATTTATGAATGTTCACGTCTAGCATTGGGACTGGGTGTCAGCAACAATAGGCTCTTTTCGTACAATTCGTACATACTTTATTTTTATTTTGCACATGGGTTTGAAGCTCCAATTATAGTGTTGCCATAAATAAAGTTGCATCCCTTGTTGTACAATATAAACCATCAAATGGATGAAACGTATAGAGTAGGGACACATCTTCTGAAACTGCATAAATGTCACCCAGGCATATTTGGTACACTCACCTAGCTGCAAGAGAAGCGTATGGGTAGACATGGGTTTGAAGCCGCCAGTACAATTGGTTTGGTTTGTACCTAGGTACACGCCTATAAGTTGCTGTGGGCAAGAAAAAAAAGACAAAAAAACAAAAAATGACCCAAGCCCGATTGATAGATACAATTAGTATTTGTTCCAAAATTTTACCGAAGAACTAAAGGATTCATTTTGCCAATTCATGTAGATCAATGCACATATTATTGAATTTGTTGGACATGGCACAAATTACCATTTCAGTGGATAGTAGGTTACTTTTAATCATCGTATATATGTCATGGTTTGAAAAATGAATCAGCATTACAACAAGACTAGATGCCTAACTATAATGATAATTAAGGCGAAAAAGGTTGAGCCATGAGCTGCAGATTCTTTTTCATGTTGGAATGAGTTGCACACTAACTAGATGAGAGGAAAAATAATTGCATAGTTTGTACATAAGCAGAGTTACCTTCAAATACTGCAATCATTATTTTTTCACAAAAAACCGTTCAAATAAGGGTCATATGTAATGCACTCACTAAAACAGGCATATTACTGCGTTTTTTCCATATGCAATTGCACATCAGTCAAACCTAAATGTCAGTATTTCTGAATCATCCGCTGTATTGTCGCCTGTCGTGTGTATGTACCAATAAAACTTGATAGTTAGTACGTGCCTTGGAAGTAGCCCCGCCATTATCTTAGTGCTCTCGGGCACACCAAAAACTGCAATCTATCTTGTCTTAATTTCTTTTCTTTATTTGACCCTGTTTGAACATTATTTTGTGGCCACAACTCTTCCACAATCCACAACCAGTAGACTCCAGTTTCCTGTTTTTGGTCATGCTGTCTGTTTGGAGTTGCCCCCCAACCCCCCCCCCCCCCCCCTTTCCTTGGGAATTTGCCTCAGATTCTATGAGCGGGCCGTGTGAAGTGCATGGCCTTGGCGAAAGAGACCGAAGATGAGGAGACTCTCAGAGGACTTTGGAGTAATATGTGGAAATCTATGTGGCATAAGTGCATAACGGTAAGAGCATCTAAGCACAACGTGTGCATGTGGTTGATTTGAATCTTAAGTAGAATGCTGCAGGACACATCGGCACGTCTTCATTATCTAGGTTGTGGGATATGTACGATTCATTTGTCATGCCTCCTATTTCCATCTGCTGCTTTGTTGCTGTGTTTCATCCAGCTTAAAGCAGCACCACATTACATGCTTATTCGTTTGTTGCACCATTTCAAGGACACAAGGAGTGATGAAGAGATGGGTAGAGACTGTACGGTGCAGAGCACAATGGAACAGGATGTGTAGGGACTGAAGAATTGAACGATGCATGGTGTTTCTGTTCTCCTCTTTTGTTTTCAAACTGCATGCGACGCCGAATGGCAACCTGGCAGGCACAAGCAGAGCCAAGCTCAATGCAGCCAGGAAAGGAGAGAACCAATAGCACAGAAGCTGTCAGCCGTCTGCCGGGACATCTAGTTCAATTATGGACCGTGGAAGATTTGATATCGTTCCAGATGCCGCCCATTTCTACATTACAATGAAAAAGAAAATGTAGTTGCTGTGCTTCATCCAATTCAAGGACCATGTTTGTTGTTGCTGTGCTTCATGAAAGAATTGCCCACACATCTTTATCTCTTCCCCTCATATATAGATATTCACCACACCTACCGTCTCCCTAGGTCCCTTTTATAGCAATCTTTCTCAATCAAACAAGGAACCTCAACAAAATTATCATAGTCTTCCTTCGATTGTTTGCAATTTACTGGACTATGAAAACTACTCCCTCTGTTCCTTTTTTAAGTGGCATTCTCACTTATCGAGCAGTCAAATGTACTAGACTTTGACTAAATTGATACAAGAGATTACTAATGTTTATGGTGTGTAATAAGTATCATTAGATAAATCATTGAATATATTTTCATAATACACTTATTTGGAGATATTTTAGACAATAGGTTCATTAATCTAGCCTCTATATCAATGAATGATAAATCATTGAATATATTTTCATAATACACTTATTTGGAGATATTTTAGACAATAGGTTCATTAATCTAGCCCCTCTGCTCCGTAAAATGCTGTTCAGGTAATCATTACTCCACATTCATCTCTATTTTCTATTTGCCCACCAGGGTTTACAATACCGGTAAGAAAAAAATTTCGGTCCCCAGCGATAAATATGAAATTTCGGAAATATCGGTTCAAATTTAAATAAATTTAAATTGAGTTTTAAACAAATTTGGCATCATTTCACTAGAAAAACTCTATAATCTATCATCCATCATAAATTTATATAACATCGACGAAATAACATAATATATCACAGAAGTAGAGAGCTGTGTCTGATAAAGCTGACGATTGGGCGAGCTGCATATACTAGTGCCGTCCAATGTGTGAGTGAGAAAATTAAATAAATTTGAAGAAATTTAGGGCTTTGATAAGACTAGATGATATGGAGGGTCATTTTAGTGTGGTTTGGTGTAATTTTAGAGTGAAAGATGAATTTAACCGAAAAATTTTGACTGATACAAAAAAATTTTGGACCTCAGCGAAAAAGGCGATATTTCGGAAATTTCGGCGATATTTCGCCGAAATTGTAAACCCTGTTGCCCACCCCGTCATGAATCCACTTGATAGAAATACAAAATTTCCTCTCATACAGTAGTCTGTGCTAACAGATCTGTGCCTCAAATCATCAATCTAATAAATCATGCCATCAACCAACTAATATTTTTACAAATCATTCAAGAAACTGCAGCTATCTTCAAGAACAACTCAATAATCGAGGATTGTGTGTTCTGAACCAGCGTCAATAACCCAATAATCGAGGATCTAATAGTTAAGATCTTAGGTGATGTGCATTTGTTATTATAACACCATCCAAATCGTAGGAAGCTAGAAAAATCGTCCTGCCATTTAATTGACCTTGATGTCATAGCAAAATGTTCAACAACACAGGGATATCAGTCCAATCCAGTAGCCCCGCCATCATCTTAGTGCTCTCGGGCACACCAAAAACTGCAATCTATCTTGTCTTAATTTCTTTCTTTATTTGACCCTGTTTGAACATTATTTTGTGGCCACAACTCTTCCACAATCCACAACCAGTAGACTCCAGTTTCCTGTTTTTGGTCATGCTGTCTGTTTGGGGTTGCTCGCCCCCCCTCCCCCCCTTTCCTCGGGAATTTGCCTCAGATTCTATGAGCGGGCCGTGTGAAGTGCATGGCCTTGGCGGAAGAGACCGAAGATGAGGAGACTCTCAGAGGACTTTGGAGTAATATGTGGAAATCTATGTGGCATAACAGTAAGAGCATCTAAGCACAACGTGTGCATGTGGTTGATTTGAATCCTAAGTTGAATGCTGCAAGACACATCGGCACGTCTTCATTATCTAGGTTGTGGGATATGTACGATTCGTTTGTCAAGCCTCCTATTTCCATCTGCTGCTTTGTTGCTGTGTTTCATCCAGCTTAAAGCAGCACCACATTACATGCTTATTCCTTTGTTGCACCATTTCAAGGACACAAGGAGTGATGAAGAGATGGCTAGAGACTGTGCGGTGCAGAGCACAATGGAACAGGATGTGTAGGGACTGAAGAATTGAACGATGCATGGTGTTTCTGTTCTCCTCTTTTGTTTTCAAACTGCTTGCGACGCCGAATGGCAACCTGGCAGGCACAAGCAGAGCCAAGCTCAATGCAGCCAGGAAAGGAGAGAACCAATAGCACAGAAGCTGTCAGCCGTCTGCCGGGACATCTAGTTCAATTATGGACCGTGGAAGATTTGATATCGTTCCAGATGCCGCCCATTTCTACATTACAATGAAAAAGAAAATGTAGTTGCTGCGCTTCATCCAATTCAAGGACCATGTTTGTTGTTGCTGTGCTTCATGAAAGAATTACCCACACATCTTTATCTCTTCCCCTCATATATAGATATTCACCACACCTACAGTCTCCATAGGTCCCATATATAGCAATCTTTCTCAATCAAACAAGGAACCTCAACAAACAGTTATTTCTTCTAATAAAGTCACTGACAAGAGTGTCTCCTATCAATGTTTGTCATAGGAAACAGTAGATAACACAAAAGAAGGACATCTAGATACAATAGGACCTTTAAAAACACCAAAATTATCATAGTCTTCCTTCGATTGTTTGCAATTTACTGAACTATGAAAACTACTCCCTCTGTTCCCTTTTTAAGTGGCATTCTCACCTATGGAGCAGTCAAATGTACTCGACTTTGACTAAATTGATACAAGACATTACTAATGTTTATGGTGTATAATAAGTATCATTAGATAAATCATGGAATATATTTTCATAATACACTTATTTGGAGATATTTTAGACAATAGATTCATTAATCTAGTCTCTATATCAATGAATGATATACACAGCCCAAATGATACAAGAGCACTTAGACTCACACCTCAACAAAGAGGAGAACACACAACGAAAAAAAAAGAAAAACTATGACCTCGGCACATCCCTGCTTCCGACGTCCTCTCCTAAAACAGCCAGATTCAGCGAGTGGAAGTCGTCAAGTCGCTACTTCCCCTAGTGTGCCATCGCTGCAAACATCCGCAGGTACCATCTTCATCCGCTTCAAGTGAGGTGACGCCACCTGTCGCCAGTTAGCCCACCTTCATCCGTCATCATTCAGTCAGAACTAGCCAATCAGACGCCAGCTGATAGGATCCACTTTGGCTTTGCAAGATTCCATGGCCTCCGCCACCCATAGGGCAGCCGTCATCATTGGGATCATGGTCGACGCCTCTGCCAGAGTTGTCCATCACAGTCACTTAGGATATCCTCTTCCGCTCAGACTCCTAGGCCTCCACCACCCCCTAGGTCTGCCGCAGCTGATGGGATCCGCCTCCACCTAATCTGCCTTCTCCTCATCGAGATCTTCACAGCCACTCAGGCTACCGCTGCACCTAGGGTTGCTGCTGCCACTGAGGAGGTTGGAGTCCTAGGCCATCGTCACCCCTAGGACAAGCTGCCTACGGAACCACCTCTGTGGGATCCGCCTTCTCCATGCCAAGGACTAGCCGTCGATGCTTAGCCGCCACAACCCTCCGCCACTCCCGCCGCCACCTCGCCACTACCTGCCACCACTGCATAGATCGGCCACCACCGTCCTGAAGACGGGCGAGCGACCATAGATTGGGACCATCGACCCAAGAAGGGGGTCACCCCACCGCCGTCACACGGGCCATGGCTATCCCTAACAGACACCACCGTACCGACCGCCCCAGGTGTGGGCGCTGGTCCCCAGCCAACCGCCGTAGGCAAACCATGGAGGCTAGATCCGCTCTCAACATAGTTGATGAGGGAGGGTTGGCGGGTTCCGCCCTCGACAGCGTCGGTGAGGGAGAGGGAGGCGAGATCCATCCTAGGCACCGTCGGTGAGGGAGAGGGAGACAAGAGCTTCCTATCAATGAATGAATCGATTTCTACAAATGTTACTAATATTTTTTATAAATCTAGTCAAACTTAATAAAGTTTTACTTGCATGAAAATATAGGTGACACTTAAAAGGACAGATGGAGTATAATGAAAAGACATAAAAAGAAACAGACACTCGCAATCACCCTTGCCATACAAAACTTTGAAGACCAAATAAGCCACCTGCTATTGGCAATGATATCTAGCTCCCGAAGGTCTGAAGGCTTACAATCCTTGCCCACAAAAATAATGTTGTTCAGGCACAAGATCTTAATGTCGAACAACCAAAAAGAAGATGTCAAAATCGCATCATAGAAGTCAAACCATTTTGTTTCCTCTGGAAAACACACCAATTGACTACCGATACCGAAAAAGACAAGGATTTGGCAGAAAACATTCTGACTAGCCCGTTGCTCTGGTTCCAAATTAATGCTTCTTGAGATAGGGAGAAGCTGGATAGACATTATCCTTAGTGTCATCATTGACACAACATTCTCGGCATTGTTAGGAAACCAACGACCATACGCGCGACAGGTTGTGCTATTAATGAGCACGAGACCCCATCGCTTTCCCTATTGGGTACTGCAGCGTCACGCACCGCCGCCGCCCACCGCCCCACTGCTTCATCGATACCCTACCACGCCCGTGGCAAGCTCCTTTTTCTGCTCCCCCTGCTGCTGCCATGGCCATGGTCACCCCTGCCCCAACTCCGCCTGGGGACCTCCTCTACCACCCGCTCAGGCAGCGTCGTCGCCACCGCATCCACCTCACGGCCATCTCTCCCGTACCCACCACCGGGCCTGCCAGCCTACCCCAACCCCCTTTCTAAGCCCGCCGGATATGGAGAAGAAGAGACGGAGAGGAAGAGAGGAGAAGAGAAAAATCGAGCAGATGCATCGTGAGATACACCCAGAGCGCAATGGGTCGTCAGTTAGACTTTGCGAAAAGGAATTACAAGATGCTAAATCTACAAAGGGGCTCAGTTTAAGAAGAAAAACTAGCACGGGACTCAACAACAACAAGCTGATTCTATAAAATTCGTGCATACTTTTTGGAGAAGAGGTTTACTTAAAGGCCTGATTGTATATTGGTGTGAGAAGGAAATTAACATTAGAGACCTCAAAGAGGGTATACTACTAAAAAAAACGTTTGTAGCAACGGGATAATTTTTTTTGTAGGGACGGCTGGTGATGGAGCCGCCCCTACAGTGGCGTGCTCGGGCTCTAGCACAGCAGCCGTCCCTACAAATGCCCGCTGTTATATACAGTTGTTGGGGAGAAAAATATCTCCCTTGTCCTCTCGACCTCAGCCAGAGACGCCGCCTCTGGGCTTTTCCCTCGCGTCGCTCTCTCCCGTGGCGTCCGCCGCGCCACCCTCTGTCGTCGCCTCCGCCGCACGCCGATGTCGACAATGCCGAGCACCGCCTCCGCCTCTCCTTCCCGTGGAGCGGCATCTCGGCCTGGGCGGCCGGCCTCCGGCGCCGCCGCCACGCCGACCTAGGGTTTCGGCGCGGAACCGGCCTTGGCCCGGGCTCGGCGGCGCACCGGCGCGGGTGGCCTGCTCGAGGAGGTGGAGTGCTGCGAACACGCTGAGGAGGTGAGTTCATCTGTAGATCGCTCTCGTCTCCCCGTCCCACTGCTACCGGCTCCAACTCCAGGCACGTCAATACCTAACCTCTTCCTGCTGTCCCTGTACGCGTGCAGCGAGTTCAACCTCCACTCCAAGGCCACCATCGGGGTGGAGTTCCAGACGCAGAGCTTGGACATCGACAGCAAGGAGGTCAAGGCCCAGATTTGGGACACCGCCGACCAGGAGCTCTTCCGCGCCGTCACCTCCGCCTACTACCGCGGCGCCTTCGGCGTGCTCCTCGTCTACAACATCCCCCGCTGCTCCACCTTTGAAAACGTCGGCCGCTGGCTCCTGGAGCTCAACAGTACGTACCCTACCCCGCCTGCCCCACCGCTCCTCTCCTCTCATCCTCTGCTACCTCGATCGCTTGCTTGCTTGCTTTTGGTACTGCTTGCTTGCACACAGTCCCCAGGTGCAGAAAGGGTTCTGAAAATCTTTAGACATCTACTACACATATCCACTGTCATGATTGGGTAATCCCACATCCACACATGACACTTCGGTATGTCTCAAAATGAAATGTATGGCAGACACTTCGGTTTGCCACAACCCCACACATGACATGAAATGATGAACGACCATCATAGCAGCATCATCTTTGACCTAGCCTTGGTGGTAAAATACAGGATGAAAGGTCGCAATACAGACCTACATGGGGTGTTGCGTCCAAGCATTTAACAAGTCCCTCAACATATGTAGTCTTCCCTGCAATCCTTATGCTTCCCATTTCTATTTCTACAGTCAAAACAATTTACTGCTCACCACTACTACAGGAATTGTTTCTAGGGGCGGCTCGTGAGACTTTGTAGAGGCGGCTCGGCCAGCCGCCCCTACCATACCGTCTCTACAAATCATGCATTTGTAGGGGCGGTTCTCAGACCGCCCTTACAAATCGATTTGTAGAGGCGGCTGGTGTTATCAGCCGCCCCTACAAATCGATTTGTAGGGGCGGCTATAATACCTGTTTGTAGGGGCGGTTCAGTCTAGAACCGCCCCTACAGTACATTTTTCCGTAAAAAAAATTCAAATTTATAATTCAAATTCGACCAAAACATATATATATATATATGCATATATGATTCAAATCTGACCAAAAGCACAAGAGCATTATATAAACTACCATTACAAGTCCAATTCACAAGAATATATACAATCCATCATTAAATATACATATGTACCTGAGGCTAATGAAAAATACACTCTGCCCTTTAGCACCTCGATGCAGATTGTTTCCACACCCAGGTTTCGGTTAATTCGCCTTGGCGTCTGGAAGGGGGTGGAGAGCCGCACCTTGCCTTACCGCCTTAAAAACTATGAGTTTCACACATGACATCATTCATATCAGCTTAGGATGAACATTTGATTTTTTAAACTAAATTCTTCTAGGGCACGCTAATCAAATGTGGTATACTGAAACTACAATAAATAAAATGTAAACCAGGGCAAGCCTTGTCTAACTCTAGGAATAGCTAGTTGATGCTGCCATGAATGGAAGCTCGCTCCCTGAGCAAATGCCATCTTGGCGACAAGCTACCGGTGGCCTGGCCAGGATTCCACAGAAGTGTGTTCAGATAGGCACAATACATATTACAATAGAAACTGCATGTACTGCAGCAGCAGATGATAATCTCACTTGTAGTAGATACTTCCTATAAGAATTAGGAGACGACGTCTTGGGAAAAGGCAAGGATCCTGATGCTTAATTCTACAAGGCCCTACTATTCCCCATCTCCCATCCCTAATTAGTAGACTGACAACAATGTGAACACCAAACCTGAAAAAGGATGACAAAAGTCAAGGAAACCAACCTGAAAAGGATGACAAAAGATATAAGCTTCGGTAACCTACTAGCCATATTGATCCTCCAGAAATGTACGGGCAACATAAATAAGAGAATACTAGCTAAAAATAAAAATGAAGTCAATAAAGTGAAACATTGATATAGTTTGCTAAACAAAAAGGTTTTTACCAAAACAGAGACCATATTCGCCAGGCAACCAAAATCCATCATATGGATGCTCTTCAAGTAGAAAGCAACAATTATGAACTTCTCCAGAATCAGAAAAGAGTTTCCTAAATGAAAGAGGAAAATATGAGTATGTGTTATTATCTCCTGTGACAGTTGTACACATAACAGAGCAAATGGATGTGAAGTCTGAAAAGTATAGATGTCAGGTTCACAAGTTTATACATAGATAAGTCAAAAGGGATACTTCCACACAAAAAATGATATCTCATGAACATTACAGTGGTCATAAAGATAACACTTCAGTAGAGCAAAAGGTTATAAGATATTCTATGCCAGTAAGTATGTTGAAGTCAATGATTAGGTTTTTTTTTCTAGATTGAGATTGGAATGGAAGCTATCATCCAATATGGATTGGGATTTGAAGGGTTATGTAAGCATCAAAACAAAAAAATTATTGATTACATCCAGTGTGTGGTTTGAGATTCCAAGGTTACATAAGTATCAAACACAAATTTTAGAGATTGCTCCAACGTCAGCCGTGAGCTAAATAAATGCTCACAGAGAAGTGGGCAAAAAGTTTTCTGTGACAACCCAAAACCAACCATAGAGTGAAGTCAAAGTCGCCAACGTTGATTGCATACTTATGAATTCAGTCCCCAGGTGCTCCATAGGACGTGCTACACTAAGCACAATCATAGTAGTATGGGTAACAGATGAGATTATAGTAGGTCTAGCCAGAGTGAATTTACTAATATGAATCTTCATTGCTGGATTAACAATGAAACTAAAAAAATAAAAACTGAAACCTATGAATCCTTGTATCGTCTTGTTCACCTACAGCAAGTCCCAATGAAAACAACCCGCGAAAAGTGATTATAACCTGGAGGATGCAGACCTGAACTTACCGTCGAGAACGCGAGGAGGATGCGCCGCTCACCCTCCCGTGTCAGCTGACGTGACGGCAAAGGCGCGGGTTCCTGCAGCGCAAGACGCGCAAGAGGGGTTAGATGTAGGCTCAAAGCGGCGTGGGGTTACAGGAGACGAGAGCAATGCTGGTGTGTAGAGTGGAGTTGCTCGTGCTTACAAGGTGGGTTTACCCATGAGCACGCGGCACACCATGGAGGAGGCCTGCGATGGCCGGGCTATAGCCTGCACGCCGGGATTCAGCCGCCGTCGCCGCCTACACGCCACGAACCAGCCACCGCCGTGGGCTGCGTGCTAGGAACTAGCCGCCGTCACCGTGGCTGCCCCGGAATCCCGCCAGTGTTGTGGCCCGCGCACCTGGATCCAGCCGCCACAGCGGCCCGCGCGCAGGGAGGTGCAGATCTGGCGCAGATAGTAAATAGCTTACGTTAGGGTTGGGGAGCTCGGTTTCGCGCAGCGGGAAAGGGAAGGAAGGCAGGGGCAGACGAACCTGGTGGGTGATCGTCGTGAGATCTCGCTCGTCATTTGGCAGCGGCCAAAGCCAATGAAGCCCTCTCAAGACTGGCAAGCGAAAGGGGGGCGCCAGAGAGTGGGAGAGTGCACGGGGGCAGTGTTAGTGGCCAGAGAGTGGGAGAACGTCTGGTGGGGGGCGAACCTGGTCCTTCGGATCATCAAACGACGCATTTGTAGGGGCGGCTCGTATTACCAGCAGCCCCTACTGTGCAATTTATAGGGGCGGCTGCTGTGCTGGAGCCCGAGCATGTCACTGTAGGGGCTGCTCCAATGGCAGCCGCCCCTAAAAAAAAGCTTCGTTGCTACAAACTATTTTTCACGTAGTGCACATTGTGCATTGAGCATGCACACTCCGCGCATACTAGCTATAGGGAAACCTTTTACATATATTGCCCTTCATGCTTCAGACTTGTTGAGGCTAGGCTCCCTATTTATATCTAACCTTTGCCATCCAGTGACTCACTAAACCAGAGGCAACCCTCAAGTACTTGGCCAAATTAAAACATCAATGGTTGCATGTCCTATCTAGAAATCAATTTACAGAGGAGGCTATCAGCTGGAGCCTTCTTAATTAGGCAATTCTTGATCCAACCAATACTAAAAGAAAACCAAAACAACTCTTAAAATCCTTTATGTAGTAGTGTTGGCTTTCTCAGGACCAGAGTGTGTGAATAATGCGACTGTTTATTAGGAAATAAATGTGCCTCAGTAATCATACATGCTACCATGTGGCTTCATATCTAATTACTTTTTGTTGTACCCACATAATACTTCAAGGAGGACAAGAATTGCGGACAACTCCAATCCTATGAGAATGACTTGAACATTATTTAGCCTTGTCACATTAATATTTTAGTGTTCCTAAAACATTCAGATAGTTAATGACACACACATCCTTATATCTCTTCCGATCCCCACGTACATTGATGTTCACCATACCACATACCTACTCTTTCCCTAGGTCCCTTTTATAGCTAAGTTTCTCAATCATGTAAGGAACCTCTGCAATTTAAATTGAAATGATTAAACAGGCATTTCAACACTGAGTGTACAAAACAGTTATTATTCCTAATAAAGACACCAAAAAGAGTGCCTTGTATCAATATTTATCATGGGAGATAGTAGACAACAGCAAACAAGGACATCTTGTCACAGGACTTCAAAAACACGAATATGGTTATCGTCTTCCTTCAATCGTTTGCCATCCAACGGAGTATGAAAACCTTACTCAAGATGAATCAAGGGGAAGGGAGACATGCAAGCACCCTTGCCATGTAAGATTTTCGCTACTACAAAAACGATTTGTAGTAACGCCCTGTTTTTTCTTGTAGGGGCGGCTTTATATTAAGCCACCCCTACAAATGGTGGCCAGATGAGCTGCCCCTACAAATCCATCTGTAGGGGTTTCTGATGTTATGAGCCGCCCCTACAAATAACCCGATTTGTTGGGATGGCTCTATATTCAGCCGTCCCAGCAAATCAGATTTGTAGAGCCACCCCTACAAATAGACACCGAATAATAAAAATTAAGCACTAAAATTTATTTTTTTCAAATGACCTTGGATGACGAAATGACCAAAATAAAAGTTGTAGATCTCGAAAAGTTATAAAACTTTGTTGTTTACAACATTTTGATTTGAAATCATTTACTGCTTCAAAATGCTGTTTGAAATTCAATTTTGAAATTATTGGAGAACTTTAATTTCTCTTTTTAATCTCTGGCTAAAACTTATAACTAGTCTTTCTCCCTCGTACTAATTTCAAATTTGATGATTTTTTTCTAAGAATTTCTAAAATCATGCTCTATCAATTTATTGTGTTCTTATAGCTATTATTTTATCCATCTTTTCATGTGACTGTTGAATTTTGAATTTCAAAAAATGGCAACTTGAAACGTTATTTTGGAACACTAAACGTTTTCAGCTGAAAAAGTCATGAACATAAAAGTTGTAGAACTCATTGAGATCTACAACTTTTATTTTGGTCATTTCTTCATCCGATAATGGGGTAGTAACATTGTTCACAAAATTTACATATCTCTCTTATAGTTTCATAAACTATAAGAGGGATACGTAACATTTGTGAACAATGTTACTACCACTATGTTGGAGGAATAAATGACCAAATAAAAGTTGTAAATCTCAGAAAGTTATGAAACTTTGTAGTTGACAACTTTTTGATTTGGAATCATCTTGTGAAGGAAAACTTCATTTGAATTTCTGAAATTTGAAATTCAAATTTTGTAAACGACCCCAGATGGAGAAACTACCAAAATGAAAGTTGTAGATCCCAAAAAGTTATGAAACTTTGTAGTTGACAACTTTTTTATTTGAAATCATCTTATTAAGGAAAACTACGTTTGAATTTTCAAAAATTTAAAATTTGAATTTTTTAAACGACCTTGGATGGACAAATAGCAAAAACAAAAGTTATAGATCTCGAAAAGTTATTAAACTTTGTAGTTGAAAACTTTTTTATTTGAAATCATCTTGTCATGGAAAACTACGTTTGAATTTCTCAAATTTGAAATTCAAATTTTGTAAACGACCTCGGATGGAGAAACTATCAGAATGAAAGTTGTAGACCTCAAATAGTTATAAAACTTTGTAGTTGACAACTTTTTTCATTTGATTTCGTTTAGGGCCTCAAACAATCAATTTATGCTTGGTTTAGGATCATATGTGGGTGACCAAAATACAATAGAGACACAAGTGAGTATTGGGTGGAGTGGTTAGAGGAGGGAACGCGCAAGCCCGAGGTCACAGGTTCGAACCCTGACAGCCACGTAGCGCGTGATTTTACGCGAAAAAATGCGCGACTTTAAGACGTACAAGCGTGAGTATGAGAACTTCTCTCAGTTAGATGGAGAGTTTGTCGATGCCTTGTTTTCTCACTTTCAGTCGATTGTGAACAAGATGTGGGCAAACATACCGCAGCTACCTTTATGATGATCATGAGAGGGCTCTCAAGTTACTATAGCCCTAGATCGGAAGGTTTGGGATGTGAAGGTGTCCGCTATCACTGAGTCCGCTAACTACGACATCCTCACCATGGATGAGCTTTTCAGCAAGCTCAAGTCCACCGAGATCGATTACCAGACCCAAGCCAAAATCAAGAATCCCTCTGCACCGACTATGACTTTGGTCTTAGGTAATTGTTCAACTTCTTCAGCTAACCCTTCACAGATCTCCTTTGCCTTGTCTTCTTTGGTGTTTGTTACAGAGGAGCAGATGGAGGCAGTTGGGGACAACGAGCTGGCATTGGTCATCAACCGGTTCTCGTGGTTTCACAACAACCGCATGAACCGCCGGCGTGGTGGTGGTCTGAAGGAGGGTTGCTATGACTGTGGAGTCCCCGACCACTTCGTCGCCCACTGTCCCAAGAAGAACAAGCACTCCTCCGACAAGTACGACACCAACAAGCGCAAGTACTCCTCCAGCAAGCACAAGTCAAAGGGAGGATTCGACAACAAGACGTTCAAGCAAAAGTACCTCAAGAAGGCCAAGGCCCAGCAACACGCCTTCCTCACCTCCCTCAGTGACCTCGATAATGACTCCGATGACGGCCACTCTTCTTCTCCGTTGAGTGACGATGAGTCCGAGAGGAAGCGCGAGGACAAGCTAGCCAGGCTCTGCTTCTTCACTGACTCTATCCATGGAGGTTTCTGCACCATGGCTGTCAATTCTGAGGTGAAGGCTAGCAAGGATGAGGTTCCCATCAACGACAACGCTTCTGAGGTAACCCCATCCGTCGATAATCTTGTTGCTGAGCTTGATATCATGGAACGACACCTTGATAAGCCAAGATAAGGTACTAAAGCATGATGTCCGTGATAGGAAAGAATATAAGGACAAGCTAGAAATAGCGCTGAAGGAGCTTGAGGCTGCTAAGAAGTGTGATGTGGTAGTATCCGATGAAGTTGAGTGCGATGAATGTACTATTCACATGTCCAGTCTTACTTCTCTGCAATCCAAGTATGTTGCTTTGCTTGATGAGAATGATGAGTTAAAGTCTAGGTCTGGCTTGTTGGGTGCATGCAAGTCCTGTTTGGGCTTGCAATCTGAGCTGGCAAAGAAGGTTGCTAGGATCTCTTTGCTTGAAAAGGCCAGTTCAGATAGCACTGCTGCTAAGTGTGTACGTTGTGAGGGTTTGGAGCTGGAGATTGAGTCCTGCAGGCACGACAAAATGAGAATCGAAGAAGAAAACACATACCTTCAATCCATCTTGAGCTGGGTGTCCTGCAGTGAGCCGTAGTTGGGCATGATGATGAGCCAGTCCAAGTGGGGAACTGGTGCATCGGGTGTAGGCTTTGCTTTAGGTGTGCAGGGTGAAAACATTTATGGCAAGGTTGGTGAGTACAGTGGTTTGAACCTGTGAGAAACCTTCTACTACTCCCAAGTTGATCAAAATCACTCCACCTAAGCCCACTGAGCCCACTATCAAAGATGGAGTGTTTGAAGAACCTCCAAAAGCTCCACCTCAGAAACAAGTATGGGTTCCAAAACTAAACTATCTCAAGAACCCACTTGACACTCTACCAAACATCTCTGAGGATCCCCTTCCTAAAGCCAAATAGCCATCAAGAGTGAACCATACCTACAAGAGAGTGAACCTACAACCACCCAAGAGAGAGGTGAGGTGTAACGACCCGAATTCGCTACAACCACCTAGACCCTCAATCTTGGATAATCGACATAGTCCTTGCACAAATCGGATGAGCATGAAGTTAACAATAGTCAGCGCACTCACTAGGAAGCACATTATCATAACCTAAGTTGTTATTGCTCAGGTTGTTAACCCTTGGAACCATGGAAGTAACCCTAATCATCAAATCTTGAGTGCTTGGATCAAGTCCATGAGTTAGAGACCATCGGACAACCCGATGTGATACCGGATCATCCGCCAGTAAATGAACTGCATGCAGTGAGTGGGAATGAGCTGTCCTCCACTCAACCCTTGGGCCCACCTGTCATATGCACGAAAAGGAAATATCAAGTCTCAGCTGATGCAGCACCAACTTATTTCACTCTCCCATTTCTCACCCTCCCTCTCTCTCTCTAGAAGAACAAGAGTGAGGAAGAACTAGAGAGAAGATGAAGGTGGAAGTGGAGATGAAGTGAAGGAATGCAATCCAAGGCCATCAACTCATCAAGGTCAAGCCATCCTGATCTCATGATCATGGTTAGCTCATGAGCTCTCATCTCTTTAGTTGAAGATTTCTCTCAAACCCTAATCTCAATCTCTCATGCATGTATGGATCATGGAGACCTGTCATTCACCACAAAGGCAAGATGTGTTCAAAGCCCTTATCATGGAGTCTAGCATCTCAGGGATCCAAATCTTAGAGTAAGCTTTCTTACTCAATCCACTACTAACTTCTAGCCCTTATGCCACGTTTTTTTCGCAACTACAAGATTTGCAATAGCACCCCCTATTGCAACCATTTGCACTTTCGGTTGTGATAGATAGGATTTTTGCCACGTAAATTGTTTCGTGGCCCTAAGTACGAAGATCATTGTGAAAAGTAAGTGCTATCGCAACCAATTGTAAAACGGTTGCAATAAGTTTTAGTGTTGCCACGATTTGATGTGCGTTGTGGGTAGTTTTATTGGCGTTGCAATATTGAGATGATATTGCAACTCTTTAGTTGTTGGTTGCAATAGCGCGTCTATGTTGCAACAGATATGTTTCGTTGTATATAATAGTCGCTTGCGTTGCAAAAGAGTTGTATATATAGCAACGAAAAATAAATTGTTGCAATCACTAAGGTTCGGGAGCAAGAAGATTATAGAAAAAAAATGAAAAAAATGGCCGCATGCAACGTCCAGAAGCTTTGCCTGTCCATTCTTTTATTCTTTTTTCTCACGTTTTTTCTCCATTCTTTTGTCTCACTGTTTTTTCTTTATTCTTTTTTGACCGCGCCGGCGATATTGTTAGACCACAACATATGTTTATTTTCTACAATAATATAGTGTGATCATAAATAGTGCCATGTAAGTGCAAAGTTCGGTTTATAGTATATTCGCATACTACATATTTTTAATGGAATCACCCTCTTATACGAAAAAATAAAAAAAGAAAAGAAAAATGATGACCTGAGACCTTTTAGTCTCAAGGAAAGCTACTTAGAGCACAGCTTGTGTTCTTGTCATTGGTAGCCATAGAACATTATACAAATTAATGTAGAACCCGTTTAGGCACTAAAACAGGATTCTTTCCCTGGCGTCGTTGCGGCCTCTTCCCCCCACCGTTGTGGCCCTTCCCTGCAGCCAGCGGCGCAGCGTCGTCGCGGTCCTTTCCTGCAGCCAGCGTCATTGCGCCGTAGTTCTTTCCCCAGGCACCGTCGCAAGGTTCTACCGGGCGCCGCCGCCCTTCCTGCTCATTGATGAGGTAGAGAGGGAGCACTGGCCAGTGTACGAGAAGGGATTGTTCAGCCAGTACTGCCGCGCGCAGTAGAGACGATCAGCAGCCGGCCGGCCATCATCAACGAGAAAGAGAGGATCAAGTATGCATGCATTATTGCAATTCATGACGAAAAGTTCACTATGTATTCTTGAGTCCAAAGTTTGACACAAGCCATAGAAAACGCAGACCATGTGTGGCTTCCTTCACTGCGGGAGAGGCAAAATTCCCCGAGTGTCGCTGGCTTCCCCGAGTGCCACAAATCGGGCACTCGGGAAAGAGAATCTTCCCCGAGTGTTGCATTCGGGGAAGAATTGCACTCGGGGAAGAGAAGCTTTCCCGAGTGCCGCAGAGATCCTAGCACTCGGTAAAGAGCAGCACTCGGCAAACGCCCTCTTCCCCGAGTGCAACACTCGGGGAAGATCGGCACTCGGCAAAGAAACATGTTACTTGACGGTCCACCCCGCCCACGCCGTTAAAACTTTAAAAAATAAAATTCTTCCCCGAGTGCTTTCCCTAGCACTCGGGGAAGAGGCCCTTTCCCGAGTGCCAAGACAGGGCACTCGAGGAAGAGGTTGCCTTTCCCGAGTGCTCTGTCCTGGCACTCGGGAAAGAGCCTCTTCCCCGAGTGCCAGGGAAGGCACTCGGGAAAGAAATTTTGTTTTTTTGTTTTTTTTTGCCTCATTTTTTGTGAGGCCTTTCCACATTATTTAAAACTCCCTGTTCAAATTTGGGATAATTTTGACTTTTTTTTGTTATATTTCGTTAGTTTTTTTTCGTTTCGTTGAATTTTTTTCATACTTCGAATTTGAACTGCAGGTGCATGAAATAATGGAATTTGGTGATTCAAAAAATTATATTAATGATATTTGGTGTATGTTGAGGCCTTATCCAGGAACTCGCATGAAATGTCGAGCATCTTGTTGACGTAACATGACGAATAACTTGACGGGAAAAAGTGTTTTTAAATTATATAAAATCTAAGCGAAGTTGAAAATCACGAAACTTATGCAGGCGTCGTGTTATACATGTAAGAGGCTATGATAACTTTTGAACAAGTTTGAACAATGTTACGCCAACAAGATGCTCGAAATTTCATGCGAGTTCCTGAATAAGGCCTCAACATACACCAAATATCATTAATATAATTTTTTGAATCACCAAATTCTATTATTTCATGCACCTGCAGTTCAAATTCGAAGTATGCAAAAAAATTCAACGAAACAAAAAAAAAACTAACGAAATATAAAAAAAACGTCAAAATTATCCCAAATTTGAATAGGGAGTTTTAAATAATGTGGAAAGGCCTCACAAAAAAAATTAGGCAAAAAAAACAAAAAAAAACAAAATTTCTTCTCCGAGTGCTTTCCTCGGCACTCGGGGAAGAGGCCCTTTCCCGAGTGCTAGGACAGGGCACTCGGGGAAGACTTAAAAAAAAAAAGGCCCAGCAGGCCTTATCTAAACCTAACCGGCCACCCACCCGGCCACCCCACACCCGCACGCCGCCCGACAGCCCGACAGCGCTACCCCGCCGCCGCTAGCCCCCACCGCCGCTGCCGCTCGCCACGCCAGCGCCACCGCCACGCCGCTAGCCGGCCCAGCGCCCCCGCAGCCCCCCGCGCCCGCGCAGCAGTTTCGCCTGCGCGCGCCCCCGCCGCCGCCGCAGCTACCCCCGCGCCCCCGCAGCCCCCGCAGGCCCCGCCGGCGCGCCCCCTCTCCTCCACCATCCGCCGCCGCCGAAGGAGAAGGAGAAGAGGATCCGGCCGTCTCCTCGCCCCCATGGTACCGCCCCCATTCCATCCTCATGCTCCCATTCCCATCTTCCTCTTCCTCGTCCTGCCTGTTACATGTGACGCTAACTGGCGCGGCGTTCCGCAGGCGTCCGAGAAGAAGCAGTCCAACCCGATGCGGGAGATCAAGGTGCAGAAGCTCGTCCTCAACATCTCCGTCGGGGAGAGCGGTGACCGTCTCACCCGCGCCGCCAAGGTGCTCGAGCAGCTCAGCGGCCAGACCCCCGTCTTCTCCAAGGGTGAGTGTGTGCTGAGGTCTTGCGGCTCCGTTTCTTGCCTTTCGCTGACGGGGGTGCGTCCTTTTGCCTGCTGCTGCGTTGGTCTTGGTCTTGCAGCGAGGTACACGGTGCGGTCGTTCGGCATCCGGCGTAACGAGAAGATCGCCTGCTACGTCACCGTGAGGGGCGAGAAGGCCATGCAGCTGCTTGAGAGCGGCCTCAAGGTCAAGGAGTACGAGCTGCTCAGGAGGAACTTCAGCGACACCGGGTGCTTCGGATTCGGCATCCAGGAGCACATCGACCTTGGTATCAAGTACGGCTCCGTCTTACTTTAGGAGAATCTTAGCTATGATTTAAGGCCACATGTTGTGCCAGTACATTCTTGTTTTTTCGATGTCAACTGGTTCCGAGCTTATGGGTTGCTGTTGTTGTCAGAAGCTTCAAAATTTCGGTCCTCTATTTCCATGTGGTCACTTAGAGGCGAAACCAGTGTTTGCAGTGATAATCTGATGCTAGCAAAATCCTTGGCTTTCTACTCCCGTTGTCCATTAGCTCCACGCCCAGTAATTGTTTCTGAACATGACAGATGCTTTAGTTCACTATTACCATGTTTTTAAAATTGACTAAAACTTTGTTTTAGGTGTTTGTTGTTTAAGGCTGAGGTAATAGGCAACTTTATTAACAGAGCATCCAGAAATCACAACTCGTTCTGCAGTTATTGCATAGTTAATTGTCATACAAGTGGATAATATTTTCTTCAGTCTGTGCAATGCCAGTTCAGTGGAAGTTTACAGTTTAGTCTGTGTGCATTGTTGGTACAATGCAGTTCTTGAATTTTGTCATCTGCGCAGAGTTTATCTGGTTTTGCATATACATTTGGTGTTTGTTCCTACCGTTAAAACTGAAATGTGCTCCATAATATATAATTTAATTGGCGGTTTATCTTGTTGTTTCAATTTTTGTCTGATGAGCCTTGTCACTAGTATTTGAGGTATTGGTTACTCCTTATGCAGTAAAGAATGTACCAATAGCCATTTAATGACCTGAAATGTTAGCTGGTGTCAGCTGTGCATTGCTAACATGAATCAAGCTATACTGCTACACCTTGTAAATTTTTAACAAGTTGTGAATTTTTATCTTGTCACTCACGTGCAATCTCTTCTCTTTTTTCAACTTGAGCAAGTTGTGAATTTTCAACTTTTCTTTAAACTCCTTATATTTTTATCTTGTCACTCACGTGTAATCTCTTCTCTTTTTTGCAGCATCAATCGGGGGTGGCGTCGAACCATATTGGAGGGTCGCCGGCATCGCACGTCGGGCCATCCCGACCTGGACACTCGCCGGGATCGCACCCTGGGGCGTCCCAACCCTCACAGTCGCCGTGAGCTGCCTGCAGAGTCGTTTTTATGTATTGAACTTGTGAAGTTGGAATAGTGTGTACTTTTGAACATGTGGTTTGTAATATATTGTGGATTTCGGACAAATTTGGTCGTTTGTGATATATAAATGTGGTTTGTGATGTATTGTTGTTGATTTGTGGTTTGTGATATATATATGCTTTGTTGTTTACATGGAAAAGGAAAAAACAAAAAAAAAGAATTTTTAGAGGTGGCTTCCCCGAGTGCCTGAGCTGTGGCACTCGGCAAAGAGGGTTTTTTTTTAAAAAACAAATTTCTTTGCCGAGTGCCTGAGCTGTGGCACTCGGCAAAGATTATTTAAAAAAAAATTTAAAAATCTTCCCCGAGTGTTGCACTCGGGGAAGAAAAAAAAAGAAAAGAAAACGGTGTCGGTCGTCGACCAACGGCGTCAAGTCTTCCCCGAGTGCCAGCACGACACTCGGCAAAGCCTTCCCCGAGTGCACGATTTTCGACACTCGGGGAAGGCGCCTTTCCCGTGGGAGGATTAGCCGGAGGCTCTTCCCCGAGTGTTGCACTCGGGGAAGGCTTTCCCCGAGTGCAACCGGCACTCGGGGAAGCCAGCAGTTCCTGTAGTGCTTGCCCAAGTTGAAATTTGAGAAGGATTTGGTTTGCGGCCCTTCTTGTCACGGGAAGATGGTTGCCGCATCTCACCCACCTGTGAACCAAGTCATGACCAAGGAACCCGGCGAGCTACTTCACATGGACATAGTTGGTCCAGCTCGGGTTCAGTCAGATGGTGGGAAGTGGTACGTTCTAGTGATCGTGGACGATTTTTCTCGCTACTCTTGGGTGTTTTTCATGGAGAGTAAGGATGAGGATTTTTTCACATGCTCATGATTTGATTCTTCGGTTGCAAAATGAGTTCCCTAAGAATGCCATGAGAGCGATTCGCAGTGACAATGACACTTAATTCAAGAATACTCATTTTGAAACCTTTTGTGCTTCTTTGGGCCTTGAGCATCAGTTTTCCTCTCCCTATGTCCCCCAGCAAAATGGTGTTGTTGAGTGCAAGAATCGGACTCTTGTTGAGATGGCTAGGAGGATGCTCGATGAGCACATGACTCATAGGAGATATTGGGCCGAAGCAATCAACATAGTGTGCCATGTTTTGAATCGCATTTTCCTTTGAGTTTTCATGAAGAAGACTCCTTATGAGTTGCGATTCGGATGACCACCCAAGGTAAGCCACTTCAGAGTGTTTGGTTGCAAGTGCTTCATTCTGAAACAAGGTAATTTAGACAAGTTCGAGTCCAGGTCATCCGACAATATTTTTCTTGATTATGCTTCTCATTCTCATTCATACCGTGTTCTTAACCTTGAAACTAACCGAGTTGTGGAGACATGTGAGGTCACATTCGACGAAACCATGCCTTGTTCCGCTCCTGTCTTTGATTATGCAGGTGATCAGGAGATTGGTGAGAGCATCTTTGTGGAGGAGCAGGAAGATGCTGATTGGGGTGATCCCGAGCTGACTCCACCGGCTGCCCCTCTTGAGCCTATGACATCTACTTCGGCTCACGGCCCCGATCCCTCTTCGTCTACTACATGGGGTCTGTTCGAGCAGCCTCCTCAGCCTGCGTCGCCTGCACCTGAGGAGGCCCTAGCTACTGTTGAGGGGGAGGTGACTTCTTCAAGAGAGGCACCACGACACATTCAGCGTCGCCACCCACCTCAGACCATGATCGGCGACATCGACCAACGAGTCACGCGGTCTAGGTCATATCACATCTCACACTTCGCTCACTCTGCTTTCGTTGCTTCTTTTGAGCCTCGAGATGTTGCACACGCACTATCTAATTTTGATTGGGTCAATGCCATGCACGAGGAGTTAGAGAACTCTGAGCGGAACCAAGTGTGGGTTTTAGTTCCACCTCCACCAGATTGCCACCCCATAGGTACAAAGTGGGTTTACAAGAACAAATAGAGTGAGGATGGGGTGGTAGTGAGGAACAAGGCTAGATTGGTAGCTCGGGGGTTTTGTCAGAAAGAGGGAATAGACTATGAGGAAACCTTCGCTCCTGTTGCTCGTTTAGAAGCCATTAGGATCCCTTTAGCATATGCAGCTTCAAAAGATTTCAAGTTGTATCAGATGGATGTGAAGAGTGCCTTCTTGAATGGGTACATAGAGGAAGAGGTTTATGTTAGGCAACCCCCTAGCTTCGAAAATCCTAAGTTTCCTAACCATGTTTTTAAACTCCACAAAGCCTTGTATGGTCTGAAGCAAGCCCCGAGAGCCTGGTATGAGCATTTGAAAGCTTTCTTGCTTGACAAATGGTTTAAAATGGGGTCTGTTGATAAAACTTTGTTTCTCCTTAAGCAAGGCACTGATAGCCTTTTGGTTCAGATATACGTGGATGATATAATCTTCGGTGGCTCTTCTCATGCTCTTGTTGCCAAGTTTTCAGATATGATGAGCAGGGAATTTGAGATGAGCATGATTGGAGAATTGACTTTCTTCCTCAGGTTACAAATCAAGCAAACCTGCGAAAGGGACATTCGTGCACCAAGGCAAGTACACCAAGGACCTGCTGAACAAGTTCGATATGGGCGAGGCCAAGCCTCTTTCAATGCCCATGTCGACCACGATGGCCCTGGACGCTGATGAGGAAGGAGAAGCCATGAACCAGAAGGAGTACCGCAGCATGATTGGATCATTGCTGTACCTGACGGCGACGAGACCGGACATCCAGTTTGCGGTCTGTCTGTGTGCGCGCTTTCAGTCTTCGCCGCACACGTCTCATCGTCAAGCCATCAAGCGGATCATGAGGTACCTTTATTTCACACCTGCGTTTGGTCTTTGGTTTTCGGCCTCCTCCTCTCTCTCTCTCTGCGGGTATTCTGATGCGGATTATGCTGGCTGTTGCATTGAGAGAAAGTCCACGTCGGGGACTTGTCAATTAATTGGTTCTTCTCTTGTGCCTTGGTCCTCTCGCAAGTAGTCAAGCGGTGCCCAATCCACCACAGAAGCCAAAATTGGAAATGAGATCTAGTTCCCACTAAATCAACATCGTGGTGGGGGGCAAATCACCAAGGCAAGTACACCATGGAAAGAAAGCTTACAATCCTTACTCAACAAAGTAGTGTTTAAGAAACTGGAATTTACTGTAGGACAAATCAAAAGATGAGGTCAAAATCGTTGCATAGAAGTCGACGACAGTTACAGGTAGTTAAGTTCGGCCTTATTCTTATGGGCAAGTGGTCCTAGAATCTCTCTTTCCTTCTCTAAAGTATAGCTTTACGAAACTAGAATATGAGTAAATATAGAAATAGAATAATAAATAAGAATATCGTATAGCGGTGTATTACTAAGGATAGGTTTAGGTGAGTAGTAGTTCTTGGCATTAGTAAGCCAGCTTCACTAGACTATCTATGACAGGAAAGTCCGTAAATGCATAATACAAGCAAGCAGGGGGAGCGGATTCCCAGGGAGAAGTCTAACCATTGTGGTTCAGATGAAAACACTAGCTACCAATATGGAGAAACAGATAACAGATCTGACAGCACATGTTCTCACTGACCCAACAGTGGTGCTAAATTAAATGTTATTGAGGTATGAAGAACCCTGATAGACACATTATTCCTAGTGTTGTTGTTGCTACATCCTTGTCGACACCACCAAGAAACCTAACTCTAAACAGAGAAACGAATTATATGAGATTAAATATAAGGCGATAAATTCAAGAAAGTGTATCACTACTACAGGAATGATTTCTAGGGGCGGCTGGTGAGGCTTTATAGAGGCGGATCGGCCAGCCGCCCCTACCATACCGTCTCTACAAATCATACATTTGTAGGGACGGTTTCCAGACCGCCCTTACAAATCGATTTGTGGAGGCAGCTGGTGTTATCAGCCGTCCCTACAAAATCGATTTGTAGGGGCGGCTATAGTACCAACTGCCTCTATAATATCTATTTGTAGGGGCGGTTTAGTATAGAACCGCCTATACAGTATATTTTTTCGCCAAAAAAAAATTCAAATTTACAATTCAAATTCGACCAGAACACACACACACATATATATATATATATATATATGCATATATAATTCAAATCTAACCAGAACATATTTAATTCAAATTTGACCACAAGCACAAGAGCATTATATAAACTACCATTACAAGTCCAATTCACAAGAATCCATCATCTTTTTTCATGGGACAAAGCAAAATCTTGCAAACGATGAAAGGTAGGATACAGAATTACAGGTGCACAAATTTAAAGTATAATTCATATTTTTCATTAAATGAAATGTACAACATAATCCATGTCTTAACTAAAGCAAATTAAATACTCAATGATCAAATAGAAAATGTTATGGAATATAAGACATGAATGGTGGAGCAAAAGTAAAGTCTGGTGATGTTTGGAGTTCTATAGGACTTGTGCTGTTATAGGTAACACATAGAGACTTTTAGATAAATAAATGCAGGACACACAGAAGCATTAGAGCACTTGGAAATGAGTAATCATGCAAGGAAATATAGCTGTTGTGCTTAAAATGGAATGGACACTACTTATTAAATGCTGGAGTCACTGGCAATTGTTTAAATCAAATTACAAAACAGAGAACATTCTTAGAGCATAACAGGTCTAAAGGCCAGCCGCCCCTAAAAAAAGGCCCGTTGCTACAAACTGTTTTTCACGTAGTGTATGACTAGCACCAGAGTCAGCAACAAGAAGTTAATTTCGTGAAATTCAGTGCATACTTTTCTTAGAGCATAACAGGTCTAAAGGCGTGATTATAGATCAGCCTTAAAGGCATGAATATACATTAGAGACTTTGAAAAGGGTAAACAATATATTTCAATGCACATAAATCGCTTAGAAATGCATAAAGGATCCTGAAAAACATTAGACACCCACTACATATCAAACCTCAACGCCTCTACTTCTGGAAATGGGTGCTTGCCTGCAGGCAACATCAGGTTACCTGGCCAGCGATACACCCAATAATTCTTGTAGTACAGGACTTAACCAAGCCATTGAAGAGGACTCCAGCCATTCGTATGGCTCAAGGTGAAATCTATCCGTAGGCACAGCTGGTGCTGCAGCCACAATCCCACACATCATACGAGACGATGAAGGACTGTCAGCAGCAGCCTCTTCAAACATAGCAAGAACTACAACTGGAAAAAGGAGCTGAGAGCATTGTGACACTCCATCCACATATCTAGACCAGCTGGTAAAGTGTGGGATGCAAGGTCGCACTATAGACATGAAGTGTTGCCTCCACACGTCTAACAGGTGCCTCAACCCAGGTAGTCTTGCCTGCATTCCTTACGCCTCCCATATTTCTAATTCTACAGTCAAAACGAATTACTGCTCACACTGTGGACTGAGCAAACCATTGAGGCTTGTCGCCTCCACACCTTTGAGGCTTTCCCATGATCTTATACATATTTATATCCAACTTTTGCCATTACGCCTCCCATACTTCAGACTTGTAGAGGGAAGGCTCCACATTTATATCCAACTTTTGCCATCCAGCAATGACTCAATGAACCTGAGGCACCCCTCAAGTACTTGGCCAAATTAAATCTTTAATGGCTGCAATTGCATGTCCTAGAAATCAAGTTACTGAGGAGGCCATTACCTGGAACCCTATTTATGAGGCATTTGTTGATCCAACCAAGAGTAAAAGAAAACTGAAACACATCGTAAAATCATTTATGTAGTAGTCTTGGTTTTTTCAGGACCACGAGAGCGTTGCGTCGTGGGGGACGCCCGAGGACTGCTACGCAGTGGCAACTTCTCCGATACCGCAGACAAGGCGTGCTCCAGCGACTCCAGCCTCATGCGAAGGACCATGGACCGCTGCGGCGGAGGGTGGGACGAGGAGGTCACTACGCAGGTGAGCAGGAAGGGAGGCGGCAGTCAGGGGTGGAGCCAGGATTTAGACATGGGGTGGGGGTGGGGGGGTTCAAACCGACAACCAACGATCATGTGTAAGGAGATACATACTTATAAGATACAAACAAAGAGTCCTATGGTATACCAGACTGTCCACGATCTCGTGATTGTGGAAGATGATGACGAACAGCTCATCTGTCAGTACTATACGCAAGGCCTGGCATGCAGGTGATGATACCTATTTCTAGACAGACCAAAATTATATATCAGACGAGAAATCATCTTTGTGCCACTTGTTCTGTTCTTGATACCTCCCAGCCCAATGAAATAATTTGCGTACAGTGATTTTTGCGCCACATGTGTCTGCCTTCCCTATCTCTTTGTTAGGCAAACTATATCTCTACTATGATTTTCTAACGCGATCCTCCTTCACCATCATCAAAGTGGACCCTATTATATAGCTGACTTGCTGATTGGGAACGTAATTAATTGTTTGAATAAACACTATAAAATAAGTTTTTGGAGGTGCATCCTTTTATCTCTAGAGACAGTCTATACTAGCCTCTGCCTCTACTATGCACCACCAATAGTCCTATCATGTGGCCATGGCTCACATCTAGTTGAAGGCAACTGACCGGAGCAACCTCTACTAGAAAATATCATTTTCAGGGGTGGTTGTCTTAGGTGCCTATCTTTGGAAATAGTTTATATCAAGAGGCACCGACCACTTACTGAAATCCAATTGCACAGGTGGTTGTCTTTAGGGACCAGTTGCACAGAAAAGTTACTACATAAATTAATTCATAACTTTTTTGTATGAAATTTGAGGAAGACAAACCTTATAACATAATTATAGATCTCGATGAGATCTAAAACAAGTTGACAGCTTTCTCGTTTGAGGTCAATTGTGGGCCAAAATCTTAGTTATAAGTTCTCATATCTCTCTGAGTTCAACTTTTGTAATTTTTTACTAAGATGGAGTCATGCTCTACGTCATACGAGACGATGAAGGACCATCAGCAGCAACCTCTGCAATCATAGCAAGTACTACAACTTGGACAAGGAGCTGACAGCATTGTGATAATCCATCCACATATCTAGACCGGCTGGTAAAGTGTGGGATGCAAGGTCGCACTATAGACATGAAGTGTTGCCTCCACGCGTTTAACAGGTGCCTCAGCCTAGGTAGTCTTGATTGCATTCCATACGCCTCCCATTTCTATTTCTACAGTCAAAACGATTTACCGCTCACATTGTGTATTGGGCACACCTTTGACACTTGTCACCTCCACAAATCTACCTTTGAGGCTTTACTGTTAGCCCCTTGATCTCCGGTCCGGAGTTAGCCGAGCACTTACTAGTGTTGCCGAGCACTCACTAGCGATGCCGACCACGATGCTATCGTTGGCGACCACACACTATGGCTAAAGCTACAAGAAGGGAGGGAGAACAGAGCATACAAACACAGCAGAAGCACCAGCGTTGGCCGGAGCTCTACAGAGGAGATGGCAAAACTGAACTCGCTCTTTACTGAGTTGCAGTGGCAAACTATATATATAACTCTACCCGTCTAATCCTAGTACGCAGACATGTCAGGCTCACATGTTGCTATAGTGACTAGATGTAGCAGCGGGGCTAACTTTGACGCCTGCCTCTGCTGTGGCTACAGTGCGGTAGGACAGCCGTTCGGCGCCTGCCCCTGCTGTAGCTACAGTACCACAGTAGAGAGCCTTTTCGGCGCCGCCTTCTCCTGTTGGGCGTTCACACAAGGGAGTAGTAGATTACTTAACAATTCTTCCCCTAATCCTGTTGCTAACACTAGAACCCCCTCCATGCCAATCATCTTCTTCAGCTCTGTGGATCGAAGACGGCTGAGCAGCTTGGTGAGGACGTCCGCGAGTTGCCGACCAGTTTCGACGAACTCGATGACGATCTGCCCTCCATCGATACAGTCCCTGAGAAAGTGGAACTTGATGTCGATGTGCTTGCTCCGGTCATGGAGAATCGGATTCTTCGCGAGGGCGATGGCGGGCTGGTTGTCCACCATCAGTGCTGGTGGGTGAGCTTCCACACCGATCAGCTCACTCAGCAGCCGACGCAGCCACATAGGTTGACACGCCGCTGTGGCCGCCGCCACGTACTCTGCCTCGCATGTGGACAGCGCCACCACCTTCTGTTTCAGCGACAGCCATGAGATTGGTGCCGACCCGAGGAAGACGAGCACGCCAGAGATGCTCCGCCGTCCGTCGATGTCCCCCGCCACTACAGGAAGATGGAGCATTAGTGATAAAATGATGTGGTGAAATTTATCTTTGCCACTAATGCTCATACTATTTGTGACAACCCTAGTTTTCCTCACTATTATGTTGGTTATTAGTGATAAAGTATTAATTCATCACAGAAAACATCTTTAGTGGCAAATCAAGTGGTGAAACATTATGTTGCCACTATTTAACATGATATCTGTGGCAAAAGAATATTTACCCCACTGATATGACATTTATTAGTGGCAAAATAAATTATCGTCGCAGGACACACAATTAGTGAGAAAATATTAAGGTGAAATTTAAATTTGCCACTACTTGCCATACTATCTATGAAAAGAACTAACTTTCATCACTCTTATGTTGGTTATTAGTGACAAAATATTAATTCACCACAGAAAGCATCTTGAGTGGCAAATCGAGTGGTGAAACAATGTTTTGCCACTATTTAACAAGATATTTGTGGCAAAAAATATTTACCTCACTAATATGACATTTATTAGTGCAAAAAATATCACCACAGGACACACAATTAGTGAGAAAAATATTATGGTAAATCATAGTTATGACTTGCTAGCTTAATTAAATAGGGCCCATGCATCAGCTCCTTATTAATTAAATAGGGCCCATGCATAAGCTATTTAAGATGGTTCCACGTGTTAGTCAAGTCTATCGATCTTCTCCTTCTTCGATTCTTATAAACACACAATACACGGGCACCACGTTGTCAGACACGTGAGCTCCTTCCTATTCACCTCAATGCGCTAGAACGCCTGCACCACTCCAAATCCATCACCAGCATGCTGCACCTTTGCTCCGCCAGACTGCCACGGCAACGCCCCGATTCCAGCCTCCTGTGCGTCAGATTGGATTTACTTGATTTAGCAGTGACATCTTCTTCATCAGTAAAAATGACAGATAACCGACATCTGTAAAACCACATTGTCCATGTATGTACGTCTAACTTATATAAATTGTGGTGGATCTTATCATGTAAAAGAGTGCAAATGAAAGCAAAGTTAAAAGCAGGACTATTTTTGTTGCTTTTTGCTACAAAAGAAGTTAGAGATATAGGTTGTTTCTATATAACTACAGGTTTTTCATTAGTTTGCAGAATATGGAGTAATAAGACAGTTAATGAATGAAGAAATTGAAAACTAAAAGTACAGAGCAATGAAGCAACAACAGGTCGCACGGCTAAATTAACCAATTAGTCGCATGACTAAAATAACCATTAATTTAACAAACAGAAAATAGTATCTGCTCACTTCTGCTCGAATCTGACAAAAAGACAGCCAATGTATATGCACTAGCAAGGCCGTTTTCCTTCTCTGCCCGACCGCAGCACGCCTGCTGCCTGTGCTCGCCTCACTGGGTTAGACCTCCACTGTCACCACCGATGCGCAGCCTCATAGCCCCGTGGATCACGGCGTTGATGGTTCGTGTCGGATGGGCAGCGTCTGTTTGTCAGTTCGCGGTGGTGGCATCACCGCGAGTCCGGATGCACTACGCCAGATTTGCACATCACTGTCGGCCTCGTTACTGCCGGATTTGTGAGAACCGGCAGTGATATATCTCCACTGTCGGTTGTGAGCTTGAAAATGAAAAAATGATTGGTGCTGGGCTAAAACCGGCAGTGAAGGACCACATCACTGTCGGTTTGTGGCTTGAACCGGCAGTGTTTTGGCGGGCACTCATCACTGCCGGTTTAAGCCAAGAGCCGACAGTGATTGGGCACTATCACTGTCGGTTCTAGCCAAGAACCGATGGTAATAAGCCTACAACACAAAAAAGGTGCAGCCGTCCTCTCCTTCCTTCTCTCTTCCATCCCAAGAACAGAGGCGCGCGTTTAGACCCTTCCCTCCATTGTTGCGGCTGCTCTTCACCATGAAGTTAGTGCTTGGATTTTGAAGAATGGCTTGATCTTTTTGCTTTAAGGTTAGTAACAGACATCCACTCCTTTAATTTTGTTGCTTAATTAGCTTCGTTTTGATGGCTACATTGTTTGATTCTCATTCTAGTTCTTTCTACATTCTAGAGAGCACTTTTTCAATTGGACATTTGTGCAAGACTCAAATTGTGGTGAATCCATCATCCAAAAGGTTGGTGTCTATGAACACATTTAAATTCCTAGCTAATTATTCCATGGTGGTCAAAATCATCATTGTTAGTATGTGATGTTATAATTAGTTCTTAGAAGTAGAGTAGAATAGTTGTTCTTCAATATTGTGCAATAATTGTTTTTTACTACGATTTTCAATTTACTGGGCCGGGGCTACCAATTTCAATTTTTCAATAATTAGTGTACAATAATGTTTTCCAAAAATGGTACTTTCGAGCTACAATTGTTGTTCATGAAGCTCGATTTCTTATTAATTCTTTGTAATTACTATCTCAGTATTTTTTTGTGTAGAGATGGATCGAGAGTGAATGCATCTGTCTCGAACGGACAAGCGGTACATGCATGGCGTCAGCCAGTTTATCACCGATGCCAAAGCCCATGCTAAGAATGGGAACCCTGTCTTCTGCACATGCAAAGATTGCAAGAATCATAGGAACTTTCATCAAATTGAGTCTATACGATCGCACTTGATTACCAGGGGGTTCATGTCAAACTATACGATATGGACTATGCATGGCGAGGTTGGTGTGAATGTTCTGCAGGAAAACGATGATGATGTGGGCATGCCTAACGTAGCCATCCACGATGGTGACGAGGATCCCGGTGTCAACACGGAACCTATGGCCACAGTTAATAATGTGTTTAGGAACACGCTAGCTGACGACACCGAGGATAACGATGGCATTTCTCAGCTGCTACATAATGTAGAGACCCGATGTCTTAGTGAAAGACAGCTGAGAAAGTTAGAGAAAATGAGACAAGATGGCAAAACACCATTGTATAGGAATTGTCCAATGAGCAAACTGGAAGCCGACATCATGCTATTAGAGTTCAAATCGACAAACGGATTGAGCGATAAAGGCTTCGATCAGTTGTTAGGTATAATAAGGAAAATGCTCGCAGAAAAAAATGAGTTGCCAGAAAAGACATACTTGGTCAAGCAAATGATCTGCTCCATCGGTCTTGAGGTTAAAAAAATACACGCGTGTTCCAATGATTGCATATTGTACCATGGAGAAAAATATAAAGACTTGGACAAGTGCCCCAAGTGTGAAGCTCCATGGTACAAGGAAGCACCGTCAGATGAGGGTACCAAGACCAGAGGAGATCCCATAAAGGTCGTTTGGTATTTCTCTATTGCTCCCTGGGTGCATAGGCTGTTTGCATGTGCATAGTCAGCCAAGCTGTTGCGCTGGCATGGCGAAGAGTGTAAAAAAGATACAATGATGAGGCACCCCACCGATGGGCATGACTGGAGGACTATCAATACTATGTTCTATAAGGACATCGGTGGAGAGGTAAGGCACTTTGGTTTGCTTTGAGCACAGATGGGATGAATCCTTTCGACCAGGTTAGAAGCAATCATAGCACCTGGCCAGTGACGCTCTGTATATACAACCTTCCACCTTGGGTCTATATGAAGCGGTCATACATCCAGATGCCACTACTGGTCCAAGGGCCAAGACAGCCTGGGAATGACATCGATGTGTTTCTAGAACCAGTGATCGATGAACTAGTGGAGATGTTTGAAAAGGGTGTGCCAGATGTTTGGGATGAGTACAAAAAGGAACATGTCACGATCAAGGGAGTACTTATCGTTGCAATCACCGACCTGCCAGGTCGAGGTTCATTGTCCGGAGAGAAGACAAAAGGCTATACTAGATGTGTCGAGTGCTTGGACGACACCGATGCTATAAATCTACCAAATAACTCAAAGATAGTTTATATGGGACATCGTAGGTTCCTACCTAAGGATCACCCTTATCGCAGGAACAGAAAAGATTTCAACGGTACTATTGAGAAATGCTTAGCTCCAAAATATCGAGACGGGTCTGTGATACTTCGAGAACTCAACAAATTGGAGGTTGTCCTTAGGAAGGGGGACAATGCAGTAGCAGCGCCTGATGGGAGCATTTGGAAGAAAAAATCGGTTTTCTAGAAACTACCTTACTGGCCATTTCTGAGTGTACGCCACTATCTTGATCCCATGCACATCACTAAAAATGTGTGCGCTAACACTCTTAACAACTTGATGGACATCGGGGGGCATCGAAGGATTCACTAGCCACACGCCTGGACATGCAACAATTGGGAATCAGGAAGGAGTTGCATCCCGTGGAGCTAGAGAATGGCCAGTTCAAACTTCCGGTTGCGTCATGGACATTGAAGAAGGAAGAAAAGCGTGCGCTTATTTCTTTCTTCAATGAACTCAAAGTCCCAACGGGCTACTATGCGAACCCAAAGAGGCTAGTGAACATGAGAGAACTCAAGTTCAACTATGGCCCTATGAAGGCCCATGACTGTCATCTCATTATGACTCAGCTGCTCCCTATTGCCCTGCGTGGTATCCTCCCCCCAAAGGTCCGCGCCCCAATCATAAAGCTTTGCTCGTTCTTCAACGCGATCTTAAAAAAGGTCATTGATGTGTCCACGCTAGAGCAGCTGCAGCGGGACATAGCCGAAACTCTCGTTAGGCTTGAGATGCATTTCCTACCGACTTACTTTGATATCTCATTGCATCTCCTCATTCATCTTGTTGACCAAATTAGAGCCATTGGCCCAATGTACCTGCATTAGATGTTACCTTTCGAAAGATTGATGAAAGTTTTTAGGAGGTATGTTAGGAACAGATTCAGGCCAGAAGGGGGCATGGTTGAAGGATGGTCAACGGAGGAGGCCATTGAGTTCTGCATATATTATCTGGACATCAAAAGGGTCAGAGTTCTAGAATCTCATCATGAGGGAAGACTACGTGGCAAAGGAACGATCGGGGAGAAATCCGTTACAGTAGACGACCCTGTTTCTTTCATACAGGCATAATTCACTATTCTCCAGCAAGCCGAGGGTGTGATGCCATACATTGACGAGCATAGGCAATTGCTGCAAACTCTGTATTCGAGCAGGTCATAGGCTTGGCTGGATAAAAAACATAAGGAGGAATTTGTCAGCTGGTTGCGACATCGCTTGCTTGGAATAAAGTTGGGTAATCAACTGGATGCCTTAGCCAAGGGACCTTCGAGTACATATCTTAAGTACCAAGGGTATGAGATCAATGAATTCATATTTTACATAAAAAAGCAAGATGGAAAGAGCACATACCAAAATTGTGGTGTTCGTTTTCATGCTCATGATGAGAACGGCAACGTGTAGGTGACATACTATGGTTTCATAGAGGAGATATGGGAGCTAGCCTATGGTCCATTGAAGGCAGCTCTTTTTCGCTACCAATGGGTCCGGCTTGAGGAAATCAACACTGATAGCGAAGGGTTCACTACCGTTGATCTCACTAAGACCGCATGCAGAGACGACCCCTTCGTCCTTGCAAGAGATGTTATGCAAGTCTTCTATGCAAGGGACAACAAGATGAAAGGAAGGCTAAAAGTAGTCCTAGAAGGGAAAAGGAAGATTGTCAGTGTCGATGGAGTGACGGACGAAGAAGACTACAGGGGCTATCAGGAAATGCCTCCATTCGGGGCGAACGTACCCCTACCTATCCTTCAAGAGGGTGACGAACCTGCTTACGTACGAATTGATCACAATGAGGCCCTCATTGTTGATGCACCGAAAGATAGTTAGATTATTGTTAACTATATAATCATTATGCAGACGTTGTATCAGTAATTCGCACTGAATATTTAATTTATATTTTATGTGCATCTCTACAATTTAATTATTGACTATGTAATCAAATATTAAGATGATGTTCACAAACACTATTATTTGATAATTATAGACCATTAATTAATTATCATAGAATTAAATAATCAAGACATAAATTTTTGTGTTATTTTAGAATATAAACTAACTGCATTATTTCTATTAATAAATAAATAAAAAAGCAAACTAAGCAAACTCCCTATCCTAGCTCAGTGGTTAAGGCTGCGCACTCTATACTCTGAGACCCGCGCTCGAATCCCAGGCAGGCCAAACTTTTTTGATTTTGCATTTATTATTTAGTAGTGCATTACGATGGGATAAAAGGAAAAAATAAAACCATTCTAACCGAACTCCCTATCCTAACTCAGCGGTTAAGGCCGCGCACTCTCGACCCCGTGACCCACGCTCGAATCTCAGGCGGGCCAACAAAAGGACTGCGATGGTAGGCTCCAAACTGATAGTGTTTTTTTATATTTTTTTACTAAAAGATGGCGGTAGGGCCTTTCACTACCGGTTTTGGTTTTAAATCCGGCAGTGATAGCTTCTATCACAGTCGGTTGCTCAAACCGACACAGAAGGCCCAAATCACTGTCGGTTTTTAAACTAAAACCGACTGTGATGTGTAGATGATCCTCACATGCCAACAGTGCTCCCATGACCACAACAGTTGGAACACTGCTCCCACCTACCCCGACAACTTTAGTTCAGAAATAAAAATGTACCACGACTGCTAGCCCCTATAAAATGGCCCTCGGCCAGGAGCTAGCCTCTCCATGCATATTAGTTTCAGCCAGGCCTTATCAGCCATGATACAATGTTTTCCTCTCAAAATAAACCATAGATATCGTTATGCATCGTAGTCCACCAAAATGGTGCACACATGAAGTACTAGAAGAATGCTACTGAAGATAGAGCAACGCCGAAGATTGGAGATGCCACGAGGTTCATAGAGCCATCCGCTGTGGTGCCGAGCTGAATCTGATGTGCTCTGGACTGTACCGAGAAAAAGGCCATGTACAGCAGAGGCATGGATTCATCGATAGCACCTTATCATCTCCAACTGGTATAGCTCGTAGACCACCTCGGTGCTGTTGTTTGAACCCTAGTTGGAGCAAGAAGAATGCAACTAAGGTGGTTAAATTATAATGTGTTGATACACATTGAAGGTAACATTGACCTGTACACAAATAGGTCTTTGTTATCGTATATGGAATTTTAGTGTAAGGTCTTTGTTATCGTATATGTAACTTATTTCTAATTTTTTGTAATTTTTTGATGTATTTCATTACTATCTAAATAAATATATCATTGTTGTTAAAACTTTCCCACTGTAGTATCTAAATAAATATATCCTTTACATATATGCACCTTCACTGTCGGTTCTATTTAGAAACCGGCAGTGATAGCCACCTTCACTATCGGTTCTATTTAAAAACCGACAGTGATGTCCATGCCCCCCTATATAAAACAAACTGTTGGCCACATACAACGATCCCACCACCCACGAACTCTCTCGGCCTCATTTCTCACGTTTCACTCTCACTTCTCAAGACATCCACTCTCTCTCTACGTGATTTGGTCATGGCTCCTGCATTTTTCAATGGTATTGATATGTTGTCTTCTCCAATATTCTATCTATATTCATTTGATCTATATTTATATTTATGTTTCTTCGCATTCTACATTTATATATATTCTTATTCCTTGCATTCGATCTATATTTTTTATGCATATATTTTATGTTCATAATTCTTTTTGTATTTTATCGATCAGGTGGTACGAACAACGGACCTCCCCCACCGCAAGAACCAGGTTTCCACCCTGGCGATGAGCCATTCGCTCCTAATGTGGCCATTCCACGGTTCCTTGTTCTAGCTATTGTATAAAATATGTTCCAACATCTTTTGTTTTTTTATGCTAACAAATAAGTGTAATTAGTTTAATTCCATTGTTGCATGTATATATGTCGCAGACTATATCCCCAATAGATTGGTTGCGAACAGCACTTAGCTGGTTCTTTATCTCGGACATCATCGAGAACACGGCATCTAATGCAAGTGGTCGGCTATGGACGTGTGAACTCAGTTTTTTCATCCCTGTGAGGGGTTCAAATCATCGGAACCATATCTACGGGATGGGAATACATAGCCCGGACGTGATAAGCGCCCAATTAAGTGCCGTGCGCATCTGTTTAGTGGCACTTCGACGTATTTGCTATGATGTGCCTGATTTCTCACACTTCAAGGCACTTGCTTTGAATGTTGGTGATATCCCCGTCCCATAAGCAAGCGAATGGTTTGCGAGCTACAACCATGCGAAAGTGGTAAAGTGGTCACTTATACCTTAGTCGAGGTTATTTGTTGTTTATTATTGTTATAACATTAACTAATTTTTTCTTTTTCTCCGCATGCAGATTGCGCTACAGGACCTTACCTATGCTGCATGTGGCTTGTGGGCCGTTCTAGACCAAGCTACGGAGCAACTCGGGTATGATTGTGACTTCTGCAATGAAGACCTCGGCTAGCTCACTATGGAAGGACGCCAGTACTGCATAAGGATTACTAACAGGGGCAGTGGTCGTTCAGTAGATTACATCTATGGCCGACTATTCTTTTGGTATTGTGAGGCATGAGAGAGTGCACTCATACGAGCATTGGACTTCATCGATACAAGCGGATACATAATCCGTGACATCAATTACCATATATGGCTATAAAGTCATGTTAGTGTGCGTGGCCCGATCGATCCCGATAGTGATTCCGATAGTAATTAATGTTTATTTAGCTAGGTTTTCAAGGTCGTAGTTTAATTGGGTTCTAATTTTAATATGTACGGCTTTGTGTGTTTAATTATTGTCATGCATGTAATTCGTGTAACATTTGTTGGGCAACTAGAAATACACATTCCAGTGTCGTATTGGTCTCAAATTATTCTCAGGCTTGCACGTGCCACGTGTGAAGGAAACACCAAGTTTGGAATTTTTCGGAGATGGTTTGCTATTTTCTGAGGTTTAATTGAATTTCCGCGCGACGACACCAATTAATTATAGGTTGAACTGAGTCTACCCATGAAAAGATCCGGAATGATGCCAAACTTTTACATAGGCTCTAATGCGCCCTAGAGATAAGAATTTTGTGGAGGTGGATGAAAAAATCTATTGGGTCCAAGATGAAATTCACCCTCTTTTGTCTCATTTGGCACAGATAAAAATATAATAAATAAAAAATGATAAAAAAAAACCTAAGATCCTATGTGGGGTCTTAATTTGGGTGTACATGCTTGCCAAAAAAAATTGAAGCCATTTTAACATAGGCGGAGTATACATGCTTCACAGGGGTACATGTGCCCTTTCATCGAACCATGACTATACACATATGTTATCAAGGTTTCTGTGGTTCATAGGCATTCCAGTGTTGTATTGGTCTCAAACTTTTTTTAGGCTTGCACGTACAACTTATGAAGGAAACACCAAGTTTGGGATTTTCCGGAGATGGTTTGCTACTTTCTGAGGTTTAATTGAATTTCCGAGCGACGAGACCGTTTAATTATAGGTTGAACTGAGTCTACCCACGAAAAGATCCAGAATCGTGCCAAACTTTTACACAGGCTCTAATGTGCCATAAGGATAAGAATTTTGTGGAGGTGGACAACAAAATCTATTGGGTCCAAGATGAAATTCACCCTCTTTTGTCTCATTCGACACAGAGAAGAATATAATAAATAAAAAACTGCTCAGAAAAACTTAAGATCATATGTGGGGTCTTAATTTGGGTGTACAAGCTTGCCAAAAAAATTTCAAGCCATTTCGACATAGGAATACATATGCTTCTATTTATTCAGTATATAAAAGAATTTTTTTAATATATATAAACATCACTGTCGGTTTCAAAAAATCGGCAGTGATGAGAAGAAACCGACAGTGATGCTTGTTATCACTGTCGGTTTATTTTGAAAACCGATAGTGATATATAAAAAAATTAAAAAAATTTGTGCCAGCCCTCGGGTTTGAGCTCGGGTCTCGGGCTACAGAGTTCAGACACTTAACCGCTGCGCTAGTATAGGATGTGTGCCAAGGTTTATTTATTTTATCTTTTTGACCTTTAGACCGCTTAATAAATTATAAAATTAAACCAAAAAAATTGGGCCGCCCGGGATTCGAACACGGGTATTGAGGGCTAAGTTGCGGGGTCTTAACCGTTGAGCCAGTAGGAGGTATTCGAAAGAAGTGGAAAAGATAAGTTACTTATGCTATAACCGCTACACGGCAATCATTGCCGGTTTAAAGAATGGCCTGGCAGGGATATACCCCCATTACTGTCGGTTTAGATTTACAACCGGCATTGATGTACCCCCTCACTATTGGTTTATAATTAGAATCGGCAGTGATGAGCTCTGGTATAAAAGCCCGGCGCGGGTTGAAATTATCCAAATTCATTTCAACCCCGCACCAACCGTTCCCAGCCCTACGCTCCGCTTCTTCGATGCCGACGCCCATACACCGCCCCACGCCCGTGCACCCGTCCACCGCCCCACGCGCCACCGTTCCCAGCCCCACGCTCCTCATCTTCGATGCCAATGCCCGTGCACCGCCCCACGCCGGAGCACCCGCCCACTGCCCCTCACGCCACCGTTCCTAGCCCCGCGCTCCTCTTCTTCGACGCCAATGCCCGTGCACCGCCCCACGCCGGAGCACTCCCCACGCGTCCACCGTCCCATGCCGAAGCACCACCGAGGCCTTCAGGAGCGCACGGACAGCTACTTTCCCACCCCCACGGTGAGTGTGTGGCTCACTGCCCGCTAAGTGTTTGATGAAATGAAATGCATCACGGTTGTTGTCATCCCAATAGCAGCCGATTCCTATTCGATTGAGTTACATGATGTTACTCCTTGGTTTAGCTATCCTTATATGTACATGCTGTTACATAAACCAGTTAGTTTTTCCCTGAAAAGATTATGCTACCTACTAATTTGTTGAGGACCTAGTAATCATGGCCCTAAACTGTTTAAGAACCATTGGTGTTATTAGCATATTGTCGCAACAAGTTATTCCCTCGAGTAACAACTAAGTGACCTTTTGCGCTGTGTGCAGTCTAAGTATTTAAACATTGATCATCAACACCTCTTGACATAGTTAGATTGAATATGTGACAATGATATGAGCATATCTGTCTCAAATAGTAGTAGCATAATGTTATGATATATCTGTACTTTGTAATTATTGCAAGCAATGGAAACTAGTAGTCAAAGGTACACATTAATGACTGTGGACATCTTATTTGTGACGGTAGGGAGTGTTCTGTTTGTGTAAGAGTGAGATAAGAATTTCTGCTCTTGCTTAAGCAATGATGGATTCTTGTCAAATGTGTACAAGTATAATCGCTATAGGTAGAGTGTCAATTGATTTTGATGGAATGTACAACATGCTTAAAAAAAGGCATCTATAGATGTTTGTTCTAGAAAAAAAGTTAAAAACAACTTTTAAAATTGGCTCGGCAGCAGCAGCAAGTATGATTACTAAACCACATTGATCTCTGAATAATAAATAGTCCAATTATTGAGGTAATTTTTTTATTATGTCATGGATAAAGAACATTAAATAGATTTAGTTTGGCCATATAACTTGAATAATAACTCTTGTTCGGTGAGTTACCATTACCACTTACCACATGCCTAATTTACTTAAATGTATAGGCAACCATGGCATGGTATGTAGTGCATGTTGGCCACATGCCTAGGATTTATCGAACCTGGGAAGATTGCTATGCTCAAGTCAATCGCTACCCTGGTAATTTGCACAAAAAATACAACACAGAAGCTGAAGCTTTGAGGGCCTACTATAGTCATCTAGCCTACCTTACAAACCATGGGCAACCGGCCTACTATGGTCCAATGAATGCAAACCATGGCCATCCGCTGGCACTAGAGATCGAAGAGAAGCCACCTGCCGGAGATGTGAAGATTAGAAGAATTGCTCCTTGGTCATGGAAAGATGTCATGCTTTTATTTATGGCTATGGTCATCGCTTTTCTTATTTGGAAGTTGATGTAGGCTTAGTTTCATAGAACAGTAGGTGAACTTTGTTGTATGTGGTCAATCAAACAATGAATTAGTTCTAGGTGAACATATGCTATTATTTGACTTTGTTGTATGTGGACTTATTATTAGACTTTGCATTAAACATATTATATATATGAAAATATGCTACTAGTAGTTGTCCGTGGCCAAAACTAACCACGATCATGTCACAGCCATGACTCATCGTCGCATGTTACCCCGTCACCGAAGAACTGATCGGCAACAAGAAGTGGTTGATATCGCTGGAACGGGAGAGCCGCATGATCCAACAAACGGTGATTGTGTCAATCAGGTCGGTGAGAACAAGCAGCCATGGACCCCGTCCGGCCTGCTCGATCTAGGTAAAAATGACCAAGATGGCTAGGTAACTTTGGTATCATGTCACTATGTAGCCACACACGCTAATCAATTGAGAGGGTCATAGCTTACTTGGTGTCTCTAGCAGGAGCCTCCGCCGGCCGAAGAGCCAGAGGGTTCGGGTAGCAGGAAGGCCAGATCCAAGCGAGGCGTGTCAAAGATTCCTGTTGGTAGGAATGCACACTGGCACATTACTGAGTTCGATGAATTCGGGGATCCACTCTTACCGCCTATAGCTTTGACCAAATACAAGACTATCCTCGGGTTACTTGTTAGGGACTTCATCCCAATTAAGTACAGGAAGTGGATTGGGAAAGATGATGACCGGTGGAGGGTTCTCGAAAGCGAGAAGGATTACATATGGGATGTCAAGATCCCAAAGTATTTCACTTTTCTAGCCGAGTATGACAGGGAGTTAGTCAAGAAAAAAGCAAAAGAAATCATGGGGACATGCTTCAAGAATTTCAAGGGGACATTGTACAAGAATTTTGACCTCCAAAATAAAGAGCCAGATTTCGATGTTGGATAGTTTAGCAAGTAGAAGGACTTCTGATAGGATTTTAAGGAATACAGGTTATCCGAGGAGTACTTAGAACTAAGCAGGACAAATAAGGAGAATTTGCAGAAAGCGACGAATCCTCATCATCTCGGCTCTCGTGGCTACGCCAAAAAGATGCTATAATTTGAAGTAGAACTTCAAAAGATGGAATGCCTTGCTAAGGAAGGTGTTCAGGTTGAGACCGCCGATTGGGAGCCCAGATCGGTATTATACTGTATGGGGAGAAATGTTCGGCATGCCGAGGATGGGAGCTTTAGCTCCTCAAATCAACCCATGAGCGAACTCATCCAGAGGATCTCCCAGGGAACTGAGGAAGTGAGGCAAAGGACTCGCACTTCTAATAGGGAGAAAGACGTGCTCACCCAAGCACTCAGAACCAAGGAGCACCCTGGTCGCACTAAAGGAACCGGTGTTGTTCCTTGCAAACTAGCATTCCCCTAAGAATCTAACACTTACCGGAGCCGCTCGAGGGGTAGAGCGGAACATGAGGCAGAGTATTTGAGGAAACTAAAAGAGATGGAAGACAGAATGGAAGCATGGATTGAGGTGACCGTTGAAGCGCGAGTCGAGCAAATTTTGCTGTCCAAGGGGTTAGTAGTACCACAAAATCCTACTCCTAGTGCCTTTAGCCCACAGTTTAGGGGTCGCAGCAGCTGCGGATCGACCCCGCTTGATGAAGAAGAGGCGAATGTGCCTCATCCGTTGGACGACATCACTGAACCCGTCAATGTCAGGTTGTACATCCATCAGGAATGGACAAAGGACAAGGTGACGCTCGGCCAGGCCTGGCCTACGGGAGACGAGATAATTAATGGCCGCCCAATTCCACTGGGGTATGTTCGCGTCACCATTGACAGAATACTTGATAAGAAGTATAACAAGATACCCATTGAGTACCCCATAGTGGAAGACAGGCCGAAACTTGGTCAAAACAAGGGCTCTCAAGTGGCCTGGCGCAAGCGCTTCATTAAGCTTGACCATCAATTGTCCTCTGATGATGAGGACGACTACGAGTCTTTGCCCACCCGTGATGATCACTCACCATCTCCCAACAGAGATCGCTCCCCTCCTCATCTGGAGCCATCACCCCCGAGAAGATAGAGGTCTCCTTCTATTCCTCCTCGTTCGAATCCATCTTCATCAGCCTTGAGAAAACAGACTCCTCCTCCTCCATCTTCATCTGTGCCAGGAAAACAGAATTCTCATCGTCATCCTCCTCCTCCACCTCTGCCCAAAACAATATCAAGGACATCCTCGCAGTCGCAGAAAATGTCCTTGGATTCGATCGCTAATGCTCCCAAAGTGGACCAATAGAAAAGAAAAAGTCCGTTCAGTGGCAGCGTTACCACCTTGATAAAAGAAAAATTTACAGCACACATCTCGAAGGAAGATTGTGTTAGTTTCTTCAATCTCTATGCCTCACTGCCTTTATTTTTGTTGAAGTCCGAATTCAAAAGGCAAACACAGAATAAATACGCTACAACAAGAGACGAAGAAATACACAATAAAGATTTAAGGAACATACAGAAGTACGTCGAAGACAACCCAGGATTAACCATGGAAGAGGCCGCGACCATCTATTATGATGTACAAGGGACGGCAACACCGGCAATGAAGTATGAAAGGGGCAATCTTTTGGTTCCCGATCATGAGTATAAAATCTGACAACATATATGCGCCAGTTACATGAATATTACATGGCTCAAGCAACAGAGATGGACGACTTTGGTTTTGAGGTTATTATCCGTTCGCCACATGTTTTCCATTATCCTGAAGAAGGGAAGTTCGATGTCGAGTGGGAGTGCTTGTTCTAGCTATACCAGAAATGCTCTCTCGATGTTCAAATGTTGACGCTGTGGACTATGTAAGTACCTACACGCACGATTTTACAATTAACTACTCTCTCGAGACACAAATTGTTAACTTTTGAGCACTTCCCATGTTTTTATGTAGGTGTATAGCAAAATTTTGCATTCTAAAAAGCAAATGGGATTACATAGGCTTCTTGGACCCCATGCGAGTCAATGAGAGGACATGTCTAGGACTCTATGGATGTGATGTGGAAGACCTGAAATAGAGATTGATTGCTGTTTTCGACGAATTCATGATGTAGAAGAAAACCCACATACTTCTAGCCTACAACTGCGAGTATGTGTTCTCGGCTTTTAATTTTATGCTTCTTTTTTCGTTAAGATTATTCGATAATTAGGATTCTATGATTGCAGCAACCATTTCGTCTTCATTTGTGTTAATCTTGCCAAAAATCTACTCAAGGTGTGGAACTCGAAGAAAAAACCATTTCATCATCTGGATGCACTGGTGGCAGTGCTGAATTAGTAAGCGATCCTAATAACATATTATTTTCTAATCACACATACTATTTTCTAATGTTTCTCCTTTTAATGTTGCTCAGTGTCCGAAGAGGACATATCGGTGGGATGCCGGTCCCATTCAAGGTTGTCGAAATGGAGGGGAAGTACCTATCACAGCCGGCGGGAAACAATGGATGCGGGTTTTATGTAATGTGGGCAATACTTCGCTACATCGGCGGGAAATCAGAAGAAGCAGATAAGTTGGTGTGTATAATCCCCATTTCATTTATGTCTGTTAATAATTCAACAAAATGATTTACTGCTACTCTTTGGATATCATCTTTTTTGAATGACAGCGCAAGAAATATAATCACGAAAGGCTGTTAGACATGGAGATCATCGCACTGCAATCGGAGCTGGTAAAATTCATCTTAGCCGAGGTATCGGAAAAAGATGGAGTATTTTCCATTACAGAATCCGTGAAGTACAAGGACCAGTATGGCCCAGAGCGGCTCGCCAGATTATTGTAAGAAGTACGAGAAGCATGTGTGAAGTCCAAGAACATTTCTTTTTTATTTTGAGGGATCGAGATGTGGATAAGAACATTTGAATTGTAAGCGTAACATTTATAATGTTTAATATTGATGGACCTGTCATCTACGTAGCGTATATAAAACGAAACCCGTTTCCATGAAAAAATATAAATTAAAATAAATTATAAAACAATAAAATACGAACGGGCCATCACCGCCGGTTAGCAACAAACCGGCAGTGTTGTCGTAACCATCACTGCTGGTTAGAAACAAACCGACAGTGTTGGCTTGCTCAACACTGCCGGCTTGAACCATGAACCGACACTGATAGTTACGACAACACTGTCGGTTTGATCCATGAACTGACACTAATATTTACTACAACACTGCCGGTTTGATCCATGAACCGACAGTGTAGGCTTGCTCAACACTGCTGGCTTGAGCTAAGAACCGACACTCTTAAAGCAACCGTCACTATCGGTTGGCACTACAAACCGGCAGTGTTCTTCAACTGGACACTGTCGGGTGGAGCCAGGAACCGACATTTTTTCCTATAGATCAGTGTCGGTTTTTAAGGACCGGCAGTGATATCAACCCCCATCACTGCCGGTATGCCACTGTCGGTTCAAAATCCGGCAGTGAAGTGGGTTTTTGAACCGGTAGTGATGTCCAGATCTGGGGTAGTGATGGATAGATATAGGCAGACCACATTGGAGAATATGGGCTATAGGGACACGAATACATGCTTGGCCCACAGGCCCAAATAACAATTCTTAAGGACAAGATGAATACATGAGTGAGTTATTCGTAAAAAAATCAGCTAAAACAAAACTAATAATGGTTTGAATGTTGGTATTTGGCTTGATCTTTATGAATAGACAATTATGGTATTCTATATTATTTTTTATAAATATTTAATATATGATTTAAATAATTATTTATTTATGACTTTAGAACCATCCATTTGTATTCATATTCAAGAACATTCAAATTCGTATTTTGTAGGTACTATCAGGGTCGATGCTAATGGGGCCTGGCAAATGCTTACAAGCATACACGCACACTCATCCAAATGAGTTGCCACACTGGAATATATTTAGGAAAATAGGAGCAAGTACATCGATGACTACCACAGGGTGTCAGGTTCCATCACAAGAAACCTGAACAGATGAGCTACACTCAGTTCACATGTATTGAATATCTTTGACCGACCCCTCTATGTATAATTCCAGTCTTCGGCCCATGATAATGGGTGTGTTTGGATCCTTGGCCGTATCTTGCCTCGCCTTACTTGATAAGGAATTGTAAGAGAGCCAAAGGTTTGGTTGAGTGGCGAGTTGCATGGAAGCTTGTGATGGCAAGCAAAATCTTTGCCAGAGCCCGAGAGCGCATTCGGCTTGCTCGGCTGGGTGAGTTTCTTGGATTCCATATAGGTGAGGCGAGTTTCCCTGAAAAACCAAATGCGCATAAATGTTTACAGTTTTCGGCTCTGTTATAACACTATGAGGAACTCATGAACCTTTAGTACACTCTAGCCAACTTTTGCAGTCCAGGTCGATGGAGGTCTGCGCCTTCCATGAATATATTTTTATTTGTTGTATTGGATATTATTGTTATATTAGTTCTATGGCATTGAAAGAACATTGTTTTTAGAATATACCATTGGAAGATTTCAAGTGACACATCTTATTTGAAGAGGTTAGAAGCCGAATTGTATTCATTACCTAAAATAATTAGCTTTTTTCAATAAACACATATATGAAAATAATTAACATTGGCCATTAAATATTATAATTTCTACCAGTAGAAATATTATGGCCTTTTTTTGCACCGAGCGTACCTTTTCCCTCCTTGTAATTGGTGAAAATTGTTCCCTCCAAATATCCATTCCGCAATGACGCTACTTTCCCTCCAATTACTCAGTGATTTTTTTTCACTCTCGCCATATTGCATCGGACGTCAACATATATATACAGCAATAAGGAGTCCTTTTCATCTACGAAGAAATAAGCCAAGCCATTCCGTGAGAGGAGAAATAGGCAACCATAAAGTCCGCAAGGTGAGTACTAGTATTTTCTATCTTTTTTTCCCTCTAACCCTCCGCCATCTAGCAACCGATAGTAGCCCCCCATGATTACTCCTTGGTCAATGCAGCCACAAAGGCTGTGCTTCACCATCCTCACGGCCGGACGCCTCTGCGGCACATCTCTGTGCTGCTGATATCACCTGCCCCAAATTTTCGATCCATGCCGCTGCACATCCTATCATCCTGGCCCTGATCCACACTGCCACCGCCGCTGCCACCCCCATCTCCACGGCGCTTTCCTCACACCCTGACCATCCGTGACGATGCGATGCCTCCGACTCTACACCGACACCCCGGCCTTCGATTCGTCAAGATGCATTGCATCCATGGCTGTCCTCGACACCAACCCTTGCATATTGTTGCGCTAGGGCATCCATGCCTCCTGCCCACTCCAGCATTCATGTTTATCAAATTGTTTTTTTAGATTATTTCTTTTGGCAAAATCTTCATTGATTCTATTGCTATTTCACAGGGAACATGGCTCCACGGGCAGCTCGACGGACTGTTGATGAAATTGATAGAGAATTTGATGAGTTGGCCTCTGTTTTATCTGATCCAAGGGAGCAGTTGATCACCTCTGGTATATATAGGATTCTTACATTCAGTTCCATTAAATATTTTCTCTGCATAAAAAAATATGATGTATTGTAGCATGTTACATAAGAGAAAACTAGGAAAGTAGCATTTTCTGCAGCCATGTTTATAGTCCAATGTTTCAATTACGCTTAGGAAACTTTCATGATCCTATCAGGAACTCGGTATCTTAATATTGATAGTAATTCCATTAATCTCCACCAATTGCACCGTAAGCTAACCAAAGCCTGTTAGTTCTCATACAATTGAATGCGCCATGACTTGTTCATATGTATGAACTAGAGCAACTATGAACACTTGTGGCTTGTATTCTTGTTGGTATAAAAAATCCTGCCTTTATAGAATGGTTTATTCCTACAGGGGAAAGAACAAGCAGGTTACGTCCACGTGCCTCTCGAGCTGACAATACAAGTGATCATTTGGATTCAGATGTGGCCATGGACGAAAACATTAAAATAAATTCTGCAGCACATAACACTGTAGGTGTTTTGCTAATCTGAAAATCTTTCTGTACACTACTGTTCATTTCACTAAATTACCTAGAATCTCTTTCAGTAAATTAGCTAGGCTCTGTTATACTATCTGAAATTTGTTTATGTACACTTCAGATTACAAATATGAAATATTACATTTACTTATTGTTGTTTCCCCCCCAATATTAACTAGACCCTGCTAAAAAGAGTGGTAGAAAAGTTACAATTAATGATCAACTTCGCAAGAAAAGAGCAAAAGGAAAGCATATTGATATAAAGTTCCCTAAAGAATTTGCAAAAGTGTGTGGAGAACATGCTAGTTTATTTAAAAGTGAGATCACAGTTCTTGTAAGAACTATACCACTCCAAGTGAAGAAGTGGAGGGACATGAATAAGTTTCATGCTGGTACTACTTCAGCTATTTGGAGAAAACTAAAGGTGACCTACTTTTTATACGAAATAAATATATTTGGCATGCATAGGTTATCATTGCATTCAGTGGCTGCTTACTATATCATATCTTTGTTGTACAGCAAAAGTTTCCTGAGCTTTCCGAACAAGATAAAGATTATGCCATGAGACAAGTAGAGAGTCAGTACAATAATCGGCGTTACCGTCTGCTTCAAGCTTACCGAAACAACAAGCCAAGGCCACAACATGTCTCACCAGAAGGTTGGCAATGGCTGATAAAGAATTTGTGGATGGATGATGATTTTCAGGTACATACAACTCATATCCTAAATTACAGTGCGGCATAATTATTAATGCAATATCTATGTAATTTGTGAACTAGAAAAGGAGCAACCAAAACTCTATCAACAGAGGAAAGCAAGAGATGGGTTCCAAAGTAGGAACTAGATCAATTGCTCAAATTGCTTATGATCTAGTGAGTAAATTTTTTTACCTCCTACACATTGTTCTAAATTAGTGAATATATGCTTTTTTTATTCCAATGTAGCGAGACCCAGAAACTGGTGATTGGCCTACTGCTATACAAGTTTGGAGGGCTACATACCAAAAGGCTGATGGGACATGGTCTATTCCAACCGGTGAAGAAATAATGGTATGAACATGTTACTTCCCCTTGTGATGGCATCTTTAGGTTTCACATTTATGTCACATTTTGAATTAGGATTAGGTGGAAATGGTGTGCTTTTGTATGAAAAAAATATCGTAGTAGAATTTTGTACCACTCTTTCATGTTATTATGTCTGCAACATAGTTTCTGATGTATTGTTCAGTTAATGAGTTGAAAATTCTAGCCACTATGATATGTTTGCAATATATGACATGGTACAGCTCTAACCATGAACAATTTGTTTTATTAAGCTGTTTGTAAATTTCATATATTTTATTTATTAGATGACATGTCTACAGAATTTTTCTGAACAGCAGCTACTCAGAACATGTGCATGTTACACTATCCTGGAGCGAATTTGTGCTCATACTTACTATTCATTAGATGAACGCTTTTTTCTGCTGTATAGTATATGTGTTCTTAATTAGTTCGTTGTTTCATGCTTTGCAGACCAAACTACATGAAGTTACTGGGACACATCAAGAAAAAGATTTCTTTTGCGCCCGTGCCAATAGTGGAGCACTTCGCACTAGTTCTTGGTCGAAAGCTAAACCATTCACATGGTGTTGGCATTCGTGCTGTAAACCGAGTAGCAGAGGAAAGGATCAGATTGCAGGCACAAATCGAGGCGCTTCTAAACAGCGTGAAGCTGCAGCTCGAGCACGTCCAGATGCTGCTGAGCAACGTGCTGAGGCTGCTGAGCAACGAGCACAAGCTTTGGAAGGCCAGGTCTCGACGGTGGTCGAAACAAATGCACAGTTACAAGCAAAGCAGCAATTCCAAAGTGATGAGCTTAGTTCTTTGCGTCAAACAAAGAGTGGAGAAGTTGCGCGTCTAGTGAGAGAGCAACTTGATCAACAAATGGTGGATTTCTTTGCGCGCATTCATTCTGGTGCTTCGCAGTCTCCACCATAGAGTTTAATACCCATAGTTGAATAAATTATTTGAGATTTGAAAGTAGTGTGTGAGTTATTTTGAGAGTTCAAGTGTTATTAATTTTTGTGTATTGCTGGATTGCAACATTATTATGGTTAAAGATTTATTGAAATGAAATGTTATTGGTCTATAGTTGTGAGAATTGTATTGGTACATATTTGTTGAGCCATTTTTGTTAGTACAACATGGGTGATAATGATAAATCGTTTGCCACATCATCTATTGTTCCACCAATTGAGGCTTTATCTTGTGACAAAACTTGTCATAACTAATATTTTCACACAAATGCTATGTTTTTTAGTGATGAAATTATCGACACAACATGTCTTGTTAATTTTCACAAAAAGATCATATTGTGAGGAAAAGTTTTGCCTCTGTAATATATATGTGAGGATGAGTTGCATCACAAATAAAATGCATTTGTGTTGATAAGGCTCCACTTTTTCGCATATAAACTGTGGCGATCAACTAGACACAATTGTAACTAAAATAGTGAGAACAAATTTCGACAGAGTAAACGTGTATAATGGCGAAACTTTGGTCACTGATATGTAGTCTTTAGTGACTATATAATTTGTCACTTTTACAATGGTAACTGTGACGACCGAATTGTCACAAATACTCTATAGTTGTGTCAACTATTCTAACGACTAAAAACATTATAAGTGGCATTTTTTTGCCACTAATACATATGTTTTTGTGGCAACAAATGGGGTCACAAATGACCACATTACTAGTGGCACCGCAGTTTGTCACTAATGAGTATGGTTATTTTGGGGAACAAAAAATCATCACTAGAGTATTTGTGAGGTGAGTATCTGTGGCGACTAGTGGCGATTTAAAAAGACGCCACAAAGGCTGGTTTGTGGCGAAAAATAAGCTTTTGTGATGAAAATTTTCACCACAAAAACCCTTTGTCCTTGTGGTGCGCCATGTCTGCATCGCTGAACACAGTGAACTGCAGCCTACTTCCGCTAGTCATGGGGAAGACGATCCCCTGATCCATCGTCCCCTTGACGTAGCACAGTAGCCGCATCACCGCAGCCCAGTGACCCTCTCTAGGATCCTCCATGAAACGACTGACGTAGCCCACGATGAACGCAATGTCCTGCCTCGTGTGGACTAGGTAGCGTAGACTGCCGATGATGCTCCGGTAGAGTGTTGTATCTACCTTCGCCGTGGTACTGGCCTTCATCAGCTTGAGCCGCTCCTCCATTGGAGTCACACACGGCTTGCACTCAGCCATACCACTCTTCTTCAACAGCTTCAAGGCGTACGTGCTCTGACCGAGCGTGAGCGCCTCCTTTCCCTGTCTTACCTCAATGCCGAGGTAGTAGGAGAGCGCGCCGAGATCGCTCATTCGAAAACGAGCCACCATCTCGCGCTTGAAGCTGTCGATTTCCTCCGCACACATGTCAGTGACGATCAAATCGTTCACATACACGTCGATGATGAGCTCCTCCTTCCCCATCGCCGTGTGTAGAGCGCGTGCTCGGTTGCGCACCGTGTGAACCCAAGCTCGCCCAACGTGGAGTCAAGCTTGGCGTTCCACGCTCGCGGGGCCTACCGTAGCCCGTAGAGCTCCTTTGTGCAGTCGGAGCATCCTATGCTCCGCTCCCTTGACGGCGAAACCCGGAGGTTGCCTGGCGAAGACCATCTCCGCCAGCTCGCCATTGAGGAAGGCCGATTTTACGTCTAGGTGATGGACGCGCAAGTCCTTTGCTGCTGCCAAAGCCAGAAGAAGTCGGACAGACTCCATACGCACTACCGGTGCAAAGACTTCCTCGAAGTCGATGCCCTCGTGCCGGAAAAAGCCTTGGGCGATGTGGCGCGCCTTGTGCCTGACAATGGCGACATGCTCGTCCCGCTTGACCTTGTACATCTACTTTAGGCCGATCAGACGACATCCTAGAGGTGGATCGACGAGCTCCCAAGTCTCGTTTTCCTTGATCGCCTTCATCTCCTCCAGCATCGCCCGTCGCCAGTTTGCGTCGCGCTCGGCCAGCGCGAATGTGGGTGGTTCCTCTGCACTGATGAGAAGCAGCTTAGGGTCATTGAGTAGCCGACCCACCAGGCCTATGGGCCCTGTGCCGCCAACGATGTCGTCCAGCCTACAGAACCGCGCCTCCTCACCTTCGTGGTAAGCATCCACGAACTCAGTGATGTCACTTGGAGGTGAGGTGAACTTAATCGGCATTGATGGAGTTCCCTGTTCCACCGGAGTGATCGGCACAGCACCTAGAGTGCTCGGCACCTCGGCTACAGTTCTCGGCACTACTCCTAGACCGATCGTCAGCACTCCAAGAGTGTTCAGCCCCCGTCTTGGAGTGGTCGGCACCACTGCAAGACCTCTTGGCTCCGCTACAGGAGTGTTCGGCATCCATCCTGGAGTGGTCGACACCACTGCAGGACCGCTTGGCACCACCCTAGGAGTGCTCGGCTATGTTGCTGGAGTGCTCAGCACTCCCTCTCCACCATCTTCACCACCGTGGATGACCAAGTGCTCCCATTGATCTCCGGTCCGGAGTTAGCCGAGCACTCACTAGTGTTGCCGAGCACTCACTAGCGATGCCGACTACGATGCTATTCGTTGGCGACCACACACTATGGCTAAAGGTAGAAGAAGGAAGGGAGAACAGAGCATACACACACAACAGAAGCACCAGCGTTGGCCGGACCTCTACAAAGGAGATGGCAAAGCTGAACTCGCTCTTTACTGAGTTGCAATGGCAAACTATATACAACTCTACCCATCTAATCCTAGTATGCAGACATGTCAGGCTCACATGCTGCTAAAGAGACTAAATGTGACAGCAGGGCTGACTTTGCCTCCTGCCCCTGCTGTGGTCACAGTGCGGCAGGAGAGCCATTCGGCGTCTGCCCCTGCTGTGGTCACAGTGCGGCGGGAGAGCCGTTCGGCGTCTGCCCCTGCTATGGCTACAATACCACAGCAGGGAGCTTTTTCAGCGCCGCCTTCCCTTGCCAGACGTTCACACAAGGGAGCAGTAGATTACTTAACATTTACGCTTCCCATGAAGTTATAGCCAAATCTTTTGCGTATTCACCTTACGCTTCAGACTTGTAGAGGCAAGGGTCCCCATTTATATCCAACTTTTGCCATCCAGCAGTGACTAACTGAACCTGAGACACCCCTCAAGTACTTGGCCAAATTAAATCTTTAATGGTTGCATGTCCTAGAAATAATGTTACAGAGGGGGCCATTAGCTAGAGCCCTCTTAATGAGGCATTTCTTGATCCAACCAATGGTAAAAGAAAACTGGCCGAAACACATCTTAAAATCATTTACGTAGTAGTTTTGGTTTTGTCAGGACCAGAGTGTGTCAATAATGTGTCTGTTTATTAGGAAATCAATGTGGTTCAATAATCATACATGCTACCATCACTAGTAGAGAACAGGCCTTTGATCCTCGGCAAAAATGGGCTCTAGTCCCGGAATTTTTTGCGCCCGGAATTAGAAATACCTTTAGTCCCGGTTGGTGTCTCCAACCGGGACTAAAGGTCCCTGCCCCAACGGCTACTGCGCCAGACAGAGGTGGCAGGGACCTTTAGTCCCGGTTGGAGCCACCAACCGGGACTAAAGGTATACTTTTACTCCCGGTTGGGGGCTCCAACCGGGAGTAAAGGTCTACTCCCGGGCCGTGGCTGCGCCCGGGGTTGGAAAGTTACCTTTAGTCCCGGTTGGAGCCACCAGCCGGGACTAAAGGTCCCCCCTTTATATCCCGGCCGGCTCCTCCTTCCTCCCCGAGCCCGAGCTCAGCACATTTTGAAGCTCACTACAGTAGTGTTCTTGCTTCCTCCCTCCCTCCATTGTTCCTCCATCCATTATTCGATTCCTCCATCGATTTCTTCGATTCCTCCGTCGATTCTTCAGTTGTAAAGGTTACCAATCTCATACTCTCATTTTTCACCATTGTCTTATCTCATTTTGTTCACTATATATATATGGTTCTTTATTTTGGTTTTTTTTCATTTGTAAGCAATTTGAGCTCAAAATCACTTCAAGCTTGCATATTTACAAGAAATAAGGTTAAAGTAGCTAGTTGAACTTGCGGACCGTGTTCATCTCGGCGAGCACGTTCTCTGCCGAGCGGTAACGGACGTCAAGGAGGAGCTTTGATTCTACGAGGGAGAGCGGCAACGGTCGTGGAAGACCGTGTTCCCTTCCTCGTAGAATTGGAGCTCTTCCGTGGTCAAGTACGGTGCCGTCCTGTGGAGACATGTTCACCGAGATGATCACGTAAGCAAGGTCAACTAGTACGGATGGTTATTTATTCACATGTCCTGATATCGTCGCAGTAGTCTGTCAATCACCGTACCCAAACGTAGTATATATATAAATATAAACTTAGAAAATAGTTAGAAAATTATAGAAAATCCATACTAGTTGAACTTGCGGACCGTGTTCATCTCGGCGAAGCACGTTCTCGCCGAGCGGTAACGGACGTCAAGGAGGAGCTTTGATTCTCACGAGGGAGAGCGGCAGCGGTCGTGGAAGACCGTGTTCCCTTCCTCGTAGAATTGGAGCTCTTCCGTGGCCAAGCACGGTGCCATCCGTGGAGAAATGCTCGCCGAGATGATCACGTAAGCAAGGTCAACTAGTATGGATGGTTATTTATTCACACGTCCCGATATCGTCGCGATGAGTACATTATGTGTGTACACTCCCATTCTTACGTTAATTTGCATAAATATCATGTGAATTACTTACCGCATGAGATAAAGGCGACAACACAATGACCATTAAAAATATCATTGTTTAGAGATCTAGATAATTTTATAGTTTCTTAATTTTATTTGTTTATAAAAGGAGAAATTTATAGTGTATTAAAAATGAGTATAGAGAGTAGATGGCAATCGCTTCCGGGTCCTCGGCCTCTCATGGGTTTCCAAAGCGACTTAGGCCGGGCCTCCCTCTCATTCCATGCGGCAAGTGTCGTGATGAGACGAAGATTGTGATGGAGTACCGAGTGAAGAAGGAGGGTCCCAACAAGGATCGTATCTTCTACAAGTGTCCGGATCGCAATGTGAGTTATTTTATCGTATTTAATGATTATGGTTAGTTTATACCTATTTTCATGATGGTTGTGATTAAAGTTCTAATTTTTGTTTTAATTTTGGTGGGATGGCAAAGTGGGACGATGTTCGGGCTTCTCTTTGGGAGGAAGAGTATGTTGGACTCGTGCAAAAATATCTTACAACAAAAGCAGATCTGACGGCTAATGAGGCGGTGATCCACCGAAGAAGCCCAAAGATGTTGCACAATCGGGGATCTCATTCTGCATTTTAGTTGAGATTGGTCGTGAAATCCTCACCGCTATTGAAATGTATTTTAGCTTTAGTTCTTTTAGTGGTAGTTGGGATTGTCTACATTGTAGCGATGCTTTCATAAATTTGTATCTTTTGTGGTGGCACGCATGTTGTATAAATAATTAATTATGATCGAGGTTTTAATATGGTATTTATGTCATGTAATGCGAGATGAGCCGTCATTGGATGTATAATGTTGATCGCCGCTCCCAAGAGTTTATTATTGGCGTGCATTCTTTTACGTACGGCGGCCGAGGCAAACAAACGCGATGGTTTCATGTCTTTGCCCATGTGCCATATGTAAGAATACGGTGGAATATCCTTGCTCAAGGACTCTTCATTCACACTTGTTCAAGTCGGGTTTCATGCCAAACTATATTTGTTGGACAAAGCACGGAGAAACCGGTGTTGTAATGGAAGAAGGTGAAGAAGAACAATGGGACGACAATGATATTATTCCCGATGGTGCGTGCTTCAATGATACTGCAATGGGAGAAGCTGAAGAAGAGGTAGCCGCAGAAGATGAGCCGGCTGATGATCTTTCTCAGGTCATTCGTGACGCACAAAGAGAATGTGAAAGTGAAAAGGAGAAGATCAAGTTCGAGCGGATGCTAGAAGATCACAAGAAATTGTTGTACCCAACTTGTGATGCAGGGCAGAAAAAGTTGGGAACCACACTAGAATTGCTGCAATGGAAGGCAAAGAATGGTGTATCTGACAAGGGATTTGGAGAGTTACTAAAAATTCAAAAGAAGATGCTTCCGAAGGACAATGAATTGCCCGCCACTACCTACGAAGCAAAACAAGTTGTCTGTCCTATGGGGCTAGAAATAGAGAAGATACATGCATGTCCTAATGACTGCATCCTGTACCGTGGCAAAGAGTACGAGAAATTGGATGCATGCCCGGTATGCCATGCGTCGCGGTATAAGATCAGGCGAGATGACCCTGGTGATGTTGAGGGCGAACGTCCGCGGAAGAAAATCCCTGCCAAGGTTATGTGGTATGCTCCTATAATACCACGCTTGAAACGTCTGTTCAGAAACAAAGAACATGCAAAATTGTTGCGATGGCACAAAGAAGACCGTAAGGTAGACAATATGTTGAGACACCCTGCTGATGGGTCCCAGTGGAGAGCAATCGACAGAGAATTCCCGGAGTTTGCAAATGACGCAAGAAACTTAAGGTTTGCTTTAAGTACAGATGGTATCAATCCTTTTGGAGAGCAGAACAGTAGTCATAGCACTTGGCCTGTTACTCTAAGTATCTACAACATTCCTCCTTGGTTATGCATGAAGCGGAAGTTCATTATGATGCCTGTGCTCATCCAAGGCCCGAAGCAACCTGGCAATGACATCGATGTGTACCTGAGACCACTTATTGACGAACTTCTCATTTTGTGGAATAAAGAAGGTGTACGTGTGTGGGATGAGTACAAACAGGAACACTTTGATCTGCGAGCATTGTTGTTCGTAACAATCAATGATTGGCCTGCTCTAAGTAATCTTTCAGGACAGTCAAACAAGGGATATAATGCATGCACACACTGCTTCGGTGATATTAGAGGTGTATTCTTGAAAAAATGTCGAAAGGTCGTGTACCTTGGCCATCGTCGATTTCTTCCTACAAATCACCCCGTAAGAAAGAAAGGCAAGCATTTTAAAGGGAAGGCAGACCACGACCAAGCCTCATAACCGAACCGGTGAGGATGAACTCGATATGGTCAATGATGTGAAAGTCGTCTTTGGAAAAGGACATGGAAGCCAACCTATTCCAAAAGACGCTAACGGTCACGCACCCATGTGGAAGAAGTCCATATTTTGGGACCTACCCTATTGGCAAGTCCTGGAGGTCCGTAGCTCGATCGACGTGATGCACCTGACGAAGAATCTTTGTGTGAACCTGCTAGGCTTTATGGGTGTGTATGGAAAGCCTAAGGACACATTTGAAGCACGACAGGACCTGCGTTGTTTGAGAGAAAGAGACAACTGCATCCAGAGAAGCAGATGATGGACGCCATTACTTACGCCCCGCTAGCTACACTCTAAGCAAAGAGGAGAAGGAAATCATGTTTGAATGCTTAAACAACATCAAGGTACCATCTGGATTCTCCTCAAATATAAAGGGTATTATAAATGTGCGAGAAGAAATTTCAGTAACTTAAAGTCCCATGACTGTCATGTTCTCATGAGCCTTAATTACTTCAGATTGCATTAAGAGGAATTCTACCTCCAAATATATCGTCTAGCCACCGTGAAGCTATGTGCATTCCTCAATGCAATTTCTCAAAAGGCAATTGATCCAACTGATCTAGCTAAACTATGAGAATGATGTGGTTCAATGTCTCGTTAGCTTTGAGTTGGTGTCCCTCCTTCCTTCTTTGATATTATGACACACCTCCTAGTTCACCTAGTCAAGGAGATTTTCACTCTCGGTCCTGTGTTCCTACACAACATGTTCCCTTTAGAGAGATTCATGGGAGTCTGAAGAAATATGTTCACAACCGTGTTTCGCCTAGAAGGAAGCATCGCCAAGGGCTATGGAAGCAGAAGAGGTCATTGAGTTCTGTGTTGACTTTATTCCCGACCTTGACTCGATTGGTGTTCTGAATCGAGACATGAGGGGAGACTAAGCGGAAAGGGGACACTAGGGAGGAAAACATATATTGGTACGGATGATGATTATTTCAATAAAGCGCACTACACAGTTCTCTGAACTCCTCTTTGGTAGATCCCGTATATTGAGACACACAAGGATCTCTTACGATCCGAGTTTCTAGGGAAGATCGAAGCTTGGATTACGCATAAGCACATGGAAACTTTCGGCGGTTGGTTGCGAAAAAAATGTCAAGGTGATGAGAGCATCCATGAGCAATCTGTATTCATTGGCTATGCAACCATCATGGCATATATCACATACAAAGGGTACGAGATAAATGGGAACATATTCTACACAAGAGCCCAAGATAAAAGGAGTACCAACCAAAAGCAGTGGTGTCCGCATAGATGCCACAGAACCGAATGGGAATAAGGACATATATTATGGACGCATAGATGAAATATGGGAACTAGAATATGCACCTACTTTGAAGATCCCATTGTTCAAGTGCCAATGGGTCAAGGTGACCGGAGGCGGGGTAGTAAAGATGACAACGAGTATGGAATGACAACAAGAGACCTTAGAAATATTGGGTACAAAGGCGAACCATTCGTCCTTGCCAAGGATGTGAATCAGGTGTTCTATGTCAATGATATGTCTACCAAACCAAAAAGAGGGAAAAACGATAATGACTCAACCAAAGAGCCAAAGCGCCACATAGTTCTTTCATGGAAAAGAGTCATCGTGGGAATTGAGGACAAGTCAGACATGTCAGAAGAATATGAAAAGGATGACCGAATTCCGCCCTTCAAAGTGAACAAAGACCCTAGCATCTTGGTAAATAATGAGGACACTCCATGGTTACGAAGCGATCATAACCAAGGGACATACGTAAAGAAGAAGTTCACTTCTTTGTGCCCACTTGATGATATATTGATTTAATATAGTGTGTGTTTGAGATATTATGTAATAATTGTGAATTCAGATGTTTATTATGTCATGTTTCAAATTAAATCAATGTTTGATTTGGTGGGATTTCTCTCTCAAAAAGGTAAATTAGGATACCGGGTGATGAAAAATTAAAATATTAACGTTAAAATGACGTGAAAACAAATTTTCTGTCCAAAACCAATAGTTTTAATAATTTTAATTAAACACTACATTTTTGCATTAACGACATAATAAATATTAGTTACATTATGTTTTATAATTCTAACAAAAAATAAAAAAAGTTAGGTTATAGATTTTTCCTATGTGCAATAAACAAAAAGAAAATTCATATTTTTAACAAAATAATTTTATGCCTTTTATTTAATTTACTATGTATTTAACAAAAACTATTGAATTTCTATTGTATTTAACAAGACTATTGCTTAAAACAGGCGGGAAACGAAACTGCAGCCCACCTTTACTCCCGGGTGGGAATCCCACCCGGGAGTAAAGGTGGGCTGCAGTTTTGTGGCTCGCCAAAAACCCTTTACTCCCGGTTGGTAATACGCACCGGGAGTAAAGGGTTTTTACTCCCGGTTGGTGGCTGGCATCGGGAGTAATTCTCTCTGATATATAACCTCCAGTGCCTGGCGCAGATCGATCCGCTCGTCTTCTTCCTCGTCGAACACCGCCGCCCTCTTCTTCCTCGCGCCGCCTCCACCGCGTCCGTTCGCCTTCCATGACACGGCGCGCCTCTCTTCTTCCTCGTGCGGCCTCCATCTGCCTTGCGCCCGTGCCCCTCCTCCTCCGCGCGACCCGTGGCCTCCACCGCGCCCTCCTCCGCGCCCGAGGCCCCTCCACCGCGCCCGTAGCCCCACCGCGCCTTCCGTGACACCGGCGCCGCCCTCTTCTTCCTCGTGCGGGCTCCACTGCGCGCGCCCGTGCCCCTCCTCCACGCGACCCGTGGCCCTCCACCGCGCCCTCCTCCGCGCCCGAGGCCCCTCCACCGCGCCCGAGGCCCTCCACTGCCGAGCTCGAGGTGATATGTTCGTCGATGTCTTTGTACATTCGCCCGAGCCCTCCACTGCCGAATTATAGATCACGTCGAAAACTACGTAAAACTTTGGTGGAAGCCATGTCAACGCTCGAGGTCGATTGAAAATTCTAAATTTTGAATCACAAAATCTAGGAACTGAAAATGAATATTTGGAACTCTATATATGCAGCGAGCGAGGAACTCTATATATTTGGAACTCTATATATGCAGCGAGCGAGGAACTGAAAATGAATATTTGAATCACAAAATCATGACAAGTTTAATTAAGGACCACCAATATGAAATTACTTTAGAAATTAATTAGATCGATGTAAATCCATGGCTTGTATAATAAACACGCTATATATTATTTGGTTTATAAAAATTAAGCGTTTTTTAGTTTATAAAAATATCACATGTGATGATGTAAGCAGTTTTGGTTGGACTTGCATGCATGCTCTGAGACAAATGAAGGAAAACTTCAACGTTTCTTCATTTGTGAACTTTGAATATCTGAGATATAATATATTAATGTTGCTAAAGTAATATGATGAATGACACATATACTTACATTTCATAATGACTTATACGTTTCTCATATGATGAATGACTACATGGTTCACATGGTACATAGGATCACAACATCATGCACCGACACCGCCCCGGCCCGCCTCACGTCGTCGTCGTCGTCGTCATCACGACGGCCCGCCTCACGTCGTCGTCGTCAGCACACCGGCCACCGCGCCGACACGTATATATACGTCATTTGTATTCATATGCATGTATATATCGTCGCGGAGCACCGCCGCCCTCGTTAAATCCATGCGTTTCTATGTATACGGCGGAGCACCGCCGCCCTCGTTCACCCATGTGTACAGACATATATACGGCGGAGTGGAGCACCACCACACTTGTCACACCGCCCTTTCTCGTGGCCTAGTTGATCAACATTCGTATTATCGTTATCGTTAATGCTAAACAATCACACCGGGGCAAACCACTATTTGTTGATGTACTATATATTGGTTTTGTTTTTGAAGCTAGATGGCCGACCCGAGAAACATGGATGAGGAGGAGTTGATGATGAATTTGATCAACACCGGCACTCAAGTTGCCGGCGATGATGGTGCTAAAATAACGTGCAAGAGGATGTAGATGACGGAGTCAAGATTTTAGCTCTTGAACAAAATGAGCAACAACAGATTGGCCAAGTATATATTTTTTATTATTAGCTATATATATTATCATATGTCTTTATGTGTGCTCATGACATTAAAAATAATGTTTATGTTTTGTAGCCCCTCTGGATCGACATCAACAACTACAACGAAGAGTAAAAATGTTCGAGGTCCCAAAAAGCCATTGGAGGGCCGCTTCATCATCTCGGAGTTCAATGTGGATATAGGAGAACCGGGGGGCGAATAAAATGAAATTTGTGCACCACTTGTGGTTACCTTATGCGGGACCGGCTCCCGATTAGTACCCGTGAATGGAAGAAGAAGACCAATGCTCCTCATATCAGTTTTGTCTCCGATCGTGACAAGGCGTTAATTTGGAATGATGTCTTGGTACATTTCACGCTCCAAAGCAGATGGTTATGATGATATAATAGATGGTGATGGATTGAAGGAGCGAGTTAGGGATTGGGCAATGAAGAAGATGGCCACCCAGTTTTAGACTTGGAAGAAACACCTATATATACGACGTATGTCAAGAAGAACATAGCACCAGATTTTTCTTGTCCCAGGCCCGATCTCAAAGAGAGGCTCTATTGGGATGAGTTTGTACAGTACAAGACTTCGGAAGAGGGTGTGAGTCGGGTGATAAAGAACCAACGTAATGCCCAACAGAAGACATACCACCATACCTTGGGATCAGGTGGCTACCCAACTACCATTAAGAAGTGGAACAAAATGGAAGCAGACCTTCTTGCCAAGGGTATCAGACCAGAATCACTCGAGTGGGGAGAACGTGCAAAGAATTGGTTTTTCGGTCATGGGGGAACACTAGACCAGAGGCAGGGAAGTGTGTTTATGGCGCAAGGCTGCAAGAAGCAGCAGAAGATTATTTTATGCTCGAGAGAGCTATTGCTAGTGGTGCGTTTCAGCCCAACAGAGAGAAGGATGAGTGACATATGCCATTGGGACTGTTGAACATGGTGGCGAACTAGAGGCAAAGGAAGTGTCTTGTGGGAGCATGGATTCCCTCTGGACAGACCTTCTTACAGAAGTCGCCAGAGAAAGAAGGAAGAAGAAGAAGAGCGGCTCCAGAGATTGGAGGAAGCGGTGCGTGAAGAACTGAGGCGGAAAAAAACCTTGAAGCGAGAATGCAAGAGGAAATCGGAAGGCAAGTGCAAATAGCGGTGAGTGCAAGTAAGCGCAGGCATGAGGCAGAAATCAACATTAGCCAATCTATTGGGTTGATAAGCAAGCTGCGCTTCCATGGAGATACCAAATCAAGGGGACACAGGATGCGCTTCCACGTGGATGACATCATTGAACCTTGTACAACGTGTGAGCTACACATTCCGAAGGAGAATTCTACAATCAAGGTGGCTATCAGTCTTGTTAATCCTATCGACCGAACCAAGACACCAAGGATTCATGGGAATATAATCCAAGAAGGATATGCTACCATCTCGGTAGATAAAAAGTGAAAAAGGTTTTAGTGATTTGCCTCTTGACATTCACGGAGGTGATGGCGAGAAGACTCTAGGAGAAGCGGAGAAGACATTCATTCTATGGCGCAAGCGCTACATCATCATTCCAGGGATGTCGGCTCCACCTCCTCCTGAACTACCTCACCATAGGTACGTGCGGATGAAAACACTACATCATTAATTTGTATTGGCTTAAATAATTAACAATCTGCTCATAATAATATGTCATTCCTTTTTTTGTAGCAGATCCTCCCCCAACCTAAATCCAATTGTTCAATCGTGAGATCATCATAGTGCTCAAGACGATGACATTATGTTGGAAGACGAGGCTGCATCTACACCATCTCCAAGGAGGTCTCCAACGCCATGCAGCCGCCACCTCTAAGGAGGTCTCCAACGCCGCGCCAACACCTCCAAGGAGGTCTCCAACGCCTCCCCGCCCCGCCTACCAAGAAGCCTAGCAAGAGGCCAACCCCTCAAACGAAGAACCAGTCCCCGTCTGCAAAGAAAGCCACCGTGAAACCAAGGGCTATTCCCAAAATAATATCTGAAGAGAAGGAAGAAGGAACTGATGCATATAAAAAAGACATGTCTAGATTCTATGACAAACTTAAAATGAATCAAGAAGCAAGGAGAAACCCGGAGAAACCGTACTTCTTCGTAGCTCTAGATATTCTAAGAAAAAAGGTGACTTCTTACCAGCAACAACAGCGGGAATCTCGTAAGTCGTCCAAATCAACGTTATCGGACTATGACCGCACTCTCACCAAGTCAATTGAGGCAACATGTAAAAAAGAAGCGGGCAGGAAAAGGCATTGCCCAACTCGGACAACAAGCGCGCAATCAATCCCCGCTAGTTGTTGGTAATGAATATGGTTCGAATTTAGGATTAATGCATCGAGCAAACATACCTCCGGATGTCGATTTGGATCACCTTGGTGAATTTCTTGATGAGACTGGTCTCGACCTTTACCAGATGTTTGGTGATGGAAACATTGAGAGTGCGGCGGAGGTTGATATTTGGAAGAAAAAATTTGTACTAGGCCAGAGTCTATACAACCCTCAAGCCTTATCTGATCTGGGGACGCAAATGTACCTGCTAAACAAGTGGTACATGCAGGCGTCTACCAGTGGAGACTTCTGCGTTGGTGTCAGAATTAGAGACGAACATTGGTTCCGTGGCGATGATGTTATGTATGTTGACTTTGCAGAATTTCATCAACTATGCCACGACCTCTCCGGACAAAGTTATCATTAGCTGCTATTGCTGTAAGTAATAATTCTTTCGATCTATTATTAAACTCATCATATGTGTGTATATGCATATAAATTATCCTAACAAGTACTATATATATGCAGATTTACAATGACATGAGCTCGAGAAAGGAAGGCTGCAATAAAATTGGTTTTGTTGATCCCCATATAGTATTCGAAGACCCAATTCATCGCAAAGACTAATTGGAAGTCCGAGTCGAGAGTAACCTCATGAACTTCTTAGTGAACCAACGCTACAAGAAGGATATACTCTTTCCTATAACTTCAAGTGAGTGTTAATCATGTCGATCATATCCTTAATGGCTCATATGTTGATTCTAGTTAATTAATGAGTGTTATGCGTTATATCCTATAAACACATGCAGCAATCACTAGATATTGATGGACATCGATCTGGTGAAAAGTCACTTGATAATCTATGACTCGATGAGAAAACCACAACAAGACTACCAAGATATGATAGATATTATCCAGAGGTAATTTCGGGATCTCTAGCAACTATATATACACACAAACATGATGATTAACTATATCGATGACGTGGCAAATTTTTTATTAGGCGGTGTTTGGAAAACCTTTATTGAGAAGCAACACATGGAAAATGCAAAGCACCACTTTGAATGTAATCCCTTTGAAAGTAAGTCCACAGAATCGCATCATCTTTATTAATTAAACATATAGCTTTCACCGGATCACCATTGGATGACAAATCTTTTTCTCGTAAAGTGGTGTCTAAGGCGAGAACAGGGAACAACTCATCTGTGGTTACTATGTTTGCAAGTTTATCAAGGTGCTCTCCCAAAGAACTCCTACAAAGAGACTCAAAGTACGTTAAAAATACACTATATATTCATTTAATTATTATTATTGATTGTGTTACTATGTCTTTATATATATATATATATATATATGTACATATATTAATTTATTTTCCTTTAATTCAAAACCTGTAGACTCGATGGTTGGAGGAAAAGGTCATACTGGCAAGACCAAATCAAAGCAATTCAAGAGTCTATAGCGGATTTTTTTAGCAGGTCATCGATTCCAAGGCGAGTTCTACTTCCACCCAACACTGCCATTGAAGCCAAGCTAGAGGATGAGAGGAAACTTGTTATGTCACAACAACTGTAATGCAATCTTTTGTAATATATGCACATGAAATAATATAATGTAAAATACACATATGCATGCATGCATGTAAATATATATATGATGCATGCATTCATATATATATATATATATATATATATATATATATATATTTCTATGCTTGAATTATGTGATTTAATACGTTCATTGTGCTTGAACCGAAACATACTATATGCGCGTATAAATGTATAATTAGCAGCGTACAATACGATTTCGAAAACCTATTTTGAAAAGAAAACAAAAAAATGAAAAGAAAAGAAAAAAGAAAAAAACCTTTAGTCCCGGTTCGTATTACCAACCGGGACTAAAGGTGCCGGCCATCGTGGCATGTCAGGAGGCACCTTTAGTCCTGGTTGGTGTTACCCACCGGGACTAAAGGTCCTCCTTTAGTCCCGGTTCCTGACCCGGGACTAAAGGACCCCCTTTAGTCCCGGATGCTTGCTCCCGAATGGGGAACCGGGACTAGAGGGGGTTCCCCACCGGGAGTAAAGCTCGGTTCTCTACCGGTGCATATGGCTTCATATCTCATTACTTACTACTGTTGTACCCACATAATAATACTCCGATCCTATCAGGGTGAATTGAACATTATCTAGCCCTCTCAGATTAATATTTTAGCATTTCCAATACATTCAGATAATTAATGACAGACAAAACAAACACCTAAATAGGTGATCCCCAGTAGAGTATTTCACTGCAATTTCGCGAAGCCACGTCATCTAAGGTCCTCCAAGTCACTAACCTCCAAATCACGCAGTTTGGAGCCCAAGCATCTTCGTTGTCCGCTAAGGCGGGTCTGAATCTCTGGTCCTCTGATCTCCCTCCGTCTGATCCACTTCCTCCACCCAAGACACCATCTGCCATCCTTTAAATCATCCGTCAAGTCAGCCCACAGAAAATGTTCTCTTCCCCCCTCCCTTGATTCATCGATTGCATGCAGGATGTTCTTGGTGCTACCGTTCATGGCGATGGCAAGGTGAAAGTACATCAGCCACACCAACGTTGCCATAAGCGGCTCAGCTACCATCCGAGGTGGACGCGCGGTGGCCTCCGACAAGATCCTCTGGATATAGAAGGCCAGAATGGTGAGATATGCCGGAGCAGAGTGAGGAGTCCTGGCGGAGAAGATGCTGAGTACGTACGTCTCTGAACTTTTGAAGCCATCACCGGTGGGACCCCGGCGTCTTGAGCTTCCTCAATCATTGCAGGTGCCCGTCACCCGGTGAGGTCGAATCAGCCAGGGGAGAATTCAATACAAGTGCCTAGGGCCTGATGTAGCTCGGATCGAGGAAGCTTCAACTATGCACAGAAAGGTTGGCAATAGTGGCGAACGTTGTGTAGAAGCAGCGCCGGCGGAGAACGGGAGAAATCAGATTAGCGGAACGACAGAACAAGGAGACGGTGCTGGATGGTTGGGCTTTGATATATTTTTTTATTTGCTAGCGGGCACCCACAATCTCATCATTGTGCTACTTGCGAGTTGCAAGCGCCTGAGAAGCTTCAAACGCATTTTTTTACTCGTGAGGAGTTAAAAGCCTTCATCTTTTTTGCCATATATACATCTATTTTCTTTACAAAGATATGAGTAAAATGCACCCTGGGTCTTTAAACTTTTGAGGCCTTTCCATCTGGATCCTCGAACTAAAAAAGCGATTATCTGCTGACGTGGCCGTGCAACTCGGCCCGTGCCACACTGCGCACGACGTGTTCCTTGGCACGTGCCTCGCGTGGACTAGCGTGGGGCACCCACGACGCAAGTGGCGTGCACCACCATGACCGCTCCCGTGTGCTGCGGCCCTACCTGCAGCACGTCTCGAGTGCTGGCGCGAGCGCAGTAACGACAACATGTCCGATAGCCTGGGCTACCACGCATGACCTACAGTGACTTCCGAGCCCGCCCCGATGCCCCCGAGAAGGATGGAGAGAGAGAAGGGACTTGGGAGTGAGAAAGAGAACGTGGCTGGGTTTTTTTAGAAGATAGCACGGCCACAACGTCCAGCTACCACCGTGGCACGGCCACATCAGATGCTGTCACTGACGTGGCAGGTTTTCGACCATTGGTGCTCGGTGGTAGTAGGTTAGGGACCTAGATAGTTGTTTTTTTAGTTCGAGGACCCAGATGAGAAGGCCCCAAAAGTTTAAGGACCCAGGGTGCATTTTACTCTAAAGATATATAGACAGTTTGATTGGTATGTGTTTTGTGAAGCTCCGGTTATTGAAGATGGATCATTGTTTTTTCATTTAGATTTCAAACTAAATACATGAATGATCCAAGGAATATTTCAGTACGGGGGCATTTTTCTCTACATGAACAGAGTGTAATATAATGTTCATTCTAAAAATTTCTGAACATGAATATCCTCCCCCAATGATTCCATATAAAACGCTACAGATTTTTTGCATCAACGTGCCAGATATCATCTAGTTATGATTCGAGATGCCACCCATTTCTATTTCATATTGAAAAAATAAAATGTAGTCCCTGAAACATAGGTACAGTTGACTGGAATCTCTTTTTGGCCAGGTGCTCGGCAGACCACATATGGTGACCTTTGCCACCGGAGGATGCCATGAACTATTGAAACACATGACTTAACCAAGGCATTGAAGAGACTCCAGCCTTGGGTATGCCTCAAGCAAAATATATGTACGCATGTACGGCTGGACACTATGTTAGTGACGCGGATGTGAACTGTCACTGATGTGAGTCATCGGTGATCCGTATATAGCCAAAATGCAACACTGATCTGAACAAATCAGTGACATGAATAGATAAAATGTGTCTCTGATGTGAGTCATTGGAGACTTATCGCCAAAACTTGTCTCCGATAGGGGTGTCATTGTAGACGCTTTTGGCTAGTAGAGTCTCTGATAAAAGTTTACAAATTAAAAATAAAAAAGATAAAACCATCAACCAAGGTCCTATAGACATCAGACATGTGTCATCCGTTTCAGCAATCAAATTCTTTGTGCAAATTTAGATACAAAATCCATTCAGAAATTAAATTCTTTATATGGATTTAGATAGAAATAAGTACACTAACAGAGTTTACACAAACCCGGGAGGTATGCAATACAACGATTCTTTTTATCTCATATTAGTAAATTGCATCTAAGCATATTGCTAAATGGCTAACAAAGTCTTTCACAAGACATGGTTTTAGAATAAGGACTAGCTCAAGTTACTTCTCAAAATTCCCAGTCTTCGGCAACAGCTGGACACTCTGATTGATGGACAGGCAGGCTATCAACCTACAAACTGTAATCAGTTTCTCAGCCTAAGCTTAAAAAAATTATTCATTGGGCACTGTTTTGCCAAAGAATATAACAGACGCACTATTGAAACAAAAAAAAATGCTTGTGCAAAGCTACAGAGGAACACTGCCACAGCTACTTGTTAATTAACCATATAACACACTATTATAACAAAAAGAAATAATTGAGCAATGCTACAGAGGAACACATGTTGTGCTACTGCCCAACGCCCACACAGAAGCTGAAACCTATTATATCACTGAGCAAGCAACTGCCGAGCAATTTCATTTCAAGTGAATAAACTAAAGCAAGGCAACCAAACTGCTAGTGAATTGCAAAGAGATTAATCAAAGCAATTTTCATATGTAATGATTGGTTTACTGTAGCATGAAAGTAGCATTAATTTCACAAGATTTTGATTCACATTCACCTGCAACTCTGAACTGGACATTGCAAACATAAACACGAATTGAGTTGGTGCAACTGATGATTAGAGTAGCACTTACTGATGCTGCTGTGCTGGACCTGCAAAGTCTATTATATATTGGAGCCCTGCAATAACATAAATCGCCATATTAATTTCTGCACACTATGTATAATGAAACAATTGTATATTTATGTGCAAGCTATTGGCTTGAATGTTTAAATCCAAATTCATACACCATCGAGAACACGATCAAGTCTAGCGCAAGTACAAAAGTTACTAGTCTTGGGTTCAGTACAAAATCATCACCCTGTGTACCCTTTTTTATTTGATTTGATTGTTGTATCAGTCAGGGTCAAAGGTGAGCCATATCCTGTTGAAGCCCCAACATCAGTTATGATTGCCTAAAATACTGTTGGCCCACAGGATCACCGGCTCAGGTGAGTCGACCACTCATCAGTCTTGCCGAGCACCCGCTAGTGTTGCCGAGCACCCGCTAGTGTTGCCGAGCACCCGCTAGCCGTGCCGACCACGAACAAGCGTTGTCCGTCCCCACACACTATGGCAAGAGGTTGAAGAAGAGGGAGAACAGAGCATACACACACAGTACAAGACACCAGCGTTGGCCGAAGCCCTATATGGGAGATGGCAAATCTGAACTCTCTTTACTGAGTTGCCGTGGTAGTCTATTTATACAACTCTATTCATCTAGTCCTAGTATAACTGCCATGCTGCAACAGTGACTAGATAACACAGCAGGGTTGACTCTGCGCCGGCCTCTGCATGTGGCTACAGTACTGCAGGTGAGCCGTGCGGCGCCTGCACCTACAGCGGCTACAGTATCACAGCAGGGGGCCTTTTCGACGCCGCCTTCCCTTGTTGTGTTCACACAAGGAAAGCAGTAGCAGTAGATTATTCTAACAATTCTTCTCCTAATCCTACTGCTATCCCTTGTACCCCCTCCATGCCGATCATCTCCTTCAGCTCCGTGATTCGAAGACGTCCAAGCGGCTTGGTGAGGACGTCCGTGAGTTGCCGACCAGTTTCAACGAACTCGATGACGATCTGCCCTCCATCGACACAGTCCCTAACGAAGTGAAACTTCACGTCGATGTGTTTACTCCGGTCATGTAGAACCGGATTCTTCACGAGGGCGATGGCGGGCTGGTTGTCCACCATCAGTGCTGGTGGGTGAACTTCCACACCGGTCATTTCGCCCGGCCGGCCGCGCGCACCACACAACAACTTGGCTTCTGGCAGCGCCGCCACGCTACGCCTCGCCGCACGTAGATAGCGCCACCACCTTCTGTTTGAGCGACATCCATGAAATTGGAGCTGACCCGAGGAAGACGAGCACGCTAGATGTGCTCAGTCGTCCATCGATATCCCCCGCCATGTCTGCATCGCTGAACACAGTGACCTGTAGCCTACTCCCGCTGGTCTTAGGAAAGATAATCCCCTAATCCATTTTCCCCTTGATGTAGCGCAGTAGCCGCTTCACCGCAGCCCAGTGATCCTCTCTGGGATCCTCCATGAAGCGACTGACGTAGCCCACGACGAACGCAATGTCCGGCCTCGTGTGGACTAGGTAGCGCAGACCGCCAACAATACTCCGGTAGAGTGTTGCATCCACCTTTGCCGTGGTGCTGGCCTTCGTCAGCTTCAGCCGCTCCTCCATCCGAGACATGCATGGCTTGCACTCAGCCATGCCGCTCCTCTCCAATAGCTTTGAGGTGTACGTGCTCTGACCGAGCGTGAGTGCCTCCCTCCCCTATCTCACCTCAATGCCGAGGTAGTAGGAGAGTGCCCCGAGATCGCTCATTCAAAAACGAGCCGCCATCTCTCGCTTGAAGTTGTTGATGTCCTCTGCACGTGCGCCGGTGACGATCAAGTCGTCCACATACACGCCGATGACGAGCTCCTCCTTCCCCCGTCGCCGTGTGTAGAGCGCGTGCTCGGTTGCGCACCACTAAAACCCAAGCTTGCCCAGCGTGGCGTCAAGCTTGGCGTTCCATGCTCATGGGTCCTGCCGCAGCCCGTAGAATGCCTTGCGTAGTCGGAGCACCCTATGCTCCTCTCCCTTGACGGAGAAACCTAGGGGTTGCCTGACGAAGACCGTCTCCGATAGCTCACCGTTTAGGAAGGTCGATTTAACGTCCAAGTGATGGACGCGCCAGTCCTTTGCTGCTGCCAAGGTTAGTAGCGAACGGACAGACTCCATGCACGCTACTGGCACAAAGACTTCCCCGAAGTCGATGCCCTCGTGTTGTACAAAGCCTTGGGCCACGAGGCGCGCCTTGTGCTTGACAATGGCACCGAGCTCATTCCGCTTGACTTTATACACCCACTTCAGGCTGATCGGACGACATCCTAGAGGTGGATGGATGAGTTACCAAGTCTCGTTTTCGTCGATCGCCTTCATCTCCTCAAGCATCGCCCATCGCCAGTTTCCATCATGCTCGGCTAGCGCGAACGTGGGTGGTTCCTCAGCACTAACGAGTAGCAGCTCTATGTCATTGAGCAGCCTACCCGTCAGACCTGAGGGTCCTGTGCCACCGACGATGTTGTCCGGCCTACGGAACCGCACCTCCTCACCTTCGTGGTAGTCGTCCACAAACTCAGTGATGTCACTTGGAGGTGAGGCGAACTCGATCAGCATTGATGGAGTTCCCTATTCTGTCAGAGTGCTTGGCATAGCACCTGGAGTGCTCGGTACCCCGGATGCAGTGCTCGACACTACTTCTGGATAGCTCATCACTACTCTGCAGTGCTCGACACGACTGTAGGAGTGCTCAGCCTCAGTCTTGGAGTGGTCGGCACCACTGCAAAGACCTCTTGGCTCCGCTATGGGAGTGCTCGGCACTCATCCTGGAGTGGTCGCCGCCACTGCAGAACCTCCCGACACCACTCCTGGAGTGCTCGGCATCCCTCCCAAAGTGCTCGGCACTACCCCAGGAGTGCTCGGCTCTATTTCTAGAGTGCTCGGCACTCCTCTAGAGTGCTCGGCACCTCTTCCCCAGCGTCTCCACTCCCATGGATGACCAGGCGCTCGACGATGAAGGTGCTGGTGAAGTCACCAGCTTCCCCCGTGCTCAGACTTCTCCAGTCCCAAGCTGCCTTCTCATCGAACACGACGTCACATGAGACAAACACCTTGTCTCCGCTTGGGTCGTAGAGCCGGTATGCCTTGGTACCCTTTGCATAGCCTAGGTACACCATTGGTGTGCTCATGTCCTCTAGCTTGGTGAGGTTCGGCTTTGTCTTCCTGGCATGGCCGATGCAGCCGAATGTCTAGAGGAAGGATACGCTCGGCTTCCACCCATACCAAGCCTCGAACGGCGTCTTGCCCATCAGGGCCTTGGTGGGAGCGTAGTTGAGGATGAACACCGCAGTGGTCACCGCATCACCCTAGAACCTTGTCGGCATTCCCTTGGCCTTCATCATGGATCGGGCCATGCCGACCACTATCTGGTTCCGCCTCTCCGCCACGCCATTCTGCTGTGGCGAATATGGCGCGGTGTGGTGTCGCACCACACCCTATTCCACATAGTAAGCAACGAACTCCACTGAAGTGAATTCGCCACCACGATTAGTCCTCAGCACGCGGAGCTTCTTGCCGCTCTTGGCCTCCGCGTGCATCTTGAACTTCTTAATCATCGTCGCCGCTTCGTCCTTGCTCATCAAGAGTTGCAGCCACATGTAGCGACTGCAATCATCCACGAGTAGGAGGAAGTACCTTCGACCACCATTTGTGGATGGTGTGATCAGCCCGTAGAGATCGCCGTGGACGAGCTTGAGAGCGTTCAACGCGCGATACTTGGCTGCCTTTGGGAACGGTAGCCTCCTCAGAGATCGTCCTAGCGTGCTTAGCATCTCTCTAGGAGTGCTCGGCACTCCTTCCGGAGTGCTCGGCATCCCTCCTGAAGTGCTCGGCACTGCCCCATGAGTGCTCGACTATATCGCTGCAGTGCTCGGTACTCCTCCCGAAGTGCTCGGCACCTCTTCCACAGCGTCTCCACTCTCGTGGATGATCAGGTGCTCAACGACGAAGGTGCTAGTGAAGCCGCTAGCTTCCCCCGTACTCGGACTGCTCAGGTCCCAAGTCACCTTCTCGTCGAACACGACGTCGCGCGAGACAAGCACCTTGTCTCCACATGGGTCATTAAGCCGGTACGCCTTGGTACCCCCCGCGTAGCCTAGGAACACCATCGGTGTGCTCCTGTCCTCTAGCTTGGTGAGGTTCGGCTTTGTCTTTCTAACGTGGCCAATGCAGCCGAATGTCCAGTGGAAGGACACGCTCGGCTTCCGCCCATACCAAGCCTCGAATGGCGTCTTGCCCATCGGGCCTTGGAGGGAGCGCGATTGAGGATGAACACCACAGTGGTCACCGCCTCACCCCAGAACCTTGTCGACATTCCCTTGGCCTTCATCATGGATCGGACCATGCCGACCACTGTCTGGTTCTGCCTCTCCACCACGCCATTCTGCTACGGCGAATACGGTGCAGTGTGGTGTCGCACCACACCCTGTTCCGCGCAGTACGCAGCGAACTCCACTGAAGTGAATTCGCCACCGCGATTAGTCCTCAGCATGCGGAGCTTGTTGCCACTCTCGGCCTCCGCGCGTGTCTTGAACTTCTTGATCGCCGTCGCCGCTTTGTCCTTGCTCGTCAGGAGTTGCAGCCACATGTAGCGACTGTAATCATCCATGAGCAGGAGGAAGTACCACCGACCACCATTTGTTGATGGTGTGATCGGCCCATAGAGATCGCCGTGGATGAGCTTGAGAGCGTCTGATGCGCGATACTTGGCCGCCTTTGGGAACGGTAGCCTCCTCTACTTCCTGGCCAGGTAGCTGTCACACAGCTCGCCTCCATGCTTGATGTGGTGTAGCCCTTGGACCATCTTCTCCAGTCGACCAAGCGCGTCAAAGCTGAGATGTCCAAATCGGGCATGCCACAACCATGGCTCCTCGGTGTGCCTTGCCACTAGGCACACCGGCTGCTCTACCTTCAGGTTGAGCAGGTACAACTAGTTCAGGGACCTCTTCACCTTGGCAAGAAGTCGCTGCTCTCGGTCCCTGATCCTAAGGACTCCGTCCTTGATCAGTACCTCGCTACCGTGCTCATCCAGCTGACCAATGCTGATGAAGCTAGAACACAGCTGTGGGATGTAATATACATCCGTTAGCACGCAGTGCTCCCCATTCTGGCACCTAAAGATGATGGTGCTGTGCCCTTGGATTGCCACCCTTGAGCCATCACCAAACTTCACCGTACCGGTAACATCATCGTCGAGCTCGGAGAAGGATGCCTTGGAGCCCATCATGTGGTTACTGGCACCAGAATCCAGATACCACCACTGCTCCTGGTCGGCGCCCACACATCCGAGGTGGACTTGGGCATGTGGTTCGTCGAGGTTGACAGTCTTCAGGGCCTTCCTAGGTCCTTCCACCGTCGTCGCCTCTTCCCTCTCCTCGGCCTTGACGTCGTGCAGTGCACAGAACGTCGCCATCAGGATAGTGGCCTCATCCTCATCATCAGCTTGCACCAGATGAGCCTGAGCCTTCTTCCCTTGCTTGCGATTTGGGCACTCCCATGCCCAATGGCCCATCTTTTCGCAACGCCAGCAGGTGTTGGGGTCGACCTGCTTCTTCTTTTCTAAAGAAGCCTTGCCGCGGCGTTTGCCATCGCCACCGCGGCTGAGAGGAGGCTGCCTTCCCGGAGTTCCTCTGAGCAGCCCACTCCTCTTCTATCAGCAGCAATTTGCCACTGTCCTTCGTTGCTATTGCCTGCTCCAAGCGCTCGTCCACCGCCCATAGACGGCCTGTCACATCCTCAATGGTGAGTGTGGACAAGTCTAGCATCGTCTCTATGGAGAGAGAGATCTGGATGTACTTTGCCGGCACGGAGTGGAGGTACTTAGAGATCGCCTCCTCTTCATCGATGGTTATGACGTGGCTCTTCAGCTTGCTGATGAGCATCTATAGGCGGAGGGAGAAGTCCTCTACCATTTCACCATCCTTGAACTTAAGGTTGGCGTACTCCTGCTTTAGAAGCTGGGTCATTGCCTTCTTTGCGCCGTCGAAACCGACGCGCATCGCCGCAATAGCCTTTCATGCCTCCTTAGCAGAGCTCTTCGCCCCCAACGGCTCCCTATACTCCACCGGTACAGCAGCGAGGATAGCCTCCAACGCTGACATATCATCTTCCTCATTGTCAGTACCCTTGTCAACAACATTCCAGAGCCGTTCGGGTCTGAGCTTGACCTTCATGGTCACCGACCACTCTCCATAGTTGGTGCGAGTCAGCATCGGCCAACTGGTGCCGCTGACCTCCCGCACCGTGCGAACAACGACCTCCGGTCGTGGCTGGGCAGCCACAGCAGTGCCACTACTGTCGCTCATCTCCGAACCGTCCATCCTCGCCAGCGGTTAGTCTGGCGATGACGTTTGTACGGCTCTGATACCACTTGTTGGCCCACAGGATCACCGACTCAGGTGAGTCGACCACTCACTAGTCTTGCCGAGCACCCGCTAGTGTTGCCGAGCGCCCACTAGCCGTGTCGACCACGAACAAGCATTGTTCGTCCCCACACACTATGGCTAGAGGTTGAAGAAGAGGGAGAACAGAGCATACACACACAGTACAAGACACTAGCGTTGGCTAAAGCCCTGTATGGGAGATGGCAAATCCGAACTCTCTTTACTGAGTTGCTATGGTAGTCTATTTATACAACTCTATCCATCTAGTCCTAGTACAGCTGTCATGCTGCAACAGTGACTAGATAACACAGCAGGACTGACTCTGCGCTGGCCTCTGCATGTGGCTACAGTGCTGCAGCTGAGCCGTGCGGCGCCTGCACCTGCAGCGGCTACAGTATCATAGCAGGGGGCATTTTCGGTACCGCCTTCCCTTGCTGTGTTCACACAAGGAAAGCAGAAGCAGTAGATTATTCTAACAAATACAAGTTGCATATAGTGAGTGAGTGTAAAAAGGAACAACATGGATATGTGCTAGGGGAAGCTACTCCAGGTACACATCCTTCTTGCAGAGACCAAGCACAATGGTCATAACAGCTGAAACTACAGCCAAGACATTTTGGTGGCTCATCATGACTCCCTGTGAAAAATTATACAAACAAGAATAATGTCCTGACTAAACTTAGGGTCAATGTGAACTTATGATGGGACAGCCAGATGCACTCTGGTAACTCTTGCAGATACAACAAAAAGGAGTAAACTCCCTGAAGCAGATAGGAGAACCACATGGTTTCTCCAATAAAGGGCATAACTTTCATCATACAGAGGCAAGAAAGTTTGTGGGGCTAGGCATGGATGGTGGCATTAGAGCGGCATACTTTCTGGTTAACAATGATTATACATAATCGAGTACTAGAAATTTGTTTGAGCCAAAAACATAACTGTTGCTGGGAACTAATCCAACATTGACTAAATTGTTCTATGTTCTCATGTAACTGAACATGTAGGGATTGGGACTTCAAAACATCCATTCTCGAACCTTGAAAGAACTGGACTTCTAAACCTGCAGTACATGTAGATGCTGCTACACTAAAATTAACATTAAATGCTTGTACTACGGTTCTTCTGTCTCTAGGAATTTTTACACGTAAATGCAAGATGTAGAGTATATCTAAACATGTTGTATTCATACTTTAGCAGCTAATCAATACTAGTCACTTGTGCCTCGCATATGGGGGGCGATAGTGGGATGTGACGAGACGGAGAAGTATTGGCCTCAGGTTGTGTCAGCAGTGAACAGCCATCTCCTCCTCCGCTTGTGCCTCGCCTACAGGATGCGTGACAGCGACATCCACAGATGTGGCTAGGGTGGTAGCACTGCTAGGGTGAGGCAGAAGAAATGAAGAGATTGGGATGAGGTAGAAGAGATGGAGAGGCTGGTGAGTGCCCTTAAGTAGACTACATTTTTTTATTTGACACAAACGGAAACACTGACGTGCATATAAACGCGTCACTGATATAAAATTGTATCAGAGACTCATCTTGGTCAAATGCGGCATTGATCAATTTAGAGATATTGTTATTAGAGACTCGTGTAGTTAGGAAGAGTCTCTGATGTGTCTATACAACCATGACTCATCTTGGCAAAATGCATCACTTATAACAATCCATGTTATCAATAACATGTCTACTGGGAAAGCCTCTCATAACTTCTCATTAGTGATGCGTTTTGTTCACAGCCATAATATGACACCTAACATTACCCGCATCACTAATTTTTGACGCGATTCAGTTTTTAGTCACTAAATAAGGTGTCTCCTTTGTGGTGTTTTGGCATAGCGAGGCATAATCCAGAATATGATAGGAGATGATGAGCAGAATCCACTTTGATCATGGTCAGCATGTCAAGATAAAGTCAATATTATTATGTGATTATACATGAACAGAATCTTGATATTTGCCTATCCATGATTAGTGATTCAATGTAGTGCAGAAATTGGATCCTAGTGGTACTGGACTGATCCTGTTAATGCTATTTATGTGCCCATGATATTGAGATGGTGTAAATGACCTGGATCCTTAGTCTTCTCATAATCGGGGCTTCATGCACTTGTTTCTGGTAAAACTTAATGTAGAACTACAGCAATAGCTTTCATTAGGATGTGGGTAGACAGTATTCTTTTTTTTTTTTTTTTTTTGTGAACATTGGTAGACAGTATTCTGAGCCCGCTAGTTCCTAATAGATCATTTATAATTGATGTTGTGAACACTTAGGGTTGTGACTCCTTTATTTATATAGGCAGTGTGGGCCTAGGGAGAGAACCCTAGTAGACCTATAGTTGCAGGCAATCACAGCAAAGAAATATCTAACAAAATAGACACTTTTTGGTGCACCTAGTATCATGTGGCAAATTAATATGTTGGCCTGAGATCGTATTGCAACAAAGCAATACAATTAGATCATGTTTCTCACACTATCGTGACACTCCATCCACATAACAAGACCGACTGAGTAATTAAAAGATACTTGGCGCACTGTAGACAAATGGAGTCTTGCCTCCAAGCAATTAACAAGTCCCTCCACAAAGTAAGTCTCATCGCCATTCCGACATACCTCAAGTCTCTGATCTGGAAAATGAGTTTCTAACTGATGTGTTTTCTGAGTTTGAGGTCAGAGCAGCGGTGTTCTAGATGGAACACAATAAGGCACCAGGAACGGATGGCTTTCCACCTGAGTTCTATCAGGTCTTCTGGGATTTAATAAAAGACGATCTGATGGCTCTCTTTATGGAATTTCATGAGGGAACTCTGCCTTTGAATAGTCTCAACTTTGGTACTATAATTATGTTACCAAAGAAGAAATATGCGAAAGTCATTCAACAATATAGACCGATCTGTTTGTTGAATGTTTCTTTTAAGATCTTTACCAAAGTTGCGACTAATAGACTGTCTACTGTTGCCCAGAAGATCATTAGACCAACACAAACTGCTTTCCTCCCAGGAAGAAACATCATGGAGGGCGCAGTAATTCTCCATGAAACGATTCATGAACTCCACTCGAAAAAGCAAGATGGAATAATCTTTAAAATAGATTTTGAAAAGGCTTATGATAAAGTAAAATGGAACTTTTTACAACAAACCTTAGCGATGAAAGGATTCTCTCAGAAGTGGTGTTCTTGGGTACAGCAGTTTACATAGGGAGGAAATGTAAACATTAAAGTGAATGACCAAATTGGTTCCTATTTCCAGACAAAAAAAGGCCTAAGGCAAGGTGACCCAATGTCTCCAATACTATTTAATATAGTGGCAGACATGTTGGCTATACTAATTGCTAGGGCCAAGGAAGCAGGCCAGATAGAAGGGGTCATTCCTCATCTCTTCCAAGATGGTTTGTCTATTCTACAATATGCGGATGACACAGTGATCTTTATGAGCCATGATGTTGAGAATGCGGTAAACATGAAATTGATACTAAGCACGTTTGAGCAACTTTCGGGGCTCAAAATTAATTTTCATAAAAGCGAAATATTTTGTTTTGGTAAAGCAAAAGAGCATGATGTTTTCTATTCGCAGTTGTTTGGGTGTAGGGTGGGTAAGTTTCCCTTTCGGTACCTTGGTTTACCTATGCACACTAGGAAACTGAGTAATAAAGATTGGCAGTCAACAGAGAACAGAATTGAAAACAAGCTTAGTGGATGGAAAGGTAAGATGCTTTCTTTAGGAGGTCGCTTGGTCTTAATAAACTCGGTGCTCTCTAGCTTACCGATGTTTATGATGTCTTTCTTTGAACTCCCAAAAGGAGTATTAGAAAAGATCGACTGCTTTAGATCAAGATTCTACTGGCAAAGCGACCATCACAAGCGAAAATATAGACTGGCCAAATGGGAAATTATGTGCCAACCAAAAATATAGGGTGGTTTAGGCATATAAAATTTGGATTTACAAAACAAATGCCTGAAGAGTAAATGGCTCTTCAAGCTATTAAATGAGGATGGCATGTGGCAAGAATTATTGAGAAATAAATATATAAAAGATAAAACTATAGGGAGCTGTACCAAAAGGTCCACTGACTCTCACTTCTGGAAAGGACCGATGAATGTAAAAGATAGTTTCATGACTTTTGGTTCATTCAAAGTAAAAGACAGGTCACAAACTCGTTTTTGGATGGACACCTGGTTGGGAAACCAACCATTAAAAGATAAATTTCCCTCGTTGTTCAATATTGTGAGAAGAAAGCAGCATTCTGTGGCAACTATACTTGCATCAATCCCGCTGAACATTTCCTTTCGCCATAATTTAGGGGGTAGAAATCTAAAGGATTGGCATAGAATTGTTGCCTCATTATAAGATGTGAACTTGCAGGGGGAAAGGGATGTGTTTGTTTGGGCATTACATTCATCTGGTACATTTTCTGTTAAATCTATGTATGCTGCACTAATTAACAATAGGGTCAGAGTGACACAGGATTTATGGCAGATCAAAATTCCTTCAAGAATAAAAATATTCTTGTGGTATTTAAAAAGAGGTGTGATCTTAACCGAGGACAATCTTGCACGACAAAGCTGGAATGGTGATACGAAATGTTGCTTCTGTCACCATCCAGAAACTATTCAACACCTTTTTCCAATGTTATTATGCTAAGTTCTTGTGGCGTGTTGTACACTTAATGTTTGGATTATCACCCCCCTCAGTATACATGATTTATTTGTTAATTGGTCTAAGGCAGGTGGTAACATACATAATTCATTGTTATTAACTGCAGCGTTAGCTTTATGTTGGACAATCTGGTTAACAAGAAACGAAGTAGTTTTTGACAAATAGAGACCGAAAACTTTTTTGCAGGTGCTATTCAGGGAACCCATTGGCTATGGCAATGGGCAAGGCTGCAGCGGTGTAATGATCTACGGGGTCAGCTGATTCTTATTGGGCAGCATCTGGAGACATCAGCATTGCACTTCTTTAATTCCAATGAATGGTTATCGACTAGGTTTATTAGTCTTCATTAGTCAGAACTTTACTTCCCGCTTTATTTTCCTAGTGTCTACTTGTAAGCTTGTGATCCCTGTGGGTTGTGTGCTGGTCATTGTACCGAACTTTGTAATAATTGGCATGATTCTACCCTGAGGTAGATGAAGCCGGATATAAATTATCCTTTATTAAAAAAAATGAGAGCGTATGGTTTGCGGCACCGACCAGTCTGAGAATGATCCGAACCTACATCCGAACCTCTGTCGTCGTTTGGTTGAAGTCATGTCTTGAGCTCGTCCATTGGATCCGCAAACAAGCTAACAAGTTGAGCCAGTTGGTTCCGCAAAAATTTCACTGGATGGACTCGTGCGGAACCGACCAACGCTGCTTGGAACCAACTGGTAAACCAAACACGTCCTATGCCTCCAATTCCTATTTGTACAGTAAAAACAATTTATTACTTTCATCCTCGTGGTTCCTTAAAGCGACCAAATTAATCATTTCAGGCTTGGCGCTTGCTAGACAAAACCTTTTCGGTATTGGCCTTTGGCACTCAGATCGTCCCTATATTTGTAGGCAACTTTTTCTATGTGGTGACAAATTGAACAGGAGGCATTCTTCAACTTTACATGGCAAAATTAAATCTTATAAATGTTCTTTGTCCTTACCAACATCAATAATGTGACTGTTTTATTGGGAAATGAATGAATATGGCCAGTAATCATAGATGCTACCATGTAGCTTTGTTTCTCATTACTTCTTGCTGTGCCCACGTCAATACTTTATGGAGGAGCAGGATTTGAATCAACTCCGATCCTCTCAAGTCCAGTTGAACATAATATTATATAGCCATTTCGGATTACTAATATGTTAGCACCACTTTATACTATTTTAAGGAGGATGAGGACTCCAGGGTTGCAATCAACCTGGATCCTCTCAAAGTCAGTTGAACATTATCTAGTCATTTCTGATTAATAATTTGGCATTTCTAAAAAAAATTGAAAATTAATAACAGATGCCCATCTGAACAGTAAAACAGGACAGTAAAATGGTCAGACTTGTCCCAGCCACTAGTAGAGAACAGGCCTTTGATCCTCGGCTAAAATGGGCTCTAGTCCCAGAATTTTTTGCGCCCGGGATTAGAAATACCTTTAGTCCCGGTTGGTGTCTCCAACCGGGACTAAAGGTCCCTGCCCCAACGGCTACTGCGCCAGACAGAGGTGGTAGGGACCTTTAGTCCCGGTTGGAGCCACCAACCGGGACTAAAGATATACTTTTACTCCCGGTTGGGGGCTCCAACCGGGAGTAAAGGTCTACTCCCGGGCCGTGGCTGCGCCTGGGGTTGGAAAGTTACTTTTAGTCCCGGTTGGAGCCACCAGCCGGGACTAAAGGTCCCCCCTTTATATCCCGGCCGTCTCCTTCTTCCTCCCCGAGCCCGAGCTCAGCATATTTTGAAGCTCACTGCACTAGTGTTCTTGCTTCCTCCCTCCCTCCATTGTTCCTCCATCCATTATTCGATTCCTCCATCGATTTCTTCGATTCCTCCGTCGATTCTTCAGTTGTAAAGGTTACCAATCTCATACTCTCATTTTTCACTATTGTCTTATCTCATTTTGTTCACTATATATATATATGGTTCTTTATTTTGGTTTTTTTTCATTTGTAAGCAATTTGAGCTCAAAATCACTTCAAGCTTGCATATTTACATGAAATAAGGTTAAAGTAGCTAGTTGAAACATGGACCGTGTTCATCTCGGCGAAACACGTTTCTCCGCCGAAAGCGGTAACGGACGTCAAGGAGAAGCTTTGATTCTACGAGGGAGAGCGGCAACGGTCGTGGAAGACCGTGTTCCTTCCTCGTAGAATTGGAGTTCTTCCGTGGTCAAGTCACGGTGCCGTCTCGTGGAGAAATGCTCGCCGAGATGATCACATAAGCAAGGTCAACTAGTACGGATGGTTATTTATTCACATGTCACGATATCGTCGCAGTAGTCATCAATCATCGTACCCAAAGCGTAGTATATATATAAATATAAACTTAGAAAATAGTTAGAAAATTATAGAAAATCCATACTAGTTGAACTTGCGGACCGTGTTCATCTCGGCGAAAGCACGTTCTCTACCGAGCGTAACGGACGTCAAGGAGGAGCTTTGATTCTACGAGGGAGAGCGGCAGCGGTCGTGGAAGACCGTGTTCCTTCCTCGTAGAATTGGAGCTCTTTCGTGGCCAGGCACGGTGCCGTCCGGTGGAGAAAATGCTCGCCGAGATGATCACGTAAGCAAGGTCAACTAGTATGGATAATTATTTATTCACGTCCCGATATCGTCGCGATGAGTGCATTATGTGTGTACACTCCCATTCTTACGTTAATTTGCGAAATATCATGTGAATTACTTACCGCATGATAAAAGGCGATAATAACACAATGACCATTAAAAATATCATTGTTTAGAGATCTAGATAATTTTATAGTTTCTTAATTTTATTTGTTTATAAAATAAGAAATTTATAGTGTATTAAAATGAGTATAGAGAGTAGATGGCAATCGCTTACGGGTCCTCGGCCTCTCATGGGTTTCCAAAGCGACTTAGGGCGGGCCTCCCTCTCATTCCATGCGGCAAGTGTCGTGATGAGGCGAAGATTGTGATGGAGTACCGAGTGAAGAAGGAGGGTCCCAACAAGGATCGTATCTTCTACAAGTGTCCGGATCGCAATGTGAGTTATTTTATCGTATTTAATGATTATGGTTAGTTTATACCTATTTTCATGATGGTTGTGATTAAAGTTCTAATTTTTTGTTTTAATTTGATTGGGATGGCGGTGGATGATGTTCAGGCTTCTCTTTGGGAGGAAGAGTATGTTGAACTTCGTGCAAAAATATCTTACTGCAATGTGGAATCTGACGGCTAATGAGGCGGTGATCCAACCGAAGAAGCCCAAAGATGTTGCACAATCGGGGGGATCATGCATTTTAGTTGAGATTGGTCGTGAAATCCTCTCGCTCTTGAAATGTATTTTAGCTTTAGTTCTTTTAGTGGTAGTTGGGATTGTCTACATTGTAGCGATGCTTTCATAAATTTGTATCTTTTATGGTGGCACGCATGTTGTATAAATAATTAATTATGATCGAGGTTTTAATATGGTATTTATGTCATGTAATGCAGATGAGCCGTCATTGGATGTATAATGTTGATCGCCGCTCCCAAGAGTTTATTGACGGCGTGCATTTCTTTGTTACGTATGGCCGAGGCAAACAAACGCGATGGTTTCATGTGCTGCCCATGTGCCATATGTAAGAATACGGTGGAATATCCTTGCTCAAGGACTCTTCATTCACACTTGTTCAAGTCGGGTTTCATGCCAAACTATATTTGTTGGACAAAGCACGGAGAAACCGGTGTTGTAATGGAAGAAGGTGAAGAAGAACAATGGGGACGACAATGATATTATTCCCGATGGTGCGTGCTTCAATAATATCTTGCAATGGGAGAAAGAAGAAGAAGAAGAGGTAGCCGCAGAAGATGAGCCGTGATGATCTTTCTCGGGTCATTCGTGGACTTTACAAAAAGAATGTGAAAGTGAAAAGGAGAAGATCAAGTTCGAGCGGATGCTAGAAGATCACAAGAAATTGTTGTACCCAACTTGTGATGCGAGGCGAGAAAAAGTTGGGAACCACACTAAATTGCTGCAATGGAAGGCAAAGAATGGTGTATCGACAAGGGATTTGGAGAGTTACTAAAATTCAAAAGAAGATGCTTCGAAGGACAATGAATTGCCCGCCACTACCTCTGAAGCAAAACAAGTTGTACGTCCTATGGGGCTAGAAATAGAGAAGATACATGCATGTCCTAATGATCGCATCTGCACCGTGGCAAAGAGTACGAGAAATTGGATGCATGCCCGGTATGCCATGCGTCGTGGTATAAGATCAGGCGAGATGACCCTGGTGATGTTGAGGGCGAACGTCCGTGGAAGAAAATCCCTGCCAAGGTTATGTGGTATGCTCCTATAATACCACGCTTGAAACGTCTGTTCAGAAACAAAGAACATGCAAAATTGTTGCGATGGCACAAAGAAGACCGTAAGGTAGACAATATGTTGAGACACCTGGCTGATGGGTCCCGGTGGAGAGCAATCGACGAGAGAATTCTCGAGTTTGCAAATGACGCAAGAAACTTAAGGTTTGCTTTAAGTACAGATGGTATCAATCCTTTTGGAGAAGCGAGCAGTAGTCATAGCACTTGGGCTGTTACTCTAAGTATCTACAACATTCCTCCTTGGTTATGCATGAAGCGGAAGTTCATTATGATGCTGTGCTCATCCAAGGCCCGAAGCAACACGGCAATGACATCGATGTGTACGAGACCACTTATTGACGAACTTCTCATTTTGTGGAATAAAGAAGGTGTACGTGTGTGGGATGAGTACAAAGCAGAACACTTTGATCTCGCAAGCATTGTTGTTCATAACAATCAATGATTGGCCTGCTCTAAGTAATCTTTCGAGACAGTCAAACAAGGGATATAATGCATGCACACCTTTGCTTGATGATATTAGAGGTGTATTCTTGAAAAAAAATGTCGAAAGGTCGTGTACCTTGGCCATCGTCGATTTCTTCCCGCAAATCACCCCCGTAAGAAAGAAAGGCAAGCATTTTAAAGGGAAGGCGAGACCACGACCAAGCCCTCATAACCGAACCGGTGAGGATGTACTCGATATGGTCAATGATGTGAAAGTCGTCTTTGGAAAAGGACATGGAAGCCAACCTATTCCGAAGACGCTAATGGTCACGCACCCATGTGGAAGAAGTCCATATTTTGGGACCTACCCTATTGGCAAGTCACGGAGGTCCGTAGTTCGATCGACGTGATGCACTGACGAAGAATCTTTGTGTGAACACTGCTAGGCTTTATGGGTGTGTATGGAAAGCCTAAGGACACATTTGAAGCACGACAGGACTGCGTTGTTTGAGAGAAAGAGACAACCTGCATCCAGAGAAAGGCAGATGATGGACGCCATTACTTACGCCCTGCTAGCTACACTCTAAGCAAAGAGGAGAAGGAAATCATGTTTGAATGCTTAAACAACATCAAGGTACCATCTGGATTCTCCTCGAATATAAAGGGTATTATAAATGTGCAGAGAAGAAATTTCAGTAACTTAAAGTCCCATGTTGTCATGTTCTCATGACCTTAATTACTTCCAGATTGCATTAAGAGAATTCTACCTCCAAATATCGTCTAGCCACCGTGAAGCTATGTGCATTCCTCAATGCAATTTCTCAAAAGGCAATTGATCCAACTGATCTAGCTAAACTACAGAATGATGTGGTTCAATGTCTCGTCAGCTTTGAGTTGGTGTTCCCTCCTTCCTTCTTTGATATTATGACACACCTCCTAGTTCACCTAGTCAAGGAGATTTTCACTCTCGGTCCTGTGTTCCTACACAACATGTTCCCTTTAGAGAGATTCATGGGAGTCCTGAAGAAATATGTTCACAACCATGCTCGCCTAGAAGGAAGCATCGCCAAGGGCTATGGAACAGAAGAGGTCATTGAGTTCTGTGTTGACTTTATTCCCGACCTTGACTCGATTGGTGTTCCTGAATCGAGACATGAGGGGAGACTAAGCGGAAAGGGGACACTAGGGAGGAAAACATATATTGGTACGGATGATGATTATTTCAATAAAGCGCACTACAGTTCTCTGAGAACTCCTCTTTGGTAGATCCGTATATTGAGACACACAAGGATCTCTTACGATCCGAGTTTCTAGGGAAGACTGAAGCTTGGATTACGCATAAGCACATGGAAACTTTCGGCGGTTGGTTGCAAAAAAAATGTCAAGGTGATGAGAGCATCCATGAGCAACTGTATTTATTGGCTATGCAACCATCATGGCATATCGTCACATACAAAGGGTACGAGATAAATGGGAACATATTCTACATAGTAGCCCAAGATAAAAGGAGTACCAACCAAAACAGTGGTGTCCGCATAGATGCCACAGACCCGAATGGGAATAAGCAGACATATTATGGACGCATAGATGAAATATGGGAACTAGAATATGCACCTACTTTGAAGATCCCATTGTTCAAGTGCCAATGGGTCAAGGTGACCGGAGGCGGGGTAACAGTAGACAACGAGTATGGAATGACAACAGTAGACCTTAGTAATATTGGGTACAAAGACGAACCATTCGTCCTTACCAAGGATGTGAATCAGGTGTTCTATGTCAATGATATGTCTACCAAACCAAAAAGAGGGAAAAACGATAATGACTCAACCAAAGAGCCAAAGCGCCACATAGTTCTTTCAGAGAAAAGAGTCATCGTGGGAATTGAGGACAAGTTAGACATGTCAGAAGAATATGAAAAGGATGACCGAATTCCGCCCTTCAAAGTGAACAAAGACCCTAGCATCTTGGTAAATAATGAGGACACTCCATGGTTACGGGCGATCATAACCAAGGGACATACGTAAAGAAGAAGTTCCTTCTGCTTGTGCCACTTGATGATATATTGATTTAATATAGTGTGTGTTTGAGATATTATGTAATAATTGTGAATTCAGATGTTTATTATGTCATGTTTCAAATTAAATCAATGTTTGATTTGGTGGGATTTCTCTCTCAAAAAGGTAAATTAGGATACTTAGGGTGATGAAAAATTAAAATATTAACGTTAAAATGACGTGAAAACAAATTTTTCTGTCCAAAACCAATAGTTTTAATAATTTTAATTAAACACTACATTTTTGCATTAACGACATAATAAATATTAGTTACATTATGTTTTATAATTCTAACAAAAAAAAAAAAAGTTAGGTTATAGATTTTTCCTATGTGCAATAAACAAAAAGAAAATTCATATTTTTAACAAAATAATTTTATGCCTTTTATTTAATTTACTATGTATTTAACAAAAACTATTGCATTTCTATTGTATTTAACAAGACTATTGCTTAAAAGCAGTGAAGCGAAGCTGCAGCCCACCTTTACTCCGGGTGGGAATCCCACCGGGAGTAAAGGTGAATGGATGATTAAATAACCCTCAAAAAACTCTTTTACTCGGTGCGTGTTACCAACCGAGGAGTAAAAACTCTACTACTCCCGGTTGGTAACACGCATGACCGGGAGTAAAGACTTCTTACTCCCGGTTGGTGTCACGCACCGGGGAGTAAAGGGTTTTACTCCGGTTGGTGGGTGGCACCGGAGTAATTCTCTCGATATATAACCTCCAGCGCCTGGCGCAGATCGATCCGCTCGTCTTCTTCCTCGTCGAACACCGCCGCCCTCTTCTTCCTCGCGCCGCCTCCACCGCGTCCGTTCGCCTTCCGTGACACCGGTGCCGCCCTCTTCTTCCTCGTGCGGCCTCCACTGCGCGCGCCCATGCCCCTCCTCCGCGTGACCCGTGGCCCTCCACCGCGCCCTCCTCCGTGCCCGAGGCCCCTCCACCACGCCCGTGGCCCCACCGCGCCATCCGTGACACCGGCGCCGCCCTCTTCTTCCTCGTGCGGCCTCCATGCGGCGCGTGTGCCCTCCTCCTGTGACCGTGGCCCTCCACCACGCCCTCCTCCGCGCCCGAGGCCCCCCCACCGCGCCCGAGGCCCTCCACTGCCGAGCTCGAGGTGATATGTTCGTCGATGTCTTTGTACATTCACCCGAGCCCTCCACTGCCGAATTATAGATCACGTCGAAAACTACGTAAAACTTTGGTGGAAGCCATGTCAACGCTCGAGGTCGATTGAAAATTCCAAATTTTAAATCACAAAATCTAGGAACCGAAAATGAATATTTGGAACTCTATATATGCAAATGAAGCGAGGAACTCTATATATTTGGAACTCTATATATGCAAATGCGAGGAGGCGAAAATGAATATTTGAATCACAAAATCATGACAAGTTTAATTAAGGACCACCAATATGAAATTACTTTAGAAATTAATTAGATCGATGTAAATCCATGGCTTGTATAATAAACACGCTATATATTATTTGGAAACCATTGTCGTTGTCACTAAAGTTGAAAATGATCCGACCAATCAACCGCCATATATTCATCACTATATGATATGCCATTATTCCAAGATGCGTTTCAATAGAAGAATTTTTTCTATCTTCATAGATCAATGTTTGTTAACGAAATTTTATCCAAATATATTCATGTAGGGTCTTTTTTTTGAAGGATTTGTTGAAGGATATATAATGGTCAAATAGGAACTCAATTTTGATACCCATTTTGTAAACTAAGCGTTTTTTAGTTTATAAAAAATATCACATGTGATGATGTAAGCAGTTTTGGTTGGACTTGCATGCATGGCTACAGACAAATGAAGGAAAACTTCAACGTTTCTTCATTTGTGAACTTTGAATATCTGAGATATAATATATTAATGTTGCTAAAGTAATATGATGAATGACACATATACTTACATTTCATAATGACTTATACGTTTCTCATATGATGAATGACTACATGGTTCACATGGTACATAGGATCACAACATCACGCACCGACACCGCCCCGGCCCGCCTCACGTCGTCATCGTCGTCAGCACGCCGGCCCGCCTCACGTCGTCGTCGTCAGCACACCGGCCACCGCGCCGACACGTATATATACATCATTTGTATTCATATGCATGTATATATATCGTCATGAGCACCGCCGCCCTCGTTAAATCCATGCGTTTTATGTATACGGCGAGCACCGCCGCCCTCGTTCACCCATGTGTACTGAGACATATATATGGCGGAGTGGAGCACCACCACTCTTGTCACACCGCCCTTTCTCGTGGCCTAGTTGATCAACATTCGTATTATCGTTATCGTTAATGCTAAACAATCACACCGAGTATAACCGCTATTGTTGATGTACTATATATTGGTTTTGTTTTTTGAAGCTAGATGGGCCGACCGAGAAACATGGATGAGGAGGAGTTGATGATGAATTTGATCAACACTGGCACTCAAGTTGCCGGCGATGATGGTGCTAAAAATAACGTGCAAGAGGATGCAGATGACGGGAGTCAGTACTTAGCTCTTGAACAAAATGAGCAACAACAGATTGGCCAAGTATATATTTTTTATTATTAGCTATATATATTATCATATGTCTTTATGTGTGCTCATGACATTAAAAATAATGTTTATGTTTTGTAGCCCTCTGGATTGACATCAACAACTACAACGAAGAGTAAAAATGTTCGAGGTCCCAAAAAGCCATTGGAGGGCCGCTTCATCATCTCGGAGTTCAATGTGGATACAGGAGAACCGGGGGGGCCGAATAAAATGAAATTTGTGCACCACTGTGGTTACCTTGTACGGGACCGGCTCCCGATTAGTACCCATGAATGGAAGAAGAAGACCAATGCTCCTCATATCAGTTTTGTCTCCGATCGTGACAAGGCGTTAATTTGGAATGATGTCTTGGTACATTTCACGCTCCAAACAGATGGTTATGATGATATAATAGATGGTGATGAATTGAAGGAGCGAGTTAGGGATTGGGCAATGAAGAAGATGGCCACCTAGTTTCAGACTTGGAAGAAACACCTATACACGACGTATGTCAAGAAGAACATAGCACCAGATTTTACTGTCCCAGGCCCGATCTCAAAGCAGAGGCCCTATTGGGATGAGTTTGTACAGTACAAGACTTCGGAAGAGGGTGTGAGTCGGGTGATAAAGAACCAACGTAATGCCCAACAGAAGACATACCACCATACCTTGGGATCAGGTGGCTACCCAACTGCCATTAAGAAGTGGAACAAAATGGAAGCAGACCTTCTTGCTAAGGGTATCAGACCAGAATCACTCGAGTGGGGAGAACGTGCAAAGAATTGGTTTTTCGGTCATGGGGGAACACTAGACTAGGAGACAGGGAAGTGCGTTTATGGCGCAAGACTACAAGAAGCAGCAGAAAGATTGTTTTGTGCTCAGAGAGCTACTGCTAGTGGTGCGTTCAGGCCCAAGAGAGGGAAGGATGAGCTGACATACGCCATCGGGACTGTTGAACATGGTGGCCGAACTAGAGGCAAAGGAAGTGTCTCGTGGGAGCATGGATTCCCTCAGGACAGACCTTCTTATAGAAGTCGCCAGAGAAAGAAGGAAGAAGAGGCAGAGCGGCTCCAGAGATTGGAGGAAGCGGTGCGTGAAGCACAGGAGCGGGAAAAAAACCTTGAAGCGAGAATGCAGGAGGAAATCAGAAGGCAAGTGCAAATAGCAGTGAGTGCAAGTAAGCAGGCATCAGAGCCAGAAATCAACATTAGCCAATCTGTTCAGTTGAAAAGCAGCTGCGCTTCCACGGAGATACCAAATCAAGGGGACACAGGACTGCGGTTCCCTGTGGATGACGTCACTGAACCTTGTACAACGTGTGAGCTACACATTCCGAAGGAGAATTCTACAATCAAGGTGGCTATCGGTCTTGTTAATCCTATCGACCGAACCAAGACACCAAGGATTCATGGGAATATAATCCAAGAAGGATATGCTACCATCTCGGTAGATAAAGCTGAAAAAGGGTTTAGTGATTTGCCTCTTGACATTCTAGAGGTGATGGCGAGAAGACTCTAGGAGAAGCGGAAAAGACATTCATTCTATGGCATAAGCGCTACATCATCATTCGGGGATGTCGGCTCCACCTCCCTCTGAACTACCTCACCATAGGTGCGTGCGGATGAAAACACTACATCATTAATTTGTATTGGCTTAAATAATTAACAATCTGCTCATAATAATATGTCATTCATTTTTTTTTTTGTAGCAGATCCTCCCCAACCTAAATCCAATTGTTCAATCGCTTGAGATCATCATAGTGCTCAAGACGATGACATTATGTTGGAAGACGAGGCTGCATCTACACCATCTCCAAGGAGGTCTCCAACGCCGCAGCCCGCCACCTCCAAGGAGGTCTCCAACGCCGCCGCCAACACCTCCAAGGAGGTCTCCAACGCCTCCCGCCCCGCCTACCAAGAAGCCTAGCAAGAGGCCAACCTCTCAAACGAAGAACTAGTCCCCCTTTGCAAAGAAAGCCACCGTGAAACCAAGGGCTATTCCCAAAATAATATCTGAAGAGAAGGAAGAAGGAACTGATGCATATAAAAAAGACATGTCTAGATTCTATGACAAACTTAAAATGAATCAAGAAGCAAGGAGAAACCCAGAGAAACCGTACTTCTTCGTAGCTCCAGATATTCTAAGAAAAAAGGTGACTTCTTACCAGCAACAACAGCGGGAATCTCGTAAGCCGTCCAAATCAACGTTATCGGACTATGACCGCACTCTCACCAAGTCAATTGAGGTGCACAGAGAAAAAGAAGCGGGCGAGGGAAAGGCATTGCCCAACTCGGACAACAAGCGCACCAATCAATCCCCCCGCTAGTTGTTGGTAATGAATATGGTTCGAATTTAGGATTAATGCATCAGGCAAACATACCTCCGGATGTCGATTTGGATCACCTTGGTGAATTTCTTGATGAGACTGGTCTCGACCTTTACCAGATGTTTGGTGATGGAAACATTGAGAGTCTTGGCGGAGGTTGATATTTGGAAGAAAAAATTTGTACTAGGGCGAGTCTATACAACCCTCAAGCCTTATCGATCGAGGGACTTAAATGTACCGCTAAACAAGTGGTACATGCAAAGGCGTCTACCGATGGAGAGACTTCTGCGTTGGTGTCGTAATTAGAGGCGAACATTGGTTCCGTGGCGATGATGTTATGTATGTTGACTTTGCAGAATTTCATCAACTATGTCACCTGACCTCTCTGGACAAAGTTATCATTAGCTGATATTGCCTGTAAGTAATAATTCTTTCGATCTATTATTAAACTCATCATATGTGTGTATATGCATATAAATTATCCTAACAAGTACTATATATATGCAGATTTACAATGACAGAGCTCAGAAAGGAAGGCTGCAATGAAATTGGTTTTGTTGATCCCCATATAGTATTCGAAGACCCAATTACTCCAAAGACTAATTGGAAGTCTGAGTCAGAGAGTAACCTCATGAACTTCTTAGTGAACCAACGCCACAAGAAGGATATACTCTTTCCCTATAACTTCAAGTGAGTGTTAATCATGTCGATCATATCCTTAATGGCTCATATGTTGATTCTAGTTAATTAATGAGTGTTATGCGTTATATCCTATAAACACATGCAGCAATCACTGGATATTGATGGACATCGATCTGGTGAAAAGTCACTTGATAATCTATGACTCGATGAGAAAACCACAACAAGACTACCAAGATATGATAGATATTATCCAGAGGTAATTTCGGGATCTCTAGCAACTATATATACACACAAACATGATGATTAACTATATCTGATGACGTGGCAAATTTTTTATTGGGCAGTGTTTGGAAAACCTTTATTGAGAAGCAACACATGGAAAAATGCAAAGCGCCCTTTGAATGTAATCCCTTTGAAAGTAAGTCCCCGAATCGCATCATCTTTATTAATTCAACATATAGCTTTCACCGGATCACAGATTGGATGACAAATCTTTTCTCTCGAAGTAAAGTGGTGTCTAAGGCGAGAACAGAGGAACAACTACGTGGTTACTATGTTTGCAAGTTTATCAAGGTGCTCTCCCAAAGAACTCCTCTGAGAGAGACTCAAAGTACATTAAAATACACTATATATTCATTTAATTATTATTATTGATTGTGTTACTATGTCTTTATATATATATATATATGTACATATATTAATTTATTTTCCTTTAATTCAAACCTGTAGACTCGATGGTTGGAGGAAAAGGTCATACGGTAAGACCAAATCAAAGCAATTCAAGAGTCTATAGCCGGATTTTTTAATGAGCAGGTCATCGATTCCAAGGGCGAGTTCTACTTCGACTCAATACTGCCATTGAAGCCAAGCTAGAGGATGAGAGGAAACTTGTTATGTCACAACAACTGTAATGCAATCTTTTGTAATATATGCACATGAAATAATATAATGTAAAATACACATATGCATGCATGCATGTAAATATATATATGATGCATGCATTCATATATATATATATATATATATATATATATATATATATATTTCTATGCTTGAATTGTGTGATTTAATACGTTCATTGTGCTTGAACCGAAACATACTATATGCGCGTATAAATGTATAATTAGCAGCGTACAATACGACTTCGAAAACCTATTTTGAAAAGAAAACAAAAAAATGAAAAGAAAAGAAAAAAAAAACCTTTAGTCCCGGTTCGTATTACCAACCGGGACTAAAGGTGCCGGCCATCGTGGCATGTCAGGAGGCACCTTTAGTCCCGGTTGGTGTTACCCACCAGGACTAAAGGTCCTCCTTTAGTCCCGGTTCCTGACCCGGGACTAAAGGACCTCCCCTTTAGTCCCGGATGCTTGCTCCCGGGTGGGGAACCGGGACTAGAGGGGGTTCCCCACCGGGAGTAAAGCTCGGTTCTCTACCAGTGAGCAATGGACACCTGGAACACTCACCTACTCAGCACATCAGAAACACGAAATGGACATGAGAAAAAGTTTTTGGTTTTGCTTACAACTGAAAGAAGCAGCCGATGGGAGCGCTTCTCATGCTGCACACTAGCCCAGGTAGTTTGTCCCAATGGGCCACGACCCATGCACACCGTGTGCCCCGTTCAGGCGAGCATATATACACAGGGTCCACACAATCAGTGAGCTCGTGGATGCCTGCATACATGCTTGCACAAACCCAAACAGAAAAATACATCGATCTGCTGGTGTTTAGCGCCATGCAAACAAGCACAATTTCCCTTTATCTGGTGCGTATGTGGTATGGCGGTTTCATCCAAGGATGGGGATCTGAGATGCTTTCACTTGTATTCATGGGCCCACACTTCACTCTATAAATAGGAGCCCTCACTCTGACTTGAAACCATATCACACACACAACACTCAAAAGTGGATATATTATTTAAATCGTTATCAAACAGAGACTCAAAAGTTTGGTATGCTGCAACACAAATGTATGGCTAGACAGAGCCGTGAAGCTTCTGGTACAATCCTACTCATCCAGGGAGATGATGAATGACCATTGTTTGCAGCCCTCTTCGTTCGTTGCAAGTCGTAGTGACACTGGAAGGTGCTGGCACCATTGTCACACCCACCAAGACAGGATGGTAGAGTGCAGGCTGCAAGCTTGTGCTGTATTGACCATCTGAAAAACCAAGTTTGGCTACAATTCCTTATGACTCACATTTCTATTTGTGCGCAGTCAGAGTTTACCTCACGAAACTGTTAGATTAGTTGCTGAACGAAGGACCAAACTTTTTCACGGCCCTTCGAGCTTATCGCACAACCTTCATAACAACTTTCACACTTGGCGCCAGGTTTATAGCCAACAATTTAGATATCGGCCAGCCTTCAGCTAACTTTTTAAACATGAGGAATTCTTCAAGTAGGTGGCCAAATCAGAAATTCATTTTTCTGTGTACTTCTAGCAATCAAAGTGTAACAATAATGTTGCGGCAGTTTCACTACAACATAACTATTTTTTAGAGGTGCTCACATTTGTTTTATACAGTCGTTTTTCCCAACAGAATTCAGACAGCAAGCGGATCTAGAAATAATTTCTTGAGGTGGGTATTTATAGAGGTAGGTGTTGGTGTTCTTGGACGCTTATAGAAATCGTTTCCTAAAAGCAGTCGGTAACATGCATGGCCTGCGTCTAACCATCATTTTCCAGAAATTGACAAAATATAGAATATTTTTAAATCACTAGATAATAAGGGAACTATTGGATCTCCAAGGCCATGCAAGTCGCAAATAATATTGTTTCATGGAAAATACATGCACATGTGGCCTTAGCATTCAAACTTCTGCTATATATACCACTATAGCACAGAGTCAATCTGACTAAGGGTCTATTTGTTTCAGCTTTTATCTTCCTTTTGCCAACCAAAAGACAGAAGCTGAAACAAACAAGCTCAAAAGTTAGCATGTAAGAAAATGAACTAAAAGTGGAAAAGCATGTTCTGAGCTGCCTTTCTCATTTCTAGTGTGCTGAGAAGCTAAAAATTTATCATGAAACTAATAGCAAAAAACCAACAGCTAGAAGCTAAAAGCTCAAAAGTTAACTGAGCCAAAAGCCCAAAAGCTACATCGCAAACAAACAGGCTGTAAGTGTAGGATGGAATCATTTTATATTAACTTCTACCAATCTCATATTAAATATTTTAGCCTCTAAATGATTTCTAATGGAAAGTTTCTAACATATAAAATTTTAGGTCTCGTTGAGCACTACAACTTTGGCAGAAGCATCTCTCCATTTGAGATATGGTGTGAAAAATCTAAGAACATAAAATATATTTTTGGGACAACAAATAATTTCAAATGCAAAAGTCGTCAATCACTAAGTTATAGATCTTTTTGAGCTTAAGAATATTGACATGAAGTTGTTTTTTTTATCTTACTTCATTTGGAACGTTATGAATTTTATGCTGCACTTAGTTTTAGAGACTGGCGGGCCATAGCTCAAAATCGCTTGCCACTTGAAAATCACTTGCCACTTAGTTACGAAGAAACTAGAAACACGAACTGACTCTAAATTTATTTGTAGAGGCGGTCTATCTCTGGTACTATTTTTATATATGCGGTTTGTGGTCCAAATGGCGGCTAGTGAAAAACGAGACGCCTGTAAACTAAAAAATCGACTATATAGTAGTGTTGCCATGAATTCAAATAGTTATCATGGAAATGGTTGCGGGACACTCTACTTTTTTACTTTGCTCTAGGTACACTGTGCAGTGTCATACAACGAGGAAATTAGTGTCCCACGACAAAGAAAATATATTTCAGTGTCCCACATCAAGTCCACGAAGGTGGAGTGTCCCACAACTAAATTTTCCATTCAGATATACACTTTTTGAAGCCTTTTGGAGGACCAGAGTAGTAATTTCAGTTTATTATTTTAGCCTTTCAAAACGTTCATTCAGATAATAACTAATAAATGACACTGGTCCGAACATGTTGTATTCCCCGTTTTAAAAGAGGTTGTTGCACTGTCTGTGCTGCGGGATACTGGGCTTCGTAAGATGCTCATAAGTTATCTCAATATATTATATCGGAAAAAGGACTCATTCCAACGTTCATGATCACTGATAATCAAATATGGGGAATATATATATAGAGAGAGAGCTAATGAGAAATATGCATTGCCAGAATTGGTCATGATCAGCACAGTCACTATATTGGAAAGTATGCTTGCTCTATCTAATAGCCCAACTACGATGTAAGGTGCACCTTCTACATGCAGTTAATGCAAATCCCTTGTACCACTATTAAACAGAGACTCCACTGCAACAGATCAACGTATGCCTAGAGGCACAGGCATGAAGCTTCTAGCACAATATAGTACACATCCACAGAGATGATGATGAACGACCATTGTTGCGCAATACAGTACACATCCAGGGAGATGACGATGAACGACCATTCCTAGGGATACTGAACGGCGCTGGCACCAATGTGATACCCTCCACACACCAAGACCGGCTGGTAGAGTGCAGGCACTGTTGTACTCTATAGACATGGACAGCATCTATTGAAATCAAAGTTTCGTTTCAATTCCTTATGACTCCCATTTCTATTTGTGTGCAGTCAGAGTTTATGTACTGCACACGAAACTATTAGATTGGTTACTGAATGAAGGACCAAACTTTCACACTTGGCGCCAGGTTCTATAGCCAACCTTTTTGGCTTTTTTCATATCGGCCGGCCTCCAGCTGAGTTCCCAATTTATATAGCCTGCTTTTGCCGTCGTCAACCTAACTCTTTAAATATGAGTAACTCTTCAAGTACATGGCCAAATCAGAACTTTCATGTTCTGTGTCCTTCAACTATCTGTGTGACAATAATGACGCGGCGATTTCACTACTACGTACTCCCTCCATCTGGTAAAGGACGCAATTTTAGGAACAGAGGCATGTCCAACAAAGAATGCAATTTTAGACCTACATAGGGCTACAGGCTAGCACTTGTGGGACCCACTGAGGATAGAAAATCAGCTCCTCATGAATGCACCACTGGCTCCATCGTCCAGACAACAGCGTATGAACAAAAAAAATAGAGAAACCTTATATACCAAGAGGTCAAGAGCCTGGGACCTTTCTCAAGGTGCTGTCACCACCACCAACACCCCACGAAGACCGAAGATGCCGTGTGGGATGACCTTCCGGCCGATGCCACGGCCCCAGGAGAGGACGCACACGAGGTGAAGCAGCAAGCACATCTCTGAGTCCAACCACATCGCCATGCCTCTATCATGCCCGTCTCCCGGCAAGCTCCGCCATGGCCGCTCAAAGCAGTGACCTCCCGGCGAGCTCCGCCAAGGCCGCGCGAGCAGCAAGCTCCGTACCGCGAGCTGGCAGTGGAGTAGATACGTGCTTTCACCGCTAGGCCGGCCTAGATGCTTGCACCAGGCACGGGTGCGCAGACATCACCGCCCTCCAGAACCTGCCGCGCCCCACCAAGCCGCCGCCTTGAGAGATATCGATGGGCGCCACTGCCGCCATTGCAGGGTGAAGCGACGCGGATCCACAGCTGCGTGCAATGTCTCCAGCGCCCTCTCGAAGACGCCAGCGTCCCCACCCTGCCACACCACTTCAAGACGCCGGTGTGGCGAGTCTCCGGGCTGCGCCGAACCCCCAACGTGGACGAACGATGATGGTGCTGTCAGCCTCAGCAATGGCCACGCGGGTGAGTATGGCGGCATGCACGAGATGAGGTGACGGGCGGCCTGCGCAAGAGCGGTATGGCTGGGGAGGGACTGTGAAGGCCTTGATCCGCATGAGTAGTGTGTATGGAGATAGGGAAAGTAGGGTAGATACGTAATTTCACTTGGTCTCGACCTTCGTCTTGGTAGTGTAGAATGCATTCTTAACTGGATGGAAGGAATAACTATTCTGTAGGGGTGCCCAGATTTGTTTTGTACATGTCGTTTTCTCCAACTGTATTTATACATCAACCAGCTCAAGAAAATGATTTCTTGAGGCTGTATAGCGAGGCAGTTGTTAGTGTTCTTGGGCGCCTATAGAAATCAAATTTTAAAAGCAGTCGTAATGTGGCCCGCATCTAAAATCATTTTCCGTGAATTGACTTAAAGCATAGATTATTTTTTTAGTCACTAGATTATAAGTGAACTAGTTGTTCAAGCGAAGTAGTTCGAGTGTGTCGGAGCTCCACACCTGTCTTCTGGAGTTTGTTACTCAGTCTCTTGTGTAATATACTTCCTCCATTTAGTAAAACGATGCATTGTAGAGAATCTAGAACCGATTAAGAAATAATACAAAAGATGTACGTGCCCTTTCCTAATCAAATGCTATCTTGAGCATGACTAACGGAGGTCGGTCGATAAATGACAAATATATATACATAATTTGCGTGACTATTTAATGTTAAACAGCTCCTTGTTCCTTAAAATTTCAAATATTTATAGATACAATTTTTTAATGCTAGAATACACTACATTATAGGACGAACGAAGTAGATGTTAAAATTCATTCGGATTGGGATCTTGATTAGCTTTGTAGAAACAGTGGTCGGCCAAGGTCTTAAGCGCCTCTCCTGAGGCTGCCTTTGATCGGTAGGTATTTTGGGTATTGAATAGATTAGGACAAAAGGGTCACCCTATCTTATATAAGGCCCACTAAAGGCATGATTAAGGGTCGTAATATATAAGGCCCCTCAGTACTTGATCTCAGGCCCTAGATAATTAACAACAGGGTTCTTGTACTACGTCGCGAGCTTGCTGTCTTGGATCATTTCAGTTCTCACTTCATCCACAATCTCATTGCACTGCTACGACCTTTACTTCAACTCCTCTCCAATATGGCCCACAGCTTGACACACACACATCCCAGAACAATAACACGTGCGTTGAGCACTGATGCTTTCTCGCTTGAGCAAGGCACTATGCTAGAAATGCTAATTAGTGACGTGGCCAGAGGGTCATTAGAGACACGCAAAAAACACGTCACTTACATTGCATTTGTGATATGAATATATTAGTATAGCAGCGATGCATACAGACAAGGTCACAAGACGCGTCACTGATGTGAGATAGAACAACGCGTACTCAGAAGACGCGTCACTGATGTGAGATAGAAGCGACGCTTACTCAGAAGACGCGTCACTGATGTGAGATAGAAGCGACGTGCATTGAGAAAACGGGTCACTGATGACCCTTCAATAGTGACGCATATAGACAAAACACGTCTCTGATAACAATTTACAAAAACAAAAAAACGAATCTAGATCCACAGTGTACATTTCTGAACCCCATGTTTCACAATATGGTACAGTTCACACTCAGTACAGTTCACACTTCTCAGTACACAGTAAGTTCTCATGATCAAAATACATAACAGTGTTAAACTGTAAGTGATTACATAGAGTATCCACTAGAACTATGAAAATGTGACGGTTGCTTTATGGAATAAATGGCAATACATATACCTCCTAGCTACTTGCTTTCCTCATCTTGACGTAGGCCAACTGCTCCCAGGCTACAACAAAACAGCAGATAGTTAATGAAAGACATAAATGTAAGAAATGTCATTCTGCTAAATTTCAACAAAACAGCCGGTAGTTAGTCTAGAGGTGCATAGCATACATAGTGGATGATCTCCAGTGGCAAATATACTTCCTAGTATGTAACCTACCATCAATGAATATGAAAATAGCACCTTCAGTAGTATTATCGCTATGACAGCCCAACTATGATTGTGATTCAGAAGTTTTGGTGCTCAGTAAGAGGAGCAACTTAACATTGAGCATATACGGAAGAAGGAAGCAATCACTAGCAGATTAAAGGGTTGTGCATAACACTATAATATGATAGTTACCATTCATGACAACCCCAGCAATTTATCTATCACATGGTTTTAGTAATTGGAATTTTACAGGTTGAAAAATAGACCAACGGCAAAACTAGTTAAACTAAATATCCACACACAAAGAACCAAATAATGGAGACAAAAGGTTAGTGCAAAATTTATTTATTTCCATTATAAATTGTATGTAGCACCCGGTTTTAAGAACAAAATCAGATACACACCATATGTGAGACCAGGAAGTCAAATTTCACATATAGCTATAAATAAGGGTAATATCATAAGACAATGCTTATTACATAGCGTATTAGTATAAAGAATACAACCTCAGAGTATAAACAACAGAAAGACAACTTTGAGCTTCAGGTGAAGACTCCACTTCCACAGGGACAACTGACTGGTTGATCACAAGCCTAATTCCTCCAAACTCTAGCAATCTGGTACCTATCCGGGATTTTTATTCAAATAATTGAAAAATAAAGCAAGCGTAAGTACATGTCGTACTCAACAAATATAACATGGGGTTCATGAGGCTCAAAAGACTGACACTGGTTCAACTACGATTAGCTTTTAACGAGTCATGATTTTAGCAATTGAGTAGCAACAAGTTTATCAAAAGCCCATGTAAACATATGATCAGGTAAACATAAATAATGAATAGCATTAACAATAATCATTAGTGAGCATCTTTATCATCAGTATCATCAGTGTTCATCATCTATTCCGTAAGGGTTCCAAGGTCGCTCGTGACAGTGAGCATGGCTGATATACCAATTTTACACTCTGTAGAGGTTGTACACTTTCACTGTGAGTCATGATTTACCCTTTCGCCCGAGGTGATCAAACTCTTGACCCACTACTAAGGAAGGTTGGTAGGGTTCACTATGAAGCCTTTCAAAGGTTCGTCTAACAAGTTAGGGCCATTAGATTCACTCGGTAAATAGATATAGGAACCCCCTGTCGAATGGCACAATTCCATCAGGACTGTACACATAAGAGTAGAGGCCGTCCTATACCCAATTCGTCAAGCCATTCTTACATCAATAAAGGTAACCTCTAACAAGCTAGAAAAGGTCCTCATACTGAGCTAAAGCCAGAGCCATGTAGCCCTCACAGTTGTACTGTAAGTCCTGGATGATCACTTACAGATAAGTCCTTAGGGAGAGAAATCTAGAGCACCACAAAAACAACCCAATGCTCTAGCCCCCTGGTTCCATGTTGCTAAAAAGCATCTTTTAATGTTTATTGCATATACCATTAGTCAAGTTACAAGATCATTGTCTTTAATTGAGCACTAGCATCATACTGCCCAATGCAATACCCCGTAGGTAACAAGGTACAAGGTAACAAAGTACTAGAAAATCCTTAGTGGCAAGGTAAACACATGCAGTATGAATTAAATGATTAAAGGTATATAGAACAACAAGGAAAATCCCATGCTATACTTGCCTTAAATTCAGATCCTTCTTCTAGTCCAAACCTTCAATAGAACTCCTTGATCAACCCGTAAAGCTCACCGACTAGACATGATCATAAAGCACCACACAAGCATCCATGCAATCATACACAAAGCAAACAATAAATCCAAATTAGAACAGTACACCAAACATAAAATCAAGATGAAATATTTGTAAAATGAATCTACGTCTCGCTACAAACACACATACGTGAAAAGCACGCTAATCGGAGCTACGGTTGAAAAGATACCAGTACCTAGGGATCTACTTATAAAAGAAAATATAAAACTATTAGCTTCATGTGTTTTAACTATATAAAAACATATATAAGATATTTTATAGATAATATAAATTAAATCAAATTTAGGTTTGAATTATAATACTAAAGTAAAACAAATCATATTTTATTTATCAAACCTAGTCGCATAATTATTATTCAAGTTAGAGCTTAAACCATGAAATTCTAGAGTAATTAACATAGTAAAAATTATTACTAACGCGTAGATTACGTCGTTACGAATCCAACGCAACTTGAACGGGTCAAAATGGGGCTAAAACATAGAAGATATGAATTAAACAAGATTTCCTTTAATAAAATAATAGATTAAATCTACCCTCGAATTTTAAAAGTTGAAAACATATCTAACAGTAGTATGAACATGTAGATTATGAAATGACGAACCTAATGCAAGTTGAACGGGTCAAATCAAAGTTAAAACAGGGAAAATATGGCCTACAAAAGGTAGTGGCAATTTTATAAATAGATGAAACTTAATTTTCGAATTAAAATAAATAAAATCTGAGATTTAAATCTGTAACGTCCCGCCTCCACGAGGCCAGGCCCGCTTACATCTGATAGCTTTCCTAGGACATAGACTGCCCTCACAGACCAACACCAGTCTTTTCTACGCACTTTGTCCTCACTCATGCGTCCCCGGGAAGAACTTCTCGATCGGTCACCCATCGCTCCAGGCCAAGCACGCTTAACCTTGGAGTTCTTAAGAGATGGGCTTATAGAAAAGAAGTTGCAACTTGTTGGTACGAGTATCCTATTAATCCTATTAAGCCCTGAGCCGGGGTGTTACATCCTCACCCCCTTAGGAGACCGACGTCCTCGTCGGTCAACCCCAGGCCAGGAACGTCCCCTCTTGGCCACGTCCGTGTGTCCAGTGTCAGCGCATATGCCATGCTGGGTCACCACTCTGGGTCCACACCAGTCATGCGCACCATGCCTACGCAACTGACACACGCGCCCGTGAAACCGCAAGGGTCGTCTCTGATACCATTCTGTAATGTCCCGCCTCCTCGATGCCAGGCCCGCTTATATCTGATAGCTTTCCTAGGATATAGACTGCCCTCACAGACCAACACCAGACTTTTCTACGCACTTTGTCCTCACTCATGCGCCCCCGGGAAGAACTTCCCGGTCGGTCACCCATCGCTCTAGGCCAAGCACGCTTAACCTTGGAGTTCTTAAGAGATGGGCTTCTAGAAAAGAAGTTGCAACTTGTTGGTACGAGTATCCTATTAATCCTATTAAGCCCTGAGCCGGGGTGTTACAAAATCTGGCCGAGGACCTTGGGTAGGATAAAGAAGAAAGACATGGGCTACTTTGGAAGAAACTAAGGACGATGGGTTCAAATATCTAAAACCATAGGGACTCTTTAGCAAAATAGCAGACAAAGGGGTATCCTCTATTTGGGATCGTTGGATGAAAGATGGACGGCTGTGAGCGAAAGGGGAAGATGAGGTCACCGGCGTTGACAGGGACGACGACGCCATGGCCGGGAAAGCCGGGACCTTGCCGACGTTATTGAACTAGGGCCTACGGGCCTTGGTTTGGCTCGAGAAAAGTACAGAGAGCTAAGAGGAGACGATGGCGAACCCAACTAGGCAACTTACAGTGGCGTGGAGCAAAGGGAAGCGGCGCGTGTAACACCCTCGGTGTTACACTGTAAATTTTTGCTGAAACACTGCATGGGCATCATGTTGATGTGATAGTGTATGTAAAATAGTGTGTAAATCAATTTCTGTAACTCAAAACGACTAATGGAAAAGCGAAATGAAAGTTACATTTCATAGTCAAGTTATATTACTTAGGGTTTTAAATCAATTTTTACTAAGCGAAAATGCTGTAGAACGTATATACGGAATTTTAGTAAAGTTAGAAGTACAAACCGTGTAGGTGACGATGAAATACTTGAGGTCGCGAAAGGAATTCACTAGCTAGTATACCAAATAGCTTGGAAATCGAATTTGACGTGAATTCGATCGAGACTTAGTCAAATTTCCTAAGTCGGAAAACGGTTTAACAAGGCCAAGTTTGGCAATTTTTGTAGAGCAATTAGGGTAAGGGGTGGTGTGGTTTCATGGCTGCTTTTAGTAGCTTGATGTGCCCTCTTGAGAATGGTATAGGTGGATTGGTGAGTAGATCAATGTTTTAGGGTTTTTCGAATGCTTTAAAAATCATGCGCACAATGTTCCCAAATGATTCATCGCGTTGACGCAGTCACCGTGTCCCTGTGCCAGTCCCAGCTGGTCATGGTGGCTAGCTACTAGGCGTGCAGCTGCTCCTCCGCCACTGCCACGACGTGCGCTGCTATCCACGTCGCTGCCAGTGCCTTGGGACCACCTGCGTCACTCCGTGTTGGCTCTGCTCTGCCAGTCGCCATCACCGGTCCGCTCGGGTACAGTGGTGATTCCAGGGCCACAACCATCATCACCAGCACGCATGTTTCCTCTATGTTGTGTTGTCACTTCGCGTGCACCCACGCTGCTTGCATCGCATCGCCACTGCCGTTGCCTCGCGCATCTACGGCACCGGCACATGGCCGTGTCACCATCGACTTCCCAATTAAGGCGCTGTGGCCACGCGAGCCAAGTCGACTCCATACGCGCACGTGTAGCCTCCTGTGGGTGACCTTGTCCTCTTCTATTGAGTGGCAAGCGCCACGCTGCGCTCCCCGGCCATCTCCGCCTTTAATGGCGTCGCGCCGGAGTCACTAAGCCACGCCAAGGCCAGCTCACAGCACCGGTCTAATCCAAGCAACTGAGTGTGCTAGGCAGTTGAGTGGGAACCTAGCTACATGCCAAGCCCGCCCTTGGTCGCAGCCGTGCATCGTAGAGCTCTAATTTGGAGTCTTCTCTCCCATAGGCCATCTTAAGGCCGAACGGCGGCGCTCACCGAATTCACCACGCACCGTCCACCTCCATTCAATTCATTGGCACTGTGTCTTCGCCCTGTTCCCGTCCATCCCATGCGCACCCCATTTCCACCAGCACTGCCTTCTCGGCGCCGTTGGCTCGGTCGTGCCACCGCCGCCGTCACAAAGCTTGCCGTGTGCGCGTGGCCGGACGCACCCGGTCCGTCCCCGGTCAAGCCACCACATCTAGAGGTCTGCCGTTGTGGAGGGAGCTCAGGACCACATCTCCGTTCATCGCTTCGTTTTCCACCGCTTTGAGTTTGCGTCTAGGTGAGCATCGGCTCGCTATTGGGGGTGGGGAGGGGTTGGTCTGGCCGGCGTAACCGCCCTGTGCCAGCGCCACCGGGGCAGTGCGCGCATGGGTGCCCAGAGGACCCGGCCGTGGTAAAGAAGGAAAGGGGGAGGGGTGTATTTGTAAAATAGCTAACTGAAGGAATAGTGTTGTGGACCCCGGTTGGATTTGGTATTAGCGCGAGGACGTTTTAGCAAATGTACTGGCGCGCGCGGGCCTCCCCATCGTGGGCCGTCATCGCGCTATTGGGCAGCGCCCGCGTGGGCCGCACTGGTGGGTCACGTGCGCGCGTGCGATGCGCGGGAGTGGGCCACACTGCTCGCTCACGGGGCGCATGGTGGATTTAGTTTTCCTTTTTCCAGTGAATTAATAAATGTTTATTCAATTTAGTTTTGAGCTAATCTTTGTAAAATTATAGTAAATTTTGTAAGTATCCAAAAATAGTGAAACAAAATTTGTTAGGTTCACAAATATGCTATCTATCTGTTGGTGTAGTTAGTTTACAGTTATCTATGATAATGATAGATTCATTAATTCATTTAGGAAAGCTTAGTATTATTTAGCTTAAAATTTGTAGGAATTTTTTAGGCAAATTGGTGATAGCTTTAGCTAGGAAATTTTTACAGTAGGTTCATTAGATTATTAGGTGCTCGCTATAAGTTTTGTAGCCCTTGAGTAGGTTGATAAATAGAGTAGCTAGTACTCCTTATTTTAGTATATATATAGTAAATCGGTATTAAGAGTAAGAATGCCTTTAGTTGCTAAGATAATACATGCCATGTTTCATACCTATTAGTGGTAACAATAGGTAACTTAGCGCCTTAGTCGGTAGAACTAGCTTAGTAGCTTGATAGGTGTATTCGTATTTTAAGAGTTGCTATTGCCGTATTACTAAGTATTGCATCATCATTTCATACATGTAGATAACGAGTTGGTAGAGTTCGTGTCTACGGGTGAACAGGAATACAAGGAGATCATCGAGGAGTATGAGGAGGAGATTCTTGTATAGGAGGGAGCCTCGGAGCCATCTGTTGCTGACTTTGTTGACACCCCGCCTGCCCAAGGCAAGCCTCGGTGCATAGCCCTTAATTTAAATGATCACTGAATATATATATGATGTGCATTTATGTTACAGGCATTTTATGGAAACTACATAAATAGATATACTTACCTATGAGTCCTACTAGCATAGGTCGAGTAGCTGCTATGCTTAGGAATTCGGTAGGATGAGTAACCTGCCGTTATTCACAACAGGTGATAATTATGATCACTCATGATAAAATAGTGGAAAGGAAAATGGAGACCAAGCAGGGATATGGTTTGGATATTGGTGGGTGTAAGAGGTTGTGCCCTACGGCCAACAAGGCATAGCTTGGTTACACTTTTTCCCTGTCTGTGTCGGTTAAGGACCGGCCGTTGCATTGGGTTCTAGGCAAGTCACAGACTTATTATCCCGAGCACATACTTGGGTATGGGCGCATGGAAGGCTTGTTGCTCTCTTGTCATGGGTTCTAGCTCTTTCCGGATGGACTGATTAGAGGCGGGGATGGTGGAGGTCTAAGCACCGCACTGAGTCCGGGACTTAGGAGTGGGGGCTTGGAGTCCAAGTTTGGACGGGGACCTAGACCCCATGATAGGAGAGCGATGGGTTGGTCCTGCTTGTGCCTGGGGAACAAGCGGGGCATGTGTTTTGGGGTACCCAGCTGGGCACATTGATTCATGAATCGCCAGAGTTCCGGTATGGCTTGTCTATAGTCTAGCACCGTAGTAAGAACTGAAAGATAAAAGGTGATGAAATGGAACTATTTGCTCAACCCTTGCTTGAAAGTAGAACATGTGCTTACATAGAATGGCTAGGTAATGAAGTAATCATGACTGCTAATAATAACATAAATAAGGATTCACTATTAGTATTGCTTTCTGCAAAAAGGAAACCAGCAAACCATAAAGCTTATCATATCCCCTTGGAGTCGGGAAATTATTCCCACTAGTCGGATAAGTCTTGTGAGTACATTGTGTACTCAGGGTTTATTTATCCCCGTTGCCGGTACTGCTTGAGGAGTAGCCATTGTGTGAAGGATTCTTCTAGTGGGTATAGACGGATCCTTGTTTATTATCGATAGATGTTTATTTTCATTCCGTTGTTTAATATTTCGCACTCTAAATTTGGTAATGTAATAATACAATTTTTAAGAACTCTGGATGTATGAAATGGACTAAGTTTTGTAACTCGTTCTCATTATTGGATCATTGGGGAAAATGTGGATTATTCGGGCTCTCCCTCGGGGTGTGCTCGACGGAACCCCACCCGATGTAGCTCGCTCTCGGGGTGCTTAGTGTCAGTGGAAGACAATCGCCTCCGTAAGTGCGTTATTTTGGTCGATTCTGCCACAGTTGGTACCACAGTTTATCACCCTTTTTCCAAAACCTAAAATTTGACCAACAAAAGTTTTGCGAAAAGTAGGATGCGATAAAATTAGTAAATAAGTATAAGCCCTAGCAATATGGTCTATCTAAGATAGCCGCACTGGTTTTATCTAATCAGTTTTCTGTAGGTACACTAACTTACGCTGCGTAAGAATCATTTAGCATATGGAAAGTGAGTGTGCGATGTGCCAAAAAATTCTTACGAATGCCGCTATATTCCGGCCTGAGTGAACATATAGGCCAATGCATGCATCATGATAATAGAATCTTGCTTAAACAAAACTCCCCCTACACATATAATTGGATTAGTAAATTGATAGGAGGAACTAAATGAATGCTTTAATAAATGTCTTATCATTTCTCTAATCCCTTGTTCCTAATCTAGAAGGTTGTCCTAAATGGATGGTTCCTATCTGTTTTGAGATGAACTTGAGATCCGGTCGCGGGAGCACTAGTGCCGGAGCGGGCCACGGTCTTGGCAAAGGCCAAGGTGAAACTAGCCGAGGCAATGAGCATGGCAACGAGGAGAGCCATGAGGCTCCACTTCTGGCTCCTCCTCCTCCACCACCGCCACCTCCGATGACTCATGCGGAGATGATGGCGGAGACGTTGGTTGCTCGTCGTGAGTCAGCCCATGCCATGGAGCTGCTTGCATAGGCTATCAGTGGCTTCACCCATGGAGGCCACGGGGGCAATGGTGGGAATGGGGGTGGTGCCCGCGGTCATGAGGGACCCTGCTCTTATCAAGATTTCTTAAAGACACACCCACCCATGTTCACGTAGATGGCTGAGCCTCTAGATGCGGAGCATTGGCTTTGCATTCTGGAGCAAAAGTTTTTGCTTCTCACCGTAACTAAGGAGCAGAAGGTGCGCTTTGCAGCGCAACAGTTGTTGGGATCTGCTAGTGCATGGTCGGATACATTCAATGCCATGTAGCCGGCAGATCACCAAGTGACCTGGTAGGAGTTCACTCCGACCTTCATAGAGTATTATATTCCTGCTGGTGTTCTAAACAGGAAGCTGATGGAGTTCCTAGACCTGAGGCTAGGGGGCATGTCCGTGATGGACTATGTCAACAAGTTTAACCACTTGTCACAGTATGCTGGGACTCATGTTGATACAGATGAGAAGAAGAGGGACCATTTCTACCGCGGCCTCTCTTGCAGTCTACACAAGGAGTTATATACTGGGAACTATCAGACTTTTGGGGCGATGATGAATGCTGCTATTGCCATGGATGGCTTGTAGCGTGACTCTCAGGCAGAATGGAAGCGCAAGCGGGTGGCTACTGGGTCTTCTAGTCATTCCCATGCTCAGAAAGTATAGGTTGTTAGGCGGGTGCCCTATTAGTATTTGGGTGGGCATTTGTTTCGATAGCCTCAGTAGACCTTTCAGGCTCCTTCCACTTAGTACCGTGCACCGACTCAGCAGGTGCAACCTCAGCAGCCCCAGGGACAGCAGGTCCCACCTCGTCTAGGATAGGGGAACAAGCCTGGTGCTTGTTTCAAGTGTGGCAAGGAAGGCCACTATGCATGAGAGTGTCCGCAAAACCAGCCTACCCAGTCTACTCAGCCGTCAACTAACTCTAGGCTAATCAAGCGGACAGTTATCAAGAAGAAAGTGCCAGTGAGCCGATCTGGACAGGTTAATTTCACAGAGGCTGAGGAAATATTGCAAAATGAACTGGTGATAGCTGGTATGTTCACCATTGATTCCCATCTAGCTTATGTGTTGTTTGATTCTGGTGCATCACATTCATTTATGAGCATGGGATTTACATACCGGCACAATATACCTCTTATGGCCATACTTTTTTCCTATAGAATCAGTACTCGGGGTGAGCAGTTGTGCATTAATACTTGGACGGACATAGTGGGCTTAGTATTAGCCACTCACACTTATGTCTCCAGTTCATGGTGCTGCCTGGGCAGGGCATTGATGCAATTCTAGGAATGAACAGGTTGCAAGTATATGGGGTAGTCTTGGATCTGAAGCAGAGAGTTGTTGAGTTACGACTTCCTTCTTCTGAGGATAGAATGTCTCTTCTTATGCCCTTAGATCCAGCCTTACTTGTTGCTGCTCATGCTGAAGCCTCCCCTGATCTTGCCTCTATTCCTGTGGTATGTGAGTTTCGGGATATTTTTCTTGAAGATCTACCTAGGTTGCAACTAGATCGAGATGTGGAGTTCTCCATTGAGTTAGAACCTGGTACTGCTCCTATCTCTCAGTGATGGCCCCGAAGGAATTGGCTGAAATGAAGAAGCAGTTAGAAGAGTTGTTGGAAAAGGGATTCATCCGTCCTAGCTCTTCACCATGGGGTTGTCCAGCCATTTTTGTGAAGAAGAAGGATGGCACTCTTCGGATGTGTGTGGATTACCACCCTCTCAATGTGGTAACCATTAAGAACAAGTATCTCTTACCTCATATTGATACTTTGTTCGATCAACTAGCTGGTGCCAAGGTGTTCTCCAAGATGGACCTCCGTCCAGGCTATCATCAACTCAAGATTATACTACAAGATATACCAAATACAACTTTTTCTACTAGGTATGGGTTGTATGAATACCTAGTCATGTCTTTTGGTCTCACCAACGCTCCTGTATTCTTCATGTATCTCATGAATTCAGTCTTTATGCCAGAGTTGGACAAGTTTGTGGTGGTATTCATTGATGATATCTTGATATATTCCAAGAACAAGGAAGAGCATGCCCAACACCTTCGGATAGTACTGACTCGATTGAGGGAACACATGTTGTATGCTAAATTCAGCAAGTGTGAATTTTGGTTAGATCGAGTGCAGTTTTTGGGACATGTTCTGACACCAAAAGGTATATCTATAGACCCCAGCAAGGTGCAAGATGTGCTAAATTGGAAGTCTCACAAGTTAGTACACCAGATTTGTTAGTTACTTGGTCTTGCTAGATACTATCGGCGTTTCATTCTAGATTTCTCCAAGATGGCTCAGCCGATGACCAAGCTACTCCAAAAAGAAGCCCAGTTTGTTTGGAGCCCGGCCTATGACGAAGACTTCCAAGCTTTGAAGAAATTTCTTACCACTGCTCCTGTTTTGGCCCAACTAGATATTGATAGACCTTTTGATGTATATTGCGATGCCTCGAAGACGGGATTGGGATGTGTGCTTATGCAGGATAGGCATTTGATAGCTTATGCTTCACGCCAACTGAAAAAGCATGAAGTGAATTACCCCACCCATGATTTCGAGCTAGCGGCTGTGGTCCACGCTCTAAAAATTTGGAGGCATTACTTGTTGGGCAACAAAGTGCACATTTTTACACATCATAAGAGCCTCAAATATATTTTCACTCAGTCTGAGTTGAATATGAGGTAAAGGAGATGGTTGGAATTGATCAAGGATTATAACTTGGAGGTACATTACCACCCTGGAAAGGCCAATGTGGTAGCTGACGCTTTGAGTCGAAAGTCATATCAGGTTGAAGAAGCACATTGTCTCTCAATCATGCTGAGGTGCTAGCTCACATTGCTAGAGTCTCAGACTTACTTGAGCAGATTATTATGGAGCAAAGGCAAGACACTTTAAAAATTCCTCACATCAAGAAACTAATTGCCGAAGGGCATGGTCCTCAGTTCAGTATTGAAGAGCAAGGTGTAGTGAGGTACAAGGATAGATTGGTGGTTCCATCAAATGAGGAGGTGAGAAGGCAGATTTTGAAAGAAGCTCATCATTCCAAGTTCTCTATCCATCCCGACAGTAACAAAATGTACCATGATCTGCGCCACTTGTATTGGTGGTCCAATATGAAGTAGGATATCACCAAGTATGTCGCACAGTGCGACACTTGTGGGAGAGTTAAGGCAGATCATATGCGTACCCCGGGATATTTGCAGCCCTTGCCCATTCCTATTTGGAAATGGGAAGATATTTCCATGGATTTCATTGTGGGTTTACCCCGCACATCTAACGACTATGACTCTATTTGGGTCATTGTGGACTGTCTCACTAAGTCTGCTCATTTTCTCCCAGTGGACACTAGATATTCAACCAGGAAGTATGCCTAGATATATTTTGATCGGGTTGTGACCCTACACGGAGTTCCCCTTACTATCATCTCTGATAGAGGGTCAGTCTTTGTCTCTCATTTCTAGGAGCAACTGCTGCAATGTCTTGGTACTCGTCTCCTCAGAAGCTCAGCTTATCATCCACAAACTGATGGCCAAACTGAAAGGGTGAAGCAGGTACTCGAGGACATGTTGAGAGCTTGTGCCATTTCTTTTCCTGAGAAGTGGGATGAATGCCTAAAGTTAGCTGAGTTTTCTTACAACAATAGCTATCAAGAAAGCATTCATAAGGCATCATTTGAAGCTCTATATGGAAAGAAATGTAGGACACCACTTAATTGGGTTGAAGTGGGAGACCATGGATATTTTGGCTTGATTTCATCAAAGAAGCTTAGGAGCAAGTCAACATTGTTTAGAGTCATTTGAAGGCAGCTCATAGTGGATAGAAAGCTTATGTGGACAAGCGAAGAAGGCCTTTGCAGTTTATAGTTGGGGATCATGTGTACCTCAAGGTGTCTCCTATGAGAGGGGTGCATCGGTTTGGTGTCCACGGCAAGCTAGCCCCTCGATATGTGGGTCCTTACAAGGTTTTGGAACAGTGTGGCCCAGTTGCTTATCGTCTCCAGCTTCCCGATATTTTATCGGCGGTACATATTGTGTTTCACATATCTCAGTTGAAGAAATGTCTATGGGTCCCTGATGAAGCTATGGAAATTGAAGGACTTCCTCTCTAGCCTGACTTGACGTATATTGAGCATCCTGTCAAGATCTTGGATGAAAAGGAAAGAGTGACAAGGAATAATGTGGTGAAGTTCTACAAAGTTCAGTGGCAGAACCACTCGGAGGAAGAGGCCACCTGGGAACAAAAGAGCTATATCTTGAAGCATTACCCCCATCTTCTTTCTGGTTCGCCGAGGTAGTTGTCTACATTGAAATGTAATTCTTATCTCTTTTCCCACACTAGACACATGAAATGTCGGGACAAGATTTTGTTTTAGGGAGGTAGATTTGTAACACCCTCGGTGTTACACTGTAATTTTTTGCCGAAACACTACATGGGCATCATGTTTATGTGATAGTGTACGTAAAATTGTGTGTAAATCAATTTCTGTACCTCGAAATGACTAACAGAAACATGAAACGAAAGTTACATTTCATAGTCAAGTTATATTACTTAGGGTTTTAAATCAATTTTTATTAAGCGAAAATACTGTAGAACGTATATATGGAATTTTAGTAAAGTTAGAAGTATAAACCGAGTAGGTGACGATGAAATACTTGAGGTCGTGAATGGAATTCACTATCTAGTATACCGAATAGCATGGAAATCGAATTCGACGCGAATCCGATCGAGACTTAGTCGAATTTCCTAACTCAGAAAACGGTTTGACAAGGCCAAGTTTGGCAATTTTTGTAGAGCAATTAGGTTAAGGGGTGGTGTGGTTTCATGGCTGGTTTCAGTAGCTTGATGTGCCATCTTGAGAATGGTATCGGTGGGTTGGTGAGTAGATCAATGTTTTAGGGTTTTTCGAACCCTTTAAAAATATTGCGCACAACGTTCCCAGACGATTCCTCGCATTGACATGGTCACCATGTCCCTGTGTCGTCGTCGACGCGCCGTCCACATGCGCGCGTGTCTGGCCGCACCTGGCTGGTCACAGTGGCCGGCTACCGGGCGTGCGGCTGCTCCTCCCCCACAACCACGACATGCGATGTTGTCCACGTCGTTGTTGGTGCCTTGGGACCGCCTACGTCACTTTGTGCTGGCTCTGCTCCGCCAGTCACCATCGCCGGTCCGCTCGGGTGCAGTTGCGATTCCAGCGCCACAGCCATCATCGCCAGCACACACGTTTCCTCTGTGTTGCGTTGTGGCTAAAACGTAGAAGATATGAAGTAAACAAGATTTCCTTTAATAAAATAATAGATTAAACTAACCTCAAATTTTAAAAGTTAAAAATATATCTAACAGTAGTATGAACATGTAGATTATGAAATTACGAACCTAACGCAAGTTGAACGGGTCAAATCGGAGTTAAAACGGAGAAAATATGGCCTACAGAAGGTAGTGGCAATTCTGTAAATAGATGAAACTTAATTTTGAATTAAAATAAATAAAATCTGAGTTTTAAATCTGGCCGAGGACCTCAGGTAGGATAAAGAAGAAAGACAGGGGCTACTTTGGAAGAAACTAAGGATGACGAGTTCAAATATCTAAAACCGTAGGGACTCTTTAGCAAAATAGCAGGCAAAGGGGTATCCTCTATTTGGGATCGTTGGATCAAAGATGGACGGCTGTGAGCGAAAGGGGAAGATGAAGTCGCTGGCGTTGACAGGGACGGCGGCGCCATGGCCGGGAAAATCTGGACCTTGTCGACGTTATTGAACTAGGGCCTACGGGCCTTGGTTTGGCTCGGGAAAAGTACAGAGAGCAAGAGGAGACGATGGTGAACCCAACTAGGCAACTTACAGTGGCGTGGAACGAACGGAAGCGGCACGCGGTGCAACGGAGCGGAAGACATCGATGGCGGCGCTGTGAGCTCAAGGCGGCGGCTACGCTAGGGCACGGGTACGGTGAGGTGAGGGCGGCATGATGCGGCTTTGGCTTTTATGAGACGGGGCGGCGGGGGCGGCATGGCAAGGTGTGACGTCGGGGCGAGCGCGGACTCCCAGGCGGCGGTGGCGGAGGCCGGGCGGGTCACGACAGGAGGTGGAGGATAGAGCTGACAGGGTGGCCCCACCTATCGGCGTCGGCGAGAGCGGGGCCGGAGTGGCAGAGAGAGTAAGGAGGTGCGCGGGCGGCTTCTGCTGCTGAGCGGGCTGAGCGCGTGGGGCTAGGCTGCGGCTTGGGCCGAGGCCGAGTGAGGTAGAGAGGAAAGGGGAGAGACCGACTGGGCCGGTAACAAGAGGCCCATGCGGTGAGGAGAGGTGGTGGAGAGAGCAGGCCAGGGCTGGAGCAGGCCGTGGGGGAAAGAGGAAGCATTTTCCTTTTTATTTTGTTTTCCTATTTCCAAACCACATCCAAATTTGAACCAAATGCAAATTCAAATAGAGTTTTGAATATACTTTTCAATTCAAATAAAAATGAGAAATTTTGGTAAGTTTTCAAAAATAAATTTTCACAACTTTTTAAATGCTTTCATTTTCTGTTTTTCTTTTGTTTTATTTCAAAGCTATTTTCAAATTTATTTTGAATGTTGGATTCAACCACTCATTACAATAGATCAAATGCACCGGCATGTATGCACATCCATGTTGCTACCTTATGATGAGTTTTAATATAATGAAAAATATTCTTTTTCCTATATTTCATGTGCACAAAAATTCCAACTTAAATCTTTTTAGCTCTATTTCCAAAAATTCAAATTTTAGGGTGTTACATTGTAGAATATGTTAAAAGCACACATAGAGTAGGAAAATTTAACATGACTTAATGGAATGTGCTTTCCGCTCAGGAGATCAAGAGCAAGACAGTGCCAAAAACTGTAAACCCCTGCCACATATAACCACCATGAGGATAAAATGCAACTATCATATATTAGATTAGATATATAAGCCGATAAAGACAGGTTGCTCCTAAAGACAAGACAGAGGAAATGGGAGAAACCAAAACCCAACTATTTATTGCACTAATCCTTATACCTTAGGCCTATAAACTAAATGAAATTGTGGGAACACCCAACAAGATCATTGCAATCATTACAAAGATTTAAAATAAGCATAAGCATAATGACAATTCAACAAAGCAATAAAGGTGCACACTCAATCATTGACTCGACTTACGATACTATCGTTTTTATTACATAAAGGGGCACAAACTCCTATTCCTTAACTAAGGTGTGGCTACGAGGGCATCTAGGGTAGCATCCCTTGTATGATAGTGAGGGCAACACATCTTCCACTTAGTTGAGCTTTTGTAGTCTAGCATGACTTCTTCATTCGTCACTCTCATCCAATGCTTCTTTCGGGTTGGTCATCACTAACACTTGCTGGTGGCAACCCTGTAGTGATCTGACTCTGGCTACTTCCATGGTGTAATTGTTGATTCTTCTATGGGCAAAATTTAGCATATTGTCCTTGTTGGCAACGATAACACATGATCTTAGCTGTATCTTTTGTGGTGTCATACTCCACAGAATTGTTGCTAGGTGTGTTGCCAGCTTGCTGACTCTGAAGGTTCATCTTTGTTTGACTGGACCGCTTTCTAGCTCGCTTGATCTTTCGGGGTTGAAACTCCTTATAGGTGATTATCCACCCATCTATGCTTACCTCATGTGGAAAGAGTGGAGTAATCTTAGCTTGAGAAACTTTTGACTCTTTAGAGTCTGAATTTATCTGACCAGGGATTAAAGCTGGATGTGACAATATAGTAGAACTCGAATGTTGATTGCTTCCCAATTCTGGCTCTGGTGAGACCACCTTCCTCTTCTTACCCACATTAGCTTCACAACTCGGGTTCACCTTGACTTCCTTCTTATTAGACTTGTTTTGAAGATAGGGAAAACCATAATGCTTGCAACATTGACATTTGTCCTAACTACCAAGCATCTTACTGCGAACATCTTCATTGGCCTTCATTTTCTTCCAAGCTTCTACCACTTGTCTCTTCACTGGTCCCTTTGATATATTGGTTTGACCATGTGGCAATCACTGTTGAGAACTCCCATGTTGAGTCATTCCTTCAAGTACTTGTTGTTGCATAGCTACAAGCTTCTCCTTATCGAATGCAGTCAAGAACAACGCTAGCTTGGTCCTCCTGACCTTTGATGCTGGTGGTCTCCTCATTATGACCCATATATTTAGACGAAGAGAGAGGATTCAGAATAAAGACAAGGTTTTCATAACAGAACAGAAGCCAAAGTGAGCATAACTTTTAGCAAATAACAAGGTTGGAGAGGAAAGCAAGAAGTAAGCATAGATAAAGCATACTAGAACGTCCAATTCTAACTAGGCTTGCGTCCTATAGTCAACATTGCTCTGATACCACATTGTAGCACCCGGTTTTAAGAACAAAACCAGATACACACCATATGTGAGCCTAGGAAGTCAAATCTCACATATAGCTACAAATAAGGGTAATATCGAAAGACAATGCTCAAAATATAACGTACTTAGTATAAAGGATATAACCTTAGACAGCAAATAGCAGAAAAGATAACTTCGATCTTCGGGTGAAGATTCCAATTTCACAGGAACAACTGACTGGTTGATCACAAGCCTAATTCCTCCAAACTCTAGCAATTTGGTACCCATCCGGGATCTTTCCAAAGATTTAAAAAGTAAAGCAAGCGTAAGTACATGTCGTACTCAACACATATAACATTGGGTTTATGAGGCTCAAAAGGCTGACACTGGTTAACTGTGATTAGCTTTTAATTGTCATAATTTTAGCATAGGGGTAGCAACAAGTATATCACAAGCCCATATAAACACATGATCAGGTAAACAAGAATAATAAATAGCATAAACAATTAACCATTAATGAGTATCTTTATCATCAGTATCATTAGTGTTCATCATCTATTCCGTAAGGGTTCCAAGGCCGCTCGTGACCGTGAGCACGGCTGATATACCAGTTTTATACTCTGCAGAGGTTGTACACTTTAATTATGAGTCATGATTTACCCTTTCGCCCGAGATGATCAGCCTCTTGACCCACTACCTACGAAGGTCGACAGGGTTCACTATGAAGCATTTCAAAGGTTCGTCTAACAAGTTAGGGCCATTAGATTCACTCGGCATACAGATGTAGAGCCCCCCTTCCCAATGGCACAATGATGCGCAGCCTATACACAAGGGGACAGAGGCTGCACTATACCTGATTTGACAAGCCATTCTTACGCGAATAATGGTAACCTCTAACAAGCTAGAAAAGGTCCTCATACTAAGCTAAAGCCAGAGCCATGTAGCCCTCATAGTTATACTATAAGTCCCGGATGATCACTTACAGATAAATCCTTAGGAAGAGGAATCTAGAGCACCATAAAACAGCCCAATGCTCTAGCCCCCTTGTTTCATGTTGCTAAAAAGCATCCTTTAATGTTTATTGCATATACCATTAGTCAAGTTACAAGATCATGGTTGTAGTTGAGCACTAGCATCATACTACCCAATGCAATACCCCATAGGTATCAAGGTATAAGATAACAAAGTACTATGAAATCCTTAGTGGTAATCAAGGTAGACACATGCATATGATTAAAATGATATTAAGGTGAATAGGATAACAAGGAAGATCCCATGCTATACTTGCCTTAAAACTCTGATCTTCTAGTCCAAGCCTTCAAAGATCTGCTTCTTGATTCACCGTGTATAGCTCACCGACTGGACATGATCATAAAGCACCACACAAGCATCCATGCAATCATACACGAAGCAAACAATAGATCTAAATTAGAACAGTACACCAACCATAATAAACAGCAAATAAAAAGGTTTTAAAGATGTTCTACAAGTTGCTACAAACACACAGACATAGAAAGCACTCTAATCGGAGCTACAGTGAAAAAGATACATCAACCGATAGATTTGCTTTATACGTGGAAAAGAAAACTATAGGCTTCATTTATTTTAACTATACAAATTCATATATATATATAAGATATTTTATAAATAATATAAATTGAATTAAGTCAAATTTAGATTTGAATTATAAAACTAAAGTAAAATAAATCATATTTTATTTATAAAATCTAGGTGCATAATTATTATTCAAGTTATGATTTAAACCATGAAATTCTAGAAAATAGTGACCCGATAAACATTGTTACTAACGCGTAGATCTCGTCATAATGAATCTAACACAACTTGAATGGGTCAAATCGGAGCTAAAACGTAGAAGATATGGCCTAAAGAAGGTAGTGGCAAAACTATAAATAAGTGGAACTTGATTTTTGAAATAAAATAAATGAAATTCTGATTTTAAAATGATGGAGGGACTACGAGTAGAAATAAGAAGAAGGGCAGGGGCTCTTATGCAAAATTACCCGTGAAGGGGTACTGGCCATTCTGGATCGTTGGATCTAACTTGAACGGCTTAGATTAAAAGAGGAGAGGGGAGAGGGATTGCGGCGGCCGGAACAGAGGGCCGTGCGGCGGTGGTCCATTGACGGCGGCGAGCACCTCGCCAGAATCCCACCGGAAGCGAGCTTCCCAACTCCAAACTCGACGGGAAAAGCACAGGGAGGTAGAGAAGAAGATGTCGAAATCATCCGTGGGGTCGGAGAGGGACGCGAGGGCAGCAGGGCGGCTCGGGGCTTGCTCGAGCGGCTCAGGAAGTCCGACATAGCTTCAGCGAGCGCACACGCACAATAGGGAGCAAGAGAGAGGGCATACGCGGCACCTGCGGCTTTCTTACCCTAACGCGAGGCTCAGCAAGAGCGGCGGCGCTAGGGTTTGTGCGCTAGGGCATGAAGCGGTGTCGCACGGGAGCTAGGCGGAGGCGGAAGCGGAGGGCTTGGTTTTTAAGAGACGGATGTTGTGGGGCGCACGCCAAGATGCAGGAACAGGGCAATGGCGAACTCCTCAGTGGAGTCCGGGCTGGCTACACGAGGTAGGAGAAAGGCCTGACTTGCGGGCCCGGGCTGTCGGTGAGCGTGGGAGGGAGAGGTGTCTGCGCTGCGGCATCGGCTGGGCCGACGCCAATGGACCGAGGCGAAGGCAGAGCGGGCTGAGGCAAGGTTGGGCTGCGGTGAGAGGAGGGGAGAGACCGGGGTGGGCCAAACAGCAACATGCCAGTGGGGAGAGAGACTGGGCCTGCGTGAGCTAGACAGAGAGGGAGGAGAGGGATGGAGGGAGCTGAGCCACGGCCAGACCAGAAGGGGAGAGGAAGCAGGCCTTCGGGCCAGACTGAGGAGAAAGCAATTTTTCCAATTTCCAAATCTTGTTCTATTTCCCAAATTCAAATGTAAACCAAAACAAATTCAAACATTGTTTCAAATATAGTTTTCAAAATGAGCACTTTTGGGAGATTTCCAAAACTGAACTGTTGCAAACTTCTGAAAACTCTTTTATTTTCCAATTTTCTTTTCTGTTGTTTTCTTTTACTTCAAAGCCATTTTTAATTTATTTCCAAAAGCAATTCAAACCATTTTGAATCTTGATTCAAACCACTCAAGCAATAAATCAAATGCACCTGCATGTATGCGCAACCATGTTGCTACTCCTTATGATGAATTTTAATTTAATAAAAAATTTGTTTCCTACATTTTCATGACACATAAAGTACCAAAATAAATCATTTTTAAACCTAATTTCAAAATTGAAATTTTTGGGGTGTTACAATGGGAGTTGGGCTGCTTACAGGATTTTGGAGAAAACTTCTCATCAACAAATCCCACAATTTCATTCAGAGAAAATAACACGATAGTTAAATGTATATTCAGAGTTAGAGTGGTCTACAGCAATATAGAATTTCTTTCCAGCAAGATCAAGTTCCCTAACAGTAAGTGTTTTAATCATTCACCAGCACTGAGTTGCAATAGAAATGATAATTAGTTGCCATATGTAACTACATAAACAAATAACAATCTACATTTCAAAAGTACTGTTACTATTTGCAGCAAAGCAACATACCTTGCACTACCGGAGGCGCCCTCTTTATCGAGGGCCCAGGGCACTCGGCAAAGGCCCAAAAGCCCTCGGCAAAGGCTTTGCCGAGTGCCGCCTCGGCAAAGAGCCCTCGGAAAAAAATTAACGGCAAAGAGGCTCTTTGCCGAGGGCCATTTGTCGGGCACTTGGCAAATCCTTTTCCGAGTGCCAACGGCGGCACTCGGCAAAGAAAAGCAGCCGTCAACGGCGCTGCTCCGTTGACGGCGCCTTTGCCGAGTGCCGACAGTTAGGGCACTCGGCAAAGACATTTTTTATATTTTTTTCAAAAACTCTTTGCCGAGTGCCGTGGCGGCAAGGCACTCGGCAAAGACATTTTTTATTTTTTTTAAAAAACTCTTTCCCAAGTGCCACGGCGGCACGCACTCGGCAAAGCCATTTTTTAATTTTTTTAAAAAGCTCTTTGCCGAGTGTCTCCGTAGCTTGGCACTCGGCAAAGATTTTTTGCTTTTTTTAAAAAAAAAATCTTTGCCGAGTGCAATGTCCTGGCACTCGGCAAAGTTTCCCAGCTTTGCCGAGTGCCATGACCATTGCATTCGGCAAATCAACCGAAATTGCAATTTTTTTTTGTTTTTTGCATTCCACTGACATAAACAGTTCAAATATATATCACATGTCACATATATATCACAAACATCACAATAATCACATATATATCACAACGAAACCATTTTCACACATTATATCACAACCACAACTCAAATAACAACATATCGCAACCACAAGTCAAATATCACAACCACAAGTCACAAATTCACAACCACAGTCCATCAAGTACAAGCACAAGTCACAACCACAAGTGAAGCTCAAGTCCAAGCACATGACAAAGCACAACTCCTCAAAAAGGCGGCCTATGACACGATGGTGAAGCAAAGGCTCCATCATTCGGTGACGCATGAGCGGGGTTATTCAAACCCGCCGACGAAAGCTGCAAAAAGGATAAGATGTTGCATGTGTGAGATTCATCTAGTAAATTTCTATGTGAAGCATTGGTGTATGTCATAGCTAGTGCAAGCATCTAGTAAGTTTCTATGTCAAGCATCTAGTAAATTGAGAATGTCAAGCATGGTTGTATGTCATAGCTAGTGCAAGCATGTAGTAAGGCTCTTTGTCAAGCATCTAGTAAGTTTCTATGTCAAGTATCTAGTAAGTTTGTATGTCAACCATGGTTGTATGTCAAGGAAGCATCTAGTAAGAGTGAACTTTCATACTTATAGGAGTGGCTGTAGGAGTAGGCGGTGGAGGAGCTGCCAACGGCAAAGGTACACCCCCTTGCTGGACACTCCGCATGAAGGCCTCCATTTCTTGCATCCTCCTCTCCTAGGCCGCGAACGCTTCCCTCTGGGCCTACAGCTACGCGCTCTGAGCCTTGACCACGAGCTTCTGGGCCTGCAGCTCGGCCTGCAATACAAACTTCAATGTTTCAGTAATGCAAATGTAACTTAGGTGTGCAAAGATGAACGTACGACGAGTAAAATAGGACGTACCTTGAGAGCGTCGACCCGCTATAGTGACGGAGTAGGCCATGGGTGTATGGGCTGGCTGGAGCTCGTGCTCCGTGCTGGGAGCACATCGAGAGAGGGAACAGTGGTGGAGTCGATGGCACCGTCTACAATCCACAGCCGCCCATGCTTCTTGCCTCCTCCTAGCCTCATGATGGTCTCTGCATCAATGGGCTCAGTGCGCACATTGTAATCTTCCCCATGGACCTCCCTCACCTTTGAGGTGTACTCTTGGACCTTAGTGTGCACGGTCGGGTCGGAGTACACCTCGCGCAGGGCAGACAGGTCGAAGGAGACAGAGAAAGATGCCCTGCCCATGTGGGACATAGCCCACGCAGAGAACTCCGAGACCTCCACGCCCGAGTGTGCAGCCTCCTGCGAGTAAGACGGCAAGATGGTGAGAAATAAGGCAGAACTCAGCGTCAAATAAGATAAAAGAAATCACTTACATATGCTTGTTTGTAGGCGGGGAGGCTGCGGTTGCCTTGATGGTGAGTACCACCTCGCCTCAGCAGACGCTGGTCCCGCTGCCTCGCGTGCTTCTCAACGAAGTCGTTGGACAACCACCTGTCCATGATCATCTCCCAGCACACGGAGTGGGATTGGCACACCAGGGAATCACCTACAAGTCATCGATTATTTGACATAGAAAAAGATAAAATTAAACCGACTTAATCTCAAAACGAATCATTATTAATGTTTTTCGTCTACCTCAGGGTACTGGGCCCAGGACAGCTCCACCTGTCTTGCATCAGGCTTGCCGATGGACTGCTTCAACAAAACGGCGTAGTAGTCTCTGTGGGCCTACACGCGCGCCTCGTGGTGCATGTCGGTGACATACTTCCTACAGGCGGCAGCAGCCGCCTCATCCGCCCGGGCCTCAAGTCCTTCTTCCGGCTTGAAATACCTCTGCATACAAAACCGATGTATCCATTCATTATTTCAATAAAAGACTTGCCCAATGAAAATGTTGTGCGAGAGAGACTTACCCAAAACTCCGCCAGTACTCGCACCTGCTTGTTGCGGTACCTGTCGTAAGGGGCCAACTGGTACCTGTCCCACATGTAGGCCTACTCCCGCACATCCTCGGACACGTTCACAAGGCCGGGGTACCATTTCCTGCACAAAACACCAAGGATGCTCGCGGGGGAGCGTGCAGGAGTACCCGACAAAACCAACCAGGCCCTGCACAAGTGATTAAGAAAATTTATCGGTTCCTCTTTTGATTTCGAACATTATCTTATGAAGTAGTTGTAATAACATCTATAGTTACTTACCTCTTTGCCATAGGGCAAATCAGTGCCTGGTTGCGAGGAAGCGGAGGCTGAGGGAGGCTCACGGGACCTCGCTGGTAGATAGTCGGGGTAGCGGAACTGTCGCCCTCGGCGGCCTCGTCCTCGGCCGCCTCATCCTCGGTCTGTCGGACGTCCTCGTCCTCGACCTCGTCATCGGGCGTGGCCGTCACATGCTCCTCCTCCATCACCTCATCTAAAGGTGGCGGGGAAGGAGTCCGCTGTCTCCTGCTGACCCTGGTCCTCCTCCTCTTACCTCCTGTGGACGCTACCCCTGACCCCGACCCCTTGTCTGAAATGGGAGGGCGTGGTCTCCCGTAAAGGGTGAGACGGCTGCTCGCCATCACCTACAATCACAAAGAATGAACAAGACTTATTAGTATATATATTAGAAATAGATGTAAAATAAATAAATAAAACACAAACTAAAACAAACGTAGTATTACATGTATTAGGAATAATCTTCACGATTAGGATCATAGGTGTCGTCATCACTGTCAAAATTGTCCAAATGGGCAACACTATCTGAAGGTTCTTTGTTGTCTTCGTCGTCATTGCCTAGCCTTAATCGGTCAAGCATTTCTATGTCCTTGGCATTTTGCACCACATCTCCATCAACCTCGTCATCCTCCATTTCATTGTCTACTTCCATTTCGATCGCTTCGGGTAAGACTATCTCAAACGTGCCTGGTAGCCCATCTTCTTGATAGAACCGTCCATCATATGTGTTTGCATTGAAGTTGTAATCGTCATCGTTTGGGGCAGGTAGTTTACCGTGTGGAGACACCTGGTGCACAATAGCCCAACCCATAAGATCCGCTTTGTCTTGGTTGGCATATCGCGTATAGTACACCTGCACGGCCTATTGAGCCACAATGTAGACATCTTTTCCTGGATAGACGGAATCTTCTTGAATTTCGACTAGCCCAAGATGAGGGGTCCGTCTCGTTTCTCGAGGATTAAACTAGTGGCATTTGAACACGATAGGTTTATGTTTGTAACCATGAAATGAGAGTTCATAGATTTCCTCAACTCTACCATGATAGTCGAGGCCATCAGTGCCGGGTGTACAAACTCCGATATTTGTGGTTTTCCGTTTGGGCCGAGTCTGCTCATATCTTGTTGTGTGGAAGCGATATCCGTTCACGTCATAACCGGTAAATGACTGCACCCTAATGTCATAGCCGCCTACAACCTATCTCAACTCCTCACTCATGGATGAGTCAGTCTGGGCCTGCAAGCTCAAGCATGATAGGTCATTATATTAATCGAACGAACGAGAAACTTGGAATATAGAACGTGGGAGCTAAATTGGACATTACCTTTTGTTTGAACCAAGAAATGAAATCAGGCCTCCCCGCACCCGCACCCCGAGAAAGAAGGGTGTCATGTTCCTGCGAGGTTGGATCCCTTGATTGATGCCAAGACTCACAAACAAATTCCCTGTTCGAACGAGAATCAGTGGGGTTGCATGAAGAATATTCAGGGCGTATTGAAACAAGTTCGTTGAGAACTTACTCGATGAACGGCTGCACCTCGAGAAGGTTGGTCAACACATATAGCATGACACTTCACCACTCTTCATTTCCCAATATCTTATTGGTCGATCCACTTGCGCTGCCGAGTTGGCCTTGGAACAGGCTGTGGGTCCATTCATTTTCGCCAACATTGTAACGAGGGAGTGGATTATGATTGCTAGGAAGTTTCAGCTTGTAGTATAGTGTTGTGAAGTTTGCCACCTCCTCCCTTAGACTTACCTCTACAATGGAAGCCTCAATTCTGGCTTTATTTGTACATTTCTTACGAAGAGTCTTTAGACATCTCTCGATTGGATAGCACCACCGGGCTTGCACGGGCCCCCCCAAACGTGCCTCGGATGGGAGGTGCATAATCAGATGCTGCATGGGCAAGAAGAAGCCAGGTGGAAAGATCTTCTCTAGCTTATAGAGCAACACAGGTGCCGCTTTTTCCAAGTCCTGAGCGACGGTCCGAGATATCTCCTTGACACAAAGCTGACGGAAGAAAAAGCTCAACTCTGCCAGCACTTGCCAGACATGGTCAGGGACATAGCCTCAGACCATCGTCGGAAGAAGCCACTCAATCCATATGTGGTAGTCATGACTCTTCATCCCGTTGACTCATAAAGTGCCTAAGTTCACTCCCCTACTCAGATTCACTGCATATCCATCTGGGAACATTAACGTCTTGATCCATTTTAGTACTTCCCTCCTTTGATCAGGTTCCAAGACGAAATCGACCTTAGGTCTTTTCCATTGTTTGTTTCGGCCTCTAGGAGGCCGCATCTCTTGCTTTGGTCTATCATACAACGTCGCTAGGTCCACTCTAGCCTTAATGTTGTCCTTAGACTTGTCAGTGTTCATGAGAGTTCCCCAAAGTGCCTCGGCGATATTCTTTTCGGTGTGCATTACATCAATGTTATGTGGCGGAAGAAGGTCATCGAAATAGGGGAGCCTCGTCAAGCCGGACTTATGAGTCCACATATGTTCCTCACCATATCCCACAAAACCACCTCCTTCATTGGGCACGAGAGCATCTATCTGAGCATGCACCTCAGCACCACTTTTCATGCATGGTTTAGGGTCTATCACTGCAACACCTTTTGTAAAGTTCTTGATGTCTTGTCTGAATGGATGGTTAGAAGGGAGGAATTGACGATGCCTGTCGAACGACGAATACTTGCCACCCTTCTTCAACCAAATGAACCTCACAGCTTCCTTGCATATTGGGCACGGGAACTTCCCGTGGACACACCAGGCGGTGAATAACCCATACGCCAGGAAGTCATGCAGGGAGTAGTGGTACCAAACATGCATCTTGAAGGATGATTTTGTAGCTTGGTCGTATGTCCATACCCCCTTCTCCCAAGTGTCGATCAATTCATCAATCATAGGCTCCATGTACACACCCATATTACTCCCCGGGTGTCCAGGAATTATCAACGACAAGAAGACGTTATGCCGTTGAAAGGAGATGCCGGGGGGGGAGAGTTAGGGGGATAACAAACATAGGCCAACATGTGTATGGGGCAGACAACTATCCATAAGGATTGAACCCATCTGTTGCCAGTGCGACACGTACATTATGAGCCTCAGCTGCTTTGTCAGGATGTTTGTCATTAAACTACGTCCATGCTTCGGCATCGGACGGATGCACCATCGTCCATGGCTTGTACCGTACACCTTCTTTATGCCATGTCATCTGTTTTGCGGATTCCTCGGTCATGAAAAGCCGTTGGATCCTCGGCACAAACGGAAGGTGCCGTAGGACTTTCACGGGGATCGTAAGCTGCCTCTTCTGGCCATCTCTAGAGTCTACCTCCAGGTACCTTGAGGATTTACACTTCGGATAGTACTTTGCATCCTTGTGATCTTTCCTAAATAAGACGCACCCCTTCGGACAAACATGTATCTTGTCATATGGCATCTTAAGCATACGAAGTAGTTTATGTGACTCGTGCAAGTTCTTCGGTAGAATGTGCTTCTCCGGTAGCATGCTGCCAAACACGGCCAACATCTTATCAAAGCCTTCACGACTCAGATTTAACTCGGCCTTCAACCCCACAACACATCCAATGGCATCCAGCTGAGAAACCGTTGTACTCTCATGAAGGGGTTTCTGTGTCGAGTCCAACATTTCGTAGAAGGCCTTAGCGGCTTCCTCCATCTCCTCCTTCTCACATCCTTCTGCGAAGTGAGCTTGGTGAGTGTCATCTAGCATGTCTGCTACTCCGACATCATCATCAAAAGCCTCGAGGCGTGGTCTCACCACCTCCGCTCTTATATTATCTGCTTCACCATGGTGGATCCACCGGTGGTAGCCAGCCGTATAACCATTGTACACAAGATGTTTACCCATGGTCACCTTGTCTACCCTTCTGTTGTTGTCACATTTGCTATAGGGACACCAAAGTTTAGAATGTCCTTTAGCTACACCTGAGCTCCATGCATGTTCCAAGAAAGCAGCTGTCCCATTCACCCACTCAATGTCAAAGTCACTCCTGCTTCTCCGGCCCGTGTACATCCACTAACGGTCTTCCATCCTTCCACATATATAGCACATAGTAATGTAACCATCAATTGCATCTACGCGGTGTTCCTACTCTCTAATAGGTGAGGATAGGTCCTAATCCCACCCGCGGATGCGTAGATGAGGTTAGTTTCCATGCTCCGCTCCCTATCCGAGACAGAATTTCGGCAGCACCTCCCCGCCGTTCTTTAGATACACGTCCTGCAAGGGAGAGTGTGTATCCAGAGAACAACAAGGAGGTGATGCCGAAAGTCTGCCTCGGACCAGAGCGGACCATGGAAACTAACCTCATCTACGCATCCACGGGCTGTCCAAACAATGTGGACAATCCAAAACAAATACGGTCGCAGATATGCAAAGATCCGCATACCTTCGACCGTATCTGTTTCAGACGGGAGACGCCTAACTGGGTTACGCGACCTACGACTATGATACGGATAGAGGGGTTATACTTAAGGTGCCGGTGAGGTCAGGCTAGCGGGCGGTGTCGAGTCGGTGCAGTGGCGAGGCGACGCGGTGCAGGCAGACCCACAACGCCCACGAAGACGATCGGGGTCCTCTGGTCCCCTCCGATGGATCCTCTGCAATATAAAAAGGCAACAGGTTAGTATTTGTTAAAAAATTCGGCAGCACCTCCCCTGCACGGTGAGGTTTCCATAACCTACAAAAAAGAACAGCACGAAGGCCGACATTCACAACGGCACGAAGGACGACAACGACAACGGCACGAAGGCCGTCATATCGACATACAGCACGAAGGCTCACACAACCACATACGGCACGAAAGCCAATTACGAGAGTTTTACTTAGTGTTGCGGCGGAGTCGGGCATCGCGGTGTGAGGTTCAGTTTCTTCTCCGGTGAGGTCAAGGGTGCCGGAGTACTCCTCTCCCCTTCCTTCTCTCTCTTCTCTGCTTCTCCTCCTCCTCCTCTCCTTCCTCTTCTTCTCCTTCTCTCATTTTCCTCTTCTTCTCCTTCTCTTCCCCTTCCTCCTTCTCCTCTTTTCCTTCTCTTCTTCCTCCTAATTCACCTCTGCCTCCTCCCCTCCAACACCACCAATGACAGAGGTGCCAGGCCGAGGGCTGGCCTCAGGGTGGCGGTGGGGATGGGGCGGCCGGGCTTGGGGCAGCGGGTGGGGGCGGCCTTGACAAGGAGGGCGGCCCGGCCGGGCGGTGGGGGGTGGGCGGCGGTGGGGGGCCGGTGGTGGGTGGGTGGGGGAGGAGGGCGGCCCGGGGCAGGCGGGCCGGTGAGGTGGGCGGCCGGGGCTGAATCTCTGGGGGCCAGCGGTGGTGGTGGGGGGTGGAAGAGGGGCGGCTTGGGCGCGGGGCGGCCGCCGGTGGGAGCTGAGCTCGGGGAGGCGGCAGGCTGGGCGGGGCGAGAGGCGGGCGGCTCACGGCTGACAGCCGGTGGGGGCGGGTGGCGGCGAGGTGAGCGGCGGCGGGGGTGCGGAATCGAGCACGGGCGCGGGCCTCCAGCGATTTTGAGGATTTTGGGCCGACCCCGGTATTTTAGGTTTTGGGCCTTTGCCGAAGGCCCAGATCCAGGGCCCTCGACAAAGATGTTTTATTTTTTAAAAAAATTCTTTGCCGAGTGCCCCTGGCCCAGCACTCGGCAAAGACAGTCTTTGCCGAGTGCCAAGCTGGCACTCGACAAATTTTCAATTTTTTTTTGTTTTTTTGACCCCAAATTTTTTGTTGGGCCTGCCTACATTGTTTACTAACTTCATGTTCAAATTTGGTGCTTTTTCTAGTTTTTTTGTTATATTTGGTTGATTAATTTGATTATGTTGAATTTTTATATATAATTCAAATTTGAAGTGCAAGTGCATGGAATATTGTAATCTAGTGCTTCGAAAAATGTTATTCATGGTATTTGGTGTATTTTTGAGTCTCTATCCACGAACTCGCATCAAATTTCGCGAATCTTCTTCACGTAACATGACGAGCCACTTGCCGGAAAAGTGTTTTAAAATTATATAAAGTCCATACGAAGTCCGAAAATCACGAAACTTGTCGAGGTGTCATGTTATCGCATGTGTAGGCTGTGGTAACAAATTGAGAATGTTTCGAGCAAGTTGCGACGTCAGATGCATAAAACCCAGACATCTACACATGATTTGTTGCGAACATGAATGACCGGCATCCTACTCACCAACATGATTTGTTGCGAACTGCAACACAATTCTAAGCATAGCGCAATTAAACCATACAGGTTTAGAACATTCAGGCATTACTAGACTTGTATAAGGCCCCAAATTCAATGGACATAAAACATTAATCACTGTTATGTAAAAAAATAAAGTCAACACATTTGCAGATAAAAGCAGATAAAAGTAACGTGGCCTTTGCCTATGCGGAAGCCACTGAATGCAAACTTAGGGATTAGTGGCAGGGGAATTCAGTAATCAATACATCAGTGGTCACATTCAGCTAGGCTAGAGATGGTGTGGATTGATCAAATTGCATGGACTGGGTGGTTACCTGAACCATTCGTCGAGTCCATCTTCGTCTAGATGACCGACTTGGATCGGCTTGAGGTCTCGTCAAGGGAAGAGTGACCACCCATGCGCGCGGAAGCAGAGAGGCACTAGTGCGGCTCCAGGATCGACTAATAGGATCCGACGATCCTCCTCCTCAACGTGGAAGCTCCGGACCTTCGAGGATGCAGCGGCCGCCTTGCTCGTCTGGTTAGGGTTGGTGAGTGGGGGCGGCTGAAGTTGCGGCGAAATCACCTTTGGCTGCTTCCCCTTGCCATTCGGCACTGGTCCAACTCCGACAAGGGGAGGAGCCTCCTCCGCATGCCTGCCTCCTCACCACATCTAGCCTCCGTGGTGCCGTCGTGGTTGTGGGGAGGGGGAGGCGCGGTGGTAGCAGAGGAGGAAGAGGGGAGGTGGCGACGGCGGCGGAGGGGAGAGAGAGTGTGAGCGGAGGGGCGGTGGCCGGATCTGAACGCCGGCTTGCAGATCCAGCCGATGCCACGGTGGATTTGCCCTTCCATGCCAGATCGAAACGAGGGGACGAACCTGAGAGAGAGAGAGAGAGAGGCTCAAAACCCACAGGCTCTAGCCCATTTAGAAGGGCGAAACATCTATGTGAGCTTTTATGACCAGGATCCGGAGTGGGTTGCGTTCCTTCAGCAGGCTCCCTGGGTGCGGGGGGAGAACCGGAGAAGGGACGGGCCGAGCATTGGAGCGGACGCGTTTGCTCTTCAATTTTACTGGGTTTGATAAATTTTTCGGGCCCGTGCTCATATAGCAGTGACGCGTTTGCTCCAAACGAGTCACTGACAAGGGCCCTTCTTATCAGAGACGCGTCTAGTTGAGAAGAGTCATTGATAACTTATCATTAGTGACGTGTTTTCTTTTAGTGGTAGTGGTCAACACCTGACAAGTGATGCGTTCTGTTTAGCCGCATCACTGATCTCACATCAGTGACATGTTTCAATTCCGAGTCACTGATTAAGGTGTCTCCTTTGTCATGTTTTGGCATAGTGAGGCATCCTTCTTCCGTACCTTGCTTCAGCACTGATGCTCTACTCAGCGTAATAGGGATTGGACCTGACTGAAGCGGTACTAGGAATTGAACTAAGCAAAGCCAGGAAGTCTTGGTGGGTGGGTCAGATTGAAAGGCACCGTGCATTGATATGCCAGGGTTAATCCTGACAAGGTGCAGAAGTGTCCGCATGTTCAATGTAGCAGTAGCTTAGGACTCACTACTGGAGTAGACAAAATGCTCCATGGCACTGCTCCTGATGCCTATCAATCCTATTTGCAGTGCATGTAAATTTCTTGATTTGTGAAATTGGGATGTGTCCCACATAGTGCAAACACTAGAATGCCAGCAGTTCCATATATATGTTCATGTACGCAATGTGTTTTGCTTGTTTCTTGCTAGGCTGGCTCCCATTTTATTTGTTGTACCTCCAAACAAAGAAAATGATGGAAGTTATGTTCTTGAGCTACCTATGAGTCCATGAATTCATGTCCGCACGAATGTTGCTGAAGGATCAAAACAATGTTCACATACTATTAAATCAATCTCATAATCAATAACCGCAGTGATGCACATTTACATCACTCAAGCATTTCCTTTAACATAAATCTGCATACAAATTATCAATTATACAAAAAATAGAGCTTGGGCTAGGATGGCACTTCACTTTTACACCGATTTCTATGGACACAATTCACAACCGTCTCTATGCATGGCAAGCACCTCGAGAATTACGCGTGTTTGATGGGGTAGCTACGCAATCATGCTTAGAAATTGATTCTACAGATGGTAGGGGCGGTTGATATTATGGATGGCCTCTATGAAACTTTTCTAGAAAATTGCAAAAAGATGGGAAATGGAACCATAAAAATAGAAAGAGAGAATTATATATTTGGCACTAAAACAAATCGGTCTTTCATATTTGGCATTAGAAAATTTGAACTTCCTTATCTAGCATCGAGTTGAAATTTTCTTTCGTAAATGGCACTGCCGTCCATTTAGACCAGTAACGGTGTTAAGTGGCTAGGAAAATGACATAAATGCCCTTAACTGTAGCAAAAGTCGATGGTGCTAAATAAAGAAAAAATAAATAGACAGGTTGTCAAATAAAAAAATCATAAATATACTTTGAACTAAAATGTGGATTTTTGATAATTAAAGACTGCAAATAAATAATTAATAAATTTTAAATTGGTAATAGTAGGTACAGATATAGGAGTAGCACGCTCTCGTACGTGCCAGTAGTGTCCTAGCTCAGCTCAGCTCCTTTCTTCCACTCCACGGCTGGGGAGCCACACCACACGCTCACTCACCAGTCTCCAAGCTCACCACCCGCCATTGCTAGCTTCTCTAGCTGAGACGCATGCACAAACCGAGCGCAAGCCATGCCACGCCCAGTTTAAAGTAAGGCAGCCGCCGCCTAGCTCATCATCAGCGCCAATTAAGGATCCAGGAAGACAAACCACCGTATTACATACGGTCATCATCCGCAGCAGCGAGCAATGCCGAAGAATTCCTGCGCCGGCGGCTGCGAGATCCAAGCCAGCGGCATCAACTACCGCATCACCGTCTCCAGTCGACCACACCCTCCTCTCAAGGTCTGGAGCAGGTCAGACGACGACGTCCATGTCCAAGACCACCAGGACCACCACCACCACCACAGCGTCCGCCATGTGCTTAGGGACGTCTCCTACCGCGCGCGCCCCAGCGAGCTGCTCGCCATCGTTGGCCCCAGCGGCGCTGGCAAGTCCACCCTGCTCGAGATCCTCGCTGGCCGCCTCTCCCCGTCCCCGCAGCACGACCTCCTCCTCCTCGACGGCGCCGCCGCCCACAGCGCCGACCTCCGCCGCGTCTCCGGCTACGTCACCCAACAGGACGTACCCTTCCCGCTGCTCACCGTGCGCGAGACGCTGCTCTTCAGCGCGCGCCGGTACACCAACTCGCGGGCGCGCGAGGTCGCGGTGCTGTCCCAGCGCTTCTTCAAGAACGTGGCGCGGATGCGGCAGCTCTTCGCGTGGCACACCGTGTGCATGCTGGTGGCGGGGCTTGCGCTGGGCTCCATCTTCTACGACCTCGGCGAGGACAAGGTGGCGGAGCGCGTGGGCCTCTTCGCCTTCCTGCTCACCTTCCTCCTGTCGTCCACCACGGAGGCGCTTCCCATCTTCCTGCAGGAGCGCGACATCCTGGCCAAGGAGACGTCGTCGGGGGCGTACCGGGTGTCATCGTACGCGGTGGCCAACGCGGTGGTGTTCCTGCCCTTCAAGCTGGCGCTGGCCGTCGTGTTCGCGGCGCCTGTGTACTGGCTGGCGGGTCTCCGTCGCACGGCGGCGGCGTTCGGCTACTTCCTGCTGGTGATATGGCTGATCCTGTACACGGCGAACTCGGTGGTGGTGTGCTTCGCGGCGGCGGCGCCAGACTTCGTGGTGGGGAACGTGGCAATCCAGGGAGTGATGGGCTCCTTCTTCCTCTTCTCGGGCTACTTCATCGCGCGGTCGGCGATGCCGGCGTGCTGGGTGTTCATGCACTACCTATCGCTGTTCAAGAGGGGCATTTTGGTACTTCCGAAACAAACATGACAGGGTCAATGCAATCAACTAACGGATGGATGCACTAAATGGACGGTAGTGCCATTTACAGAAGAAAATTTTAACTCGATGCCAAATAAGAAAGTTCAAAAATTTTAGTGCTAAATAAAGAAGACTGATTTGTTCCAGTGCCAAATACATAATTGCCCCAAATAGAAAAGGTTTGCATGCCCAAGTGGTATGTTCTTAAGGATTCATACTCAACATTATTAAGCATGACATGAACATCCTCCTTACAAATGTTTTGACAGAAAAATCACACTAAAGGAGGAGGATTTCTCTATGTGTAAGAAAAATAAAGAGGACGTGCCAGTGTACTAAACTACACAAAAATAAACAAAAGGAGCAACACACAATTTATTCATATTTATGGAAAATACAAATAATGGTACCCTTATACAAATATGCTCCACAGCCTGCTGGTGTATTGCGTCTATATTACTTACTCTTAAGTCCCTACATAAGATGTACTCTTTAACCAATCACTTAGTCATGGAGTATACAAAAGATGCAATTCTCGTCTGCTCTCACTTTTCTCGTTTTGTGTTCGGCATCTTGCAGTTCAAGGATCTTCGTCATTGTGCTACAAGGGATAGCTTACACGAAGTGCGTGTAATGGCCGAGCATGACGCCAAAGATCGATACTTGGGCGAAAGTCAGTTGTCTACATGCGCTAACATATCGGATGTGATTAAGGATTGTGATGATCACTACCGGAATCTCAAGCTTTGCTGAGTGTCGGAGGCTTTGCCGAATGTATTTTATCGGGCACTTGGCAAAGACGGTCTTTGCCGAGTGCCAAATAAAATACACTCGGCAAAAAAAAAAAACACTCGACAAAGATGACTTTCCCGAGTGTTTTTTTCGGCGGCACTCGGCAAAGAGGTATTTTGCCGTGTGCAATTTTTTTTTGGCCCTCGGCAAATCATTTTTTCGAAGCAATTTTTGAGGCCCTAAATGAATTCAAATGAAAAACTTTTCAACTACAAAGTTATATAACTTCTCAAGATCTACAAAGTTTATTTTGGTCATTTCTTCATTTGACAAAGCGACCATAACGTTGTTCATAAAATCTACATCTCTCTCATATTAGTTTCATGAAAGTAGAAGAGAGATATATAAGATTTGTGAACAATGTTACTACCACTATGTCGGATGAACAAATGACCAAAATAAACTTTGTAGATCTTGAGAAGTTATGAAATTTTGTAGTTGACAACATTTTGATTTGAAATCATCTTGTCATGCAAAAACGACGTTTGAATTTGAAAATTTTAAAATTTGAATTTTTCAAAAGACCTCGGATGGAAAAACTTCCTAAATGAAAATTGTAGATCTCCAAAAGTTATGAAACTATGTAGTTGATAACTTTTTGATTTGAAATCATCTTATCATGCAAAACTACGTTTGAATCTCTCAAATTTAAAATTCGAATTTTTCAAACGACCTCGGATGGAAAAACTTCCTAAATGAAAATTATAGATCTCGAAAAGTTATGAAACTATGTAGTTGACAACTTTTTGATTTGAAATCATCTTATCATGCAAAACTACGTTTGAATCTCTCAAATTTAAAATTCGAATTTTTCAAACGACCTCGGATGGAAAAACTTCCTAAATGAAAATTGTAGTTGACCACTTTTTGATTTGAATTCGTTTAGGGCCTCAAACAAGCAATTTACTCTCGGTTTAGTATAATATGTGAGGATAGATAACGGAATCTAGACATAAGTGACAGTGTAGTGTAGTGGTAGAGGAGTAGACACGCGAGGGAGAGGTCGTGAGTTCGAATCCCGCCGGCCGCGTTAGCCACGAATTTAGCGCAAAAAATACATCGACTTTGACGAAGACGGGCGGGCGTTGGCTAGAGGCAGCCTCCCCCGAAAAAAAAATTTGAAAAATTTTGCTATTATTTTTGGTTTTTTCACATTTTTATTTTGCCGAGTGTAAATCTTTGTCGAGTGCTTTTCAGACACTCGGTAAAGGCTTTGCCGAGTGCCTAACAAAAAGCACTCGGCAAAGCTTCTTTGCCGATCAATTCTTTGCCGAGTGCCCTTTGCCAAGTGCGGCACTCGGCAAAGCCTTTGCCGAGTGTATTTTGGGCTTTGCCGAGTGCCGCGGCAAAGCTTGAGATTCCAGTAGTGGATATGCCGCAAACAGGGAGGATTGAAGAGTATTTCTTTGGGATGATCCATAGCACTAAAACCCATAGTTGTCTTGTGCTATGTAAACCCAAAACACAAATGCTCGTTATTAATTGGGTTGACTGGACCATGCGTTGGGTAGATCCAAAACACTAAAACCTAGAGTTGTCTGTTTTTTGGGTGAACCCGTAACACAATGCTTGTCAATTGAGTAGACTAGATCAAGGGCAGGGTTGACCCCAAAAGCTAAAACCCAGAGTTGTCTTCTGCCAGGTCAACCCAAAATGCTATGCTTGTTGATTGAGTAGAATGGACAAGGGTTGGGTTGACCGAATGTACATCCATAGTTACAACTAACGACAACAGCTTATTCATTGTTGGTGATGAACACTAGGGCCCATCTGAGACACACTTTTGGTGATTGTTTTGTTACCAAGTCCTATTCTAGTGACAGCAATCATATCCTGTAATGATGGACAATCACAAGCCGCCACTTGCATTTTTTCCACTAGTTCATTTGGTTGTGTTATGCTTGTTTGTTTCACAAAGTATATCTCCCATAATCACAATCCACTTGCACCTCTTTCCTCCACTTTATTCCCTGGAAAAATTACACATGAATAGTTTGAAAGCACTACTTCTCTGTTTAGAAACATCCATCATATATATGTTTTTTTGAGTAAAAATAATACATATACTATGTTTAGAAACATCCATCATATATAGTCAACATCCGAAGTCATATCTCATTTGCCTCTAAAAATTGCTCTCATATACATGCAAAACAATTTAAACTATGTTTTCTGAGTAAAAATAATACATATACTACGGTACTTATATATGATTTCCAGCAAGTAGCATGGTATCAGATGATCCTTATGCATATTATAATATAATTGGCAGATGTTATGCACCAAAAACAAACTTCAATGAAATAGACATAACCATGAAAATTTGAAAACTACAGGCTACACGTATATTATATTTATGTTATCCAGTTGAAAACTACAGTATTTTGATCCTCTATTTTATAGTATAAACCTAAAAGGTTAAAAACTAAATTACATGTGTAGAATCTCCTAAAAGTACCAGAAGACCCTCGAATAAAAATAAACATCCATCAGATATGTCATCTTCTCTACTTCTGGCATTGGTCCCTCACGTGACCGTACATGGAGGACCATTGCAAGTAGAGAATTCCAAGGATGGATTCAACATGACCTAACCAAGCTATTCACACAACTCCAATTTTGGTATGCACACTATGGCACAACAGAAGCTTCTGCTAGACAGAGACGTAAACTTGACACCACAATCCCGCACATGAAGCACAGGTGGTTCGATAGTAGTCATACTCCTCTTCAAGCAATGTGGATAGTAAACAGCTTGTGTGACAATCGTTTCATGCCAATGTCGTAGGAACCCAGAAATAAGAAGATGCAACGTCAACCCTTGGATAGGAATGATTCCTGACGCCGCCCATTTCTACTCCAATCTATAATGGAAAAACATCTTCGTTCAAACATCTTCAAGCACCATGCTCATTCGTTGTTGTGCTTCCAAGGAGCAGCATATCGAAATCCAGATGCTTTTATGTCTTCAACTCGTGTACCTACATTCACTATACATACTCTTTCCTGTGGTCTAATTTATACTAAAGGTTCTTAATTAAAGAAGAAACTCTGTAGTTTTATAACAAAGGCATCTCAACACTAATGAAACACATGCATGTGCGAACAGTCAGCAACAGGCTCTTTCCGTACAATTCATTACTCTTTTTAACAAAGTGGTTTGATGCAGTAATTGTATTGATGTGAAAAGGTAACTTACATCACTTGTTTCATAATACAGACCTTGAAAGCACAAATAAAATATGTTGCAGAGTACACATATCGTCTAGAACATCATAAATAAAGTACTCTAGATCGAAAACATTACACAAACAACACATTTTCTAGAATGTTTAGAAGAGATGTGACATACAGACGTAACCAATCCATGCATTTACTACCCCAAAACCGGCAATCACTGTCAATTTGAAACCGGCTTTCACTTACGGTTCAAAATTCAATTGAGCTCTGGTATGCTGCTGGAGAATCCTACAACTATAAATAACCGGCACAGATCAAAACCGATCATGACCAACGATTGGCAACCTCCTCGATCTTTGACTGTGCAATGACTGCAAGGTGCTGAAACCATTATGACACTCCATTATCAACAAGGTTGCACTATGGACATATAGTGCCCCATCCAAGAATTTATCAGATTGGATTGATTATGATGTCTTGCCTCCATTACATATGCCTCCCATTTCTGCTCACATTGTGGTTCCTGAAAGAGGGAGTAAACCTTTTCACATATGTTCCAGCTTAACACATGAGCTTGGGCAAACCTTTCAGTCTTCGTGCTAGCTAGTTATATATATGCATCTGTTTTTTGTGGGAAATATAGATGCACCTTTTTCTGAGGCAAAGATAGGCATAATTTTAGATATTGACCTACAGAGTTGCTGAGGTTGGGCTCCCAATTTAAATCCAACTTTTACCATCTTATGATTCACTAAACATGAGGCAGTAGCTATGATTTAGATCACATTGACAAGAAAAGTTGCAGTCGGTTGAAAATTACTGCACCGGACATTGCAGACCAGACTGCAGCAGCTGAGCATTTCAAACACCGGATAGTCCGTACTATGCTAGCAGAGTGAAGACAGCACTACTGGAGGCGCGGCTTTGCCGAGGGTTTTTACATCCTCGGCAAAGGCTTTGCCGAGTGTAGCACTCGGCAAAGTCCGCTTGGCAAAAAATTTCTCGGCAAAGGGTCTTTGCCGAGTGCTTTTCATCGGGGCACTCGGCAAAATAAAAAACAATTTTGCCGAGTGTTTGGGGCGGCACTCGGCAAAATATTTTCGGCCGTTGCGGCGCCGGCCGTTAACGGTTATTTTGCCGAGTGCCCGACCCAGCACTCGGCAAATTTTTTTTGTTTTTTTAAATTACTTTGCCGAGTGCCCCAGCCCAGGCACTCGGCAAAATTTTTTCTATTTTTTTAAAAAAGGTACTTTGCCGAGTGCCCCTGCCCAGGCACTCGACAAAGTTTCTTTTTTTTAAAAAAAATTACTTTGCCGAGTGCCCCTGCCCAGGCACTCGGCAAAGTTTTTTTTATTTTTTTTAATAATTTCTTTGCCGAGTGTCCCTGTTTAGGCACTAGGCAAAGAATTTCTGATTTTTAAAAAAAATACTTTGCCGAGTGCCGCGGCGAGGCACTCGGCAAAGAAATTATATATATTTTTTTTTGAAAAATCTTTGCCGAGTGCCTTGCCCATGTCACTCGGCAAAGACCCAGAGAATTGCAAAACAAATTTTACATTCCTTTGTAACAGACAATATATATATATACACACATCAATTATCACATCTATATCACCAACATGCATTATATATCACAAGCACACGCATATTTAATAAATCCATCGAAAATCCATCACAAATGCACCAAAGTTCAACATCACAAGTTTATTATTACAAGTTCAACATCACAAAGTTCAACATCCCTACTGCGGTGACGGAGACTGCAAGTGTGGCCCCCCGAACTGCGGTGAAGGACCAGACTGCGGCGAAGGGTTGACGCGATCGACCGCCATGCGGTGACATCAGAAGCGGGATTGTTTGAACCCATCGATGAGGCTGCACAAAAGAGAAGAGATTGCATGTGTTAGACTCAAAATTGAAATTTCGGCAGCACCTCTCCCTGCACGGGAGGTTTCCAACCTACAAGAAACAACGCACGAAGGCCGACAATCACTGTGATACGAAGGCCGACAATCCCAACGGCACGAAGGCCGAAAATCACAACAACACGAAGGCCGACAATCCCAACGGCATTTAACGCATTAAACTTTCATACTCACAGGAGTGAAGTGTCGAACCGGAGCTGGAGCTGGCAACTGTACTTGGACACCCGATGCTTGCCCGATGGTTTGCATGATCTGATACATGTCCGTCATCTGCTTCTTCGTGGCCTCCAGCTCTGCGGTCAGGTGCGCTTGCGTCTCCCTTGTCTCTGCCAGCTCGACCTGCAGTGTTTCAATCACATGTTTCAGTATTGCAAATCTGATCAATGTGTGTAACGTTCAATGTACGACGAGTGAAACCGGAATTACACGAAGTTAAATCGACCCATGACGGTGTTGGAGTGGAGCCGTGCACGTATGGGAAGGCTTCTGGGCGTGCTCCGTGCCCTCACGTCGGAGAGAGAGCGTGTAGAGCTCGAGGAGTCAGCGCCGTCTGCAATCCACAACCGCCCGTGCTTCCTGCCTTGCCCCAGCCTCACGATCACCTCTGTCTCAAGGGGCTCAGTGCTCATATTGTGATTTGAGCCACGGAGCGCCCTAACCGCCTCGTGTAGTCTCTGACCTTAGCGTGGACGCTCGGGTCAGAGTAAGCCTAGGTAGTGGCATCCAGGTTGAAGATGACACCGGATTTCACTGGGCCCATGTGGGACACAGCCCATGCCCCAAATTCCGACACCGGCACATCCGGGTGTGCCACCTCCTGCGAGAAAGATGGCAAGATGATTAGAAATCAGGCAAAATTTTGCGTTAGAATAGATAAATGACATCTCGTACAAGTGCCCGCTTGAATGCGGGGAGGTTCGGCTACCTTGGTGGTGAGTTGGAGTGGTCCTCAGTGCCCGCTTCCGCTTGCCTTGCTCGTGCTTTGCGATGTACACCGGGTCAAGGTACCTGTCCACGATCCTCGACCATGCCGATCTATGCGACATGCACCACGAGGCCGGCACCTACACATCATCAAGTGTTTGACATATAAGAAGATCAATTCTGGACCTACTAAATCTCAAAACGAATCAATATTATTCACCTACCTGAAGGTACTGCTCCTTGGTCAGCGCCACCTTTCTTGCGCCGGTTTTGTTGAGGGGCTCTTTCTTGATGGACCTGTAGTAGTCGACGTGGGCCTGGAGTCGCGCCTCGTGAACCATGTCGCCGACGTACTTCTTACAGGCTCTGTGTGCCGTCTGATCTGCCAGGGTCTCTCTACCTTCTTTGGCCTTGAAGTACCTCTGCATACAAACACGATGTATCCGTTCATTATTTCAATAAAAGACTTAAGCAATGGAGGAGATGTATTGAGCTATACTGTGAGACACTTACCCAAAAGTCCACCAAACCCGCTCCTCGCTTGTTGTCCCTTTCGTCATCCGAGCCGAGCTTGTACTGTCCCACGACCAGGCCGGCTCCCACCTCCCTCTTTCAAGTCCACAAGGCCGGGAAGTATTTCTGCCACAGACATCCCGGGTGAGTGGCAGAAGTGCGTGGGGGTCAAGAGCACTGACGAACTAGCCAGCCCTGCATAAGTGATTAAGAAAAATTATTAGTTTCTCTTTTGATTTTCAACGTATCATATGAAGTACTAGTGATAACATCTATAAGTTACTTACCTTCTTCCCACAGAGGCCGAACCGGTGGGCGTCGGTCGGGAAGCGGAACCGGAGGAAGGCTTGTGGGACCTCGCGGTAGGGAGCCGTGAGCGAGGCTGTCCTCCGTCTGCTGAGTCCCTCATCCCAAGACGGAGTGTCTGTGGTCGTGCCCGTGGCCGCCGTGGTCCTCCTCGGGTAGGAGAGACAGGTCTTCTTGGCTGGTCGAGAGCCGGGGAGGAGGCGGGTCCCTCTGGGCGACCCGGCCCCCCCCCCTCCCGTCTTTGGGGTGACCGGGCCTACTCTCGCTTGCGGGGCGAAGACGTCCCTCGCCTCCATCGAGGGCGTAGCCTCTGGTACACCGAGAGCACTGCCTCGGTGACGTTGTTGCCCACCATCTTTGTTTCATCACCTACAATGTACAAAGAATGAACAACAAGTGTTAGTACATACATGTCAAATAGTTCAAAATGAATAAACATAACAAAATTTAATAAAAAACATAGTATTACATGGTTTAGGAATAATCTTCATGATTGGGGTCATAGGTCTCATCATCACTGTCAAAATTGTCCAAATGGGCAACACTATCCGAAGGTTCTGTGTCTTCTTCATAGTCTTTGCCTAAATGGAATCGCTCAAGCATTTGATTGTCCTTCGGATTTAGCACTACATCTCCAGGGTCCTCGTCATCAACCGTTTCATTGTCTACTTCCATGGCGGTCATCACACCGGGTAAGACTATCTCAAAGCTCCCTTGTAGCCCATCTGCTTGATAGAACTCTCCATCATATGTGTTTGTGTCGAAGGTGTAATCTTCATCGTTTGGAACAGGTAGATTACCGTGCGAAGATACCTGGTGCACAATAGACCAACCCTTAAGATGGTCTTTGTCTTGGCACGCGTATGGCGTATGATACACCTGCACGGCCTGTTGAGCCACAATATAGACATCTTTTCCTTTATAGACGGAATCAAGCCTAATCTCGACTAGCCCAAGATGAGGGGTCCGTCTCGTTCGTCCAGGATCAAACTAGTGGCACTTGAATATGACAGGAGTAAGAGGTACCCGGCCCTCATATTCAAGTTCATAGATCTCCTCAATTATTCCGTAGTATTCAACGCCATTAGTGCCCGGCGTAAAAACTTGGCTGTTGGTGGTTTTCCGACTGGGCCGAGTCTGCTCATGTCTTGACGTGTGGAAGCAATATCCATTCACGTCATAACCGGTATATGACTTCACCCTTAACTTGAAGCCATTTGCAACCTGTCTCAACTCGTCACTCATGGACGCATTGGTTTGCGCCTGCAAGCTCAAGCATGATACATCGTTATACTATTGGAACGTACGAGCTACTAAGGAATATCGACGAACGTACGACCTTTTGTTTGAACCAAGAAATGAAATCAGGCCTCCCAGCTCCCGCACCCTCTGAAAGAAGGGTATCATGTTCGTGCGGGGTAGGATCCCTTGACTGATGCCACTCTTGACGAACAAATTCCCTGTACCAAAGAGAATCAATGGGGTTCGATACAGAATAGTGATGTCGTATTGAAACAAGTTCGTTGAGAACTTACTTAATGAATGGCGCAACCTCGACAAGGTTGGTGAACACATATAGCGTGATTCTGCGCCACTCTTCTGGATCCAATCTCTTGGGGGTCGATCCATTTGCGCTGCCTAGTTGGCATTTGAAAAGGCTGAGGGTCGATTCAACTTCGATAGCATTATAACGAGGGGGTGGATTATGCTTGCTAGGAAGGTTCGGCTTGTAGTAGGATGTCGTGAAGTTTGCAACCTCCTCCCGAATGCTTGCCTCTACAATGGAAGCCTCAATTCTAGCTTTATTTGTACATTTCTTGCGAAGAGTCTTTAGACATCGCTCGATTGGATAGCACCAACGGACCTGCACAGGCCCCCCCAACCGTGCCTCGGTCGGGAGGTGCACAATCAGATGCTGCATCGGCAAGAAGAAGCCGGGTGGAAAGATCTTCTCAAGCTCACAGACCAAGTCAGGTGCCATAGTTTCCAATTCTGTAATGACGGTCGAAGATAGCTCCTTGGCACAAAGCTGGCAAAAGAAGTAGCTCAACTTTGCCAGCACTAGCCAGACATGCTCAGGGACATAGCCTCGAACCATCGATGGAAGTATCCGCTCAATCCATATGTGGTAGTCATGACTCTTCATCCTGTTGACTCGCAGAGTCTCTAAGTTCACTCCCCTGCTCAGATTCACTGCATACCCATCAGGGTACATTAAATTCTTGATCCATCGAAGTACTTCCCTCCTTTAATCGATTTTCAAGACATAGGGGGCCCTAGGCCTTCTCCACTGCTTTCCTGTTGCAGGAGACCGCATCTCTAGGTTTGGCCTATCGCACAACGTCGCTAGGTCCACTCTAGCCTTAGGGTTGTCCTTAGACTTGTCAGTGTCCATGAGCGTTGCCCAAAGTGCCTCAGCGATATTCTTTTTAGTGTGCATGACATCAATGTTATGGGGCAGTAGGAGGTCATCGAAATAGGGGAGCCTCGTCAAGCCGAACTTATGAGTCCACATATGTTGCTCACCATATCCCACAAAACCACCATCTTCGTTGGGCACGAGAGCATCTATCTGAGCACGAATCTCCGCCCTAGTCCTCAAGCGCGGTCTAGGGTCCGTCACTTTGACACCTTTCATAAAAGCTGTTGACGTCTTCTCTGAATGGATGGTCAAGAGGGAAGAATTGACGATGTTTGTCGAACGACAAATACTTGCCACCCTTCTTCAACCATATGAACCTCATAGCTTCCTTGCATATTGGGCATGGGAACTTCCCCTGAACACACCAGGCGCACATTAACCCGTACGCTAGGAAGTCGTGCAGGGAGTAGTGGTACCAGACGTGCATTTTGAAGCTAGTCTTCGTAGCTCGGTCGTATGTCCACACCCCTTTGACCCAAGCATCGATCAACTCATCTATCACAGGCTCCATGAAGACACCCATATTACTCCCCAGGTGTCCTAGGATTATCAACGATAGGAACACGGTATGCCATTGAAAGGAGACGCCGGGGGGGGCAGATTCAGGGGGATGACGAACACGGGCCAACATGTGTATGGTGCAGCCATCATGCCATATGGATTGAACCCATCTGTTGCCAGTGCAACACGTACAATACGAGCCTCCTCTGCTTTGAGAGGATGCCGTGAATTGAAGTACTTCCATGCATCAGCATCGGATGGATGTACCATCTTCTCAGGATTGTATCGTGCGCCGTTTTGTGCCATGTCATCTGTTTCGCGGATTCCTCGATCATGAATAGCCGTTGGAGCCTCGGCAGGAACGGAAGGTGTCGTAGGACTCTCATGGGGATCTTAAGCTGCCTCTTCTGGCCATCGCCTGAGTCTACCTCCACGTACCTAGAGGATTTACACTTTGGGCAATACTTTGCATCTGCGTGTTCTTTTCTAAATAGGACGCACCCCTTCGGACACACATGTATCTTGTCATACGGCATCTTAAGTGCAAGAAGGAGCTTCTCTGACTCGTACAAGTTCTTTGGCATAATGTGTGTCCTCGGTAGCATATCGCTCCACACGGCCACCATCTTGTCGAAGCCTTCTCGACTTAGGTTTAACTCGGCCTTCAACCCCATTACGCGACCAATGGCATCCAGCTGAGAAACATTAGTATGATCATGAAGGGGTCTTTGTGTCGAGTCCAACATCAGGTAGAAGGCATCTGCGGCAGCCTCCATCTCCTCCTTGTCATGTCCTTCTGCGAACTGAGCTTGGTGCGTGTCATCCAACATGTCTGCTACCCCCGCATCATCATCGAAAGCATCGAGCCATGGTCTCACCACCTCCTCCCTGATATGATCGGCTTCACCATGGTGGATCCACCGATGGTAGCCCAGAGTAAATCCAAACTTCACAATATGTTTACCCATGGTTAACCTATCTTTCCTTCTTCTGTTGTCACAACCGCTGCACAGACAAACCACTAGAGAATGGCCTCCAGCACTCTCGCCAAATGCATGCTGTAAGAATTCTTCGACCTTGACTATAAATAGCAAGTCGTAATCATGCTCGTCTCTCCGGAGCGTGTACATCCACTAACGGTCCTCCATCCTTTAACAGACATATCAGCACATATGAGTCACCATCAATTGCATCTACGCGGTGTCCCTACTCTCTAATAGGTGATGATAGGTCCTAATCCCACCCGCGGATCCGTAGATGAGGTTAGTTTCCATGCTCCGCTCCTATCCGAGATGGAATTTCGGCAGCACCTCCCCGCTGTTCTCTCGATACACGTCCTGCAAGGGAGAGTGTGTATCCGAAGAACAACAGGGGGGTGATGCCAAAACACCGTCTCGGACCAGAGCGGACCATGGAAACTAACCCATCTACGCATCCGTGGGCTGTCCAAAAAACGTGGACAATCTGAAACAGAAACGCTCGCAGATATGCAAAGATCTACATACCTCCAAAGATATCTCTTTCGGACGGGAGACACCTAACTAGGCTACACCGATCTACGACGATAGACAAGCGGAAAAAGAGGTGATTTATACCTAGGGTGTCGGTGAAGTCAGGCTAGCGGGGCAGTGGCGAGTCGACGCAGTGGCGAGGCGACGCAGTGCAGGCAGACCCGCGATGCCGACGAAGACGATCGGGGACCTCCGGGTCACCTCCGACAGGTCCTACTCTGCAAAAGAAGAAACATGACACTATAAGTTCAAAATTTCGGCAGCACCTCCCCTGCATGGGGAGGTTTCCAAAACCTGCAAAAAACAACGGCACGAAGGCCGACAATCACAAATGGCACGAAGGCAAATAAGCACAGCGGCACGGAGGCCGATGCACGAAGGCCGACAAGCGGAGAAAGGGTGGATATACCTTGCCCACGCTCGTAGGCGGTTCGGTGACGGTAGGGGCGTCGGCGGGACGGGCACGTGCAGAAGACGGCCGAGTCACCTCCTCCTCCCCTCCACCTCGTCTTCCTCCCCCTCTCCCCCTCTCCCCTTCTCCTCCTTCCTCTCCTCCTCCTCCTCCTTCCTTTTTCTTCTCTTTTTTCCTTCTCCTTCTTCTTCCTTTTCCTTCTCTTTATTTCTCCTCTTTTTTCTTCCTTATTCTTCCTTCTTCTCCTCCCTTCTTCTTCTTATTGCTGCTTCCTCCTCCTTCTTCCAAGCCGGCGGCAAGACCAGGGGAGCAGCACGGGCGCACGGGCGGCGCAGATGAGGGAGGAGGACAGTCACAGGCCAGGCCAGTGGCAGCACGCCTGTGGATGGCGGCGGTGGGCAACGCCTTGACGGTGGCGGCAGTGGCCGCTGAGGCGCCCGGTCGGGCAGCGCGGCTAGGCTAGGGTGTGCTCGGGGGCGGCGATGCAGGGGCGGGCGTGCGGTGGCGGGGGCTCACCGGCGTGGGTGCACCGGTGCGGTGGGGCGGGGGTGGCGGCGGCACGCGCGTGTGCGAGCTGCGCGGGCGGGCGGCGCTGGCAGGCCGGGGATGCGCATGTGGAGATGTCTGGGTTTTTGGCATCCGACGTCACAACTTGCTCGAAACCTTCACAGTTTTTTTACCACAGCCTCCACATGCGATAACACGACGCCTCGACAAGTTTCGTGATTTTCGGACTTCGTTTGCATTTTATATAATTTAAAATCACATTTCCGGCAAGTACCTCGACATGTTACGTCAACGAGATGCTCAAGATTTCATGTGAGTTCCTGAATACGGCCTAAACATACCCTAAATATCATGAGTATCAATTTTTGGATGACCAAAGTCCATTATTCCATGTACCTGCAGTTCAAATTTGAAATATCTCTAAAAATTCGACGAAACGAAATAAACTAATGAAATATATCAAAAAAAGTCAAAATTGCCCCAAATTTTTAAATAGAGTTTGAAATACTGTCACAAGGCCCCAAAAAAATTTGGGCCCAAAAATAAAAAAAAAAATTTTGCCGAGTGCCATGGGGGGCACTCGGCAAAGTGGGCTTTGTCGAGTGCCGGCCCAGGGGGCACTCGGCAAAGTTGATTTTCAAAAATAATAAAAAATTTGCCGAGTGCCTGGCGCTGGCACTCGGCAAAATAAGTTTTAAAAATTTAAAAAAAATTGCCGAGTGCCCAAGGCTTACACTCGGCAAAATATGTTTTTAAAAAATAAAAATAAAAAATTTGCCGAGTGCCTTGGTCTGGCCCTCGGCAAAATAAGTTTTAAAAAAAAATTTGCCGAGTGCCATGGGCTGTCACTCGGCAAAATATGTTTTTTTAAAAAAATTCCCGAGTGCCTGGGGCTGGCACTCGGCAAAATAAGTTTTTTAAAATAAAAAAAAAAAATTTGCCGAGTGCCGGCCATTAGACACTCGGCAAAATCTAACGGCAGGTGGCCGCCGTCACGGGCCGGCCACCTTTTGCCGAGTGGGACTTTTGCCGAGTGCCGCGGCACTCGGCAAAGCCTAGTTTTGTCGAGAGCCAGGCTTTACCGAGTGTCTGGCACTCGGCAAAGCCACCTTTGCCGAGTGCTTTATTTTACCGAGTGCGGCACTCGGCAAAATATTGCTTTGCCGAGTGCCCCGATAAAAAGCACTCGGCAAAGTCTTAGGCACTCGGTAAAGTACAGTTTTCAGTAGTGCAGGGCACTGTTAAAATGTCTGGAGGAACAGAACTGAGAAACTGCCGTCCAACAATCACAAGAAAAATCCAAACATGATCAATTGAGACCAATCGAGCTGACATTGTGGACATGGCTTCACAAGATCATGTAGCATCCATCTCAAACAAAAACCGCGTCCAATGATCAAGAATTTTAGATGAATCTCAGAAAATTCGAGAAAACCTAGATAAGAGGAATTTTGGGAAAAAACATGGATTTGATGTGCGCATGAGGGGATTAATAAATAAATTAATGATTAGGCTACCTCCTCACTTGTCCTAGCACCAATTTCCCCCAAAAATCCACACCAAAACGTAGTAAAAAAGCAAATAATGAAATCAGTACTAAATTTATGATACAAAATAAGTGACATTAAAAAATTTATGAAGTATATTTTTATAGTAAACATAGTTGGAAACATAAATATTAATACTATTCACTGTAAATTTGTTTAAATTAAGTAGTTTGACTTGCTCAGATACCACAGTTGCATGCTTTTATGGATGGAGGAAGTATTTCAAAGTGGGAGACGTGAGTAATTCATACATAACTTTAGGGGGGGCATATTAAATTATTGGCAATAATGTAAGATGTGGGTAGACTAATTGCATATTTAAGGATTATTTAATAATGGCATTCATAATGGCATATGTTTTGATGATTTAGATTCAAGTTTAGATGTATTTTAATTTATGTTTTTTCAATGTCAGAAGTTGGCATTCCTTTTCAAAAAAAGAATTTATATAATGTGTAATGTTGGAGACAATTTTAGACTACCAAATTAAAGTTCAGATGATTCTAATTGTTGTAAGTATTTTTAAGGTCGATCTTTTTCTTCCTAGCACATCGCATAAGATTAATTGTTTGGAGCCTCCAATTAGTAATATTAAGATAGGGGTTTAACGAATTTGTAAATTTATTGTTGTGATAAAAAGTGAATTTGCATCCTCCTTTTTTAGTATAAACCTTCAAAAGGATAAAAACAAAATTACATGAATCTCATAGAAGTGCACAATGGAGCGAGTCCGGAAAACCCACCACGCCCAAAGAATCTAATGCAACTCACTGTGTATCTAATTCACCAGTTTCGACCCACATGCTTAGTAAAATGCTTGCATAAGCTAATCTTAAAAAGTCTGACCCTAAGACTGGAACTTGTTACAAATGAACTGATCCACCGAGCTCAAACATCCTTCATGAAAGAAAAAACATTACGTCAGTGGTCATGGCCTTACAAGAAATTCTCCATCACACCAAAACAAGAAATCAAGTAGAGACCGGCAGGGTTATTTTGTCCTCTATAGTTGAATCATGAAAAATACGTGGTTTTGAAGAGAAATGGTGTAACTGGATACAAAAAGTCATTTTTGGGGGCACCACAAGTATTAAGATATACGACAAAATTGGGCCATACATTAATTCAAAGTATTAAAGGGGTAACAAGACAAGGGGATCCCTCGTCCCCCATCATATTCAATTTTTTGGTTGATTGCTTAACTAGGATGATTAGCATAGCACAGGAAAATAATCTACCACTACTGGAGACTAAAATGTTCCTACCAACATGGAAATTACGAATATTTCTGTCAGGGCCCTAAAACCGATAGAAAAATTCAGAAACAGATAGGGTATATATATTTTTCCGTCGGCTTTGTTCATCTGATAGAAGAATGTGTATCAATTGGATGAGCGTCAAGAAACGAAACACGCAGCCAACCAGGGCCCTGGGCTGTGCTGGCCTTTCAGCTGGCCCAGAAGCAGGCGGGTTGTGCACACAGCCGCATATAAGCTGTGTTCCCCAAACCCTAGCCCTGGCCGCTGTCGCGTGCTCCGCGAGAGTGGCCACCTCCGCCGCGCCTCACTTCTTTCCTGCTCCATCCCAATCTCCTCGGGACGGGGCTCCTCAGCGATGGAGTCCGCCTTTGTTCGGAACTGCTTCGGCTAGATCCTATTAAATTAAATGAAAACTGAATTTGTTTTGTAGATCCTACTTTTCTTGCTGGCTTGTGTTGTTCTGATGGTGGCCACAAATTTCCCTGTCGGGTTACTACGACAGGGCTGCAAATCTAAACCTAATGTGCCTGAATTTTCCTTTCTGCATCCAGTTTTTCTGTCGACGTCAGGAAAATTTTGTTTTCTGTCGCTTTTGTTCTGTTGGTATTTTCCTGTCAGGAAACCGACAGAAAAGTTAGTTTCCTAATTTCCATGTTGGAAATTTTAGTTTCTAGTAGTGTTCTGGCTGGCTTGATTGATTGTACCATCCCTGGTGGCATATATAGCTATACTGCAATACGCTGATGATACCATAGTTTGTCTCAAACATGACTTGAATAAAGAGCCAGAAACTTGATACTTCTTTTATACCTCTATGAACTGATATTACGTTAAAAGATTAATTTTTCTGAAAGGAAGTCTATGATCATAAATGATTTTGAAAACCTAGACCGAACTTATATATTCTAGTATTTTTAACTATCAAATTGGCAACTTTCCTTTGAAATAAATATTTTGGAGTACTAGCGAGGTACCCAAGCAGGTTACATATTAAAGACTGATATACGATGGAGGGCACCATACATCTATAGCTGGTTGGTCCACTCTAATTAATTCTAGTTTCACCAGTTCAGCTATCTAACCTATGTCGAAGTATCTTTTGCATAAAACTGTGATAAAAAAACTGACAAAATTCGAAGAACCTTGTTTTTGTCAAAGCGGTAGTATAAATAAAAATTATTACCTGTTTAAATGGATAAGGATTTGCCAAAGCAAAAACAAACACTACTCAAAACCGAAACCCACGTAAGTGCCAAAACCAATATATAGGGAAATATGAAATACCCATATGGAAATTAGAAAAATCATTGTATTCTCTGCCACTACTGAAGAAATCTTATTGTATTCTCTACCACTACTAAAGAAAGCCATTTTTAGACAAGTCTCCTTTTAGTGATGATATGACTCTGTCGAGAACTGCCCTAAAAATGGTTTATGAGTCCGCTAGCCTTTAAACATCAATTTTGAGAGGCACCTTGAAAGCCCAACCACCTTTTTATGGTTGGAAAGTCCAACTGTCTCTAAAATTACCATTTCTAAAGGCAGGTAGAGTTTCCTACTGTCACAAGAAATGGAGGCATTTCTGAGGCTGTACCATCTTTTTAAATAGATTTATAGAAGCCGATGGAAATGTGGCCAGCCTCTAAAAACAGATGTAGCACAGTAAGATCCAATGTATCTTTTGGAACCAATTTCTAATTTTAAATTTGTTTGGATTGCTGGTATATCATTTTACTCAGAAGACAAGAGTTACAACCTATCATTGACAAAATAATCAAAAGAATAGCTGGGTGGAAAGGTAGGCTCCTGTCTTATGCAGGGAGACTCACCTTGCTCAAAGCTTGTTTGGCAGGCATTCCCATTTATTTGCTCTCTGTAATTAAATTCCCAAGGTGGGCCACTTCTTATGGAATGACAGTGTGGACCATCATAAGTATCATCTAGCTAGCTGGCAACTGGTCTCTCAGAGAAAAGAAGTTGGTGGTCTAGGAATTCCAGATATGAGAAGTTTAAATCTAGCACTACTAGGTGCTTGGATCTTCAGATATCATCTGAATTCAAATGCTATTTGGAAAAGCATTGTAGATTTGAAGTATTAAATATGATCCTAATGTCTTGTGATGTCCAACGGTTGGAGCATCTCCTTTTTGGAAAGGAGTGCTTTGGGCTGTACAAGCAGCCCGTATGGGTATTAAGTGGGTGATTGGTAACAGTAGAAAAGTTTGATTTTGGGAAGACATTTGGTTGGGTAACACTAGCTTGGTTATGGTTTATTGGCCACTGTACATAATTAATGAGCAGCAAGGTAAAACTTTACATGGTCTGGGATGGGGAGAACCTTATGTTAACTTTCGGAAGAAGTGTGTCGACTAGTACTACGAACCTTTGGCTAGAATTATGTAGCTTGATGGAATCAGTTTCCCTCTCTGAAGAGGAGGATCAAATCTTGTGGCATTTCACTTCCACAGGTAAAAATTCAGTTCAATCTCTGTATGCTGTGATTGATCACAGAGGTGTCATCCCAATGTTTGTGAGTTCAGTTTGGAAGATTGCTATTCCTCATAGGGTGCAGTTCTTCCTTTGGCTTCTATCCAATAACAGATTACTAACCAGAGACAATTTTGCCAAACGTAGGGATGTGAGTGATCCATCCTGCTTGTTTTGGAATGAGAATGTTTTCGATTTCACAACTTTTCTTTGAGTGTTGTGTGGCTAAAAATGTCTAGCATATTATCTCTGAGTTACTGGGTCAGGATATGGGTGATAACTTCGACTTGATTGCTCGGTTTTGGGTTGCACATTGTTGGCCCCGGGATCTCCCACACGGGTGAGCTGATCGCTCACTGTCGTTGCCGACCACACACTACGGCTGGTGGATGAAGAGGGAGGGAGAACAGAGCGCGCACACACACAGCACAAGCACCAGCGTTGGCTGGAGCTCTGCAGAGGAGATGGCAAAACTGAACTCTCTTTCTTTACTGAGTTGTAGTGGGAAACTATATATACAACTCTACCCATCTAATCATAGTACACAGACATGTCAGGCTGCCATGCTGCTACAATGACTAGATGTAACAGCAGGGCTGACTTTGGCGTTCGCCCCTGCTGTGGCTACAGTGCGGCAGGGGAGCCTTTCAGCGCCTGCCCCTGCCGTGACTACAGTGCAGCAGTAGGGGAGCCCTTTCGGCGCCTGCCCCTGCCGCGCGTACAGAGGGAGAGCAGCATATTACTTTACAATTCTTCCCCTAATCCTGCTGCTAACCCTAGAACCTCCACCATGCCGATCATCTTCTTCAGCTCCGTGAATCGAAGATGGCTGAGCGGTTTGGTGAGGACGTCCGTGAGTTGCCGACTAGTTTCGATGAACTCGATGACTATCCGCCCTCCATCGACACAGTCCCTGAGGAAGTGGAACTTGACGTCGATGTGTTTGCTCCGGCCATGGAGAACTGTATTCTTTGCGAGGGCGATGGCGGGCTGGTTGTCCACCATCAGTGCTGGTGGATGAGCTTCCACACCGGTCAGCTCACCCAGCAGCCGGCGCAGACACACAGCTTGGCACGCTGCTGTGGCTGCCGCTACGTACTCTGCCTCACATGTGGACCAGGCCATCACTTTCTATTTTAGCAACAGCCATGAGATTGGAGTCAACCCGAGGAAGACGAGCACGCCAGAGGTGCTCCGCCGTCCATCGATGTCCCCCGCCATGTCTACATCGCTGAACACAGTGAGCTCCAACCTACTTCCGCCGGTCTTGGGGAAGACGATCACCTAATCCACCATCCCCTTGACGTAGCGCAGTAGCCGCTTCACCGTAACCCAGTGATCCTCTCGGGGATCCTCCATGAAGCGGCTGACGTAGCCCATGGCGAACGCAATGTCCAGCCTCATGTGGACTAGGTAGCGTAGACCACCGACGATGCTCCGGTAGAGTGTTGCATCTACATTCATCGCGGTACTAGCCTTCGTCAGCTTCAGCCGCTCCTCCATCGGAGTCACGCACAGCTTGCACTCAGCCATGCCGCTCTGCTCCAACAGCATCGAGGTGTACGTGCTCTGACCGAGCGTGAGCGCCTCCTTCCCCAATCTCACCTTGATGCTGAGGTAGTAGGAGAGTGCGCCAAGATCGCTCATTCAAAAAAGAGCCCCCATCTCGCATTAAAGCTGTCGATGTCCTCCGCACGCGCGCCGGTGATGATCAAGTCATCCACATACACGCTAACGATGAGCTCCTCCTGCCCCCATCGCCGCATGTAGAGTGCGTGCTCGGTTGGGCATCGCATGAACCCAAGCTCGCCCAGCGTGGTGTTAAGCTTGGCATTCCACGCTCGTGGGGCCTGCCGCAGCCCGTAGAGCGCCTTGCGTAGTCGGAGCACCCTGTGCTCGCTCCCTTGACGGCGGAACTCAGAGGTTACCTGACAAAGACCGCCTCCTCTAGCTCGCTGTTGAGGAAGGCCGATTTTATGTCCAGGTGATGGATGCGCCAGTCCTTCGCTGCTCCCCAAGCCAGCAGCAGTGAGATAGACTCCATGCGCGCTACCGACGCAAAGACTTCCTCGAAGTCGATGCCCTCGCGCTGGACAAAGCCTCAGGCAACGAGGCACGCCTGGTGCTTGACAAGGGCGCCACGCTCTTCCCGCTTGACCTTGTACAACCACTTCAGGCCAATCGGATGGCATCCTGGAGGTGGATCGACGAGCTCCCAAGTCTCGTTTTCCTCGATCACCTTCATCTCCTCCAGCATCGTCCGTCGCCAATTTGCATCGCGCTAGGCCAGCGCGAACATGGGTGGTTCCTCTGTACTGATGAGAAGTAGCTCTGGGTCATTGAGCAGCTGACCCGCCAGGCCCGAGGACCCTGTGCCGCCAATGATGTCATCCAGCCTGCAGAACTGCACCTCCTCACCGTCGTGGAAGGCATCCACGAACTCGGTGATGTCGCTTGGAGGTGAGGTGAACTCGATCGGCGTCGATGGAGTCCCCTGTTTCGCCGGAGTGGTCGGCACAGCACCTGGAGTGCTCAGCACCCCGACTGCAGTGGTTGACACCCCTCCCAAAGTGCTCGACACCGCCCCAGGAGTGCTCGGCTCTATTGCTGGAGTGGTCGGCACCTCCTCTCCAGCGTCTCCACCACCGTGGATGACCAAGTGCTCGACAACAAAGGTGCTGGTAAAGCCGCTAGCTTCCCCTATGCCCGGACTGTAACAGTCCCAGGCTGCCTTCTCGTCGAATATGACGTCGTGCGAGACAACCACCTTGCCTCCATATGGGTCGTAGAGCCGGTACGTCTTGATACCTTCCTCGTAGCCCAGGAGCACCATCGGTGGGCTCCTGTCCTCCAGCTTGGTGAGGACCGGCTTCGTCTTCCTGACATGGTCGATGCAACCGAATGTCCGAAGGAAGGACACGCTCGGCTTGCGCCCATACCAAGCTTCGAACGGCGTCATGCCCTCCAGGGCCTTTGTGGACGCGCGGTTGAGGATGAACACCGCTGTGGTCGCCGCCACACCCCAGAACCTTGCTAGCATGCTCTTAGCCTTCATCATGGATCGAGCCATGCCGACCACCGTCTGGTTCCACAGCTCCACCACGCCATTCTACTGTGGTAAGTACGGCGCGGTGTGGTGTCGCACCAAACCTTGATCCACGTAGTACGCAGCGGACTCCACCAAAGTGAATTCACCGCTGTGATCAGCTTCTTGCCGCTCTCCGCCTCTACGTGTGCCTTGAACTTCTTGGTCACCTCTGTCGCCTCGTCCTTGCTCGTTAGGAGTTACAGCCAAATATAGCGACTGCAATCATCCACGAGCAGGAGGAAGTACCGCCGACCACAGTTTGTGGCTAGCGTGATTGGCCCATAGAGATCACCATGGATGAGCTTGAGAGCGTTCGCCGCGTGATACTTAGCCGCCTTTGGGAACGATAGCCTCCTCTGCTTCCGGGCCAGGTAGTTGTCACATAGCTCGCCTGTGTGTTTGATGTGCAGCAGCCCTCGGACCATCTTCTCCAGCCGAATGAGCGTGTTGAAGCTGAGATGGCCAAACCGGGTAAGCCACAGCCACGGCTCCTCGGTGGCCGTGCTGTCAGGCACACTGGCTGCTCCACCTTCAAGTCAAGCAGGTACATCCGGTTCCAGGACCTCTTCACCTTGGCAAGAAGCCACTGCTCTCAGTCCCTGATCCTGAGGACGCCGTCTTTGATCAGCACCTCGCTACCGCGCTCATCCAACTGGCCAATGATGATGATATTTGAGCGCAGCTGCGGGATGTAATATACATCCGTTAGCGTGCGGTGCTCACCGTTCTGGCACATAAAGATGATGCTTCCGCGCCCTCGGATCACCACCCTTGAGCCGTCACCGAACTTCACCATGCCGGTCACGTTGCCGTCGAGCTTAGAGAATGCTTCCTTGGAGCCCGTCATGTGGTTGTTGGCGCCGGAGTCCAGGTACCATCGCTGCTCTTACTCGCTGCCCACATGTCCGAGGTGGACTTGGGCGCACGGTTCGTCAAGGTTGACAGCCTTCAGAGCCTTGTTGTGCCCTTCCACCGCCATCACCTCTCCCTTCTCCTTGGCCTCAACATCGTGCAGTGCGCATAACATCGCCATCAGGAGAGTGGCCTCATCATCCTCATCAGCCTGCGCTAAATGAGCCTCAGCCTTCTTCTCCTGCTTATGATTTGGGCACTCCTTTGCCCAATGGCCCGTCTTCCCACAGCGCCAGTAGGCGTTGGGGTCGACCTTCTTCTTCTTCTTCTCCGAAGAAGTCTTGCCGCGGCGCTTGCCATTGCCACCATGGCTGGAGGAGGCTTCCCTGGAGTTCCTCCGGGCGGTCCACTCCTCCTCTGTCAGCAGCAGCTTGCCGCTGTCCATCGTTGCTGTCACCGGCTCCAGGCGCTCGTCCACCGCCCGCAACTGACTAGTCACATCCTGAATGGTGAGGGTGGATAGATCCAGCATCGTCTCTATGGAGAGAGCGATCTGGATGTACTTCATCAGCATGGAGTGGAGGTACTTGACACCGCCTCTTCTTCGTCGATGGTGACGCCGTGACTTCTCAGCATGCTGATGAGCGACTGCAGGCGGAGGGAGAAGTCCTCCACCGATTCACCATGCTTGAAATTGAGGGTGGCGTACTCCTGCTTCAGCAGCTGGGCCGTCGCCATCTTTGCACGGTCGGAACCGACGCGTATCGCTGCAATAGCCTCCCATGCCTCCTTAGCAGAGTTCTTCGCCCCCAATGGCTCCCTGTACTCCGCTGGCACAGCAGCAAGGATAGCCTCCAATGTTGATATGTCTTCTTCTTCGTTGTCGGTGCCCTTGTCAATAGCATTCCAGAGTCGTCGGGCTCTGAGCTTGACCTTCATGGTCACCACCCACTCGCCATAGTTGGTGCAAGTCAGCGTCGGTCAACTGGTGTCGCTGACCTCCCGCACTATGTGCACACCGACCTTCTATCGTGGCTGGACAGCCACAACAGCGCCGCTGCTGTCGCCCATCTCCAAACCGTCCGTCATCACCAGCGGTTAGTCCGGCGACGGCGCTTGTACGGCTCTGATACCACTTGTTGACCCCTGGATCTTCAGAACGGATGAGCCAACCACTCCCCGGCGTTGCCGACCACACACTATGGCTAGAGGTAGAAGAACAGAGGGAGAACACAGCGCGCACACACACAGCACAAGCACCAGCGTTGGTCGGAGCTCTGCAGAGGAGATGGCAAAACTGAACTCGCTCTCTTTACTGAGTTGCAATGGGAAGCTATATATACAACTCTACTCATCTAATCCTAGTGCATAGACATGTTAGGCTGCCATGCTGCTACAGTGACTAGATGTGACAGCAGGGCTGACTTTGACGCCCGCCCCTGCTGTGGCTACAATGCGGCAGGAGAGCCTTTCGGCGTCTGCCTCTGCCACGCGTACAGAGGGAGAACAGCAGATTACTTTACACACATAAGCGTCACAAACTGACCAATGTTATATCTTCATCAGTTCTTTACTTCTTTGGTCATTGTGGAAACTAAGAAACAAAATGTGTTTTCAGGGTGTTACATGGACAGGTATGAGAAGAGTGTTGCTGCGGATCGTCAGGATGGTGAGAGGATGAGCACCGCTGCTCAACCCGGACATGGGACTGCAAGTGGAGGAGTTCGCACAACAGCTGTTGGTCAGGGCAAGCTTGCCACCTCAACTGCAGTGGAGGGTGGCAGACGTGACCAGTATATCATCAGGGTTGGAACTATCAGGTGCTCAGCCTTCGGTCTTAACCAGTGTAGCTTTGGGTCAGCCTGATGCGCCGTTAAATGTCAGTAGTCATGAGGTTATGCCTTAGTTAATGGCTTAGGACCATGATGTTGGCGGGTGCGCCTATATGCAAATAATGTTTTGCTTGGGGGGGGACCCTTCGTTCTAAAACAAGTATATCATTTTACTGCACCGCACAAAACTATCTGATCGCAACTGTTAGCTTCTAAAATTTTTCTTCTATGAGTTCATGGTAGTTCAAAATTTCTGTGGTTCAAGAAAAATCTAGGACAGTATAGTGAAGAACTACTCACAGTGATAAGCGTAGATAATTAATTATTGGTTTAGCTGACTCCGGCATTCTTGTGTTTCCATTTTACTGCATGTAAGTCAATCATTTCATTTATCAACAAAGCGAGCTCTCTAGATCGATAAACAAAAACAATGAATTGATGCTGCCGTGAAGAACATTATATATGGAAGCCAAGCACACCAAAGATTTGTTCCACAACTGGCATTCAACTACAGCCACCCCCAACACCAAAGACCCAGAAGCTGGAGTCCGTCGACCTGCCTACTATGATGGATGTTACATAGACTGCTCATGGAAGTACTTCTGAAAAAAATTGGCTTCATCAATAAATATATCACTACAAATTGCTTATGTGGTTCCGCTATGTCTGTAATGGGGATAGTGGCGTGAAGAACAAAATAGAGAAAAACGGACAAAGGACTTTGTTCCACACTGGCGTTAAAACGCAGCCAGCTAAAATGCGAAAGATCCAGCAGATGGAGGAGTTTGTTAACCTGTCTGGATGATTGGTAATCCAGCAGCTGGAGTCTGTCAACCTGTCTGGACGCTTGGTAATCCAGCAACTGGAGTCTGTCAACCTGTGTGGACGCTTTGGTAATTGCCGTTTTTATTGTGTGTCAATGCTCCAGGGAAAATCACGGTCCGCACATGCTTCGATGTGTACTAGCTAGTGTGCCTGAGCGTTGCTACGGGACAACTAAATCTTTTGTACTAAAAATATACGGATCGCACGATAAGATAATAATACTGTTAAATTAAATACCGACGTCAAAGTGACATTTAATTCAAAAAGCAAAGTTCGTGAAATTAACACAGTCACGGAGAGTGCGACGTCGTAGGCTCACAAACTCTACTGTATAGATTTTTTCGTGATACGGCTAATATAATATTTTATATCGGTAAAAAGAATTCTATGATATCCATTTCTTTCATGTGCCAATAAATCCATGAATAAGTTCCGCTGCATCTCCATATAATCATGTACACACAAGTTCGAGTATATATGCAAATAGGTTCGTGCCCGTGCGTTGCTATGGGATAGCTAAACTTTTATACTAAAAATACACGGATCGCACGATAAGATAACAATACTGTAAAAGTATATGACCGACATTAAAGTGACATTTAATTAAAAAGCTAAGTTTTTTTCCGTGATGCGGCTAAGATCATTTTTTATACCGGCAGAAAGAGATTTCCGATATCCATTTCTTTCGTGCGCCAACAAATCCACAAATAAGTTCTACCACATCTCCATACCATCCTGTACACGGCGCTGGTGAACGAATTAGCCACAACTTATGTAATTAGTTTTATAATTAGCTCATATTTAGTCATCCTAATTGATATCTAAAAATTCAATGTGACAGAGACTAAAGTTTAATCCTGGGATCCAAACACCCCCTAACTCTCGACTCCTGCTTGCTGCTCACTTGCACCACCATGCCTATGTGCCTGCACGTATATACTCTAATGCCAGAACGTCTAAGATAGTCTTTATTGTCCACCCTTTAAAAATATCATAACTTTAAGGTTGTCATTTGTGTATACTGTAGGATTATGATGCTTTACATTGATCCATGAGGGTGTCCATGAGAGTCGAAATTTTTGATGCCATTATGATGTCTAAGCTTACCTAACAGACAGAGATGAACTTGATTGTTAAAATATTTTCAACACTGCTTTCATATACTCCCTCTGTCCCAAAATAGAATTCATTCTCGCTTCCCGAGAAGTCAACTTTTTTTTAACTTTGACCAATTATATATAAAAGAATATTAATATTTATAATACATAATTAGTATCATTACATAGACCATTGAATATATTTTCATAATAAACTTATTTGGAGATATAAATGTTGCACGTATTTTTTACAAACCTAGTCAAAGTTGAGAAAGTTTGACCTGCACGCATCCCATAACGACTTATATTTTAGGGCAGAGGAAGTATATGCTAATAGGAGTAGTCAACTGGAAGTCGTGATGAACACAACAATACTTTCATATTATATGCTAATGGGAGCATGAAGAAACACAGGGAATGGACCTATATCCTAATTGTGGGAATATTTGTTTAGGAAATTGCAGAAGGTTCACCAGTCTCACCATGTATAACATGCACATCTTTTATTTGGCACCACTGATGTTCTCAAGGAGCAGCCACTTTTTAATTTCAGGTCTGCATGTTGGAAACACTAAAATTAAGGGACAACCTCATTGAGTCGTCTTGCTTGATCTTTGTCAATTGTCTTGCTAGAGCTTTGCGAATAAATTATACCATTGGCAAAGACTAACACATAAAGAGGTAGAAGTTGCAAGAATAAAGCTAGGTGGCCTACTATGCACCCAGCCTAAATTTAATACCCTCCAAATTATGGACAATACCATATGATCCGGTTTACGTGGAGATGAAAGATATCTGACCGAGCGAGAGAGGGGCACCGCATGATTGTTTCCTTCCATGCATGATTATTGTTTCCTTCCTTGCATGTGGCCTCAGGTGATCGATTTGTTTCCTTCAAAGTAGGTGGGGATCGCAGGGATGGCAGTTTCTTTTTCTATCGCGCGGTGCATGATTATTGTTTCCTTCCATGCATGTGGCCTCAGGTGATCGATTTGTTTCCTTCAAAGCAGGCGGGGATCGCATGCGTGGGCAGACAAACGAACCAAAACAAATGTCGTACCAAAAAATATCGACACTTTATTCTTTTTAGTTGTAGGAGACTATTCCCTGTGCCTCCCATATTCCCATTTGTACCAGATGCCTGTTTCTTTTTTTTTCTTTTTTTTTTGCATTCCCAGAGAATTTTTTGGCGAATTTAAACAAACTAAAATGGGAAGCCTCCTAAGTGCACACGGCCAGCGAGCGATTGAGAGGGCAAGTGGGTTCGACCCAGGACACGGACGGGGCCGTGGCCGCGACCAGTTTCCCCCGCGTGGTCGAGGCCGGGGTCAGGGATACAGTGGCTTCAGCTACTTCAACCAAGGCTTTGGCGGGGGCCGGGGCGGGAGTCCACATGGTGGCAATGGAGGAGGGTTCAGTGGAGGCAGAGGTCGTGGGGGCTAGCCAAACCCTAGCCGCCCCCGCTACCAACCATCTTCGTCGTAGGAGCTAGGAGGCAGCCACATGCCGCAGCAACTAGCAGGGCCACCCCCTCTCCCATACTCGATCTAGGGGGGAGGCGCTGGTAGGTACGCAGGGGGCTGCTCCCCAACCGACACCAGCAATGGGGTCATCGCAGTAGGCGACCTCGACTACTTCGAACAAGTCAGCACCGGCATCAGCTGAAACTCTTGCGACAGACACTGCCCCGCCAGGATCCAATTCTACAGTTATTATGAGTGATGTGCCAGAGTTATCCTAGAAAGGAGGAACTCAAAAAAGCAAGTGTAAACCTTACTGCTATCGATGCCACACTAAAGGGCATACGATTTCAGTTCGTACGGCTGTTCTTAGTTGTGAATTATGCTTTGGTGATCATGTTAAAAAAATATGTCCAAATCTGAAGAATTTGAACTCTATTGCTATACCTTGTGGATATATTGTAGAAGGCCTAGGCTTTTATTTCATACCTGTTGTTGAGAATCCAAAAATTGCTTCTGATGACAAATCCGCTGTGGTATGTGTTTTGGAGGGTTCTTTTACTGCTGACCAGTTAGCAGTGGAACTTGACAAACTACTGCCTGGGAATAGTTGGGTGATTGAAGAGAAAGGCAACGATGCCTTTTTCACTAACTTCCCATCTTCTGAAGTGCTCAACCACATGGTGAATTGGGGCCCAATGGACACAAAGACAGTGAAAGGAAAGATTCGGTTCGAGAAAGGAGCCAAAAATGATGTTTTTAAATATGAGATTGACAAGGTTTGGGTGCAGTTCAGAGGGCTCCCAAAGGAGTTACGGGAATTTCCTATTATCTGGGCAATTGGCTCAGTTTTAGGGGTATCTCGGGCTGTTGATATGAAATTCACAAAGAAATATGGCAGAGCAAGAATGAAAGTAGCAGTGCTAAATCCTGACCTCATCCCAAACCTTGTGGATGTAGTCATTGGGGATTTTGTATATGAGCTACAATTCAGAGTTGAGAAGGATATGTCTGATGGTGAGCCCCAAGTCATTGACATGGACTCTACCATGGACGAGGACAAAGCCCCAGAGGAGAAGGAACCGGAAAACATGGATCATGATGCTAACAAAACAGGAGATCCACCAGCTGGTCAAATGTCTAATAGGCTGCCCAATGCCTCAGTTGCGCCAAGTGGACAACACAAGAACAAGGCGGCCGCTGGTACACCTACTGACCATCACCTGGGCAATATCATGACCAACCAGTCGGTCCTACCATGGGCCACTGATACTCAGCAGAGCATGGGGGCTGGTACAGGTGCAGTACTCCAGCAGAACTTTTCAGGACATGTCTCTGTGGAAAAGAAAAATGCAAATAAGCCAGTTGTGTTACTATCTCAGACTCGGATGACTCCTGATGGTACTACACAATGGAAGGCTAGTCTGTTGCAGTCTAAAAGTGACTCTGGCCTCCTCAAAAAAACTAAGGCAATGAGTGGCGGGGCAGTGTCACCAGTGAGAGCTAGCAAAAGAAACACGTCTACTCCGGAGCAAGACTCGTTGGAGAAGGCAACGAAGTTAAAAGCACGCAAAAATTTGGAATCATCTTCGATCAAAGGTAAAGAATCACAGCCACTTTCTTTTGACGCTCTTGATGATTCTATTTTGCTAGCTTCTACTAGTGCACTAGGAATTTCACTCGGGGTTAATGAGCATGAGGTTTCCTGTTCTTTAAATCTTTAAAAGATGTGGAGTCACATAGACTATCTGAGATTTTTAATTTAGAAGAATCTAGCAAGAACCTAGTGGATGATGTCTCATCTGTTTGCTCTTTAGAGGAAAATATGGATTTAGATGCTTTAAACCTCATTTGTGCGGAGATTACTGAAGACCTAGGTGATGGGGGCTGTGATCCTTTGTGTCTACAGACCCCTTTATCACATTACAAAAACTCTAGGTCCAAAATTAATGAAAAAAAAGCTAAAAGTCAATCCAAATGAAAGGAATTTTCTGGAACTACAATGGTTTTGCTGACCATAAAAAGTATAGATTTCTGTCTGACTTGACAAAAGAAAAGAACCTAGATTTCATTGCCTTATCGGAGACCGGGAGAGCCAATTTTCCGCAATCAACTTTGAATAATATCTGCGCTGGCAGAGATTTTCTTTGGCATTGCATGGCTCCAAGGGGTCGGTCCGGTGGTATGATGCTAGGTATAAACCCTTTAATTTTTGACATTGGTCAGATAGAAGAAGGGGATTTTTTTATTCGGTTCAAGTTGAGACACAAGGAGGTTGATTTTAAATTTAATTTAATCTCGGTTTACGGCCCTGCTCAATTAGATCTAAAAACACAATTCTTATCCGAGCTGGCTAGAGTATGTTCAAAAGACACCCTACCTATTGTTATAGGTGGTGATTTTAACATTATTCGTAGTCCGGATGAGAAAAACAATGAAAACTATAGTGATAGATGGCCTTTTCTATTTAATGCAGTCATTGACAAGCTAAATCTTAGAGAATTAGAGCTGACAGGAAGAAAGTTTACTTGGGCTAATCGCGTACAAAATCAGACCTTTGAGAAACTAGATAGGATTCTAGTTTGTACAGATTTTGAGTCTAAGTATCCGCTTTCAACTGTGGTTGCTTTGAGCAGAGACATTTCTGACCACACTCCACTGTTATTTAGCACAAATAGTCCATCTTCGGCTTACCAACCCCAATTCAAATTTGAATTGGGTTGGTTGCTTGGGGATGGTTTTTGTGACATGGTGCAAGATGTTTGGCTTAGTGTGATTGTGGAGGGCAGCCCATTAGAGAGGTGGCAGGCGAAGATCAGGAGACTTCGCCAATACCTCAAAGGTTGGGCAAAAAATGTGAGTGGGCCTTATAAGAAGGAAAAAAGGAACTGTTAGACAAACTCGATGAGTTAGACAAGAAGGCAGAAATATCTTTGCTTAATCAGACGGAACTAAATCTTAAACATGTGTTAAATGAGAGATTGGCTGAACTGCTGCATGAAGAGGAAATTAAATGGTACCAAAGGGCAAAGGTAAAACCTCTACTGGAGGGTGATGCTAATACTAAATATTATCATATGTTGGCTAATGGTAGGCATCGAAAAACTCGTATTTTCCAATTGGAGGATGGCAACAATATAATAGAAGGGGATGCTCAACTAAAACAGCATATTACCAACTATTATAAAAACCTGTTTGGTCCCCTGGAGAGCTCTTCTATAGTGTTGGAGGAGCACCAGGTCCAAGACATACCTCAAGTCTCTAATCTGGAAAATGAGTTTCTACTTGATGTGTTTTCTGAGTCTGAGGTCAGAGCAGCGGTGTTCCAGATGGAACACAATAAGGCACCAGGAACGGATGGCTTTCCACCTGAGTTCTATCAGGTCTTCTGGGATTTAATAAAAGACGATCTGATGGCTCTCTTTATGGAATTTCATGAGGGAACTCTGCCTTTGAATAGTCTCAACTTTGGTACTATAATTCTGTTACCAAAGAAGAAAGATGCGAAAGTCATTCAACAATATAGACCGATCTGTTTGTTGAATGTTTCTTTTAAGATCTTTACCAAAGTTGCGACTAATAGACTGTCTACTATTGCCCAGAAGATCATTAGACCAACACAAACTGCTTTCCTCCCAGGAAGAAACATCATGGAGGGCGCAGTAATTCTCCATGAAACGATTCATGAACTCCACTCGAAAAAGCAAGATGGAATAATCTTTAAAATAGATTTTGAAAAGGCTTATGATAAAGTAAAATGGAACTTTTTACAACAAACCTTAGAGATGAAAGGATTCTCTCAGAAGTGGTGTTCTTGGGTACAACAGTTTACACAGGGAGGAAATGTAAACATTAAAGTGAATGACCAACTTGGTTCCTATTTCTAGACAAAAAAGGCCTAAGGCAATGTGACCCAATGTCTCCAATACTATTTAATATAGTGGCAGACATGTTGGCTATACTAATTGCTAGGGCCAAGGAAGCAGGCCAGATAGAAGGGGTCATTCCTCATGTTGTCCAAGATGGTTTGTCCATTCTACAATATGCGGATGACACAGTGATCTTTATGAGCCATGATGTTGAGAAGGCGGTAAACATGAAATTGATACTAAGCACGTTTGAGCAACTTTCGGGGCTCAAAATTAATTTTCATAAAAGAGAAATATTTTGTTTTGGTAAAGCAAAAGAGCATGAGATTTTTCTATTCGCAGTTGTTTGGGTGTGTGGTGGGTAAGTTTCCCTTTTGGTACCTTGGTTTACCTATGCACACTAGGAAACTGAGTAATAAAGATTGGCAGTCAATAGAGAACAGAATTGAAAACAAACTTAGTGGATGGAAAGGTAAGATGCTTTCTTTAGGAGGTCGCTTGGTCTTAATAAACTCGGTGCTCTCTAGCTTACCGATGTTTATGATGTCTTTCTTTGAACTCCCAAAAGGAGTATTAGAAAAGATCGACTGCTTTAGATCAAGATTCTACTGGCAAAGCGACCATCACAAGCGAAAATATAGACTGGCCAAATGGGAAATTATGTGCCAACCAAAAATACAGGGTGGTTTAGGCATACATAATTTGGATTTACAAAATAAATGTCTGTTGAGTAAATGCCTCTTCAAGCTATTAAATGAGGATGGCATGTGGCAAGAATTATGGAGAAATAAATATATAAAAGATAAAACTATAGGGAGCTGTACCAAAAGGCCCACTGACTCTCACTTCTGGAAAGGACTGATGAATGTAAAAGATAGTTTCATAACTTTTGGTTCATTCAAAGTAAAAGACGGGTCACAAACTCATTTTTGGATGGACACCTAGTTGGGAAACAAACCATTAAAAGATAAATTTCCCTCGTTGTTCAATATTGTGAGAAGAAAGCAGGATTCTATGGCAACTGTACTTGCATCAATCACGCTGAACATTTCCTTTCGCCGGAATTTAGGGGGTAGAAATCTAAGGGATTGGCATAGAATTGTTGCCTCGTTACAAGATGTGAACTTACAGGGGGAAAGGGATGTGTTTGTTTGGGCATTACATTCATCTGGTACATTTTCTGTTAAATCTATGTATGCTGCACTAATTAACAATAGGGTCAAAGTGTCACAGGATTTATGGCAGATCAAAATTCCTTCAAGAATAAAAATATTCTTGTGGTATTTAAAAAGAGGTGTGATCTTAACCAAGGACAATCTTGCACGACGAAGCTGGAACGGTGATACGAAATGTTGCTTCTGTCACCATCCAGAAACTATTCAACACCTTTTTTCCAATGTTATTATGCTAAGTTCTTGTGGCGTGCTGTACACTTAATGTTTGGGTTATCACCCCCCTCAGTATACATGATTTATTTGTTAATTGGTCTAAGGCGGGTGGTAACATACATAATTCATTGTTATTAACTACAGCGTCAGCTTTATGTTGGACAATCTGGTTAACAAGAAACGAAGTAGTTTTTGACAAATGTAGACCGAAAACTTTTTTGCAGGTGCTATTCAAGGGAACCCATTGGCTACGGCAATGGGCAAGGCTGCAGCGGCGTAATGATCTACGGGATCAGCTGATTCTTATTGGGCAGCATCTGGAGACATCAGCATTGCACTTCTTTAATTCCAATGGATGGTTATCGACTAGATTTATTGGTCTTCATTAGTCAGAACTTTACTTCCCGCTTTGTTTTCCTAGTGTCTACTTGTAAGCTTGTCATCCCTGTGGGTTGTGTGCTGGTCGCTGTACCGAGCTTTGTAATAAATGGTCTGATTCTACCCTGAGGTAGATGAAGCCGGATATAAACTATCCTTTATCAACAACAAAAAAAGTGTGTCTACAGCATTATCGACAAGCTTCCTGAGCGCACACACTGCTGTACTCTGTAACTCTGTTAAATAAGCATAAATAATGAAACCACAATCAGCTGTCTTCAATTCAGCACAGAACAGAGCCCCATTTTTTATATATAAGAAACCAAACTTATTTCAATCTGATTGTGTTGCATCGCATCACATGAATGTTGTTCCACTTTAGAACAATAGTACCGTGGTTCTAGGCCGGATATCACTGGGATATCCTGACTCACAGATTATCTGAGATGGGCGTGGACATGCAAGACACGGACCCTGCATCACTAATCATGCGTTGACGCAGGAGAAATTGGCATTTGAGGGTAAGAAACCCACAGCTGAGGACTACTAGCTGCTTCTACATGACGAGGAACATATATAATGGAGGAGGACATGCTGGTGTTGCATACATCTCTTGAACGACTTCTGCAGGATGACAAAATGCGCTAAAGTTAGCCAAAGAAGACTTGTGAAATGCGATGCCAAGCTGGGCAGCTACTTCTTGTGTCTGACGACGGTCCTAGTAGCGGTATAAAATTTGGGTTTTTTAAGTATTTTCTCACTCTTTACTTCTCTTTAAGTGGTTTGCGTTGGACTGGTGTCACGGTCACAAATTCTTGTGGCAAGAGCCGTTTTCTGGGCAGAGGAAAACAAGATGGCATTTCATAGCACTTGGTATTCCTGTGCTCATTCTATTCTTGACACCTCCCATCCCTATGAAAAGTAACAATAATTTCTCTGGTTTTTGCACCACATCTGTGTCTGACGCCCCTCTCTTTTTGCAGGCGAGAAAAGAAGTTTTTCTTGCCTCCTTTTATTTTTTTAGCGCAACACCGGGGGACGAAAAGCCCCACCTGAATATATTACCACAGATTTCAGATGGGGTCTGGTGGGTGGTGGGTTAAGACCCCAAAGTTCTGCTTGGCGCCAATTACAACTCGACAAGAGGGGGAGAGAGTAGAATTACAACACTTAACAAACACAACATGACTCAGCTACCAGCTCTGACTACTGACCGAAGCTAGTGCAAGCACTACTTGCTAACCTATGCCACCACCAATGACGTATTCTGAAGAACTCTATCACACATGCAGCTGTAAGGTATTGAGTTGGATCCAACAGACGACAGCTAGGAAGCTGTGAGGCATTGAGTCGGAGCCAACAGGCAGCGGCCGTGAGTAGCATCGCCTAAGAGCGCATCTGGGCTCCAACCGACGCCCACCAACACCATTTGGGGGAAGGAAGCCTCAAAGGGGGAGGACTGCCAGGAGGAGAATGAGGAGATCTAGAGAAGAGATCAAGGTCCCCGTAACCTAGCATATGATGAGGCGGAGCACTCAAGTGATCTAGAGGACGGCGAAACAAGTCGTTGATGGCGAGCACCAAACAACATGTAGTGTTTGCAGAAGCCAAGTGGTAGGAGGGTGGTGAGACCGACAACAAGATAGGGTGGGAGAGCAAATAGAGAGACCACAAGGTTGCGCCGACGCGGTCAGGAATAGGCGTGCTTGTGTCGATGCATTCAAGAAGGGAAATGACGTGCACAGACGCCATCATCGATGACTGAGGCATCAGGCTCATAAGGGTTTTCGCCCTGAGACCTACCCAGTGGATGCGTGAAGCTCGGAATGGCCTTCACGAAAGAAGGAAGTGGAAACTATAGCGACACCTCCAGGGAGGAATATGATGCCATTTGCACCATCGACGCCAGCCCAGAGCAACAGCCAGGCAGGGTTTTCACCCATATTCCAAATGCCTGCAGAACCCCATCAGAGCGCAATATGCCAAGACCATCAGAGTCGAAGTTGGAGTTGACCAGCGGTGCCAGAGCTTTTGGAGACGCACTACCAGCCTTTTAGATGCCACATCCCTGGCAGGGCTAGTAGGCATGGCCTGCTGCTGCTGCTGCTGTAATGCATCACCACGGCCAGTGCCAGGGCCTGGGGCACCTTCGCCGCGTCCCGTAGCCACGAGCGCCTACAACCAGCCCACGGCCAATGGCAGTGCTGTGGCAGAACCACCCAAATTATATGGCCCACATGCGCCTGTCATTATCCTAAAAATCTTTGGCTACTGCACATGAGAGCCAGATAATCCCGGTAGTCTGTCGGGTATCCTCGGGAAACCCCGAATCAGCCACATTTTACAACTCATATAGGGTAAACATGGAGTTACCACAACATTATAATAGTTGGTACAAAAATAACTTACATCGGAGTGTGGAAGACTTATAACATTAGTTTACAAAACATGTTCAAGTACAACTTAACTTAAATTCCAAAAGATGAGTAGGACTATGAAAGCAACTTAAATGAAGCATCTAAGATAGAAGAGGTGACCAGATCATGTCGAGCCCACCGACATGAACTCGATTAGCAGCACAAGTCAGATCCTGCAACAGGGGTTAACAAACCCTGAGTACTTGAGGATACTCAACAAGTCTTACCCGACCAAAAGAAAAAGACTCCAAGGGTATGCTGGCTTAAAGAAAAGATTAAAGCAGGAGTAATTTTTGTAGAAAAGCTTACTACAGATGGATCCTTACTTTCAATGTTTTAGCTGGGTATTAAGTCATTAGTAGTATCCAGTTTACACCTAATCTAAATTAATCACTTTATTAAAACATCTCATCTCAACTCATCTTATCTCATAACCATAAGTCACCATGTTTCCATTGATTAACTACGATGATGCTGCGAGGATCAAGTCTCCTGTTGTCTGGCTACGGTGAGGAGGTTCACGGTGGCCATGGCGAGGTCGCCACGGCGGAAACAATGCGTGCGGGCGATTTCGCTGGAGAGAGGTGGTGTGAGCGGTTCGGGTGGGTGCGCAATGATGAGACGAGGTTGAGGACGCGGGCAATTGGGCAAAGGTGGAGTGGTCGCGATGAATTTCGTCGGTGCGTTGAGTCGGCCGGTGGCGAGCAGGAAGGAGAAAGAGAAGATGGTGCCAGTGGCTCGGGCTTAAGAAAGCGAAGGCGAGGCTTCCGGGCGTTGCCAGCAGCAGCCTGAGATCATCCACGAAAGCGGCTACGTGTCGCACGCGCGGAGGGCGGCGCAAGCAGTCGGTGGCAAGCAGCTACGTGGCAGTGAAGATGCTAGGCCGGCGAGGCTACTGTTCATCGACTGAAACCCTATCTTTCCCCCTCTCGTTCTCTCGATTTTGCAGAACGACTTGATGAGCAGCCTTAAGCAACATTGTTCATTGATCAGTGACCTACAACATTAATTAAGGGCCCAACATCCAAAACTTGACGGTTTTGCGATTTTGAATTCCCAACACAGGAACTTTGAAACTGAAAAACTGGACATTCAGTTAAGGTTTTGAACTTGTTTTAATTAACAAACTTTGTTGAATTAAATAGGGCTAAACATGGAGCAAACAAACCAACTAGTTACACATTATCAAAGCTTAAACATTGCACCAATTCATAGAAACAAAGTTGCTCAACTTTTATTTATGAAATTTGATTTAATAATTCCCCCCGTATTGAACCTATAACTGATTTTCATTGACTTGGGAAAAATGAAAATCAGCCATAAGATCCAATCTTTGGGCTCCAATTTAAGCATGTTTCATTCTAAAACACTACTAACTTTTGATTCTGCATTAAAGTACAGACTATGCACTACAAAGTTTATTTTAACAAAATTTTACTTGTTTAAGAAATTCACATATATAAAATCACAAAGAACCATAAACATTAATATTGACATCATTTCATGCAACATGTGAAACACTATATATGCAACATATGAAACACTATACATGCAACGTAGAAAAGCTATAAATGAAACATCACTTATGCAACATATGAATGTTATACTTGAAACATAAATTGCTTTTATGACTCAATGCTTGGTGATTATGCTTCATGATACACATGATCAAGTTTTAACTGCTTTTTAACTTCTGGGATGTTACAATCATCCCCCCTTAAAGAAATCTCGTCCCAAGATTATGAAGTGACAAAAGCCTTGGGTTAAGTAATGAAAAAGGACATGTGTCACGCATATTAACTTACAAGAACTTCACAAAGCAACAAGGATTGGTTCAAGAATTACAACCGATATCGAAAGAAGTTTTGTAATTAACAAGGGATTAGGAAATTCAAGAGAAGGATGGATATGAATTTCCAAAAGAGGTTCTAAGGAAAGCGAAAGCACATTAATTGTGGGCTATAGTGGACCATAACCACAGACCTGATAACAGTGAGCAACCGGCAGTATTTCCTCAATGACTGTAGTCAACGGGAGACCGTAGGTTTTAACACCGTATCGTGGTCACGGATCATGGTACCACCATAGGGCACAATTACAATAGCTTTCAACTAACACATGTCGGCTATCAAAATCCTGGTATAGCATGTGTCGTGGTAGAAGAAGACAAGAGCTAACACATGCATAGCTTGAGAAGTCAAGGATCGGTTCCAGGTTTCTGTATTAAGTTAGCGGGGTAAATTAAGTGCATCCAAAACTTCTCCAAGGATTAGGAACTGATGGAGCGAAGATCACCAAGAGCGATTACTTGGCTTAAACCTGGGACATGACGAGTTTCATTGGAATAGAATAGCTACAAAGCAGAATAACTATCCCAGAATAAAAGGGGAAAATCTCAACATCTTTATATTTTAATCTTGTGTGGATGATATGATGCATGCTCATCCTATACATCTTCACAACGATAGTCATGACATAACTTACTTATATACGGCAATATTTTAAACTCTATCTTGAGCTTGACAGAACGTTGGAAGACACTGGGCAGAACATTGTCGGAGAAGTTCGACTCTTAACTTGACTTGCTGAAGAAGAGTTGAAATCTTTTCGGCGTCTTCTACTTGTTTCACCAGAAAGTCTTCACAAAACTTGGACAGCAAGCTTCAGGGAAGTTAAGGATCATTTTTAATTTGTTACCTTCAAAAAAAACTTTTAATTTGTAAATTCCTTTTGAAGTTTTCAAAAGTAATGTTGTTGCAGATCCATGTACGAGCTCCGATACCAGCTGTGGCAGAATCACCCAAATTATATGGCCCACATGCGCCTGTCATTGTCCTAAAAACCTTCGACTGGTGCACATGAGAGCCAGATAATCCCGGTAGTCTGTTGGGTGTCCTCGGGGAACCCCGAATCATCCACATTTTACAACTCATACAGGATCAACATGGAGTTACCACAACATTACAACAGTTGGTACAAAAATAACTTACATCAGAGTGCGGAAGACTTATAACATTAGTTTACAAAACAAGTTCAAGTACAACTTAACTTAAATTCCAAAAGATGAGTAGGACTATGGAAGCGACTTTAATGAAGCATCTAAGGTAGAAGAGGTGACCAGATCATGTCGAGCCCACCGACATGAACTTGATTAGCAGCACAAGTCAGATCCTGCAATAGGGGTTAACAAACTCTGAGTACTTGAGGGTACTCAACATGTCTTACCCGACCAAAAGAAAAGACTCCAAGGGTATGCTGGCTTAAAGGAAAGATTGAAGCAGGAGTAATTTTTGCAGAAAAGCTTACTACAGATGGATCCTTACTTTCAATGTTTTAGCTGGGTATTAAGTCATTAGTAGTATCCAGTTTGCACCTAATCTAAATCAATCACTTCATTAATACATCTCATCTCAACTCATCTTATCTCATAACCATAAGTCACCATGTTTTCATTGATTAACTACGATGATGGTGCGAGGATCAAGTCTCCTGTTACTATAGAGCAAATGATGATTCGAATCGATTAGGGCCAGTTGGGATTTCCTCACCACATGACATATGTAGGTCCTAGACCTAGATATATCAACCCTCACTCAGATCCTCCAAAACAAGAATGGGTCCAGCACTACCTGAGAGCACAGTACTCGACCTCCCTACGTTGTTCGTCCATGGCGGATTCACAGGATGTGTACACATTACTCTCACCATCTCTCCACTCCCAGTGCGCGGTTGTCCTTTCTCATAATGAAATAGCCGAGGTATTAGGCTTACCGGAGTATGTGGCCAGTACTTGCAAAAATCTTGATCCAAGGGCCAACAATGATTGGTCCTTAACCGACACAGGCGGGGCACTATGTCAAGACTCAAATTTGACACAAGCAAAGAGTCCACACGGTCTCAATGTAACATTATCGTTAACAGGGTATCCACAAGAGCCTTCAGCAGAGCAGAGAGGAACATGGTAAAACATATTTCTCACGAACAATGAAACCATCATTCGACTTTTACCGACGCCTAAGCATGACTAAGCATTAGAGATATCGACCTACACCAACTAGTGGGGTATGTCTAGGAATACTTGAATATCAAGGTAATCCTGCAGCAATAGTATTCGACCAACTCCTAATTACTTAATGCACATCACACAAGACTTAAAGTGTAATAAAGTTTTGTAAATGCTATAGAAGGGTGGTATGCACTGCGGCTTGCCTACATTGCAGAGAAGGTTAGTTCCACAGAGGATCATAGGAGTTAGACTTGGCACTAACACCACGGTAGATGGACCTTCTCCGAAACTTGATCAACATGAGCCTTCTCACTCTCGTATGCTACACATAATAATGATGCATGCTTAGCATGATGGAATACATGACATGATGCATGATGAGAGACACACAAGTGCATAACAGAACTTAAACTAATCTAAGAAAGTTGAATACAACTTTCCTTCGCGGTACAACTAGGGTTATGCTTCACAAAGCATTTTAATTAGTTAACTAACAAGTTAATTAGTAGTCTCTTATGGAAGTAATTACACTAACATGGACTAGCAAGTGATTAACATGAAAAACATCAATATAGCATAACCATTTACTTAAACTGCTGCATACAAGGAGCAATCAAGACTTATATACATGCATCTACTAGTTAAACATTTAACTAATCCATGTTAATCAGTAATCAAAAGTTGATAATGGGCACATCAAGAAAACAATTAAGTTGCCAAGGAACAGTAGAGGTTTGGTGTTCCAAGGTCCGCAATCAATCCTAAAATCACATCAAGGTCATTTAGGGATTTATTGAAATCATTTTAGTATTTTTATTAATCCATAAAAGGCATTGAAATTAAGTGGACAACTTATTTTTATCAAAATAGGATCAAACTTTTTGTGAAGGCATGTATTAACATGTGAAGCATACACAAAAAGTTTCATGGTCACAGGACTAATGTTTTTATTTATAAAAATCATACAAGGTTCATTTTCTAATTAAAAGAGGTAATTTTTAAGCATACTAAAACTACTGATTATAGCTAATTCATATTTTTTATGGTAGAGAATCTCATAACAAAGCTACGCACAAAATTTCACATTTTTATCATGCACCAATATTTAGTTATGAATTATACAAAAATCAACACATAAAAACATTTTCTGGAAAAAGAATAAATCGTTTTCTGCGCAAAAACCTTTTCTCACTCATCCCTTCCTTACCCCTCTTCTCATTGGTACACGGGCCTGGGTCAAACTTGACCCTGTCCGCCTGGACCGAGCACCCACCGGCGGGTATGCCGCAGAACTCGCCGTTGGTGAGGTCTCCGGCGACGCGAACTACACCAGCATGCTCCCCAACCTCCCCCGCACACAACCATGCTATCAAACGAATAGATTAGGGCACGGGGCATGCGCAGCCGCAGCCACGGCGGACCGGCGGCGCATGGCGTGGTGGACCATGCCGACGGTGAGGTCGCCGGCGAAGGTACCACCACCTCCGCGCTCGGAATGACCTCACGGACCTATCTAGGGTGGTGGTTGGGCTGCTAGGTCTTCGCAGCATGCTTGCCTCTAGCCATGGCAGCGCAGCGCAAGGCGATGCGGCGGCGGGTTCGCTGCTACGACAATTAATCGGCCTAGCTGCGACACGGGACAGCTTCGCAGTGCTCACCTCGACGTGCCAAACGTGACAGTTGAAACAGGGATGGAACAGGGACGGCGGATGGCGATGATGGTGTGCGCGGCGGCACGAACTGGCGGCGAAGGTGGCGTTCTAGCACGCCAGTTGCTCTACAACACAAACGGGGAAGTCAATGAGCAATACGGCATCAAGAGAAACCCAAAACAAGGTTGAGGACATGGGCAATTGGGCAAAGGTGGAGCGGTCACGATGAATTTCGTCAGCACGTTGAGTCGGCTGGCGGCGAGCAGGAAGGAGAAAGAGAAGATGGTGCCGGTGGCTCGGGCTTAAGAAAGCCAAGGCGAGGCTTCTGGGCATTGCCAGCAGCAGCCTGAGATCATCCATTAAAGCGGCTACGCATTGCGCGCACGGAGGGCGGTGCAAGCAGCTGCATGGCAGCAAAGATGCTAGGCCGGCGAGGCTACTGTTCATCAACTAAAACCCTATCTTTCCTCCTCTCGTTCTCTCGATTTTGCAAAATGACTTGATGAGCAGCCATAAGCAACATTGTTCATTGATCAGTGACCTACAACATTAATTAAGGGCCCAACATCCAAAACTTGACAGTTTTGAGATTTTGAATTCCCGAGACAAGAACTTTGAAACTGAAAAACTGGACATTCTGTTAAGGTTTTGAACTTGTTTTAATTAACAAACTTTGGTGAATTAAATAGGGCTAAACATGGAGCAAACAAACCAACTAGTTACACATTATCAAATCTTAAACATTGCACCAATTCATAGAAACAAAGTTGCTCAACTTTTATTTATGAAATTTGATTTAATAATTTCCCCCGTATTGAACCTATAACTGATTTTCATGGACTTGGGAAAAAAGAAAATCAGCCATCAGATCCAATCTTTGGGCTCCAATTTAAGCATGTTTAATTCTAAAACACCACTAACTTTTGATTCTGCATTAAAGTACACACTATGCACTACAAAGTTTATTTTAAGAAAATTTTACTTGTTTAAGCAAACTCACATATATAAAATCACAAAGAACCTTAAACATTAATATTGACATCATTTCATGCAACATGTGAAACACTATATATGCAACATATGAAACACTATACATGCAACGTAGAAAAGCTATAAATGAAACATCACTTATGCAACATATGAATGTTATACTTGAAACATAAATTGCTTTTATGACTCAATGCTTGGTGATTATGCTTCATGATACACATGATCAAGTTTTAAGTGCTTTTTAACTTTTGGGATGTTACAATCACCCCCCTCCCCTTAAAGAAATCTCGTCCCAAGATTATGAAGTGACAAAAGCCTTGGGTTAAGTAATGGAAAAGGACATGTGTCACGCATATTAACTTACAAGAACTTCACAAAGCAACAAGGATTGGTTCGAGAATTACAACCGATATCGAAAGAAGTTTTGTAATTAACAAGGGATTAGGAAATTCAAGAGAAGGATGAATATGAATTTGCAAAAGAGGTTCTAAGGAAAGCGAAAGCACATTAATTGTGGGCTATAATGGACCATAACCACAGACCTGATAACAGTGAGCAACCGGCAGTATTTCCTCAATGACTGTAGTCAACGGGAGACCCTAGGTTTTAACACCGTATCGTGGTCACGGATCATGGTACCACCATAGGGCACAATTACAATAGCTTTCAACCAACACATGTCGGCTATCAAAATCATGGTATAGCATGTGTCATGGTAGAAGAAGACAAGAGCTGACACATGCATTGCTTGAGAAGTCAAGGATCGGTTCCAGGTTTCTGTATTAAGTTAGCGGGGTAAATTAAGTGCATCCAAAACTTCTCCAAGGATTAGGAACTGATGGAGCGAAGATCACCAAGAGCGATTACTTGTCTTAAACCTGGGACATGATGAGATTCATTGGAATAGAACAGCTACAAAGCAGAATAGCTGTCCCGGAATAAAAGGGGAAAATCTCAACATCTTTATATTTTAATCATGTGTGGATGATATGATGCATGCTCGTCATATACGTCTTCACAACGTTAGTCATGACATAACTTACTTATATAGGGCAATATTTTAAACTCTATCTTGAACTTGACGGTTTTGAGATTTTGAATTCCCAAGACAGGAACTTTGAAACTGAAAACTGGACATTCAGTTAAGGTTTTGAACTTGTTTTAATTAACAAACTTTGGTGAATTAAATAGGGCTAAACATGGAGCAAACAAACCAACTAGTTACACATTATCAAAGCTTAAACATTGCACCAATTCATAGAAACAAAGTTGCTCAACTTTTATTTATGAAATTTTATTTAATAATTCCCCCCGTATTGAACCTATAACTGATTTTCATGGACTTGGGAAAAAAGAAAATCAGCCATCAGATCCAATCTTTGGGCTCCAATTTAAGCATGTTTAATTCTAAAACACCACTAACTTTTGATTCTGCATTAAAGTACACACTATGCACTACAAAGTTCATTTTAACAAATTTTACTTGTTTAAGCAAATTCACATATATAAAATCACAAAGAACCTTAAACATTAATATTGACATCATTTCATGCAACATGTGAAACACTATATATGCAACATATGAAACACTATACATGCAACGTAGAAATGCTATAAATGAAACATCACTTATGCAACATATGAATGTTACACTTGAAACATAAATTGCTTTTATGACTCAATGCTTGGTGATTATGCTTCATGATACACATGATCATGTTTTAACTGCTTTTAAACTTGTGGGATGTTAGAAGTGCCTTCGTGAGTTACCACAGCAAGGCACACATAGGACAGCGCCGCCGCCCAAGCCGCTGCTGCAGCGTCGCGATAGCTTGAACGGACGCGCAGGCCCTGATCCGGCTGTGGCAGCGGCAGGCCAGTAGCCGGTCGCTAGTCCGGCCAGCCACGGCCCAGCCAGGCAGTTCGGCAGCCTTAACCCTGAGACTTCATGGTGCCTTGGCCTGGTGGCCAGGACGAAGACAAGCAGCACGAAGGCCGTGCTGCCTGCCTCCCTCCACGCCACCTGGAGCCCATGCAGCCGCAGGGGCCTCCGCCCGCACCGGCCGCCCGGACCCGACCAAGCCACTGTCGAGGGGCCCGTGGAGACAAGCAGCCTGCGAGCGGTCAACAGCTCGGGGCCGACGAGCCATGCACGCGCGTACCCTGCTGCCTATATTGGCCCACGCGAGCAGTCCGGCACGGCACGCGCATGACCGCGACTTGCCCACGCTCGTGAGCACGCACGGCGCGGCAGATCCGTGGCAGGGGTCACCGGATCCGGACCCAGGGAGCATGGATCTAGCAGGACGCCAGCCATCTAGCTCGATGCCGGCCATCTTTCTCGCCAAAATTTGTGAGTTCGCCATGAGGGAGAGGAGGGGAGGAGAAGACGGGGTAGGTGGGATTGGGTGCGGGTAGAGCCTTGTTGGGTGCTGCCGGTGGTCGCCGCCACAGCGCGCCGGAGAATGTCTGCAATGGCGCCCAGAGGGGAGGCCAGAGGGGTGAGCGTGTGGCGGTGCCGGCGTGGGGCCCCCCAGGTCGACCATTGGGGAGGGCTCGAGGGAGGGGGAAAGGTCCTCAAACTCTCCTAATATTTTAAGACAGTCCATGAGAGTGGCCGCCTCAGCCATACACCAGCAGCCCCTTATTATATGCCAATGTGTCACCTCTAGTTGAAGGCAAAACCAGCTTACGCATCGGCTGCTATAAATGTCATTGCCAGAGGTGGTTCACTCAAGGATACGCATAAGGCAATAAGCTATACAGACGCGGGGGGTTGTCATTAGCTCATTTTCAGTTGTCTTATTAAAGTGAAAACCTGTGGAAAAGCTGAACCAATTTATTCATAATTTTTTTGTAAATCTCTAGTGTATATTCATTAATAAAGTGAGAACAATACTAGTTAAGTGTTCTGCATGAATTGGCTGCTCTCTATGGCTTGCTTCATCTCAAAAAACTTTTTTCATTAGCAATCACTTGGACTAAGTTCTTGCATATCTGATTGTTGGCCCACGGGATCACCGTCTGACGATAGTGAACTAGTCTCCGACCACTAGTCTCCCAGACCACTAGTCTCCCAGACCAGACCACTAGTCTCCCAGACCAGACCGCTAGTCTCCAGACCAGACCACTAGTCTCCCAGACCAGACCGTTAGTCTCCCAGACCAATACACCGGTTCTGTCCGTACCCACACACTACGGATCGAGCTAGAAGAAGAAGGGAGAACAGAGCAAGCACGCACAATACAAGACAACAACGTTGGACGAAGCTCTGTCTGTGTGATGGCAAATCTGAGCTCTCTTCATTGAGTTGCCTTAGTGCCCTATTTATACACCTCTATCTATCTAACTAAAGTACAGCGCACAAGCTGTAACAGTAACTAGATAAGTATATAGGGCTGACTCTGCGCCGGCCACTGCATGTGCCTACAGTGCTGCAGGTGAGCCATGCGGCGCCTGCACCTACACGGACTCATCAGACACAGTGAGGGGTAAAATCGGCGCCGCCTTCCTCCTCTGTGTGTTTCACACAAGGTGGCGAGATTAGCTAACAATCTTCCCTAATCCTCATCGCTAACCCTTGCACCCCCTCCATGCCGATCATCTCCTTCAGCTCCGTGAGTCGAAGTCGTCCGAGCGGCTTCGTGAGGACGTCCGCGAGTTGCCGACCAGTTTCGACAAACTCGATGACGATCTGCCCTCCATCAACACAGTCCCTGAGGAAGTGGAACTTCACGTCGATGTGTTTACTCCGGTCATGCAGAATTGGATTCTTCGCGAGGGCGATGGCGGGCTGGTTGTCCACCATCAGTGCTGGTGGGTGAGCTTCCACGCCGGTTAGCTCGCCCAGCAGCCGGCGTAGCCACACAACTTGGCACGCCTGTTGCCGGCCGCCGCCGCACGCACTCGCCGCACGTAGATAGCGCCACAACCTACTTTCGGCCGATACCATGAAATTGGGGCTGACCCGAGGAAGACGAGTACGCCAGAGGTGCTCCGTCGTCCGTCGATGTCCCCCGCCATGTCTGCATCGCTGAACACCGTGAGCTGCAGCCTACTTCCCCTGGTCTTTGGGAAGATGATTCCATGATTCACCGTCCCCTTGATGTAGCGTAGTAGCCGCTTCACCGCAGCCCAGTGATCCTCTCTGGGATCCTCCATGAAGCGACTAACGTAGCCCACGGCGAACGCAATGTCCGGCCTTGTGTGGACTAGGTAGCGTAGACCGCCGACGATGCTCCGGTAGAGTGTTGCATCTACTTTCGCCGCGGTGCTGTCCTTCGTCAGCTTCAGCCGCTCCTCCATCAAAGTCACGCATGGCTTGCACTCCACCATGCCGCTCCTCTCCAACAGCTTGGAGGCATACGCGCTTTGCCCGAGCATGAGTTCCTCCTTCCCCTATCTCACCTCGATGCCGAGGTAGTAGGAGAGAGTGCCGAGATCGCTCATTCGAAAATGAGCTGCCATCTCTCGCTTAAAGCTGTTGATATCCTCCGTGCATGCGCCGGTGACGATTAAGTCATCCACATACACGCCGACCATGAGTTCTTCCTTCCCCCGTCGTCGCGTGTAGAGCGTGTGCTCAGTTGTGCACCTCTGAAACCCAAGCTTGCCCAGCGTGGTGTCAAGCTTGGCGTTCCATGCTCGAGGGGCTTGCCTCAGCCCGTAGAGCGCTTTGCGCAGTCGGAGCACCCTGTGCTCTTCTCCCTTGACAGCGAACCCTAGAGGTTGCCTGACGAAGACCGTTTCCGCAAGCTCGCCATTGAGGAAGGCCGATTTAACGTCCAAGTGATGGACGCGCCAGTCCTTTGCTGCCGCTAAAGCAAGTAGCAAACGGACCGACTCCATGCGCGCTACTGGTGCAAAGACCTCCTCGAAGTTGATGCCCTCACGCTGGACAAAGCCTCGGGCGACGAGGCACGCCTTGTACTTGACAATGGCGCCGAGCTCGTCTCTTTTGACTTTGTACACCCACTTCAGGCTGATCGGACGGTATCCTGGGGGTGGATCGACGAGCTGCCAAGTCTCATTTTCCTCGATCGCCTTCATCACCTCCAGCATTGCCTGTCGCCAGTTTCCATCGCGCTCGGCTAGTGCGAACGTGGGTGGTTCCTCTACACTGACGAGTAGCAGCTCTGCGTCGTTGAGCAGCCTACCCGCCAGACCTGAGGGACCTGTGTCGCCGACGATGTCGTCCAGCCTGCGGAACCTCAACTCCTCACCTTCGTGGTAGGCGTCCACGAACTCAGTGATGTCACTTGGAGGTGAGATAAACTCGATCGGGGGTGATGGAGTTCCTTCTTCCGCCGGAGTGCCCTGCATAGCACCTGAAGTGCTCGGCACTGCTTCTGGACTGCTCGTCATAACTCCTGCAGTGTTCGGCCACACTGTAGGAGTGCCCAGCCTCAGTCTTGGAGTGGTCGAAACCACAGTAAAACGTCTTGGCTCCGCCACGGGAGTGCTCGGCACCCGTCCTGAAGTGGTCGCCACCACTGCAGAACCTCCTGGCTCCACTCCTGGCGTGCTTGACATCCTTCCAGAAGTGCTCAACACTCTTCCCGGAGTGCTCGGCATCCCTCCTGAAGTGCTCGGTACTGCCCCAGAAGTGCTCGACTCTACCGCCGGAGTGCTCGGCGCTCCTCCCGGAGTGCGTGGCACCTGTTCCGCAACGTCTCCACCGCCGTGGATGACCAAGTGCTCGACGATGAAGGTGTTGGTGAAGCCTCCCGCTTCCCCCGTGCTCGGACTGTGCCAGTCCCAAGCTGCCTCCTCGTTGAACACAACATCGCGCGAGACAGTCACCTTGTCTCCGCGTGGGTCATAGAGCCGGTACGCATTGGTACCCTTCGCGTAGCCCAGGAACACCATGGGTGTGCTCCTATCCTCCAGCTTGGTGAGGTTCGGCTTCATCTTTCTGACATGGCCGATGCAACCGAATGTCCGGAGGAATGACACGTTCGGTTTGCACCCGTACCAAGCTTCGAACGGCGTCTTGCCCATTAGGGCTTTGGTTGGAGCGCGGTTGAGGATGAACATCGCCGTGGTCACCGCCTCTCCCTAGAATTTTGACGGCATCCCTTTGGCCTTCATCATGGATCGGGCCATGCCGACCACTGTCTGGTTCCGTCGCTCCACCACGCCATTCTGTTGTGGCGAGTACGGCGCGGTGTGATGTTGCCCCATACCTTGATCCGCGCAGTACGTAGCAAACTCCACCGAAGTGAATTCACCACCCCGATCAGTCCTCAGTACACGGAGCTTCTTGCCGCTCTCGGCCTCCGTGCGCGTCTTGAACTTCTTGATCGCCACCGCCGCTTCGTCCTTGCTCGTCAGGAGTTGTAGCCACATGTAGCGACTGCAATCGTCCACGAGTAGGAGGAAGTACCGCCAACCACCGCATGTAGCAGGCATGATTGGCCCGTAGAGGTCGCCGTGAACTAGCTCGAGGGCTTCCTTCGCGTGATACTTGGCCGCCTTTGGGAAAGGTAGCCTCCTCTGCTTCCCGGCCAGGCAGCTGTCACACAGCTCGCCTCCGTGTTTGATGTGGGGTAGCCCTCGGACCATCTTCCCCAGTCGACCAAGCGCGTCGAAGCTGAGATGTCCAAACCAGGCATGCCACATCCATGGTTCCTCGGAGTGCCTTGCCGCCAAGCAAACCGGCTGCTCTACCTTCAGGTCGAGCAGGTACAACTGGTTCAGGGACCTCTTCACCTTGGTGAGAAGTCGCTGCTCCCGGTCTCTGATCCTCAGAACGCCGTTCTTGATCAGAACCTCGCTACCGCGCTCATCCAGCTGACCAATGCTGATGATGCTGGAACGCAGCTGCGGGATGTAGTATACATCCGTTAGTGCGCGGTGCTCCCCGTTCTGGCATCTAAAGATGATGGTGTCGCGCCCTTGGATAGCCACCCTTGAGCCGTCACCAAACTTCACCGTACCGGTAACATCACCGTCGAGCTCGGAGAAGGAGTCCTTGGAGCCCGTCATGTGGTTACTGGCACCAGAGTCCAGATACCACCGCTGCTCTTGGTCGATGCCCACATGCCCAAGATGGACTTGGGCGCGTGGTTCATCGAGGTTGACGGTCTTCAGGGCCTTGCTAGATCCTTCCACCGTCGTCGCCTCTTCCCTCTCCATGGCCTCGACGTCGTGCAGTGCATAGAACATCGCCATAAGGATAGTAGCCTCATCCTCATCATCAGCTTTCGCTAGGTGAGCCTGAGCCTTCTTTTCCTTCTTGCGATTTGGGCACTCCCGTGCCCAATGGCCCATCTTCCCGCAACACCGACAGGCATTGGAGTCGATTTTCTTCTTCTCCGAAGAAGCCCCGCCGCGATGTTTGCCGTTTCCACCGCGACTGGAGGAGGCTGCCTTCCCGGAGTTTCGCCGAGCAGCCCACTCCTCTTCCGTCAGCAGGGGTTTCCCGCTGTCCTTCGTTGCTGTCGCCTACTCCAGGCGCTCGTCCACCGCCCGTAGACGGCCTGCCACGTCCTCAATGGTGAGGGTGGACAAGTCCAGCATCGTCTCTATGGATAGAGCGATCTGGATGTACTTTGCCAGCACGGAGTGGAGGAATTTGGAGACCGCCTCCTCTTCGTCGATGGTGACGCCATGGCTCTTCAGCTTGCTGATGAGCGTCTGCAGGCGAAGGGAAAAGTCCTCCACCGTTTCACCATCCTTGAACTTGAGGTTTGCGTACTCCTGCTTCAGAAGCTGGGCCGTCGCCTTCTTTGTGCGGTCGGAACCGACGCGCATTGCCGCAATGGCCTCCCACGCCTCCTTAGCTGAGCTTTTCGTCCCCAACGGTTCCCTGTACTCCGCCGGTACAGTAGTGAGGATAGCCTCCAATGCTGACATGTCGTCTTCTTCCACATCGGTGCCCTTGTCAACAGCATTCCAGAGCCATCGGGCTCTGAGCTTGACCTTCATGGTCACCGACCACTCTCCATAGTTAGTGCGAGTCAGTGTCGGCCAAGTGGTGTCGCTGACCTCCAGCACCGTGCGGACAACTACCTCCGGTAGTGGCTGGGCAGCTATGACAGTGCCACTGCCATCGCCCAACTCCAAACCACCTGTCCTCGGCATCGGTTAGAATGACGACGGCGCTTGTACGGCTCCGATACCACTTGTTGGCCCACGGGATCACCGTCTGACGATAGTGAACTAGTCTCCGACCACTAGTCTCCTAGACCACTAGTCTCCCAGTCCAGACCACTAGTCTCCAGACCACTAGTCTCCCAGACCAGACCGCTAGTCTCCCAGACCACTACACCGGTTCTGTCCGTACCCACACACTACGGATCGAGCTAGAAGAAGAAGGGAGAACAGAGCAACCACGCACAATATACAAGACAACAACGTTGGCCGAAGCCCTGTCTGTGTGATGGCAAATCTGAGCTCTCTTTACTGAGTTGCCTTGGTGCCCTATTTATACACCTCTATCTATCTAACTAAAGTACAGCGCACATGCTGTAATAGTAACTAGATAAGTATATTGTGGGCTGACTCTGCGCGCACCTTGATGTGCCTACAAAGGTCTGCAGTGAGTGAGCCATGCGGCGCCTGCACCTACAGCGGCTACTGTATTACAGCAGGGGGTAAAGTCGGCGCCGCCTTCCTCTGCTGTGTTTCACACAAGGTAGTAGTAGATTAGCTAACACTGATCTCGGAAAATCCTTTTGACCTGCTTTGAGATGGACAGAAACTACTTGGCACCCTCTGCCCAACAGATCATTTTTGTACGCCACTTTAGTTCCACTTTCCTTAATATTACTTATTTCCAAATATTTTTCGGCCATTAATCTTCGCTTTTGTTATTATAATTGACGCAAATGTTTTTCATTGTGCTTGTGAACGAGTGACTGTAGGGGAACAAAACTGTGATTTTTTGTTGTTTCTATTGATTGAAGTGCTTCTTTCTACTAGTTGTCAGTCTTTTCGCTTGAGAATTTGACAAGCCAATGTCCATTGAGAAGCACATGAAACAACGGTTCAGTAGTAATTTCGTTTTTTCTAAACATATGTCAGCATTGACGAGATAGATGCTTTTGTGTCTCTGCTTTATCCTGTGCAAAAAACATATTCAATATTTCTGGGAATATCATGGAAAAGCTTGACGATCACTGGATAAGCGAAGGTCGCTTTTTTCTGTGCTGTTGCTCCGTTACTACTTCTGAATAGGCCCTTTGTTATCTTGTTACGAACCAAACAGATGGACCGAAATTGAAACCACTACCACAAGCAAACAAACATTCTCCGCTTTCCATTACAGTGTAAGTAAGCATCTCACAATGGATCGGAGGTTATCTCATATTTCTGACTCTACATTCCAGAAGCTTAATTTTGAGTCAGTGGTGCCGTGGCGAATGAATATGGTCGGTGTCATATGGTTTATTCCTGATGCCTATCAATCCTACGTGCAATGCCTGCGCATTCAAAGGTTTGGGAAGTCCCATTGTGGAAACACAACGCTAGACGCTTGCAGTTTCATGTTCATCTCCGTGACTTGTTCAGTTGCTTCTTTCTGCTTCCTGTTCTTTTGCATTATCTGTACATGTTTTCTTATCTGTACATGTTTTTTAAAGGAGCAAGATATTTCACACCCAACCCTTATTTAATCACTTATTCAATGTTCACTTAATGTGCTTGCACCTTTTGAATATTTCCTTTTATAAATTCATATAAATTATCATTATCACATCAGATGGGGGCTTGTCCAGTACAGCTCTTCTATGCTTCGGCTTCAGTACTATACCCTAGGAGTAGGAGCCGTTGAAGCGCCCATGTTATGTATGGGTTTGCCAGCTCCTTTTGTATTTCGTGAAAGAGGAAACCACTAGTATAGAAATGATTTTTATAGGCGCCTCCTGTTTTTTCAAGGACAGCCAGACCATTTTTAACTGGCTCTGGAAGCACTGTAACTTACAAAATGCGCCTAGAAATATACTTCTTGGGGTAATTCTGTTAAGTAAACCGCCTTTAAAAATATACCTATTTTCAGGGACGGTTCTAACCATCCCGGAAAATATGGTTTTCATGGGCGGTTGCTTATGCCAACTGTCTCTGAAAATTGGTGATTTGTAGGGGTGGTTTTGTTAAATCCATCATGCCTAGAAATCGATTTTGTAGAGCTCGACGAGATCTAAAACTTTGTAGTTGGTAAAACTTTGTTTGAGATCATTTGGGCATCCAGATATATATTAAGTTCTCAATTTCGATTTTCAATTTTTAGAAGTTTTCAAATAACCATGGATAGAGACATGCTCTATATTAAAGTCATAGTGCTCGACGAAATCTAAAGCTTTGTAGTTGAAAATTTTCACATTTAAGATCCTTTACATGTTCAAATATTATTTACAAGATTCGTAAATATTAGTGTAAAAGGACTACATCATATGTATGGTAACAAATGCCTTTATGGTATGGTTGTAGGAAGTGGTGCACATAAGGCCAAAGGTTGTGAGTTAGAGTCCCCGTGGCTGCACTTCTCTGAAATGAACTAAAAAAATCTTGAGGGAGTTGTCAGTCCTGTAAACCTCTAACCACATAAAAATCATATTTTTATAACTTCTAAACGATTTCTAAAAAGTATAAAAATTATTTTTTGGGATGGTTGACTCCCTGAAAATCATTTTTAGTGACCGTGGACTTCACAAAACCAGCCCTGAAAATAGATTGTTCAGAGCTGTTGTATTGAGAGCACCGTTCCTAAAATTTGATTTTTAGGAACGGTTTTAAAACCATCCTTGAAAATCACTTTACAATCAATGACATAGTAAAGATTTTGAGAACTAGCCCAGAAGATCATTTTTTACCTTGAGCAGAAGTCATTTCGTTAGTAGAGAACTAACCCATCTGACCCATAGTGCTACAGTATTTTTTGCAAGAAGCAGGCTTGCACTAGGGCCATAATTCAAAATGTTTTAAATTTGATGTGGGTAGGGTTGTTGTAGGGAAATCAAGGCTGAGGAACTGGATATTTTTGCCACTCAATGTACATTACTACATCTGTTACAATTTAAAGTCAAACTTCTTAATCATTGATCAACTTTATAAAAAATTTACCAACATCTACCACATTAAATTTGTTGAAAGTGATCCATTTATTCGTACATGAAGATGTTAATATTTCCAATTCAAACTTCATCAAACTTGAAGAGATTTGACTTAGTCCTTTTTTTCTCGAACGATGCAGAAGAGCTGTGTGTCATTTCATTATGATGAAGAAAAAGGGGGCAACAAGGGAGAGGTCAAACACTACCGGAAACCGACACTTTGCCGAGTGCCGGAGGCTTTGCCGAGTGTATTTTATTGGGCACTCGGCAAAGACGGTCTTTGCCGAGTGCCAAATAAAATACACTCGGCAAAAAAATAACACTCGGCAAAGATGTATTTTGCTGAGTGCTATTTTTCGGCACACGGCAAAATGAGTCTTTGCCAAGTGCCTTTTTTCTGGTACTCGGCAAAGATGTATTTTGCCGAGTGCTATTTTTCGGCACACGGCAAAATGCGTCTTTGCCGAGTGCCTTTTTTTTGGCACTCGGCAAAGATGTATTTTGCCGAGTGCTATTTTTTGGCACACGGCAAAATGTGTCTTTGTCGAGTGCCTTTTTTCTGGCACTCGGCAAAGATGTATTTTGCCGAGTGCCTTTGTTTTGGCACTCGGCAAAGAGGCATTTTGCCGTGTGCATTTTTTTGGCCCTCGGCAAATCAGTTTTTCAAAGCAATTTTTGAGGCCTTAATGAATTCAAATGAAAAACTTTTCAACTACAAAGTTGTATAACTTCTCAAGATCTACAAAGTTTATTTTGGTCATTTCTTCATTTGACAAAGCAACAATAACGTTTTTCATAAAATCTACATCTCTCATATGAGTTCCATGAAAGTAGAAGAGAGATATATAAGATTTGTGAACAATGTTACTACCACTATGTCGGATGAACAAATGACCAAAATAAACTTTGTAGATCTTGAGAAGTTATGAAATTTTATAGTTGGCAACATTTTGATTTGAAATCATCTTGTCATGCAAAAACAACGTTTGAATTTGAAAATTTTAAAATTTGAATTTTTCAAAAGACCTCGGATGGAAAAACTTCCTAAATGAAAATTGTAGATCTCCAAAAGTTATGAAACTATGTAGTTGACAACTTTTTGTTTTGAAATCATCTTATCATGCAAAACTACGTTTGAATCTCTCAAATTTGAAATTCAAAATTTTCAAACGACCTCGGATGGAAAACTTCCTAAATGAAAATTGTAGATCTCGAAAAGTTATGAAACTTTGTAGTTGACCACTTTTTGATTTGAATTCGTTTAGGGCCTCAAACAAGCAATTTACTCTCGGTTTAGTATAATATATGAGGATAGATAACGGAATCTAGACACAAGTGACAGTGTAGTGCAGTGGTAGAGTAGCAGACACGCAAGGAAGAGGTCGTGAGTTCGAATCCCGCCGGCCGTGTTAGCCGCGAATTTAGCGCAAAAAATGCAACGACTTCGATGGAGACGGGCTGGCGCTGGCCGGTGGCGGCCTCCTCAAAAAAAAAAATTTGAAAAATTTTGCTATTATTTCTGGGTTTTTTCGCATTTTCATTTGGCCGAGTGTAAATCTTTGCCGAGTGCTTTTCCGCCACTCGGTAAAGGCTTTGCCGAATGCCCGACATGCGGCACTCGCCAAAGAAGCCTTTGCCGTGAAGGGAAATGCCGACAGCTCTTTACCGAGTGCAATTGCACTCGGCAAAGCACGCGTCTGCCGTAGTGAAAGACCAATCCGGAACCCCACCACCAGAATGTTACAAAGAGAGACTAGTCCCAAAACCCCACACAGAACCAAAGCTAAAATAAAAAACTAGTAAACCAACAAACACACAACCCAACTCAGCTCAACACAAGAGAAGCAGAGGATAGCAATCTGCTGAGGCCTCGGGCGCCAGCAGAGCACCAGAGACCACATTCCTTTCTCACATTCCGGAGCACCAACTGAATACAAGGGCTACCTCCCTCAAAGACACAAATATTCCTATGTTTCCAAATCTCCTAGGCACCCGAAATGATCATACCGTTCAGACCTTTCTTTGTGTCTTTTGGCAAACCTGTTAACAGATGGTTGGGGCGCCAATGAACCAAGGCCAAGCTTGTGAAGAATGACTGCCCAGACCTGTCTAGAAAAAACACATGCCACCAGAATGTGCTGGACGGTCTCCTCGACCTGGTCACAGTGAGGGCAGACGGCCAGGTGAGGCAAACCACGTTTCGCGAGGAGGTCTGAACAGGGAGCCAAATGAAGAACTCGAATTTCTGGGGAGCCCAACTCTTCAAATATGTCTCTAGGGAGAAAATCTTACCGCACAAAAGAAAAAGGCCTCATAAGATGAGTTGCTACTGTAAATACCACTCTTGGAAAGACTGTAACACCCTAAAATTTGCATGTTTTTAAAATAGCTTAAAATGATTTATTTATGCATTTTGTGAGCATGCAAACTTAGAAAAATAATAACTTTTGTCAAAATTAAAATCAAATATAAGGTCTAGCTACATGTTTGTGCATTCATGCTCATGCATACTTATTTTTGTGATGCTTGGGTTTGATCAAAATTGCAAAAGAATTTGAGTTTCATTTGAATTTGGATTTGAAAATGAAAATGAAAAAAAAAAGAATTTTTCCTCTCTCCCTCTCTCGGAATTTTGGCCCGCTAGTCAATTCCCCCCAGGCTCTCTTCTCCTGCAGTGGCCCAGCAGGCGGCCCAATCTCTCCAGCGCAGCGTCGACCGCATCCTTCCGTTCCCTTCCCCGCGTGGCCCGCTTTCCCCACGGCCCATCCCGCAGGCCGGCCCAGCAGCAACCGCGCCGATCCCCTCTCCCCCACATGTGTCGCTGACCAACCGGTCCCACTAGTCAGTGCCGTTCTTCAATCTCCCGCACGTATCCATGTCGGACACTACCGCCGCAGCCCAACTCCGCTCTGCCCAAGCCTCGCCGTCTTGCCATGTGGTCAAAGCCACCTGCCCCCATAAATAGCAGCCGCCGACCCCGCCGCTCTCCCTATACCATTTTGAGCAACAGCGCCTCGTCGAATCGAAGCCACGCCACGCCAAGCCCTAGCGCCGCCGCCATCACCGCCGCTGCCATCGCTGAGCGCCGCCCTCCGTCGCTCCGAACTCCGGTAAGCCATCTAGGTGAGTTAGTCATTCCTTCCTCTTTCTCCCGGTGCCCTCGGTTTGTTTCCTCGTGGACTATAGGCCATAAATCACTTGCGCCGCCCGCCTCCGGCCATGGCGCCGCCGTCGGAGCTCGTCGCTGACACACCGACATTTTTCTCCCCCTCTCGATCTGTTTTGGACCGTCTAATCTTAATCCAACGGTCTAGAATTCACAATCCCCCTACGGATGGGAGATGTGCAAAAGAGCCCCCGCTTTTCTTATTATCCAACCCGTCGTCCCTGCATTTTTTTCTAAAGAACCCCAGTACTTCTTCTTTATCATGCCCATCATCCCTGACTCAGTTTAAAATCTGATTTTTTTAATTTAAATTCTAAAATCAAGTTTTATCTATTCACAGTTTTGCCACTAATCTCGTTTCAGTTTTGCCACTAATCTCGTTTTAGCCCTAAAATCTTCGTTTTGACTCCGATTTGGTACGTTCAAGTTGTGTTAGGTTCGTAATTGCGTAATCTATATGTTCAAACTACTGTTAAGTATGTTTTCAACTTTTAAAATTCGAGATTAGATTTAATATATTATTTTATGAAAGAAAATTTTGTTTAATTCATAACTTCTCCGTTTTAGCTCTGATTTTTGTAATCTTCGCGTTTGTGTGTTCGTAGTGACACGTAGATTCGTTTTACAAACTTTTCTTCTTAATTTTATGCTAATTGGTGCACTGTTCTAATCTATTGCCTTTGTTGCTATGCATGATTGCTTCTGGATGCTTGTATGTTGCTGTGATTATCGAGTATAGATGGTGAGCAATTCGTGGGTGATCAGGAGTACTACTTTAACGAGCAGGATCAGCAGGAACACTTTGTTCAAGGCAAGTAAAGCATGGGATTATCCTTGTTTCCTATCAACTTTAATATATTTAATTCATATTTGCATGTGTCACATTGATAGGGATTCCCTAGAATTTAACTGATACCTTGTCTCCCATGGGATATGCATTGGGTAGCTTTGCTAGTGCTCAACTAAACCATGATCTTGTAACTTGACTAATGGTATATGCAATAAACATTAAAACATAACTTTTTAGCAACTTGAAAACAGGGGGCTAGAGTGTTTAGCTACTTTCTAAATGCTTCAGATTCCTCTCCCTAAGGACTTATCTGTAAGTGATCATCCGAGACTTACAGTACAGCTGTGAGGGCCACATGGCTCTGGCTTTAGCTTAGTATGAGGACATTTTCTAGCTTTTTAGAGGCTACCATTATTGGCAGAAGAATGGCTTGACGAATCGGGTATAGTGCGGCCTCTGTCCATTGAGTATAGGCTACGCGTCATTGTGCCATCGGAAAGGGGGGCTCTATATTTGTTTGCCGAGTGAATCTAATGGTCCTAACTTGTTAGATGAACCTTTGAAAGGCTTCATGGTGCACCCTACCTGCTCACCTTAGAAGTGTTTTGGGAGTTATAAATCCGGGCATATGGGTATCATGACTCACAGTGAAAGTGTACAACCTCTGCAGAGTGTAAAACTGGTATATTAGCCGTGCTCACGGTCACGAGCAGTCTTGGAACTCTTATAGAATAGATGATCACTAAAAATTATTTGTTTATGCTATTCATTAATCATGTTTACATTGATCATGTATGGGATTAAAACAACTTGTTGCTACTCTTATGCTAAAATTGTGACAATTAAAAGCTGAATGCTGTTAAACCTGTGTAAAGCCGTTTGAGCCTCATGAACCCCATGTTACACTTGTTGAGTACGACACATACTTACGCTTGTTTATTTTCATTATTTGGATAAAAATCTTGGATGGGTAACAGATGGCTATGGTAATGACGACTTTCCTGAGGATTACTAGACTTGTGGTCAACCAGTTGACGTCCATGTGATATGAAGCTTCTGTGAGAGATTTTTATTTATACTTCCGCTATATTTATGTGAAGACTCTATCTTATTATACGTGATGTAATAAACACTTGTGATGATACTATCTATAATTTGTTGGCTTATGTGTGTGACTGATCTCTGGGCGCACATAAGATTATGCATCCCATTTTATCCTTAAAATCGGGTGTGAGAGATTGGTATCAGAGCTGTGTTGACTGTAGGACGTAAGCCTAGTTAACAATGGTCATTCTAGCTTCTTTTGCTTTACTCATTTCATGCTTCCCATCTCACTCTTGTGACCCTGAAAAAGAAGGATGGGAGATGATGGAGCCTCAAGGTCTTGATACGACTACAAAGGCGATGGTCCATTTTGCTAGGGAGATACTCTAGAAGAATGATGTCCTTAAGGAAGAATTGGAAAAGGAAAAGAAGACTCGCAAATGAGTTGCAAGGCAGCTTGATGAGTATAGGACCCAGCTCAAGATGCACAGGATCTATGAGAAGCTACCCAGAGTTTGTCACCATAGGAGTTTAGAGTCCCTTATGTAATAAAGACGTTAGTAGCATGGGTCAAGTTGAGTCAAGTCGAGTCTAATAGTGTGGTGTGAACTTTGGTATGCCTAGTTAATTTATTATTATATTTATATGTGAGTTGGATTTTTGAATTGAGTGCTAAAACTTTGTGGGCATGTCCGCAAGTTCCATAGTTAAGAATATTAAAGTTTGAGTCAATAAATAAATAGTTGGGTTTGGTATATCTTATTCTCTCAGATCTATTTTTCAGAGCAGTCTACCCTTATCTCAATGTCCATCTAAATCTACTTGACAAAAAATTATGAATTTTTTATGGAAATAACTAGACTTAAGTATATTTCTAATTCCTCTAGAACTACCCCTATATCTCATCTGGTTTGAGAGATATAGCTGTTTCAAATTGAAGTTTCTGCGCAGTTTGCAATCTAGAACAGTTTTAGTTGTGTCCTATTTTTGCTTAACATAACGACAGAATCTAGGCATATGATCTGAATAAAAGTTGTAAATAATTTCTTAAGATTTCCAACCATGTAAAGAATGCCTCTTTTGGATATGTAAAACTCAAGATATGACTGTTTTACCGAGCTGCTGATGTTGGAACTCGTCCAGAAAATTTTTAGAATGTATTATATATCTCTATAAGTGTCTATGACTTGTAAATCTCTAAATTTTGAATATTTGTGTTTGATGTTAGATGTCTAGAAGAGGAAGAGGCTGAGGTCTTGGAGGTGTTCCCCCACATCCACCACCACCACCACCACCGACTATTGACCAGCTTCTGGTAGTGCAGACACATCTTATGCAAGCTCTGGTGCAGAATCAGCTGAATCACCCAATTGGTGGAGCGCCGCGTGACAAGCATGGTGAATTCCTGAAGGGCCGCCCCCCTATGTTTTCACATGCCACTGATCCACTGGAAGCAGATGATTAGCTTCGTGCAGTGGAAAAGCAACTCAACATAGCGCAGTACAACAACTAGCAGAAGCTGTTGTACGCGTCAGGACAACTCCAGGGAGAAGCTCAAGATTGGTGGGAGGCATTCGAGTATGGACGTCCCACTAATGCTCCTCCTGTCACCTGGCAAGAATTTAGAGAGAATTTTAGATCTTACCATATACCTGAAGTATTGATAGAGCTGAAGCAGGAGGAATTCTAGGCTCTAAAACAGGGATTTACGTCTGTAGTTGAGTATCGTGACAAAGTCACTCAGTTGTCAAGTTACACTCCAAAGGAGGTGGCTGATGATGCTGATAAGCAACGATGCTTTCTCAAGGGTTTGTATGATGGTCTACAACTCCAGCCTATGTCCAATACATACCCTAATTTCTAGACGCGGGTGAATCATGCTATTGTTATTGATAATAAGTGCAAAGAGATGGAAGCCAAGAAGAGGAGTAATACTCATTCGTGCACCAATCCACAGCCAAGCTTCCAGCAGAGGCACTCGGGGCCACCTAACCAGTGGAATCACAACCTAAGCAAGCAGCGTCCACCGTATCAGCAGCAGAATGGCAATCAACGCCCTCAATAGTAGAATGGCCAGTAGACACCATGATAGGGAGCACCTAACAACACTCCCATGAAGACCAGTGCCCCTAGCACTCCCAACTAGTGTTTTCGTTGTGGAAAAGAGGGTCACCTATCATATAACTACCCTGAGAAGCCAAACCAGTAGACCCCACAGAGGCATAATAGTTATCAAAAGCCAGCACCCAACACAGAAAAGGTGAATCATGTCTCTATAGAGACGGCGCTTATGGAACCAGAAGTCATGCTCGGTACGTTTAATGTCAATTCCACTCCTGCCACTGTTTTTTTTTATTCTGGAGCTTCACATTCTTTCATATCACAAGCATTTGTTAGAACGCATAGCATACCCTTATGTGCCATGAAAGATCCCATATTAGTAAACTCACCAGGAGATAGTATGCAAGCTTCTTATCATTGTCTTCCAACTAGTCTATCTTTAAGGAGGATAGAGTTCAAAGTGAGCCCCATTGTGCTGAGAACATCTGGTATTGATGTGATTCTGGGTATGGATTGGATGATACAACAACAAGCAGTAATTCAGTATAAGGAGAAGGTAGTTGTTGTGACCGCACCGAATGGGGATAGAATCAGTGTCGATGTTGTAGTGCAGAAGCAACTGACAGCCATAGTGAACCAGCTTGATGATAGCACCAACAAGGAAGACCCAGTAGTGGATGAGTTTCCAGATGTGTTCCCCAATGACTTGCTAGGTATGCCACCTGACCGTGACATTGAGTTTATTATTGAATTATTACCTGGAATTGCACCTATAGCTAAGCGTCCATATAGAATGGGGGTTAATGAACTAGAGGAACTTAAGAAACTTATAAATGAGTTACAGGAGAAAGGTTTCATTTGTCCTAGTTCATGACCTTGGGGAGCACCAGTTATATTTGTCAACAAGAAGAATGGTACCTAGAGGATGTGTGTTGATTATCGGTCACTAAATGAGGTTACTATCAAGAACAAGTACCCGCTATCTAGAATTGATGACTTGTTTGATCAGTTGAGATGTGCTTGTGTTTTCTCTAAGATTGATCGTTCTTGTTATCATCAGTTGAAGATTCGTGCAACTGACATACCGAAGATAGCTTTTACTACGAGGTATGGTTTGTATGAGTATACCATTATGTCCTTTGGTTTGACCAATGCACCTGCATACTTTATGTACTTGATGAATAAGGTGTTCATGGAGTTTTTGGATAAGTTTGTGGTGGTATTTATTGATGATATATTGGTATTCTCCAAAACAGAAGAAGAGCACGCTGAACATCTAAGGTTGGTCTTGCAAAATCTTAGAGAACACAAGTTGTATGCTAAGCGAAGCAAGTGTGAGTTTTGGTTGAAGGAAGTTTCTTTCCTAGGCCTTGTTGTCTCTAATGGTGGAATAGCAGTAGATCCAAGCAAGGTGAGAGATGTGTCGAATTGGAAACCACCAACCGATGTGGGAGAGATTCGAAGTTTCTTGGAATTGGCTGGATACTACAGAAGGTTTATAGAAGGGTTTTCTAAACTTGCCAAGCCTATGATAGCTCTATTGGAGAAAAATGCTAAGTTTATGTGGTCCGAGAAGTGCCAGGCTAACTTTGAGGAATTGAAGAAGAGGTTGACTACAACCCTAGTATTGGTTTTGCCAGATTTGAGTAAGAACTTTTCTATCTATTGTGATGCATCTCGTCAAGGTCTCGGATGTGTTTTAATGCAAGAAGGAAGAGTAGTGGCCTATGCATCCCGACAGTTGAGAAGCCATGAGCTAAACTATCCTACTCATGATTTAAAGTTAGCAATAGTGGTTCATGCTCTAAAAATATGGAGGCACTATCTGATCGGACATAAGAGTGATATCTATACTGATCACAAGAGTTTGAAGTACATTTTCACTCAGACAGATCTGAACTTGAGACAGCGTCGATGGTTGGAGTTGATTAAGGATTATGATTTGGAAGTACACTATCATCCTGGAAAGGTGAATGTTGTTGCCGATGCTCTTAGTAGGAAGAGTTATGCCAATGAGGTGCAAGTGGCATCTATGTCAAGTGAGTTGTGTGTTGAACTTAAGCAACTAAACTTGGGTTTCATCACTAATGCAGTAGAGTTAGTGATAGAGTCTACCTTGGAGCTAGAGGTACGCAAGGGTCAGTTATAGGATAAGAGGTTAAAGGAAATCGCGGAGAACATAGTGATTGGTAAGGCACCAGGTTTCCGTATGGATGATAATGGAACTCTGTAGTTTGGGAAAAGATTATGTGTGCATGAGAATAAAGCTATATGAGATGCAATTCTTCGTGAGGCACATGAGTCTGCTTACTCTATTCATCCCAGGAGTACCAAGATGTATTTGGATTTGAAAGAAAAGTATTGTTGGTATGGACTTAAGAGAGATGTGGCTAAATATGTTGCTTTATGTGATACATGTCAGAGAGTCAAAGCTGAACATCAAAGACCTACAGGATTATTACAACCAATGAAGATACCTGAGTGGAAGTGGGAAGAAGTTGGTATGGATTTCATTGTCGAGTTACCACGCACTCAGGGAGGTTATGAATCAGTATGGGTGATAGTGGATCGATTAACTAAAGTTGCTCACTTTATACCGGTCAAGACTACTTATAATGGGCCGAAGTTGGCCCAATTATATATGGAGAAGATAGTGTGTCTACATGGAGTTCCTAAGAAAATTATGTCTGATCGGGGTACTCAATTTACATCTCATTTTTGGCAGCAAGTACATAGTTCGTTGGGAACAAAGTTGAATTTTAGTACAACATATCATTCTTAGACAGATGGACAAACTGAGAGAACTAGTCATATTTTAGAGGGCATGTTGAGAGCTTGTGCATTGCAGTACGGTATAAGTTGGGACAAGAGTTTGCCTTATGCAGAGTTCTCATATAACAACAGTTATCAGAAGAGTATCAATATGACACCTTTTGAAGCTTTGTATGGATGAAAGTATAGAACCCCGTTGTTTTGGAATCAAACGGGGGAAACTCAAGTGTTCGGACTGGATGTTTTAAGGGATGCAGAAGAGCAAGTAAAGATGATTAGAGATAACTTGAGAGTGGCACAGTCTCGACATAAGAGTTATGCTAACATTCGAAGAAGAGAATTGGTTTTTGAAATAGGGGATTATGTTTACCTAAAAGTATCACCAATGAGAAGTGTGAGAAAGTTTAACATGAAAGAAAAGTTAGCACCAAGGTATATTGGGCCTTTTAAATTTAAAGAGAGACGTGGAGAAGTAGCTTATTAGTTAGAATTGCCCGAGAGTTTGTCAGGTGTACATGATGTGTTTCATGTGTCTCAATTAAAGAAGTGTTTGCATGTACCAGAGGAGCAGATACCGTTAGAGGAGCTTATAGTTAAGGAAGATCTCACCTATGAGGAATTTCCGGTAAAGGTTTTGGAGACAACAGAAAGGGTTATGAGGAGCCGAATTATAAAGATGTGTAAGGTTCAGTGGAATCGGTATACAAAAGATGAGGCTACTTGGGAAAGAGAAGATGATTTGAGGAAAACATACCCGCAGTTTTTTGAGTAAGCATCATCCGAATCTCGAGGACGAGATTCATTTTAAGGGGGTAGAATTGTAACACCCTAAAATCTGCATGTTTTCAAAATAGCTTAAAATGATTTATTTATACATTTTGTGAGCATGCAAACTTAGAAAACTAATAACTTTTGTTAAAATTAAAATCAAATATAAGGTCTAGCTATATGTTTGTGCATTCATGTTGATGCATACTTATTTTTGTGATGTTTGGGTTTGATCAAAATTGCTAAAGAATTTGAGTTTGATTTAAATTTGGATTTGAAAATAAAATTGAAAAAAAAGAAGAAAGAATTTTTCCTCCCTCCCTCTCTCGGAATTTTGGCCCGTTGGCCAATTCCCCGCAAGCTCTCTTCTCCTGCAGTGGCCATGCAGGAGGCCCAATCTCTCCAGCGCAGCGTCGGCCGCGTCTGTCCGTTCCCTTCCCTGCGTGGCCCATTTTCCCCGTGGCCCATCCCGCAGGCTGGCCCAGCAGCAGCCGCGCCGTTCCCCTCTCCCCCGCGTGTGTTGTTGACCAACCGGTCCCACTTGTCAGTACTGTTCTTCAATCTCCTGCGCGTATCCGCATCGGGCACTACAGCCGCCGCTCGACTCTGCTCCGCCCATGCCTCGCTGCCTTGTCGTGTGGTCCAAGCCACCCGCCCCCATAAATAGCAGGCACTGACCCCGCCGCTCTCCCTATTCCGTTTTGAGCAACAGCGCCTAGTCGAATTGACGCCACACCACGCCAAGCCCTAGCGCCACCGCCATCACCGCCGTTGTCATCACCGAGTGCCGCCCTCTGTCGCTCCGAACTCCTGTAAGCCATCTAGCTGAGTTCACCGTTCCTTCCTCTTTCTCCCGGTGCCCTCTGTTTGTTTCCTCATGGACCATAGGCCATAAATCACTTGTGCCGCCCGGCTCCAGCCATGGTACCGCCGTCGGAGCTCGTCGCCGACACACCGGCGTTTTTCTCCCCCTCCCGATCTATTTTGGACCATCTAATCTTAATCCAACGGTCCAGAATTCACGATACCCCCTCGGCTGGGAGATGTGTAAAAGAGCCCCCCACTTTTCTTATTATCCAACCCGCCGTCCCTGCATTTTTTTTTCTAAAGAACCCCTATACTTCTTCTTTATCATGCCTGCCGTCCCTAGCTCAGTTTAAAATCCAATTTTGTTAATTTAAATACTAAAATCAAGTTTCATCTATTTATAGTTTTGCCACTAATCTTGTTTTAGCCCTAAAATCTTCATTTTGACTCCTATTTGGTCCATTCAAGTTGCGTTAGGTTCGTAATTGCGTAATCTACATGTTCAAACTACTGTTAAGTATGTTTTCAACTTTTAAAATTCAAGGTTAGATTTAATCTATTATTTTATTAAAGGAAATCTTGTTTAATTCATAACTTCTCCGTTTTAGCTCTGATTTTTGTGATCTTCGCGTCTACGTGTTAGTAGTGAGACGTAGATTCATTTTACAAACTTTTCATCTTAATTTTATGCTGATTGATGTATTGTTCTAATCTATAGCCTTTGTTGCTATGTATGATTGCTTCTGGATGCTTGTATGTTGCTGTGATTATCGAGTATAGACGGTGACTAATTCGTGGGTGATCAAGAGTACTACTTTGACAAGCAGGGTCAGCAGAAACACTTTGTTCAAGGCAAGTATAGTATGGGATTATCCTTATTTTCTATCAACTTTAATACATTTAATTCATATTTGCATGTGTCACCTTGATAGGGATTCCCTATAATTGAACTGATACCTTGTCTCCCATGGGATATGCATTGGGTAGCTTTGCTAGTGCTCAACTAAACCATGATCTTGTAACTTGACTAATGGTATATGCAACAAACATTAAAACATGACTTTTTAGCGACTTGGGTATAGGAGCTGGAGTGTTTAGCTACTTTCTAAATGCTTCAGATTCCTCTCCCTAAGGACTTATCTGTAAGTGATCATTAAGGACTTACAGTACAGCTGTGAGGGCCACATGGCTCTGGCTTTAGCTCAGTATGAGGACCTTTTCTAGCTTGTTAGATGTTACCTTTATTGGCGTAAGAATGGCTTGACGAATTGGGTACAGTGCGGCCTTTGTCCCCTTGAGTATAGGTTGCGTGTCATTGTGCCATCGGAAAGGAGGGCTGTACATCTATTTGCCGAGTGAATCTAATGGCCCTAGCTTGTTAGATGAACCTTTGAAAGGCTTCGGTAGTGAACCTTGTCTGCTCACCTTGGAAGTGTTTTAGGAGTTATAAATCTGAGCATATGGGTATCACGACTTACAGTAAAAGTGTACAACCTCTACAGAGTGTAAAACTGGTATATCAGCCGTGCTCACAGTAATGAGCGGCCTTGGAACCCTTATGGAATAGATGATCACTAAGAATTATTTGTTTATGCTATTCATTAATCATGTTTACATTGATCATGTGTTTACTATGGGATTAAAACAACTTGTTGCTACTCTTATGCTAAAATTATGACAATAAAAAGCTGAATGCTGTTAAATTTGTGTCAAGCCTTTTGAGCCTCATTAACCCCATGTTACACTTGTTGAGTACGACACGTACTTACGCTTGTTTATTTTTATTATTTAGATAAAAATCTCGGATGGGTAACAGATGGCCATGGTAATGATGACTGTCCTGAGGATTACTAGACTTGTGGTCAAACAGTTGATGCCCCTGTGATATGAAGCTTCCGCGAGAGATTTTTTTTATACTTCCGCTACATTTATGTGAAGACTCTGTCTTATTATACGTGATGTAATAAACACTTGTGATGATACTATCTATAATGTGTCGGCTTATGTGTGTGACTGATCTCTTGACACACATAATATTATGCATCACATTTTATCCTTAAAATCGGGTGTGGCAAAGACGCCAAATGTGCTGGTCAGGGACAGCTGGGTCTAGAACCAGATTATCCACCAGCCCTCAAATGGTCAGGTAATCAAGGTTCACATGTACAGTTAAAGCCCCTTTGACATCAAGAACCCAACTTGTATTGGTTAAACCCTCCTTAACAGTCCTTCGCTTGGCAATTCTTCTACGAATCGACTTGAAAAGGTTGGGAGCCCACTCCGTGAAAATTTTACCTTGCAGCCAACGATCACTCCAGAATTTGGTGTCTTTACCGCTGCGAATCCGAGACTCAACAGCAACATCAAACAAGGCTTGGGCATTTTGTGAAACCTGGATAGGGAGCCCCTGCACCCACGGCTTGGTGGGATCAGTTTTTTGTCGTCGTCCTTCATTTTAGCATTTTTGAATAAGAGCATAATTTATATTCTTGGTGAAGACGAACTTTAGGCTATAACATTTAGCTATTGTTTTATTGGAAAGAGGGCAAGAGGCACTAAAATGTGTCTCGGATGACATATGTGATATATATTAAGGAAATCAAGATATTTTCACAGGGAGTTTGTGTTGTCTTACGACGTCCACTAGAGTCCTGGCAAACTCAAACAGATGAGTCCACCAACTATACAAACGGACAAGCGATGCAACAAAATCAAAAGTACCTAGATTAATTAACACTGTTCCCCTAATCTAATTGTTTATGAATACCGACAATGCCGAGAACACATCACGCAATTGGTAGGAAGGTGCGCATCTTCCGCCCAGACTCGTCCTCAACACTGGCTTGAAACTTCATTATCAGTCCGGCTGCCTCGTCCTTGGCCGAGAGCAGGAGGAGCCACATGTATGTAGTGACTCATGTTGTCAGCCAGGAGGATGAAGTAAACCTTCCTGCCGTACATTGGAGGCACAACAGGTCCATATTGATCGCCATGTACAACATCCAGACGTTCCTTGGCGTGGTAGCTAGGTTGCATCAGACAGGAACAGTGCATGCCTATTAGACAAGTATGTGTGTTGTATTCACATTGATCATGTGCAACTTGTAACACACAAGCCATTCCCAGTCTATATATATGAAAGGTCACCCAACCCAAGGGGTACGAGGTGTTTACCCAATTCATTGTCTCTACTTTTTCCTTAATGGAAAGGCAGGCATCAAAGATCTGGTCGATGTGGTCCAGCTGTGGAAGACGTAGTGCCAATCTCCCCTGTGCCCCATCTTCTTTAGCATGTTGAAACTGAGGAAACATAACCGCTCGTGGCATCTCCAGTCCTCATCATCCATGTGCCCGAGGAGTGCCCCTAGCCATGAGTGATATATGATACCTTGGAGAGCAGCTCATTTGGGGGATCTCAAACCCGCAGCATGGCGTGCTTGATGCGGACCTTGCGGCCAAAATATTCGTCGAGCCAGCCCTCTCACGAGTTTGCTCCGTAGCCGGACAATGTAGTATATATCAGTGAGGACACGATGTTGCCCATCACGCACTGGGAACACGATCGAGGCTCACCCGACAATGTCCACGGCCGAGCCGTTCACGAACCTAACCATTTGAAATATATAATCTAGAAACATATATAGCATACTTTGTGGTTATTGAATTTTTTTTCACATATATTAGTATTTAGTCGTATGATATTTCTGATTATCGAATCTAGAATTTATCTACCGTGAGGATTAAGATATGCAAGCTACCGTGAATAGTAAGATATGGGTTAAATTAAAGTTGTAAATATATTGCTGTGAAAATGAAATTTCCAACCTTGTTCCACAACCGATCTTGGAAAGGACATTTTATTAAAGGTACAGAAATCTCCTAGAAGTGCATAAAAGACCCTGGAAAACAATAGATATTTACACCCTGGTCTTAGTGCCTTGCTAGGCCGTACTGGGGAACATTGCCAGGCAGGAATGCCAAGAACAATTGCGACAGACCTAAGGAGCAAGCAATTCACTTTAACTCCAAGTTCTGGTGCGCACACAATCTGGTAAGAGAAGCCCATAGCTAGCTATAGCCATATAATGGCCACTGGAATCCTTTGCAACAAGTAGGCAAAGATCGATTGTCAGACACCACCTCCCCTGAAGGAACGACCCCGAAATCCAAGAGATGGAAAATGTGTTAGTTGATCTCTACCAACGGCCTATTGGGCCCTTGGATCTGTGCCCTGATCGGGGGCGTCCAACCCTAATATGGTTGGTGGGCCCCTGTCGCACAGCACTATAAAGAGAGGTGTGGGGACCAGGGCTCGGAGGACGAAGTTGACCGGAGCCGCCGTAACCACCTACAGAAAACCTAATCCGATCTAAAGAAGGGTGCTGCCAGCGACGGGAAGCCCACTGACTCCGCCGTCGCCTCTGCATCGCCACTGGACATCGTCTCCACCACGCTGGACTCCACCGTGCCGAGCTCCCTCGACACCGGCGTCCACGAGGCTACGGCGCAACTGCGCCAGGGCGAACTAGAGGAACCTAAGTAAGATGCTTACCCTGATCTACGGTTTAGAGGTACACTATGATCTAACAATCGTATCAGAGCCAAGGTTACCACTGTGTAGATCTAGTATGGGGTAAAGCATTGAAAAGAAATAAAAGAAAGAACAAGGGTTCGATCCGTTTTGGATTGAAACCCTAACCCTAACCGGGTAAAAGAAAAGAGAAAAGAGACCGGGAGGGTGGCGGGCGTCACTGACTGCCGGTCACCACTGCCACCGAGCCGGGGAGAAAGGTGCCGCACCGCCGTCTTCGCCGGCGCGCGGCAAGAAAAGAACATCGGTGTTCGGATCTGAGAAGAGAATAGAAAGGGGTCTCGGCACTCCGAGTCAAACCCTAACCCTAACCCCAAACCCAAATCGGTTCAACTCTGAAAGACAAGAAAGAAGATCCAAAGATAAGAAAGGGAAGAGGGGAAGGGGCTTATCTCGAAGATCTTGAATCAAAACCGAGAGAAAAAACGAATCGGGTTCAACCGAACCGTAACCCTAACTCATGACGACGAAGGGGAAGAGAGCGATTCGGTACAAATAGAAAAGAAAAGAAATCAAATGAAAAAGATGAACCGAATCGATCGAAACAAATCGGGTTAATCCTAACCCTAACGATTCCCTTACCCTAACCCTAACTGGGTTAAGGAAAGGAGAAGAAGAAGAGGGTTTTGGCCTTAAGAACGTAAGAGCCGAACCCTAAACCCGTGAAGACTTCACGGAGAAGATAAACAGTGAAACCCTAACATGAAAAGAAACCCTAACCCTAGATCCCCAATCGGTTGAATCCAAAAAGAACAAAACAAAGAAGCAAATCAGAGGGGGATGTTAGGGAAAGGGAGGTCTACCTTGTCATTGAGCAGCGCTGCTGCCTCGCCGGCGCGCGGGGAGAAGAAGGCCGAGCCAGGGGCGCTGCTCGCCGGGCTCTGGCCAAAGGGGCGCCGCGGCCAGGCCGCTCGACGGCGGCGCGCTCATCCGCTGGGGAGCGCGCACGCCGGCGAGGGGGCCAGCGACGGCGCCATCGCTCCACCGTTTCGCCCACTCAACTCGCTCAGACTGCGGCTGCGCTGCGGGGAGGAGAGTGGCGAAGAGAGAGAGAGAGAGCAAAGAAGAAAATGATGATTAGGGTTTGGGAACGGCGGAAGACGGGGGTTTTGATATCCCGAAGTAGACGCGCAACCGTCTGATGCTGGATGAACGAACGAGCGTGATCGGGACAGTAATCGGCCCAGGCAGGAGCTCGCGCGGCCGGCTTTGCCGGCCCAGGCCCAGGTTGCGGCCTGGGACGCATAGCGCGCGTGTCAAGGGAGTTGGGCCGGGCCGTTTTGTCGGCTGGGCCGAATGAACAGTGATGAAATGAATCAGTTTTCCTTTTTCCTTTTTCCTTTTTCCAGTAAATGTTTATTTTCTGGAAATTGATTAATGGCTTAAAGAAAATAGAAAAGAGATTTGTATTGTTATTATTCTGACCAATACTGATTAATGGCAATATTATGATGTTATTTATGATGAGATTTTGACATGGCTGCTAAAGAAATTGTTAATTCTTCAGTCATTTTGAACCAACGTGATATTTAATTGGAGAAAAAGAGATTTTGACATGATTATGATGTTATTTTCTGACCAACGTTGTTAATAATAATATTGTAATTTTAATGATTTTATGTATTAATTCTATTTCTACCCAACAGTGATGTAGAATTAGTGTATACGAACTGTTGTAAATTTTAATGATTTTATGCATTAATTCTATTTCTGCCCAACGGTGATGTAGAATTAGTGTATAAGAATAGTTGTATGCTTTAATTTTGACCAACGTTGAAATTAAGACATGCAATTGTTGTTATTTTTATGTTAAGAAAAAGTTTGACCTGTCCTTCATCTTGGCTGAGGTGGACTGGGTACTCACCTCACCATGTCCCACTGATCCTGTGGCACCGGTGAGGGAGACAAACGAGACTGATGCCACTTGGGCAACTAAAGAGAGGGATTTTGAATTCCAAAAGATGTCCTATGACCTTGAGCATAGGAAGTGCGTCACTGCCAACAAGAAATGTTTGGCTGTAATAAAGAACACGATTGAACCTGCAATTGTGGGCTCAATCTCAGAGTATGACACGGTCACCGAGTACCTCGATAGAATAAAGAGTCAGTTCACTGGCTCTTTAAAGACATATGCTACTCAGCTGATAAAGCAGCTGGTGACAGAGAGTTACTCTAGAAATGATGGCATAAGAGAGCTCACGATGCGTCGTCGAAATTATGGCACTGTCGTTTAGGCCATATTTCGAGGGGAGAATAGAAAGACCAGTTAAGAATGATATTCTTCCTCCATTGGAACTCTCAGATTTAGAACAATACCGAGAATTCATAAAAATGAAAGTATGTAAAGAAAATTAAAAAAGATGCCAAACGAAGCGCAAGAATTTTACAGATTATTCACACAGACATTTGTGGTTTATTTCCTGTAAAGAGTGTGGATGGTTATGATTCATTCATAACATTCACAAATGATTACTCCCGTTATGGTTGTATTTATCCAATTAAAGACAAAACAGAAGCATTGGATAAATTTAAGATATTTAAGGCAGAAGATGAAAATCAACTTAATTTAAAGATTAAGATAGTCGGGTCTGACCGTGGGGGGAGTACTACGGTCGGCATACCCTATATGGCCAAGTTCCTAGACCTTTTGCAAGGTTCTTACAGGAGAATGACATAGTAGCCCAGTATTCTACACCGAGCGAACCTCAGCAGAATGGAGTAGCTGAAAGACGCAATCATACCCTGATGGATATGGTGCGCAGTATGATAAGTTACTCCATCTTACCGTTGAGCCTATGGATGGAGGCATTAAAAACCATTATTCATATTCTCAATAGAGTACCAAGTAAGTTGGTGCCTAAAACACCGTATGAGTTGTGGATAGGAAGAGTACCCTCACTAAACCACTTACGTGTGTGAGGGAGTCCTGCTGAGGCTAAAGTATTTAACCCAAACATTGGGAAACTAGATCCCAAATAGTAAGTTGCTATTTCATTAGCTACCCAGAAAAGTCAAAAGGTTTTCGTTTCTACTGTCCAGACAGACATACAAACTTTATGGAAACGAGACACGCTGTCTTCCTAGAGGATGAAATGATGAGGGGGAGCACGGTAGCTCAAGAAATTGACCTTGAAGAGAAGCGGGTGTATGCGCCCACTCCGATGATTCATGAGTCATTTTTCTCACTACCTCTGAGCTACACCGATAGTGCAAGATACTGTGGTGGCAGCACCTGTTGTTGTCCCGCCTGTGGCAACAATGAATGACGATGACGAACCTATTCTTCAGGATCCTATAGAACCTATTGCCACACATGAGGGGGAGCAACAACAGCCTCAAATAGAAGATGTGCCAAATGTGGAGGCCCCTAGAAGGTCTCAAAGAGTTAGAAAATCAGCTATTCCTACTGACTATGAAGTATACAACACAGAGGAATTTCAAATGGAGGATGATCCCACCTCATTTGAAGAAGCCATGAGAAGTGATCATTCATCAAAGTGGCTTGAGGCCATGGAAGATGAAATAAAATCTATGAATGCCAATAAAGTTTGGGAATTGGAAATTATTCCTAAATGAGCCAAAACAGTAGGATGTAAATGGGTCTACAAAACAAAACTTGACTCTCAAGGGAATATAGAGATATAAAGCGCGACTTATGGCAAAAGGCTTTACGCAAAGAGAAGGCATTGATTACAATGAGACCTTTTCTCCAGTCTCATGTAAGGATTCCTTCAGAATCATAATGGCATTAGTGGCACATTATGATTTAGAATTACATCAGATGGATGTAAAGACAGCATTTCTCAACGGGGACTTGGAGGAAAATGTTTACATGGCACAACCAAAAGGTTTTGTCATGGAAGGAAAAGAACGAATGGGATGCCGCCTAAAGAAATCCATTTATGGATTAAAACAAGCTTCAAGACAGTGGTACTTGAAGTTTGATCAGACAATAAGGAATTTTGGGTTTAAAGAGAATGTAGAGGACAATTGTGTCTATGCAAAGTTTAAGAATTGGAAGTTTATCTTCCTTGTCCTGTATGTGGATGATATCTTACTTGCTAGTAGTGATGTCAGTCTACTACTGGAGACAAAGAAGTTTTTGTCCTCAAAATTTGATATGAAAGATCTTGGTGAACCCTCGTTCGTTCTAGGGATCGAGATTCACCGAGATAGAAGTAAAGGGGTATTAGGACTGTCACAAAAGGCATACATAGAAAGAATCTTAAAGAAATTCAGTATGCACAAATGTAGTTCCTCACCTGGTCCTATAGTCAAGGGCGACAGATATGGAGATTTTCAATGCCTAGGAACCAGTATGAGATCGATCAAATGAAAGCGATTCCATATGCTTCAGCTGTCGGAAGCTTGTAATATGCTCAAGTATGTACGCGCCCTGACTTGGCATTTGTTACCGGGTTACTTGACAGATTCTAGAGCAATCCTGGAACAGAACACTGGAAATTGGTAAAGAAAGTCTTGCGTTATTTGCAAGGAACGAAAGGCCTCATGATGACGTATAGAAGATCTAATTCGCTCCATATAGTGGGATATTCAGATTCTGATTATGCGGGAGATGATAGAAAATCCACGTCTGGGTATGTATTCACTCTCGCAAGGGGAGCTATTTCATGGAAAAGCTCAAAGCAAACCGTCACTACATCGTCCACAATGTATGCCGAGTTTGTAGCGTGTTATGAGGCAACGGGGCAGGTGAACTGGCTAAAGAAGTTCATACCCAGTTTGAAGGTGGTTGACGACATCTATAGACCACTTAAGTTATACTACGATAATAATCCGACAGTATAATATGCTCACAACAATAAGTCAAGTGGTGCTGCCAAACACATTGACATAAAGTATTATGTTGTGAAAGATAAAGTCCGGGATCATGTCATAAGTCTTGAGCATATAGGTACCGAAAAGATGCTCATGGATCCGCTTACAAAAGGCTTACCACCCAACGTGTTCAGTGAACATGTAGCTAGCATGGGTTTAAGGGAAAGCCTAAAATTCCTGGACAAAAGAAGGCGCAAAGTTAAGTATCTATTTCAGAACAGAGTGGTGTGTTGTAGCTGTTAAATCTATTGGCAATTGACCGTGACGATGAAACATGCTCTATGCGCTAATCTGTATTGGAATGAACAAAAGTAAATGATATGAAATTGAAAGATGGTAGTGAGATCAAAGGGGAGAATGTTAGTTGATCTCCACCACGGCCTATTGGGCCCTTGGATCTGCGCCCTGATCGGGGGCACCCAACCCTAATATGGTTGGTGGGCCCCTGTCGCACAGCACTATAAAGAGAGGTGTGGGGACTAGGGCTCGGAGGACGAAGTTAACCGGAGCCGCCGTAACCACCTACAGAAAACCTAATCCGATCTAAAGAAAGGTGCTGCCAGCGACGGGAAGCCCACCGACTCCGCCGTCGCCTCTGCATCGCCACTGGACATCGTCTCCACCACGCTGGACTCCACCGCGCCGAGCTCCCTTGACACCGGCATCCACGAGGCTGCGGCGCAACTGCTCCAGGGCGAACTAGAGGAAGCCTAAGTAAGATGCTTACCCCGATCTACAGTTTAGAGGTACACTGTGATCTAACAAAACGAACACTTGCATAGGTATGATTCCTGGTTTCCTTGTACCACCCATTTCTACTCTGATAACTATAATGGAAATGGAAATATAGTTGGTCAAACGTCTCGAGGCACCATGTTTATGGTTGGTATGCTTCCTGGAAGCAGCATAACTTCCACTTGCCTTTATCTGTTCCTCTCCTATATAGACATTCACCGTACCTGTTACTTCTGTGCAGTCCCTTTTATACTAAAGTAACAGAATTAAATCAGGATCCTCAACAGTGTTTACAGGTCAATGCGCAGAAAAAAAGCATATCAACAATACTAATGAAACATATGCCTGGGTAAATCATTAATAAATTTATGAGAGCAAAAGTCTAGCAGCAGATAGAGTCAGCAACAATAGGATCTGTCCGTACAAAGTATGATTCTTTGCTTCATGGAGGGGCTTAAAGCCATAATTATATTGATGCGCAAAGGACACTTATTCCATATTGTAGCATAGAGTCATTGGACACACAAGTAAATTGTGAAGAAGACAAATCTCCAAGAACATCATTACGGACCCAAGAAAATATTAGGCAAACAACACATATATATCCTCCATGTCATCTTTGCTTTTGGTCTACTGAAATGTTACTCCAATTTCTGTTATGCCACAAGATAAACGGAAATGAAGGACAAGCTGTGAAGCTTCTGGAACAATTCCACACGCAGATACATCGCTGAAGTTGCGTATCGGTATCGTGATATGTATTGGATAATCCAATACGCTGATACGCCTCCAATACCGTATCGGAGAAGTATCGGATAATATCACCAATAAAAATAAATAAATTAAATCATGCTAACATGGGCTTAGTGAGAGTGGCTGAGTTAACTGAGTTGATGGACGACAGAGAGAATTAAGTGAGGAGGCTGCTACGGCGGCATTGGGTTGAAACCATAACCATCTGTGTATATACGGAAGGCATTGGGCTAGATTTTGGGCCCGGCCTAATTTTATATACATGGGTCTCTTAGGAGGTCCACCTCCGAAAATTGTCCTCATTTTCAAAGGCAGATCCAAGTCCTGCCTCTGTTAATTGTTCTTAAGAAGCAGTCATGAGTTTGCTGGCTTGGTAAATACAATGAAGTGTATCCAAAAATCGCTTATCATTTGAGGAACTATAATATTTTGTGCCAGCCTCTGTAAATAAAAAGAGGAGTTACCTTAAATAGTTTTTGTGTTAGTGCTTATTACTCACTTTGCTAAGGCCCATTCAATTGCCACTTTCCTTCGCAATCGTGTATGCCTAATGCCCCCTGGATACACTTCACTGACATATCCGAGTCCATCTCCACCCAAATTCTTGGTGAAGGTCACTCTGGCTCATCCCCAAGATCTGCGACAGTTCATTAGCTCAAATGAGTAGCTAGCCACCTTTCGACCCCCCCTCCCCCCCGGGCCCCCTCCAAAACATGTCCTAAAATGAGAATTCTTCTCTTCAAAATGGAAAGGTTTAAAAATAAAGAACCATGAGACTTCCTGGTGAACATGCACGTTAGTTTGGATATTTGTGAGAAAATTTAGCCCCACTTGACCTGATCAGGCAGTACTTTTTCCCTTTATAAATCAGAGTACTGGCGCAAAAGTAAAGGAAAAACTTCTGGTTTCATGATCTCCACATAAGTTCCGATATTAGAACTGTACATTTACTGCTTGATCAAATTTGAATGGATGGTTGGTTACTCACATGCGGTGGTAACAACTTCATAAAATAAAGAGTGTACCTCCCCGTGACTTGTAGAGGACTCCCTAACCTGTGTATAAAACACTAGGCAGGGAATCACAAGCGGGTAGCATTTCATTTCTAACTGTAGCTGCTCTAGTGATCTTCCTATGGTAATTGTGTATAGGAGTAGGAAGCATCAGGAACACTTGTATTACATTTTGTTCTCACTACTCTCCACAAGAACATGTGTTGTGCTTGAGCTTCAAAAATCTCTGGTCTACGCCCCAGTTACCTGTATGTAGTCAAGGAACTCTGCCTGCGTCCAACTATGCTGGTTCCTGTGTGCCCATCACGGTGACCATGGCATGTCGTCACTGGATGTGTGCAGGGGTTAGTCCAGCCGTCCAGGTAGCAGTTGGGCGGTTGGGTCCAATACGGCAGCGGCACAACGCATGTTCATGCATGCCATTTGCGAGTTGGTAGGGTCAGGCTGGGCGGTGGCGCTAGCTAGTGTACAGGAACATCATAAGCTCTTTTTCCCAAGGGAAACACGAGGGGTTTGCACGCCTGCTGTGGGATTTCATTAAATAAAAAGTTATTTACATGCCTTGTTTCACAATACTGACCTTGAAAGGACAAATAAAATGTCACAGAGTACACATATCGTCTAGAACATCAAAAATAAGGTACTTTAGAAAACATTATACAAGCAACACATAATCTGGAATCTTTAGAAGAGATGTGAGATACTGAGGTAACCAATCCATTTACTACTCCAAAACATGCAATCACTGTCAGTTTGAAACCAACTTTCACTGACGGTTCAAAATCAAATTGGTCTTGGGTATGCTGCTGGTGAAACATACAGCTATACATAACCGGCACAGGAACCGATGATGACCATCTGTCAGCAGCCTCCTTTTCCTCCTATTCGCTTGATCGTTTCTGTGGCTTATAAGCCGGCTGATACTGTTTTGTTGTGAGAGAAAAACATTGTATCATGGCTGATAAGCATGGCTGATACGATCTAGTGAGAAGGGTGCTTGATCTTTGACTGTGGTCTTGTTTAGATTGGGGTTAGGAATCAGTATTTGGCACTGTAGCACTTTCGTTTGTATTTGACAATTATTGTCCAATCATGGCCTAACTAGACTCAAAAGATTCGTCTCGTAATTTACAATCAAACTGTGTAATTAGTTATTTTTTTATCTACATTTAATACTCCATACATGTGTCCAAAGATTTGATGTGATGAAGAGAGAGTGAAAAAACTTGCAATCTAAACCAGGCCTGTGCAATAATGACTGCATGGTGCTGAAACCATTATGGCACTCCGTGGAAAGATCAAACCGCACGGTAGAGTTGGATGTGACATGGACTGCAAGCATTTAATAGATTGGATTGCATGTGAAGACTGGCCTCTATTCCAGATGCCTCCCATTTCTGCCTACATCGTGGTTATTGAACAAGGGATGATTAAACTTTTTCGTCTTGATACATGAGCTTGGGCAAACATTTCAGCTTGGCGCTAGCTAGTTTTATATAGGCATCTGTTTTCTGAGGGAAGTATAGATGCACATTTTTTTTGACGGAAAGATAGGCATAATTTTAGAAATTGACCCTACAAACTTGTTGAAGCTGGCCTCACAATTTATAGGCAACTCTTACCATCCTGTGACTCGCTAAACATGACGATGTGTTCTTTAGTTTACATGGCCAAATTAAATCTTTTTATTGTTCTTTGTCCTTGGCACGAGTAAAGTGCTTCAATAATGTGACTGATTAAGATAAATTTAGTGCTCAGTACTACCATGCAGCTACATATTATATATATCTCATTAGTCATTACCTTTGGATGTGCCCACTTAATATTTGAAGGGTGACAAGGATTGCAGTTAACTTCTATCCTCTCAAAGTCAGCAGTTAAACATTATCTTGCTACTTCATATTAATATTTTACCATTTCTCAAAGATTTAGATAATTAATAGAAGACACCAACCAACATTGTGTGTTTCCATAATCAAAAGCGGTTGTAGACTGATGTTCTGTGTGGGATTTTAAACTGTCGGATTAAGAGGAGCTTTATTGGTTTGGAAAGACTCATGAAACTAGGTTACTGAAAGGCGGCAATAATACTAAATTTTCCATAAGATGGCTAATATAGAAAAAATGAAAAATACAATCTTTTCACTTGAAGAAGGTGGATTTATGATGGAAGGCAACAATAATCTCTTAAATCATGCTACTGAACATATTCTGACCTTTTTTTAAAGCTAGATCCAACATCAAGGCCCCAATGTGATTTGTTATCTGAAGCTCTATGCAAGCCTTTCTCTGAATCGGAGGCTAAGGCTTCTGTTTTTTCAATGCAGACAAATAAAGCGGCTGGTCTAGATGTCAGCTGAAATGAATTATGGGATATTGTACAGCTGACTTATCCAATTCTACCATGTATGCTGGAGTATTATCAAACATGATATTGTACAGCTGTGCAATAATATGCAAGAAAGGATAGATGTCAGCTGAAACGAATTATGGGATATCCCTGTGCCCAAACTATCAAATACAAGCAGAATTCGCCAGCTTACATCCACATGCTAACTAAATTGCTTGTATATGCTAATCATTAAAACTCCGACCCTGAGACTGTAACCTATTGCCAGTAAACTAATCCACTGAACTCAAACATCCTACATTGAAGAAAAAAACATCATGTCAGGTTTCATGGCCTTACAAGAAATTTTCCATCACACCAAAAGAAGAAATCAAGTGGATTTTGTTTTGAAACAGCATTTTAAAAAAGCATATGACAAGGCTATTTGGTCCTTTCTGTTTTAATGTGTCATGACTCTAAACCGGCCCTTTAGGTGTTGGGCCCCAACGTGGGCTAGCATGAACAGTACCCATTCGTAATCTAGCACCGCGCGGATTCCGTCAAGGTCTAGGTTTAGGAAGAGACTAGAAGATAGGATTGCTTATAAGTCAAGTCGAGTCAGGTTGGATCCTCCATATAATTATAAATGGAGATGAAATTATCAGAATTGTGTAAGAATAGTCTAGGGATGCCTGTCTATCCTCTCCACACTCGAGCACACAGGTAGGATGGCGCCCAACCTGCGCCAGATGGCTGCGGTCTGCTGCCACCGCCCCCTCCCTCTTTCTGATGTGTAGCTAGCTATAGGGCAGCCATTCCCCTCCTCCAACAACCCCAAATTACCCCAATTATACCCTCCAACCCCTCTCTCATGTGCATACTACAACAAAACCATTACGTCTTTTGTTAAGAACCATGACCCTGGTATTAACAAAACCATTACAGTTGTACAAGATTTTGGCACAACACCAAAGTTTTCCATCGACAACAGATCCAAATCAACGCAAGGACAACACACCTGAGGTGCCAATTTGCATTTGTCGGCCCAAAAGAGGTGCATGGACATCAACAATTTCAAGAGCCACCACACTCGATACCCAAATTATCCCAATTTTTTTTAATATATGCATCTAAGGTTTCTTCAGATGGAAATGGTCAACAACTCCATCAACAACGGCAGCACTCTGATCAACAGAATACCTCAGCGTCCACATCTACACTGGCAACTACACTGACATCACCCATGTCATCCTACATGTTGGTTACATCTACATCAGAATCAATCCCTACTTCTGGTGAAATCTACACCAAAGACTAACTGTGACAAAACTATCCATATCCACACTTGTGTCACTGGCCTACGACATCACTGTAATGCTAACACCGCATACGCCAACTGCAAAACCTTCACCGGTATTAACATCAGCAGCGACAACTACCCCAATGCAACTGGCATCATCTTTGACATCAGGGTCTACATGGAGGGCTAGTGATGATTTAGGAGCAGACATGGTAGACCCTTCCACATATGCCCTCATGCCTTCTTCATTAGTCAGCATCACAACAAATAGGATGCCATCTATATCGCCAATGTGCACCACAATCGCGTTATCGACTATAGACTCACTAGGCGCACCATCCACTAGTCCAAAGGAGTTCACCTCCGACAAATCTCCTACTACCTCAACCTCCAACATGGTTCTTAAGGAAAAAAATGCTAGAAGTCATTTATCAATGTATCCATCCTTCACCGTCAACACAGACATGCCACCATTACCAGATACGACAGAAACGATCAATATTGCGATATTTGTCATTTGTTTGTCGCAGATGCGTACCTCAACACCCAAACCAGTCATCGTCAGGCCTGAAAAAAGGAAACCAACTCAGATCACCTAGCAATCCTCACATGCTTTGATATCCCTAAGAAAACCAGAAAGATCTTCTATGGAGGCACAGTCCACGATGTTCAGAAGGAACACAAGGCTGCTTCCCCACTGGGCAATGCTTCAGGTTGATTAGCATATCTTCCATGACAATGACTCCACAGAACTCCAAGTCAGCATTTGGATCTAACCCGGGAACATAACAGGCTTTTAGCCTTGTTCTACCTCTATACCACTGATCCGTGCCCCTCAACAGGAATAAAACGCTTCTGCCCCACAAGTAACACGAGGTAACCAATGGAATTGACCTCCACCACCTCAACTAGTCAGGCCAATCCTTGGTCCAATCCATACACACAAACACATGGGAACCTTTGACCTACACCAGCCTGCGACTCCCTTTGATATAGCTGGACAACCTTAGGTTCACAACCAATCGAATTAAAGATTTCCAAATTCTTTGGCAGCCTTAGTTGCGAGAAAAGTGCCACATACAGTTGCAACCTCCACAACATGCTATGACACCACCAATTCTACATCAACAATGGCAACATGTCGACACACCACACAAATAGTAAATGACACCAAGACACAATACTCCAACAACAGCTGCAACAGGTGTCATCCGCATTAGATTCATCGACATATCTCATCCTCCATAGTCACCCAAAACCATTGTTTATATACCCATTGTCGCCATTATAATTGATGGCTGCTCATTGCCTACACAAGGGACGTCTACAACACCACAACTACTACACCGCTCTATACCTTCAAGTGCCTCAAAAGAGAGGAGATGGCAGAACCACATGAGGTCGGTCTATGCTTCAACTTCAAAGAAAAGTTAACGAGAAGACAAGGGTGCAAACACTCGTTCAACATCACAAAGGCGCAACTACCACGTCCATCACAGGCACCATACATGACACAGCTAGGAGCTTGAATTCTCAATAACATAGGTGTCACAAAAATCATCGTTGCTAACTTCACTAGGGTAGCTGGACTTGCTGAACAATACATCAATACTACCATAATCTGGCAATGTCGTCAGTCCCATCTCATATATTCGAGCCTCCTTCAGAAGTACCACTCCGCATCAACAATGACGGGAAAAAGCACTCACACGAGTCCATAGTAGGCCAGCACCAATGCCTAGTCTCCACCAGCGCAATCAGGTTCGTCTAATACTGTGCCCATTGACATGCAAGAAGACCTGCCTCACCATCACAACTAGACACGCACAGACCAATGCCATCAACATACCAGAGCTGCATTTCCTCACTAACACCATCAACACAGCCGCCACAGCTTGGTCCATAGATGATGGGGTCATCTTCTACGATGGGCAAGTCAACATATCAGCAACTCAAGCAAACAAGGTACACCAATACACCTCTAGTCATACAAGTGACAACATCATGACCATCAAGAGGAATGACAAAGTTATCACGGCATCACCTACAAGTTGCTCTCGATACCAACATGGTCTATGACATTTACACTAAAACTAGAAATACCATCTAAGAGACTGCGACATCAGTATCATCTCGCTACAACTACTAGCACCATCTACTACGATGTCATCACCACCGGCCAATTGCTAAAGATGAGATAAGCATCGAACACAAGCTCGTTTTTGTCACTGTGGGGCTACCTCAGGTGACAAGCACGGCTACAACCCCGGCTAGGAAAGCGGAAAAATAAGACAGGCTTTAGCACATCGAAAGAAATAAAAGATAGCCACTATTACGACATCAACCTCGACCTGTTGAGCACCTTGATGCAATCATCCTTTAATAATTGAACTTTCAATAATAATATTTTGTGTTAACTCCTTTGGACACCGTCAGATCATTGCGCACATGTACATAGTTTCATATGCCGATAGACCTAAACCGTTCACCGCTAAGTACGGCTAGAACCAGTGCCATTAGATCATTGCGCACATGTACATGGTACAAAGTTGATATCTGTTTACCACCGCCGGATTGAAGCATGTGGTATTCAGTGTCCTCACAAACCGGCATTGAAAACTTCTTGTCACCGCCGGCATAGCAGGCGATGCATTTTGTCATTTCCACCGCCGATCGTGAGGCGCACCGAGGGTGGTAGTTTCTTTCACATGCTTCCATCCGAAAACCGGCAGCGAAAAATTCTTACCTCTGCTGGTTTCTTTGTGTCACGTATTGTACGAATCACCAGCGGTGCTAAAATGTTCTACCGCCGGTCCGACGCATGATGCGGTGGAGAAGGCCAGTACTTTGTCAGCCACCGAATCATATGCCGGGGCGGCGGTGAAAATATTTATCACCGCCGGTGGACCACCCAGAGGGGACCTCTCAGTTCGTAAGCCTTATCACCGCCGGTTGTCTCAAAATCGTTGGTGAAGCCCTAGCGCTGATTAAACATTTTGTAGTAGTGTTTAGTTACAATTCTGAATGCCTCCAATATCTATTTCTCACAAAAATGTTAATTTGCTGCTTCAAGCTTCTCACTCAATAAGCTTCAACACACATCTCTGACTTGTTGCTAGATTTCCTTTTGGATATGTGCCTTCCGCAGACCAATTCAGGCTGAGTTCCAAATTTATACCCAGCTTTTGCCATCATGTTGAGGTTACTCATTAAACATGAGGAATTCTTCAAGTTACATGTGGCCAAAGCAGAACTTTAATTTTCTATGTCCTTCTGATACTTTCAGGTGACGCCCATTTTTATTCTATAATGGAAAAGAAAATTTAGTCACTCGTGAGACTTCAAGCACCATGTTTATTTTTATTTTTTTAAAGAGAAGGGCACAATGTTTCTTATTCCCGTGTTTCTGGAAAGCTTTCTGTTCTAGAAATTCATCATATACCCACCCTTTCCCGTGGTCCATTTCATAGCAAAGTTCCGCAAACAAACAAAGAACATCTTCGGTTCTCAAACACTACTACACAAATGATTTGTAGCAATGGCACCCTTTTTTGTAGGGAAGGCTCCATCACGAGTCGCCCTACAGTGGGCGTGCTCGGATCCTACTGGACCAGCCGACCCTACAAATCGAACAGTAGGGGCGGCTGGTGATACGAGCCGCCCCTACAAATGTGTCGACTTGTAGGGTCAGCTGACTCACGAGCCGCCCCTACTGTTTGATTTGTAGAGGCGCCTCAAGCACCAGTCGGCTCTACAAATACTTTCGTATTTTTTAAAATATTAGTTCTGCATATTTTTTATAAATGTATTAAAAACAATTTGCTTTATTTGCCCGTAGACATAAAAAACTTGCTTATATATATAATGATACATTTTATTTTTAAAAAATAAAAAAATGGTATATTTAAAAAAATGAAAATTTGAATTTATGAACTTTGAATTGAATTTTAAGACAAAAAATGACCTAAAATGAAAATTTTGTATACATCAAAGTTGTAAAACTAATTATTATTTACAACTTTCATTTTGGTCATCTTTTCATGTGACTTAGTTTGCAAAGTTTAAATTTTGAATTTAAAAAAATAACAACTTCAAACAATATTTTGAAATAGTAAATGATTTCAGCTGAAAAAGTCATGAATATAAAAGTTGTATAACTCATCAACATCTACAACTTTTATTTTGACAATTTCTTCATCTGATAAAGTGTTAGTACACGTTGTTCACAAATTCATAAATCTCTCATATAGTTTATAAAACTATACGAGAGATATGTTTGTTTGGATGTGTCATTTATTGAAATAAAAAATTCAAATCGTTCAAATTTAGTTACATAAAAATATGACCAAAACAAAAGTTGTAGATCTTGAATAGTTCTGTAACTTTTATGTTCATGACTTTCAACTGAAATCATTTAGGGTTTTAAAATCTGGTTTGAAGTTGTCATTTTTATAAATTCAAATTTTGAATTGTTCAAACATTGTCACATGAAAAAATGACCAAAATAATAGTAGTAAGAACCCAACAAATTGATAAAGCATTATTTTAGAAAATTTTAGGAAAAAAAAGAACAAGTGTGATTTCTCTTTTTAATCTGTGGCTAGAACTTGTAACTAGTCTTTCTCCCTCATACTAACTCCAAATGTGATGGTTTTTTTCTAAATTTTTCTAAAATTATGCTCTATCAATTTATTGTGTTCTTAATGATATTATTTTGGTCATCTTTTCATGTGACAAAGTTTGAACAATTTAAATTTTAAATTTCAAAAAATGACAACTTCAAACCAGATTTTGAAACCCTAAATGATTTCAGCTGAAAAATTTATGAACATAAAAGTTGTAAAGCTTATTAAGATCTAGAACTTTTCTTTTGGTCATTTTTTCATCCGACAAAGTAGTAGTAAATATTGGCCACATATTCATAAATCTCTCACATAGTTTATGAAACTATATGACAGATATATCAATATGTGAACAATGTGTACTAATACTTTGTCGGATGAAGAAATGACTAAAACAAAAGTTGAAGATCTTGATGAGTTCTACAACTTTAATATTCATAACTTTTTCAGCTAAAATCATTTAGGATATCAGAATCTAGTTTGAATTTGTAATTGTTTGAAATTCAAAATTTGAATTCTCTAGACTTTGTCACATGAAAATATGACTAGAATAAAAGTTGTAGATATTGATGAGTTCTACAACCTTTGTATTCATGATTTTTTCAGTTGAAATCATTTTGTATTTCAAAAACTGGTTTGAAGTTCTATTTCTTTGAAATTAATTATTTGAATTGTCGAAACTTTGTCACATGAAAAGATGAGCAAAACAAAAGTTGTATATCTTGATGAGTTATACAACTTTGATATTTACAACATTTTCATTTTAGATCATTTACTATCCTAAAATTTTATTCGAAGTTTTGAAATTCAAATATTCAATTTTTCAAATATATATTTTTTTGTAAAGAAGAAAATATAGAATTATATACATATATTAGCAAATTATATATATATTTACACATATATAGAATGAGTAAAAATATTCTATATATTTATTTGTGTTTTTGTGATATAAAATAATAATTCAAAATATTTGGAAAATATTTGTAGGGGTGGCCGGATCACGAACCGCCCCTACAAATATATTTGTAGAGGCGGCTCATAATGCCGACCGCCTCTACAAATCAGGCCGCGTATATAAGGGAAGGGGGTGCGCGAGCTCGAAAAATGACTAAGTCCTGGGCGCTACTTCCACCTTCGACGCCGTCAGGCTGCCAGATTTTGGTGCTGTCGCCGCTACTTGCTACGCTTCCCCTCTACAACCTCGACGTCGCCTGCCGCGGGCACTTCCTCTCTCGGACCTGACATCCCCACCGGCTAGGGTTTGAGGCAGCGGTGGTGCTTCCTTTCTCCTAACTTGAGGTCCCCGCCGGCTAGGGTTTGAGGCTGTGGTGGTCGCGCTCTCCCTCCTACGGCGGTCTCACTCCTTCCCCCGTCAGTTGCGCGCTCCCTCCCCAACGGTCGCGCGCTCCCTCCTCTGGCGGGCTGTGCGCCGATCCCAGGCAGCCACATCCCCTTCCCCGGTGGCCGTGCACTCCGGCGGCCGGTGGTCGTGCTCTCGTGTCTTCTCCGACCTCCAGTTCCACTGGCCCCCTATGGCTAGGGTTTGAGGGCCCTGATCCACTGCGCCACCACCGCGGCCATCCCTTGTGGGCCTGCACCGATGGCCGTGTGCTTAGGCGTCCGTCCGCGCTCCCCATCTCCGACCTCTGCTTCTGATGTAGGGATCTTCTCTGACCTCGATATCCCTGCCCCATGCACGCTACCGCCGCCATCCCTTGCTTGGCTAGGTCTTCTATAGGTATGCACCCCAACCCGGCTTCTCCTGCTCCATTGCTGTTGAAATGAGTTGATGTCGTGCTTGCTGATGCTACCCATTGAAAATTATGAAGTGTGTGTGGTGCTGGTTATGGTCAGGTGTGGTGGTGGCAGTGGTTCCATCTCCCTCTCTATCTATATTTAGTGATGCATCCATCCATCCATCCATGGCAATGTTTTTGAGTTCATGCTGTGCTTGTTGTTGCTAATGTGGAAATGATGTTCAGTTATCCTATAGTTATATGGTTTGACAACTGCACATTGTTTTAGTTATGGTACAGTTATCCTATAGTTATGTTCAGTTGGTGCAGTGGTTCCATCTCCCTCTATCCATGTTGTTTCAGTTAATGCTGCTGAAAACTGCAGCCTATGCAGTTTGTTTTGGGATAATCATTTCTTGTTACAGATTGCCATATGCTGGGAAATTGTACAGTTTTGGGATTTTGTGTATTTCGACCTTGTTAACGTAATAACTAGCTCTTGTTGATAACTAGGAAGTAGTAGCTATCCTAATGTGTGCTGAAAATGTCCATCCATCCATCCATCCCTTCCTCTCCACTGGCAGGTTCTTGTTTATAGTATGATGACGATGAGATGATATTCATTTGAATATTGGATGCTTGTCTATAATGCTGCTATTGGAAACTACAGCATGTGCAGTTTTTGTTGGGATAACAATTTCTTGTTACAAATGTCTTTTCCTGGTAAACTTGTTTATACAAAAGTTGTAGGGGATTTAGTCATTTATGTTGTCTAGTGTTTGTCCAGAACACGATTTTTGGTCGTTTAAGTATTGTATTTAACTCTCCTAGCTATTGTTTCCTAAGTATCTAAAGCAGTGTGCTAACCATGGCTTTTCTCACCTCTCCTCTCCTCTCCTCTCTTTTGGCTATGCTAAAATTGTTACAACTCTCCTACTACTTCTAGTACTCCTCTCCTCTCCTCTAGTACTTCTACTACTCCTCTCCTCTCCTCTACCACTTGATGCTGCTGCTGCTGCTGTCCAACTCTTCTATCATATCCTACTACTTCTACTACTCCTCTCCTCTCCTCTCCTACTACTACTACTACTACTACTACTACTACTACTACTACTACTGATGCCCAACTCTTCTCTCCTATCCTACTAATTCTACTACTCCTCTCCTCTCCTCTCCTCTCCTACTACTACTCCTCTCCTCTCCTCTACTATGTTTGGCAGCAGCTGCTATATTTTTTTGGCAACCAGCAGATGATTTTTTTGGCCAACACTCCTCTCCTCTCCTCTCTTTTGCCTATGATGACATTGTCCAACTACATATTATCTAGAATATGATGAGCTGATGATCAAGACTTGTGAGGAACTTGGCATCATTACCAGCGACCCCTACATTACCTTTATGCCCCAAGTTCTTGATCAAATGATGAAAGACATATTTCTGAGGCCTGTTATTCATACTCCTCCTTCTTCTGGACTTTTATCGAATTAACTTATGGCTCAATGATACAAAAGGGTGTAGTGAGAGCTACATACGAATACATATATGATTTCATAGCCTTTCTGTCGTCTCTAAAGTCGAACTTCTTGCATGTATTAGAACAAAACACACAATGACGTGGACAACAGACGATGCAACCCAAAGCCCTGAGCACGGGGCAACCTTTGAAGAGGTAGAACTAGTGGAGCTTACTGTGGAGCAGTTTGAGAAGGACATACAAAATGATATACCAGCGATGCTTACTCAGGAGCTATTCAACGAGGGGGAGGATGAGATTGGAATAGAGGAAGGGGGAGAAGAGGGAAGAGTAGGAGAGGCTGCTGGAGGCAACAAAGAAGAAGATGATGATGAAGACGATGATGACAAGGACGACGAGGATGAACAAGAGGCATATGAAAGTCCAGAGGATCATTTCCCTCCTAAAGCCAGACGGAGGCCTATGGAGAGGAGCTGGACAAGGATTTTGACCCAAACAAGGAGGTAGGGATGAATAAGCATTAGTTTGTAAATTTTGCTAACGCTTTGATCATGTTATAATTACTAATACATTGACCGCCCAAATAGGCCCCTCCTAAAACTCGAAAGAGACGACGTCGGCGATAGCTCGCCGGACATGGCAGAATAGAGGAAGGGGGATCGGGGGCAACAGCCATAGAGTTGGACACACTAGCGCCTCAGCTCCACAACCTGAAGCCACGAAATTGAGTGAAAAGCCGAAGAGGAAAAGGGGGACAGAAAAGCCAACCAATATCTAGATAAGGCAGTGTATGTGATAACAGAGGTCGGGCCATCACGGGAGATCCTTGAGCCGGTGGAACACAAAGGACGATTTCGTAACGTGATCGGGGCACTAGTAAGAGATGAGTTGAACCCAGTAGTCCCATCCTGGACAGACATACCAGACGATACAAAGAGAACCCTATGGGAGAGGAAGCTGATGGTCAAATTTAGATTTCCGGAGGGAACCCTTGAACGAGTAAAACATGCAGCTCTTAAGCAAATGGGAGAGTCGTTCCGACGATGGAACTCGGACCTCAACATAAACTATATCCAAAAGGGGTTAACCCCATTCCACGAGTTCAGCAAAATAACCCTACTTAATGGGCAGATCTTGTGGCTCAGAAGACTACTCTGGAAGCATTGGCCATCAGTGCCCGTAACACCGAGCTGGCGAAGAAGAATGTGCACCGCCATCATCTAGGTCCTGGTGGCTACTATGGCAAGGAGGAGGTGTTTAGGAAGATGGAGGAAGAGGCCACCGCATCCGGGTCATACAGCTTGTAGGGGATTTTGAAGCGCACAAGGAACTGGATCCTTTCAAAGAATCTACAAGCATCCAGCGTGCTTAAGTTTGATAACCTAGAGACCAAATAGGCAGTATCGAAGATACTCAAATATAGTTAAGAGAAATAGAAAGGCTCATTCAAGGCTTCAGAGAGAGGGATGAGCTTAACCTTGCCTTGGGAAACCCCGAGCACAAAGGCCGCGTAAGGGGGATAGGGAAAAGAACAACCTAGAAGTATGGATTCGAAGAGGACAGACACATGTACAAGAAACATGGCAAAGACTAGAAGGATAATCTTGAGCTCCAAGTGAAGGCTCTAGTTGCAAAGGCGCTGGAGGAGGAAGGACTGTCTACAGAGCCATGGACAGTAATGGCACCACCGGGAGAACTAGCATTAGTTGGTTGCCCTCCAAAAGTTCCCAACAGACAAGCTTCCACTACAGCCACAACCCCCGTTGATCGCATACGGGAACCAACTAGCTGCACCTTGGTGGTTCCCATCGGTAGGCAAAACACTATGATGGAGGTGGCAATGGGTGTGGCACATCCTCCTGGTGGCTTGCATCACAATAATAGGATCCCATCGGACTACACTAAGGTCGAGGTGCATACCATGAAGCCCAAATTCATGTAGTGGCGCATAGACTACCCAACTCCCGACAGATAGCAGATACTCAGAGAAGTAATGAACCAGTTCATCATGTGGCACAAATAGGACATTATATTGACTGCTCCTTCGCCGCCTGTTCAATGTTTAGAGGGAGTTCTTGAGGATGGGGAGATACTTTCACTGTCTCGTGACAACCACTTGCCTGAGAAGCCACAGTCTTCCTTGCCTCCTAGCGAGCACGTGCCTAAGATTCCACAGCCTTCTCCACCTCGTAAGGAGCAAGGGCCTGATGAGATGCCACATCCTTCTCCGCCTAGTAAGGAGCAAGAGCCTAATGTGGACACGATAGATGAACAACAAGAAGGTGCGTGCAAGGAGCCAGAAATTCGGAAAAAGCATCCAATCACCATAAGGCCAATTTATACATCGATAAAGGACGTCACGTCGACATGCAAGTGGTATGGCCATGACCAGTTCAATCCTGAGAACCAAGTCAAAGAAGTCCCAGCATCCGATGAGGCCCGTGGCTGCATCCAGCAACCGGCAAAGAGGTATCCAAATGTTGATGCCATCAAATGGTCAAATGATTGCCCAAAAACCTATGAAAGTGGCAAGCCCTTCCTACTAAACCAGGACATCTAGTGCCTACCACTTGGAATGAAAGGTTCCATGATTGGTACTTGTGTGCTCTCCCGATGACCATAGAACTCATACAAGCACGCTTCCCCCCAACACATTTGGAGGCCCAAAAGGAAAAATTGTCTTTGACTTTAATAACATGTAGACAGTCTTTCACCTTGGAGAAATGGAAATGAATCTAGTTCGTACATGGTGCCTATAAGTCCTTGCCCTCTTCATATGATATGATTCTAATATTTGGATTTTGTTATAACTAATGCACGCCGTGAATTGTAGAATGCAAGTGCACCTTTCAAAACAAGTACCAAGTGTGCGAGATGGGTACTTAGACCCTCAATGCATAGCACAGACGAACTTTACTTACGCCAAAGCCTAGAAACTGGATGGCAAAGAGCTAGCTACTAGAGAGACCATTGAGGAGAAAGAGGAAATCCGGAAGAAGGAAATCAGGGAGGCATCCCTTAAGGTTACGGCGTACATTTCCCTAGCTCTTAAACATCTCCAACATAACACCTCTATATGGTGCCATATAACTTCGAGTAAGTTCAACTGTATACTTCAAGCTTTAAGAATAATTTTTTTTTGTTTGATGCAAAAGAGCTTATCCATTTCTACGATTAAATTCATGCAGCCGCCACTGGATTGTTATAGGCGTCGATGTCGGGATGGGCATGGCGTGGGTCTTTGATTCAATTGATAAGGACCCGAGCACATACAAAGACTCTGTATCGATTCTCAAGACGTATACATATTGGCAATCCTCATTAGCTTATAATTGTAACGTTCACTTTTGGATACTAACAAGTTGCATTTGTTAAATTCATTCAAACAAGGCGTACAGGTACTACGTTAACGAACACAAAGGGAGGCATGATCCACAAAGGAAGGATAAGTTGCGTGTCAAAACAAGATGTGCGGTAAGTGCAACTTACTTTGGTACTTCCATTGTGTTGCTGTCAAAAGCATTGCTTAACATTTTTCTATGTGAAACACACAGTGCCCCAAGTAGAAGCCCGGAAGCTTACATTGTGGATATTACGTATGCAGTATCATGAATAACACCACTAGCTACAGGAGACACCCTTGTAGGGTAAGTTTGAACCTCTTTACCTGTAGTATAGAAACATGGTACAAAACGCACGCAGATGTTATGAAATACTAAACTTAAAGTTGTTTTCTTGTAGTGGCAAAATGAGAAAGGTGTGAGAACTGATCCACACAAAGATGAAAACCTCTTGGACCTCGTCAGCGACCTTTGCAACTTCATAATAGACAAGATTGTACATGTGAGAGGCCTTTACCATGATCGATCATTCGACTTAGGAAGGAATCCTCAGTACCAACATCTTCGTGAGTGGGAAAGGCTAGGCTTAGGCCGTTGATTGGACTTGTGAATGGAATGTGATATTGGTAATGTTATCGGGCTTGTGGAACGGTTGGACTTGTGAACTATGTGAATGTAATGATGAATTACATATGTTCTTATGAATTGAACTTGTAATTCTAAAGGATATAATGTTCTTGTGAATTATATATGTACATGTATGTATCTTCTTGTGAATTGGTTGTTCATATAATGTCCTTGTGAATTATATATGTATATATGTTCTGGTCAGATTTGAATTTTTTTTCCAGGAAAACGGACTGTAGGGGCGGTTCTAGAGTTAACCGCCCCTACAAATAGGAATTATAGGAGCGGCTGGTGTTACAAGCCGCCCCTAAAAATCATTTTTGTAGAGGCGGCTGGTGTTACCAGCCAACCCTACCAATCAGTTTGTAGGGGTGGTCAGGGAACCGTCCCTACAAATCACTGATTTGTAGCAATGGTTTCATAGGGGCGGCTAGCCTAGCCGCCCCTACAAACCCTTATGTGTCGCCCCTACAAATCCTTACTGTTGTAGTGAAATAAAATGGTTTTAAAGAGGTATCTCCTGGACGTGAAAACGTTAAATGCACCAAAGTGAAATTGAAGAAGAGTTAGCTAAAACATGCTCTTTTTGTCATAGAACTTTTTCTTTTGCATAGGGTTTTGATGCCTATATTTGTGTGAAAAGGGAAACTACAACCCCTGATTGATAGTGCAGACTAAGAAAAAGGGTAAAATAAAAAATATAGCAAGGTACACGATTCTCCTACAACTGTATCAATGTATCTGAAAAACATTAGATATCCAGCAGGTAGCGTCCATGTCGTCTTCCCTATTCTTGGCCTTGGGCCCTCACCCGATGACAGGGAGGGACCTTGCCAGAGGAGAATATCAACAACGAATGCGACATGACCTAACCAAGCCATTGACGTGATATTTGGTATGAACACTATGGCACAAGTGAAGTGTATATATGTCTAGACACAGCCTCCGAGCAGCCACAGTTTACGGCTCAAACGCTTAGAAAAAAAGGATATTGATGGTAGCATCTCCAAGGGTATCTAAAACACTCTCCCAATCCACGATTTTTAGCAAGATAGAAAAAAAGATCATCTCCAACAATTCCTAATCACATCTCCTAATCTTTTCGCACTTGGGAAAAAACCCTCCCTTGCGTGTAAAGATGCGCGGACTGGAAGTCGCGCGTATCCCCTCCTGCTGATCTAATGGTGTGGCTAATCTAAAGGTGGAAGGGCAGGGGTATAAATAAAGAGTAGTAAATGATTCCTGATGTAAATGTAAAAGAGACAAATAATTTACAAAAGTGGTTAGGATAAGTTAGAAATAATATAAGATTCCTGATATAAAATTGTATTCTTATTTTAGGAGTGGATTATTAGAAAATGTTGGAGATGATCTTATTTATTACTCCCAATATCTTTTTAGGAGTTGGAAAATAATATGTTTTTGGGAAGACAAAAATAGGGTGCTCTTGCTAGACACAGCTAACTCCTTGACCAAAAATGAATGACCATGGTCGGCATCCTCCTTTTCAGCATCCTCATCCATCGTGGTGGGTGGTAGTTTAATGACTGTAGTGTCCTGTCACCATTGTGACACTAACTCCACATCTATCCGGACAGGCTGGTATAGAGACCGGTTAGACCGATTTTAGGCTTGTTCTATGCGTAGGAAACTCCCGAACACCTTCCGGGAAACCCGTCTAGGAGGAGCACATGGAGGATATCCTAGGACCAGCAAGGCCGCCTAGAACGTCGTCAAATCTCACCGGGAGACATGACGAACAACAAACTAGAGAGATGAGAGGGTAAAAGGGTTTGTAGATGTGTTTTTGACGATTAAGGTTTTGATCCTTCAATCGGCCGTGACCCTCTCATATATATAGAGGGGGTGGTCTTATCCCATATAAAACAACTCTAGATCGTGATCTCAAAGTTTCCTATATGAAAATACGTCCAAATATCGAATTGGAAAGAGTCCAACTCGGACTTATATGGACAAACCGGCCTAGCCGGTTCCCAAAGGCTTATGTGGAGTCATAGGTAGGGAGAAAGGTAGAGCATACTTGCAATGCATATATTATAAAGTCAAACAACAGATCAAAGAGGGCTGAGTCATACAATCAAATCAAGATGTGCATGTGTGTGGATGTATATGATGGATATATATAGTGGCTAACCTAATTCTACTTTTCTCCTTGAAAACTTATCTCTCTTTTGAAACTTGAAAACATTTGCTAGAGAATAGGGGCTATTTTATTCATCTTTTCTTTCTTTTTCAGGCGGGCATCTAAGTACCCATTGTTTTAGATATTTCGGACACTTCCATTTTTTCTCAACTCTTCTCTTTTTCTTTTTCTTTCTTTTTTTATGAATAACTTTTGCATAGCCCATGCCTCTTTTTTGCAACAAAGCTTTTGAGAGATAGCAACAAAAATTTGGAGCATTTATTTGGTGGATGAAAAACCTATCAAGCATGTTTTTGTGTTCACTCTCAGTATAGAAGTAAAATATTTTTTTAGGTGGATCTAGATGGAAGGCATATGTTTTTGCGTACTCCCAGTATAGGAGTAGTAGGTATATGTGGTGTGTATGTGATCTTGATTTTAAGAGCATGACAAACATCTCATAAGGGTCAATAAAGCTTGATAAAACTCAATGCAACACAAGCAACATATATGTGAAAGTTTTCCTAGCCTAAATAACATGTATGGCTCTGGTGGAAATTCAAGTTTTGTCATACAGGAACTCATCATGTAGCATTTTTGTGTTTTTTCAAAAAATAAATCTCTAGAACATTAGTGTCACTAGGAATAAGATAAACATCAGCTCAGACCTTCTCATATGATATCCCTCAATTACCTAGATTTAGATCAAGTATATGCTACCCATGAGTTTCATGTTCAGAGTAAATCCTTATATCAAAATAATTTTATCTAAAACTCAGGAGAATTCAATGCTAAAAACTAGGTACTTGAAAGGAATTACAACAGAGCAACTATTCATCATTTCTATTTAAGAGATTATTCTGAGTCCTCTTTATTTTATTCAGCTCTTAGAAATCAAACTTAAAGCAAACTAGACACACACTTTTTTATTTTACTACTATAGGGATAACTATTGATTTTGTTTTCATTCACCATTTTTTAACTAATTAAAAGAAACTAAAACTAAAACAAAAATGGAAAGAATACTTACCTGGATACACGGGAGTGCTTCTCCCCCAAGCTAGCTCTTTCGGTGAGGGTTCGGTGTTGTAAGTCCTTCAAAATGGACGTCTCCTTGTGAAGTTCATTGAGCACCTTGGTTTGCTCTGAAGATGAGGATTCTTGTGATGATGCCTCTAATGATAATGTCACGTTTTTCGCAAAACCCATTTTGGTTTTGAGTTTTAATTTTGGTTTGATAGGTTCAGAACATTCATCTGTAGAAATTGGGGAATCGACTTTTCCCACACTTTGCTTTAAGTGTGTCCTGCTCATAAGATAAGGGAGAGATCAAATGCAGGGGCTCTGTTAGTGGGAAAACACCAACAAAACCAAAACTTTATTTATTCCTCTCTAACCTTAGGCACATCAAACAAGATGAAGTTGATGTTATATGCTTTGTTCATTTATATCATGGGTGATAAGATCAGAAGATTGAGCATGAATGTAGCGTTTGAAGATATTTGGCCAAAAGGGTTGAATTGTTTAACCCATGGAAGGATTGTCTATCTTTACATAATGTATCAATCTTTACATAACTATGACCATGATCTTCTAGAGATAAGGTGTGCAACTTTGGGCTCATTTGGTTAAAACTATGAGATCAAGAAAGTGGTGCTAGGAACAAACTAAATATTGAGTTAATCAGGTTAGATCAAGTAGAACTGTAACTCAAACATATTTGTTTCTTAATTATGTGCCTACTAGAATCAAGGGAAAACTTTTTAAATGATGATCATTTACCTTAGGATGTTACCTTTGTCCTTGGGGCGTGATGACACCATGTGACAAAGAGTAGATGACTCATAATGGTTCTTCCCTTCTTGCTTGAAGTTTTTCTTGTTCGGCTAGCCTCACTATTATGAGCTTCTTGTTGCCTAGATTGCACCCTTCCTTTCTCATCCTTTTGTCATGCCATCTTTTTGCTCTTCAATCTTTGACATTTTGTTGGATCTTCTGCTCCACTCATTGTTTCATGCCTGCAAGGGATTTGTGGACAACACATACCCAAAGGAATATAACAAATTTGAACTATTGGTTGTTGTCCATAAATTATATGAATTACATCTATGCTAATCAAAAAATAGTTTTAGGATTACTTTAGCATAGATTTTGTTTATCATGTTTTATACAAGCATGGCTCAAGGCAAAGGTAACTAGTAGTAGAAGATAAAGTGAGTGAACTTTGATACTTACAGTTCTTCCATCCATGATGAATGAGCTGTGTCTTCTTTGCGCAATGTTATTGCAGTTCGTCATGTGCCTTGCTTCATCTCCGATTTGAATTCATCTCGTGACTTACCCAAATTGAATTGAGAGTTTTCTGCAGGGGTTAGTCCAAAAATGTATCCAGAATCTACTAAAGTATACTATCAGCTCAAAAATCAACCTAGACACCACGTCTAATTTGATTTAGGAAGGTATTTTAACCTAAGCACCACGCTTAATTTAAAAGCCTTTGGGAGTAAAATCAGCACCCCTAAACTAAGCACCATGCTTAATTTAAAAGATGTATGAACATACTCCAAACCTTAAGCATACTATAGCAAACAAAGGTAGCAAGAAAACATTATAGAGATTTATTCAAATAGAGATGAAAGAGCTTGGTTGTTATTTAGCGAATGGAGCATGGCTTAAAGGTAGAGACAACAAAAATTAGCAACATGACATAGAATTTTTCAGAGAAGTTCATCCCCATACTTCGATTTTGCAAATGCAAAATCAAGTTTGGATGGATGTGATTAAATGTTGCATGATAATTGGTTGGACATACCTTGCGTCGTCATCCTTCATTCTTTTTGCTTCAAACCTGAAATGGTTAGTGGCAAAAATACCCGAAGGAATATTTTCACAATTATATTGCTATGCTCATTTCACAAGGGCATTACAGCAAAAGGTGAAAGCTCATGTTATCTCCCAAAAATGCTTGTTTTAGGCCAAATGCTCGTCCTTGGGAAACCTTCGAATTGTGCTTTTAAGTTGGTGAAGTGGTTTCTCCTTCAACACCAACCTATCTGTACCTATCTCAAGATTCACACAACGAGATATGTAGTATTTATGATAAACATATGCATCTACAACCACCCTTTCAAATTTTTATGAACAAGAAGCACGAGGGGGTTGAAGATCTCGTGAGTGGCAATGTTAGAGAGACAAATTGATTCAAGAGATTTCTCATGTGAGCATGGATTTGATGAGGTGTTCATGAAGTAACTTCCATGATCATCGATGTCATCTTCCTTTTCAGACTCCAAGGTTGTTTCTTCATGAATGTCTATAGGCAGAAACATTATCCCCATCATTCCATGCCTATGAAATTCATTGGTCATTTTATTGTCTAAGATTTCCTTGGATCGGTGACTCTTGGATTGATCTTTTCCAAGGCCCCGTCTATCCATTCAATGGCAACGGCACATAAGTTCTTAATATCCTCCAGCCATTGTTGTTGCTCTTCTTGTTCTTCCTTGTGGCCTTCATGACTCCTATGCTTTGGGTGTCTTGGTGGATTTCTAGGATCATCATGAGTTTCAAGAGAAAGAGCATAAGAGGAATCATCGGGGTCAAGGATTGGTTCGAATGAGACATCTAATGTGGGCACAGAAGGGGATAAGATAGAAATTGCTTCTAAATGACTTGGCTCTCCTTCTATGGGTTCACTAGACATGCCATCCTTGAATTCTTCCCAATATCATACATGGCAATAAGGACGCTTTCTAAGAGATCCCTTCTTGAGAGGAATTGAATTATATTCGCTCGAAGGTCTCTTGTGGAACTGGAAGTTTAAGCTTTTCCCAAAATCAGCATAAAAAAGATCATCCTCACGAGAAAATTCAAAAGGTTGAATTTCTTCTTCCCATGGAGGATTTTGGGGTATTGATGGTTTGGGATTGATAGATAAATCTTGGGATTGGAGTGGTTGTGATTTGGCTACCAAAACTTCTTCCTGATCGAGAGATGATTCCTTCTCTTCCTCGGGGAGTTCATCATGAATGCTAGTGTAGGGAGTCTTTCCACTAATTCTATCAAGCATAACCTTGCTTCACTAGCAGACAAATGAAGGAAAGCTCCTCTAGAGGCTTGATCAAGGGATTGCATGGAATCCTTGCTAAGACCCATATAAAAATGTTGAAGAAGCATCGGGTCTGAAATAGCAAGGTCTGAGCCAGTGGTGATAAGACTATTAATACGTTCCCATGATGTGCCAAGAGATTCTTCTTCTAGTTGTCTAAAAGTTAGAAGCTCTTTCCGAAGGCTGACTACTTTAGAGATGGGAAAGAAACATAAACAAAATTTAGAACATAGTGTTTTCCAATCTCCTTGCATACTTCCTACGGTTCGACTATACCATTGTTTAGCTCTTCCGGTCAAAGAGAACGGAAATAACTTCCATCTTAAAGTCTTGTCAGACATGCTAGCGATATGCAAGCATGCACAGGTCTGTTCAAACTCTCGTAGGTGTGAGTATGTGTTTTCATTGCCTTCTCCCGAGAAAGATTATTCCCGAATTAATTTTATAAAACACAGGCACAGCTCATAGCCAGGTGTTAGGATAGGCTTTGAAGATTTTGGTGGCTTTAGCCTTGTACTCGTGGGTTTAGCATATTGATATATAGGTGTGTTATCCATGCTAAAATAAAAATTAAAACAAAAGAAAGAATAAAAGATAAAAAATTAAGTAGGTTCGTAATTAATTTAGCAACCATTTCCTCAGCAACGGTGCCAGAAAAAGCCTGTTGGTATTTATTAACGCATACAGATAAATCTACAAGCGCACGGATACCGCTATAGGTTTCACCCAGATGTATTCCAAGTATCGTATCCACAGGGAAACGTGTGAGACTAACTACGGTCTAACTTAACTAGGGGTAGCAACAAGGTTAGGATAAACAGGAGCGTAAAGAGGATAACTAAGGTTCTCTTGTTCTGACTTTGGTAAGTTATGTCTTCTACTATTCTACTGGGGACATTGCTAGGGAAAGATACCAATAGAGGATGCTTTCCTTCATAACTGGGTCCTACTTGGCCAACAAATAGGAGGTGGACTACAGAGGATTCAACGAGGCTATAAGAGTCACCCTCACGAGGTACCACCAATTCGGAATGCATGGTGCATCCACGATTAATCAAAGTCTAGGCACCACATTACACTTATGATTAATACTTTACTCCCTCTAGAACAGGAATAAAGCACTCAAAAGAGTCGTGATCCTAATGAACAATATAAAAAAGATGCTTACTTGAATCAGAAGTTGATTACTAGAGAAATCTCAGAGACAAGCTCAAATAGAACTTGGATCCGCCAAGGTACAAGCCATAAAGAGAGCACCAACAGGCCGGCACTTCCTCCAAACTCTTCCCTCACACTCTATCTCACTATTATTTGTAATACTAGATCCTATGGAAGACTAATCTTCTCTTGATTGCTGGCTCTGATCCTGAAGATATGAATTAGGGTTTCAGGGGATGGCTCAGGGAGGGGGTCTAGGGCTGTATATATAGGGGGTAGCGTCAATTCTGGACCCTCGGATCAAACCGATTTGAATGAACAGCGTAGATGCGATCTTTAAGGCGCTAACCCATGGGTCCCATAGGCCAGCCATCCTATAGGTGGGGTCGGTCGGCCTGTCACAGTGATAGGTGGGCCCCATCTTCGGTGGTTCACCCTCTGGAGTCTTCTAGAGTCTTTCCGCGTTGGTTTCGCTGCGGATAAACGTGATCTGCTTTGACGAATAGGTCCTCCTTGACGGTTTTCTGATTAAACCCTGCTGAAAACATAGATTCACCAAAACTCGTGGAATTTATTAGTTTAAACTCCTAGACCTATATTTGGTGATGGAATTAAGTATATATGCATGTTATATTGATGGTTTATAATTGATGCTAATGACCGTCAACAATCATCCAACTCAATGCGTGTTGTGTAACCAGGCTAAAGAATCAATTGATCATTTACTGGGTCTCATGTGTATTTGCTTGACAAATATGGTATATCCTCCTACAGAAAGTATGCTTGCAAAATTTTACCCCTCAACCGGATGATTTGTCCTTCGATGATTGGTGGGCCAAATCTAATCACTACTATAAAAATAATTTGTGGCAACGCCTCCCATTCTTTGTAGGGACGGCGCTATATTGAGCCGTCCCTATAAATGGTTGCCAAATGAGCCGCCCTTACAAATAGATTTGTAAGAGCGGCCGGTGTTATCAGCCGTCCCTACAAATGGCCCGATTTGTAGGGGCGGCTCTATATCCAGCCGCTCCTACAAATCAGATTTGTAGGGGCGGCTCAATATTGAACAGCCCATACAAATAGACAACGAGTATTAAAAATTAAGCACTAAAATTCAAATTTTGTAAACGACCTTGGATGGAGAAACAATCAAAACAAAAGTTGTAGATCTCGAAAAGTTATGAAACTTTGTAGTTGACAACTTTTTGATTTGAAATCATCTTGTTAAGGGAAACTATGTTTGAATTTCTAAAAATTTGAAATTTTAATTTTTTAAACGACCTCGGATGGACAAACAGTCAAAATGAAAGTTGTAGATCTTGAAAAGTTATGAAACTATGTAGTTGATAACTTTCTCATTTGAAATCATCTTGTCATGGAAAACTATGTTCGAATTTCTCAAATTTGAAATTCAAATTTTATAAGTGACCTCAAATGGAGAAACTACCAATATAAAAGTTGTATATCTTGAAAAGTTATAAAACTTTGTAGTTGACAACTTTTTCATTTGAATTAGTTTAGTGCCTCAAACAATCAATTTATGCTCAGTTTTGTATAATATGTGGGGAACCAAAATAGATTGTAGACAAAAGTGATCATGAGGTGCAGTGGTAGAGGAGTTTGTGTGCGAGGGAGAGGTTGCGGGTTCAAATCCCGGCCTACGCAAAGTGTGCAAAAATCGTCAAAAAATGATGCATCCATAGAGTGGGTGTGTGGCTGTCGGTGGGGACCTCCTCGGATTAAAAAAAATTGCTATGTTTTGCCCCTTTTTCGTGATTTCTGAAAATTGATTTGTAGGGGCGGCTGATAACACCAGCCACCTCTACAAATCGATTTGTAGGGACGGTCTGGGAACCGCCCCTATAAATGCATGATTTGTAAAGGCGCTTGGGTAGGGGCGGCTGGGCAAACCGCCCCTACAAAACCTCTAGAGCCACCCCTACAAATACTATATGACGTAGTGAATGAAAAAGTGGATGGTCGACTCCATTATTAACCTTGGATAGCATGGGCAATCTATAATCACCGCAATCGTTGCGTGTTTCATGTGATCTCGTCTACTTTGAGTGGTGTTTTAGAGTTCATCAAGGAGGAGTTACATTGCTGGTGTTTAGCTATAGATCGAGGGGTTTCACATCTTCTCACCCTTGGGTCTACCACTAGTTAGTTTGTTGGTCGAGACTGTTTGGTGCTTGCTGTCTTTCGTGGTGAGTTTCTTTTTCTTCTTTTCCATTTGTGTGTGTGATCTGGCTGTTTGGTGGAGTTGTGTGTTGTTGTTTGGGTTCTATACCATTTTATTCTTAATATATTGATATGCAGACTCCTGTGTATTCAAGAAAAAAATCATATAACTTAAAAAACAAATTAACTACATGTTCTTCAAGGTAGAATGATCAGAGCATGCATGTACACATTACCACAATACAAATCAGTGACCCTACCTACCTTGTGTAGGTGATGATGTTTTCACAACAGAACAAAAGGCTAGATGGTGCGTGCCGGTGTCATGTTTCTATGGGAACATTTACACCATAAAATTATCTCTGTGAAAAAAGACCAATAAAAATTTCGAGATACAGAGGCTAAATAAACACAATAAAACTGATCGACTATATAATACTTTGTGGATTAATAGATAAACCTAACTCGCAATGACTTTGACGATCTAGAAAAATTAGTTTCAGAAACTATGCATGCCCAGTGGCTGTAGGTCTTTAACTTTTGTATTGATGTGGGACACTGATGGGTGCTGCCTTCCAACATTGGAGAACTCGTAGACTTGTAGTGCAGGGCTGTAGGCCTGAAGTTGTGGAACAATATATAGAAAACTGATCGAAGCACCACTTTAATGCATCCATGTTCGTGCAATGATATAACTTAATATCCTTTAATGCATCAATGTGCTAGTACTATACATTCATTTTTTTCCTTAATCCATGTCAGCAGTATGTATTCTCTGATGTCTTGCTTTCTTTGGGGGGGTTTGGTCTCGCACAATGAACACTGTGCTCGCTGAGTGCCATGGATATATAGCTTGCAGATCTCGTAGACTTGTAGTGCAGGGGTGTAGGCCTGAATCTGTGGAACAATAGAAAACTGCTCGAAGCACAATTGCTACTGCCCTAGCTTGTATGGATATATATACACTAGCACTACCTGTTCCCTGTCAGGATATCTCAACTACAAGCGTGCAGTCCTACACCACCTTGGTTGCATTTTCAGATTCCATTCGCATTTTCAGATTCCATGAATGGCTCTGATTATATATGTTAATTGACATGGAAATTATATCTTAGAAGATAGGCATAGGAGGTGTCAAGAAATTTCATGGAACTAATTTCCTTGAACATCTTGGAGTCCTATAAATTCTGGGGCACCCAGGTGTTATAGAGCCTAGCTGAGCAACAAAAACAGGTGCCTTCTACTCATGAGGGTGGTATTAACTGTCCTTCCACACAAGAAGCATCTTCCATTCTTCATGGAGTCTGCCTTGATAGCAGCGTGCGAGCTGTGGAAGATGCGCAACGACGAGATCTTACAGAGAAGGGACCCAAGCCCTACTGCTTGGATGTTCAATTTCAAAAACTAATGCTATCTTCAATCTGTTCGGCTTGATGCTTTTAGTTAATGCCTGTTTGTAAGTACGTTCTTTCTTAAAATTAATATTAAAAGTCTCTCACCGTGGGGATATCCCTCAGAGTCTTTTGCCGTCAAAAAAAGAAGCATGGAACTTTTGATTCGTCCTTTGCTGTGTACCGAGAATTCTATGAAAAGAGAAACATAATATGCAGACGAAACAATATTAATAATTTGGCTTTCCCTTTCTGTAAAAAGTGCTCATGTCAGGATGTACGGGCCTCACAATATATGGCAAGTGTTTCCAGCTTATGTGCAGCATTGTTGGCCGAATTATGGTAATCTTGCAATGCACCTTAATTACCTACTCTATGCTTGATGTTAATTGATCTATCATACTACGTGGCTACAACTGATATGTATAGTTTTATCGATTATAACATTGTATGTTAACAATAAAAATATCCAGTAATTCATGAAAACCACAGTAATATGAAGGGCTCCCCACCTCACTTAAAACCACGCCAAGACACAGACATTGGGAACAAAGTTACACATTTATTAGACCCAGGGCAAAACTAGCACCCCGTATATAGTTACATGTAACAGGTGAAGTGAGTGCATGAGGGGTTGTGATAACTTTGTGATTTTCTTTAACTTTTTTTTTATCGATAATAACATGTGATAACTTGCTTTATCACATGTGGAGAATGTCGAGCAAGTTTTAGCCATGGTTGACGCCATCCACGCGTCACTTTGCGATTGCCGAAACTTTCTCAAATTTTTCCCTGGCAGCCTCCTTTGATTTGCGATGACAAGACAACATATATGTTATCAAGTTTGGGATCTGTTTTGATTTATTTTGCATTTTTCGTCATTTCGGACTTTCGGCCATTTTCGATTTTATAAAATTTAAAAATGATTTTTCACGCGCGTGGTTTCGGCGTGTTCCGACACCAACACGGTCGAATTTCACGCGAGGCCCCGACACGGCCTCAACATGCTCCAAACATCATGAATATCATTTTCGAATCGCCGGATTCCATTATTTCATGTACCGCAGCTCAAATGAGAAAGTTTTGGAAAAATCAAAAAGAAGCGCTAAAAAAAATCAATGGAATATAGCAAAATAAATCAAAATGACCCCAAACTTGGAATATATCATGCACTTCATCTGTAGCAAGGCAACACAAAAAACGGGATCGAAAAAAAAAAAAAAATTAATTTTTTGCCGAGGCGCCATAAGTGGCGGGTTGGCGAAAGAGCTTTTTGCCGATCGCCGGGGAGGATGGCAATCGACAAAGAATTTTCGAGAAAAAATCAAAATAACCTTTGCCGCATTGCCAGGAGCAGAGAAATCGGCAAAGTATTTTAAAAAAATTAAAAAAATAATTTTTGAAAAAAATAATAGACCTTCTTGAAATTGCGTCACATCTTGGCGATCGGCAAAGAAAAAAAAAAAAAAAAAAAAAACGTCGCCTCTTATCCGCTCGGCCCACCCTCCCTCCCCAAAAAATCCTGCCGCCATGCCGCCAGCCGCCCGCCCCATCGCCGACGCCGTCCCCCCGTGGCCCGTCCCCATCCCCCACCCTCCCCCCCCCCCCCCCCTCTCTCTCTCTGGCCGACGGATCCCCTCCTCCTCCTCCCGCCATGTGGCGCCCTCCCATGTGCCCTGGCCCCCCCGGGCGCCCCATGTTGGTCCCCTCCCGTGGCCCTCCCCTCCCATGGCCACCTCCCTCCCCGTGGCCCCCCCCCATGCTGGTCCCTCCCGTGTGGCCTGGCCTGTGCCCTCCATGTGTGTCCCCCCCCCCCCCCCCTGGTCCCCCCCGTGTGCCTCTCTCCCACGCCCCCTGCTGGCTGTGGCCCTCCCCCCTGGCCCCTCCTCCCCCCCGCCCTGGCCCTGCCTGCCCTCCCGGCCGCGCCGCCCGCCCGAGCCGGCAGCCGCTCTGTTGCCCTTGATCCGACCCCGCCAGTGCGCCGCCGTGTCGCTCGGCGTCGCCCTCCGGGCTCGCCTGCCCGACCCCGGCGCCGTCGTCCGCCCGCCCGATCCGGCGTGCCCGCTCAAATCCGTCCGCTGTCCGCGCATCCGCGCGTCGCCTCGTCGCGTTCGTCCGTCCTGCCGCCTGCGTCGCCGTCGCGCGCCTGCGTCCTCGCCTCGCCGTCCTCGCCTCGCCCGCCGCCGTCCCGCCTCGCCGCCTCGCGCGCGCGCCTCTCCTCCGCTGCGCCCGGTGGCGCCGTCCGTGACGAGACGTAGGTAGTAGTACTACTAGTAGTAGTAGTTTACTTTGTTAATACGCTTATATTCTTCTCGCATGGATTGGAAATACATTTGTGGTTGTCGACCATCGTATGCGTGACATGTATATGTGTTTGTCGGCCATCGTGCCATCTTTTCTTCTTGAGTTTGGTAACCTTCCCGTCATGGGGAGTGTGCTTAAAAATTTTCGTTCTCACTAATTGTTTTTCTTTTTCAGAGGGCTCCCATTGGAGGCTAGCGGAAAACACGACTCAAGCCTTCGCCCGCTTAGCCTTTCTTCACCGGCACCTGCGGTATGACCCCTCTTTCCGCCACATGTAGTCATAGGTCGCGTTACCCGGTTAGGCGTCTCCGTCAAAGCGGATACGGTTGGAAGTATCGTTCTTCGTGATATGTATAACCGTATCCGTTTGGATTGTCCACGTTATTTGGACAGCCGAGGATGCGCAGACGAGGTTAGCTCCCATGTTCTGCTCCCATCCGAGTCGGAGTTTCGGCAGGACCTCCCCGTTGTTCTCTGGATACACACTCTCCCCGCCGGGACGTGTATCGGGAGAACAATGAGGAGGTCTTGCCGAAATCCGTCTCGGACGGAGCGGAGCATGGAAGCTAACCTCTCTCTGCAAGATGCTCAGTGGGATTAGGACCTATCCTTCACCTATTAGATGGTAGGAGCGCGTTGTAGATGCACTTGCTGGTTTTATCACATGTTAACATTACCGCATGATGAGCATGGGTGATCGTGAGTGGATGTACTCGGGCTTCGCAAGTAAGAGCCACGAATGGATCGGGGGACGACCGAGTTCTGGAGCATGCATTTGGCCCGGTTGCTAAAGGGTCGATTCGGATGCCGTGTCCCTGCGGCGAGTGCGAGGAGGAACAAGAAGAAGAAAGTAAAGGCTCAGGTGTTGAGAGATCTGTTCAAGCACGGGTTCGTTCCAAACTATACCCGTTGGCGCCACCATGGTGAATACCATCCTATTAGGGACGAGGTGGTGCGACCCATCCTCGAGGAGTATGATGGCGATGCCGGGATGGCAGACATGATGGCAGACTTCCACGAAGCACGGTTTGGCGAAGGAATGGATGTGGAGGAAGATCCGGAGCAAACCGCGAAGGCCTTCTACGACATGATGGAGTCGGCACAGAAGCCCCTTCACGAGAAGACAAAGCTTACATGGCTCGGATGCCGTCTCACGCTGATAGGGTTGAAGTCGCACTGGGCATTAGTCGAGGCACGGCCGATCTCGTGTTGAGCATTGTTGGGGAATTTGCTTCCGGCAGATCATGTCTGCCGACGAACACCTACGCTACACGAAGCTCCTTCGTGCACTTAAGATGTCGTATGAGGGGATCCATGCTTGTCCGAAGGGGTGCGTCCTGTTCAGGGGAGACCTCGAGGAAGCAAAAACCTGTCCGAAGTGCGATGCCTCTAGGTTCGTGTTGGTAGAAGGCTCTGATGGCAGCATGAAACAGTCTAAGGTCCCCGAGAAGGTCGTACGGCACCTTCCTTTCCTACCGAGGCTGCAACGGCTGTATATGACGGAGGAGTCCGCGAAACAGATGACGTGGCACAAGAATGGCAAAAGATACCATCCTGACAAGATGGTACACCCGGCGGACGGTGATGCATGGAAGCACTTCGATAACATGAATCCTGTCAAGGCTATGGAGGCTCGGAATGTACGCGTAGCGCTGGCAACAGATGGGTTCAACCCGTTTGGAATGATGGCGGCCCCGTACACTTGCTGGCCCGTGTTTGTGATCCCCCTCAATCTCCCCCCCGGCGTCATGTTTGAACCTAAGAACGTGCTCTTGACGCCGATAATACACGGACACCGGGCGACAATATGGGTGTGTTCATGCGGCCGGTGTGGGATGAATTGGAACTTGCTTGGGAAGAGGGGTACTCACGCACTGACGGGCTATGAAGAGGAACTTCAGAATGCATGTGTGGTACCGTATTCAATGCATGACTTCTGGCGTATGGCTTATTCAATGGGTGGTGTGTTCACGGGAAGTTCCCTTGCCCGACATGCAAGCGAGATGTGATGTTCACCTAGTGGCCAAAGGCGGCAAGTTTTCTTCTTTCGACAAGCATCGCCAATTCCTACCGAGAACCATGAATTCAGGCTAGATGTAAAGCACTTCATGAAAGGCGTTCAAGTCACGGCCCCATTCGCGAGAGTTAAGAGCCCCGCCGCCGTCCTTGCCGACATCTGAGGCTCTCGAACCTGAGGAAACAGGTGGGTTTAAGGGATATGCTCGGGACCACATGTGGACTCATATATCGGGCTTGACTAGGCTCCCCTACTTCAAGGACCTTCTTCTTCCACACAACATCGATGTAATGCACACAGAAAAGAATGTGGCCGAGGCACTCTGGGCAACACTCATGGACGTTGGCAACAAGTCGAAGGACAACGTCAAGGCTAGACTAGACCTGGAGATGATCTGTGATAGACCAAACCTGGTGATGAAGACCCCTGCGCCCGGCAGGAAATGGAAAAGGGGGCCGACCGATTACATCCTGAAAAGGGCAGATAGGAAGGAAGTTCTGCAGTGGATCAAGACGTTAAAGTTCCCCGATGGGTATGCGGTGAATCTGAGCAGGGGTGTGAACTTGCAGACTATGAAAGTCTTAGGGATGAAGAGCCATGACTTCCACATATGGATTGAGCGGATCCTTCTGCGATGACCGAGGATACCTCCCGAGCATGTGTGGCGCATCTGGCAGAGTTGAGCTTCTTCTTCCGCCATGACTTTGTGCCAAGGAGTTGTCTCGGGATGTTTGTGTTGAATCGGAGAAGGCTGCACCTCTGTTGCTCTGCAAGTTGGGGATGATATTTCCACCCGGCTTCTTTCTGTCCATGCAGCATCTGATCTTGCACCTACCGCGCGAGGCACGGTTGGGGGGTCCCGTGCAGGCCCGTTGGTGCTATCCAATCGAGAGGTGTCTAAAGCTTCTTTGGAAAAATTGTAGAAATAAAGCCAAGATTGAGGCTTCCGTGGGAGAGGCCTCCGTTCTAGAGGAGGTGTCGACCTTCACACAGGCGTACTATACTGAGAAGCTTCCCAGCATGCACAATCCAACCCCTCGTTACAACGCTGACGAGAACTCATCGATACTCAGCCTTTTCCAAGGGGATCTCGGGAGTGGAAGCGCAGGTACCAACAAGCAGTTGAACCATCAGGAGTGGCAGACTATCATGTTCACATTGTTGATCAACCTTGATGAAGTGATTCCTTATCAGAAGTAAGTTCTCAATGAGCTTGTTACCTACGCCGTCACTATCCTCCATCTATCATGGTCTGACCCTCTAGTTTCTTCCTTCTTTCAGGGAATTTATTAGTCAATACTGCAGAGGCAATAGGGCTCCTACCGAGCAAGAAGAAGACAATCTTCTTAGACACGGTGTGCCCGATTTCATCTCCTGGTTCTGTACAAAGGTACCAACCAACTAACCTCTTTCCGACTTTGTGATTCCACTTTGCTCCCCGGAGCGAGTTATGTAACGATCTCCTACCCTTGCAGGCCCGAACGGATGCAGAAATGAGCGATGAATTGAAACAGGTGGGCCGTGGCTTCTCCCGTAGGGTGAAGTCATTCACCGTTTATGATGTGAATGGCTATCGCTTTCGCACGAGAAGCTACGAGGAGAGCCAACCTAAAACCATGTGTCATGGAGTTAGACGCGCCCGAAGACGGATGGGAAGGACTACTACGGCATAGTCGAAGAGATATACGAGCTCAACTTTAAGGGTGCCGGGAGCGATGTATTCAAATGCCATTGGTTGATCCCGAATCACGAGGAAAGCTTACGATAGGTCAAGTCGAGATTTATTACCTCCGACTATGGCGATGTCTACATTGTGGTGCCACGCAAGTTTATTACCTCCCATGGGCGTGCAAAAAAGACGAGAAGCTTGCGAGGTGGAGCCTTGTGCATTTTGGTGTCGCCCATGGCGAAAGCGCCTCTCCCAAACGACAACGATTACAACTTTGACCCAAGCACCGATGAGTTCTATCAACCCGAGGGGCTAGAAGGTACCTGGAGATCGACATTGGTTCGCTCATGGGCATGGAAGTAGACAACGAAATCGATGAGGACGAGGGTGAGGAGGTGCAGGATGCGGGGACTTAAGAATGCTTGAGCGATGGCGGATGCTGTGTGCGATGGAGTTGTCCAGGAGGAGGTACATGATGATGACTATGGAGACGATGAGGATGATGATGACGGTGATGACTTAAGGGAGCTCGACAATATTGATAGCGATGACGCGGCGATAGTGATAGAGATGATGACTCCACGCCCGAGATATTGCCGTTCGCGGAGATAATTACGAGGCCATGTAATACTATATTGTTATTATTATGTTCCTTTACAAGTACTTGTCATTTATTTATGCTAACAGTTTTGTTCTTTGTCATTGCGAGACACTCGACAAAATGCCGGTGACGGGCGGCAATGCGGCGATCGCAAGCAAGACGCTTTCGGCGTATCAGTCCCCCACGAGGAGACCGCCGACGACGCGAGGAGGAGGAGGAGGAGGTGTTGGTGCGCTGGTCGCCGAAGAGGGGGTCCCAGCCCCCAGCCGGACGCCGCCAGCGCGACCAGAGGTCTTTGTTCTCGTCCTCTCGCAGGGGGACGACGTCGCGATTGACGAAATGGCGGCGGCGACGGCGACGGCGACGACGACGCGACGACGACGGCGGCGACGACGCGCCTACACCAAAGCGAGACGGCACGACTTCGTCAGCGTGGGCCAAGGTGTACTCATGCGGGCCCCACGCAGCTTCCTAGGGTGCGGCCGCAATTCCACCGGCGCCGGTGATCACACCCATGGGCGAGACGTAAGTAACCATTATTGATTTCACTACTTGTTCATATGACATTTCAAAAATCGAATCAAGACTAACAATTGTTCTTAATGACTCGTGCGGTTCTCGGAAGATTGTGAGTGGAGCAGGTCAAGCACGCCATATCAATGGCATCCGGGCCTCGATTAAGGAGTACTACCCCGCCTTGTCAACGTCAACGGCGAGATGAAGGTGCCCACCAAGTGGTCCCACTTCTACCTCGTCGAGGAGGGTGGCGAGACCATCGCGGCAAAGATAAAAAGGGAGTTTTGGGTGAGTCTTTCATCGCACCGCATTGCTAAATAATACGCGATTCGTCGGACTTCTTGCAAAAAGGAAATGCTACATGATGTGTCTGTGTGCAGGACTTCTTCACGTGCGAGGAGGGTAAAGCGGCCCAGGCGGCGCGAGTGCAGGAGGCGGTCTGCAAAGATCGTCTCAAGGGACTGTACCATGAGGCGGCGCAGACACAAGCCATCCGTGACTTCCACGCCAACGTGCTTGGAGAGAACATCAAGAAGCCCCAAATCCGCGAGAGAATGAACTCGAGGGAGGCCGACCTCACCCAAGCGCCAATACGAAAGGTGTTAAGTATGACAACATTCGTTCAGATTCCTTGGTGAAACATTACACTAATCTTCTCGCATGTCAAATACTTGATGTCATGCGGTGTGTGTCCGTCGTGGTGCGACAACCACGAGGAATCTTTGGATGGAGATTGTGCGCATGTGGCGCACGGATGAAGCGTCTGCGTAGCGCCGACCACCGTCGTCAGGCCACCCAGCGCGCGAATGCGAGGGTGTCACACCACCAAGGGAATCAGCCCCTCCCGATTCGCGACAAGATGGGTATCGTCCGTTCATGTCTTAATCCTTGCGCTCAATTGTCAATACTTGTAACCATGTTTGTTTTTTCAATGCGAGCGCAGACGCACGGTGGGGGGGAAATCAATGAGTACACCGCGTACCTCCTCTCTCTCACAAGGGCAAGGTGACGGATCCGAACAACGTCTACAACCCGGAGGACGGGCCCGATCGCGACACCAACCCCACCGCCCCACGAGAAGGCCACCGAGTACACCGTCGCGGCTCGCCAGCGCTACGGGGAGACGTTCGACCCCACCGCCGAGCCCCTGGACACAGACCTCCTGCAGAGGTTGGGACCAGGGAAGCAGCACGGCCGCTACTACATGGCCCTGGCGCCCTCGACCCGTCCCGAGTTCCCTCTGGCGACCCAGGTTCGATCCACGCCCACGAGCTCCGGCGACATCCCGTAAGCGCCCGGCGGCGATCGGCGTCACGGTAAGTGCCGTTTCGTTCATCGTTCACTCGTTTCGCACCTATACATACAATCAACACTGCGGATGTAATATTGCAGGCCCAGATGGAGGCCAAGATGGAGGAGAGGATCGTCACGTTGCACGCGCAGATGATGGCGGCGCACAGATGGCTTACCGGCAAAGCTGCAAAGAAGGCACTACAACACTCGGATGCGAGAACATGGCCAGCTTCTTCCGGTCCATGCGACGCCCGGGCGTCTACACCGCCTCCTCTTCCAATGTTCGCTCCACCGCCTCCTCCTCCGAGTTTTTTCTCATGCTCGCTCCTCGTCGCTCCCGGAGGGACCCCGGTGAGTATATTGACTCTTGCTTTAACTTGTGCGTCCATGCTGCAGATACTAATGACATCACTTGGCGTTTAACATGCGAGTACGATCGACGGGTTCGAACCCGTCTCTCGGAGGTCTCGGCCATCGAGATGATGTCGTATCCACCACCGCACCCTATCCACCGTATCCACCTCGCGTGGCCCTCCTCCAGCGTACTCGTGGTGGCCGGGCGCGGAGGGTGGCGATGTGTGCAGCGCCTCGATTTGGTCCAAGGGGGTTTCGTGGGCAAACCCCAGGGGGCTCTAGGGGAGCGGACAGACGACGAGACCGGGGACGGCGCGACGAGCTAGGTATTTGTTGATTCTGTTATCATGTATCCACCGTATCGTCGAAGTTGTTGTCATGTATTTCTTTTCTTCGTTATGGACCTAGACTTGTTATGTTGAACTCAGTGTGATGGACGTCGACTTGTGGTGTTCGGACGTGTTGGACTTCATGTGATGGTTGTAATGCACTTGTGTGGTTGTTATTGTGACATATATGTGAGATATATGTGATGTTGTGCGTTATTGTGATATATGTGGTGATGTTGGCGACAAATGTGATGAAATTGTGATATAAATGGTGCTACCGGTGCTTACGGTGAAATTGGATTATAATTTGTGATTTTGTAGGGTTTTGATGCGAGAAAACAAAAAAAAAAAAAAAAATTCCAGCTTTTGCCGATTGTTTCTGATCGGCAAAGTCGGGCAAAAAAAACCCCAGACGAGTCTTTGCCGATCGCAATGGGAGGCGATCGGCAAAGAGGTCAAACCTTTGCCGATTGCAACTCAAAGCAATCGGCAAAGAACATTCAAAAAAAAATATTTTCTTTCTTTTGCCGATCGCCGAAGCTGGCACCCGATCGGCAAACAATTTTGAAAAAAAAAATTCTTTGCCGACCGCCGAGGAACCAAAGATCGGCAAAGCTCGCCGTCAGGTCGACGGTGCCACGTGGCTATGCCGATCTTTGGCGTGGCGGTTGGCAAAGGCTTTGCCGATTGTGTGCCCGCGTGGCGGTCGGCAAATCCGCCTTTGCCGACCCAGGCTTTGCCGACTGCTCTTTGCCGACTGCCACGTGGCTTTGCGGTCGGCAAAGCCTTTGCCGACTGGGTTTATGCCTTTGCCGACCGGGGCAAGCAGTCGGCAAAGAGGCGTTTTCCTGTAGTGGTTAGCGGTTAAATGTGGACACCGTGTGTGGGTGCCCATGCATGCTCTACCATCGCTATATCCTCTTCTAAGCTCTGACTTCACAAAAAGCTCGGTCCATTTAAACATATATGAAGGAAGCAAGTTATCAATCTCTGCATATCAACTATCACTACTATCCTCATTGCTCCTTATTTGCATGTCACACACAACTGCCAAGCCCACGCACTAATCTCAGGCACTGTGGTTTGTTGGTATTCCACCAGGATCGTTGATCTTTGTTTTGGCCATGCAATGACCCAGCCACAAGTGCCAGGTCAGGGACGTGCATCAGCTCTCATTTCATTTCATCAGTAGTGCACCATGTAGCAGTGTCCACTGTAAGTTTTTAGGATGGGACCCATTTGGAATTCGGTGTGCTCTTCTTGATGCAGACCTGCATGTTTGGGTTCGGTTCGGTGCAGTTGTACATGTATCTATGCGAACATTTATACCATAAAACTACCTCTGTGACAAAAGACCAATAGAAAATTCGAGATAAAGGGGTGAATTGGAAACAATAAAACTAATTGACTACATCCTACTTTGTGGATTAACAGATAAATCTAACACGTCATGATTTTGACGATCTAGTCAAATTAGTTTCAGAAAATGCACATGTCCAGTGGTTGTTAGTCTTTAACTTTTTTATGGACGTTGTACAGTAATGGTTGCTGCCTGCCCACTTTGGCACCTGGCGTCCATGGTACAGCTCGATCTGGTTTGTCAAACGCGAATGAGAATATAGGGCTGTGCTTACCCTGATGTTATGGCGTGTCCAGAGCCTTGGCAACACGGACAAGAAGTGCACCATGGTGTGCGATGCTCCCGCTACAACCTTACCATCTCGATTGTCCTTAAAAATGTCAGTTATACTACAAACGTAAAAAAAAATGTGTTCTTCATCAGTGGGCCCCCCATACCATTATGTAGTGGCCCCTGTATTTCTGTGTCACCAGTAAAAAAAGTTGGGCACGCATCAATGGAAACTATTTCACTACTAGTGTTATAAGGTATTTTGTGGTTTAGTGTTTACATTTAAGACACTGTCTCTTCGATGATATAGTTGCATTACTTTGGATACACTGCAAGTCAAAGGGTAGTTGGTCTCTGCCTTTTGTGTTACTGTTCGAAACAGATGGATTGCCTGCAGCACATTGGCCCAGCTTGACATCCAGTGACATGGCACAGGAAGCTGCTTTGTAGATTCACAATGCATAGCCCTAGGCCATAAGTTGCGGAATAATGGAAAACTGAAGCATTAATTTCCGGTCTAGCTCTCTCGACCACAAGAATGCAGTCCTAGCACCAACACATTGTGTCACAGTCCCCTTAGCATTTTAAGAAATGCATACAAAGCCTCCGATTATGTATATTTCTTGACATTAAAAATGTGATAGTCACCCGTGGATGATTGTATGGGTGGTATCAAGGAATTTTCTACAACTGAGTTACCCTGACATCTTGGGGCCCTACAATTGTTTGGGGTAACCAGAAGTTGTAGAGCCAAGCTGAAGTAAGAAAACCAGTACCTTCTACCGGCAAGGGTCGTATGAACAAGGCCTTCTGTAGAAGAACCATTCACTTGATTAGTAGTCCACTTTTTTGTGCGTTGGAAAAAACCTGGAAGAAGAAAAATTAACATACAGAATGGACATCCAAAAATTAAATGAACATCATTCTCAAAATTAGAATGCTAAACTGCAGAATTGATGAAGCTTGTACAGTTTAGGTCATATATGAAACCAACGTGCCCAATTTATTGTGGTTAGCCTAAGCACACATGCACCGAGAAATATACAGTTTTAGTTTGTGGACTATGTATCACCTGGTGTGTTGGTTCCTTCTGGAAGCTTGGTCACTTGGCTGCTTACCAAGTGCCAGTATGTATTCACAGTCACTTCATGCTCTGTTCCTGTATTCATGTTGTCACCATGTTGCTGTCATTGCTGGCATACCAGCTCGATATTGGAGTTATCAGCCGCCACCTCATATGCCCTGTTCCTGTGTTCACGTTGTCACCAGGTTGTTGCCATATAGCGTAGCTATGTAAGACTTGGCGTGTACACTGGATAACCAATTAGCCATATTCATGAATGAGAACACCTAATAATTGCACAGAGGCAGCTGCGACCGAACTTGGGACGATTTCACACGGAAACTAACCAAAGACGAGAAATAATACTCAATGGGCTCAGAGCCTATGGGCCTCAATTTCTAGGCTCCTGCAAAACAATTTTTTTGCTCTCTTATTTGGGAGACTTGGGCACCACCAAAGTCCAGATTCTTCAGTTGGCTAGTTTTACAAAACAGAGTTTGAAAGTCGGATTGTTTGGCGGCCGGTGGTTGACAAAACTTTGGAAATTGGCCCTTCTGTTGTCAGTTGTCAGAGTCCGGTTTACATCTTGACCATGATTGTCATTTCACTATATGGTTGTGGGAAGGCACTGCAACATGGATTGGTATATCCGGTCTACTCCCTGGTAATTGGATCCGTGGTGAAAATGTCCTCAAATGGTGGAGTAAGATGGTCCGTGTTCATTGTGTGGACAAAAAAGGTTTGATGGGAAGTGTGGAAGGAATGAAATGCACGAATTTTCAAGAGTACCAGTGTAATGAATCAATATGTACTAAATATGATTTGAGATGAAGCGAGACTTTGGAAAGTGGCCAGAGCAAAATACCTGTCTACTCTTTTGCAATTTTGTTGATCCAATTGTGTATATATATACATATCTTAGCTTTGGGGGTGTGGCCTAACTTGTTGTTCTAATGCTAGAGCATCTTGTACGGTGCTGTTGTTGCCATCTGTCTTTGGCTTTTGCCCGTTTTTAATATAACAGGAAGCTCTATTGCCAATTTGTTTTAAAAAAAGAGCAACTAATAAGCAATGCCGACAAGACACCATGGTGCACGACGTACTTGACACTGCCTCACCATCCACCATATTTGTTCAAGAGACTGAACTCCAGAACATCAGACATATACTACTATGGAACATATAAAATGAACTAATGAAACTGCATTTCTATCAAACTAGGAATTTTCACATTATTACTGCACCATACAAAATCCAGTACCCCAAGCTCGCTATTGGCACTGTTCCTGGCTTGTGTTGGGATTGATGGTGTTTTCTCAAGTAATAGAATATGAGAAGAAAAGTAAGTGGGATGTACCATGTATGTAGGATTCTAGTCAAAGATTTATATAGCATACATAAATGTGAGATAAAAACTAACAGAAGCTGAGACGCATATCATATTTGAGAGAAAAACAAAATGGAATTATTAATTCCTAGTCAATCTGTGGATTAACATTTACTTGTAACACGTCATTATTTAACCAGTGCTAGGGCGTGGGATTTTTGGAATATTCTAAATTAGAAAATTAATTAAATCTAAGCCATAATTAAAAATACACAAAAAGAACTAGATCGGTACACAATATAAATGCCTTAAATGTGCCAGTGGTACCTCATCCTTATCCTCTTCTACTAAGGCATTCTTATTTTGTTACTCTTCTTCTTCCCCGTCTCAACTCCCAGTGTATATAATACCTTCTTTAGAGTGGTGGACTCACAATTCACATCTATTATTCCTTGGCTCCTTGCCTATTTGCTCCATAGATATCACAAATAGCTAGCTGTCAAAAATCTACGAATTCATTGTGGTTGACGCAGTTCCACACACGTGTAAACGTTCAGTGAAGTTGCACCATGCATTGGCGCCACATGTTAGAGTGAGTCACCAAAGTAAGAAAATACTTCTGCGACCATTGTTGGCTTTTATTCAGTATGCTTATTATGTTGTCCCTGTGCAGTATTTCTTGCTGTGTAGGTTCCTGCTTCTAGCCTTCTGTTGCAATTTTACTATTAGCGATTCCCACCTCCAACCAAGACTAACCTCATCTACCACAAATATATATACTCGGCTTTCATCGAATAATCGCATCTAACTTCTCACCCCCCGCCCCCCCATAAGCTAGCCAACTCGACCAACCATTCATCTTATATAATTCTTGTTGTTCACTTATCGTGCATATTCCCCTGCTATATCTCTGGTTCTATGCATGGATATCTGCAACAATTCTTGACAACCGGCCATGTGTTATCACTACTCCATCCATATATTATTTAGTTGCGACTCTAGGAATGGAAGGTATCAGCAGTATGCTAATAACAATCTGGTCATATGGGTCATAAATTGCTACAAGATATCGTTCGAACAGCTTCCAGAAAACCGAAGGCTCTCAAGCTCAATGCATGGACAATTTTACCATGAGTTGTCACCTTCACGGATACGTTGCTGACTCATATTCCGTCAATCCAGAAGTTAACCTGGCGGAGCATATATAATTTGTGAATCCATTGAATGGAAGGTATTTTTGCCAAGCACATGGGTGGAGGTCCAATTTACATATTAATAGTCTTTGTTCACACCCATTTGTTTTTGGTATGTGCTTCTTTAGGCCGAAGTTGGGACTACTTGAATACTTTGTCCTTGCTCGATGTGTGGTTTTATAAAACTAATAAAGGCTTCATTATTGAGGAAACACATATAATTCAGTAGGTGTAGTTGGTATATCTGGCCAGTCCCAACACAACAACTAAGAAACCATTTCTATGCATTTAATAAGACGCCATGTCAGCATATTCCTGATTGCGGCACCCGAATTAATGAAACACCATTTTTTTACCCTGGGGAACAATATCTACTCTTTATCCAAGGCATGTAGAAACACCAATTTTCACACATTGACTAACCATCAATAGTAATATTCATCAACTACAATAAAAATAGTGACCTCAAGCTGGCTGGTTTGCCACTAAACCTGAGATGGTTCAGTGCAAGATCCAATTGGACTTTTGCATTTTGACTTTATTGGATTTGGACTAGGATATAGACACCCATTGGCTCTTGATCCAATAAAGTTGGATGTTGTTGGACATAAAAACAAACAATAATCCAATTCCTATTGGATTCACCCGCCTCAAATGAGTTCTGAACTACATATCGCTGGAGGCCGAGATAGTAGCACGTGCAACCGCCAGAAGATGAGCTAGTCGAGTGGGTCACCACTGGGGTGAGGTTGACCGCTCTCCTTTTCTGCCTTTTTTCACGAACACATGTGGCGCCCCTTCGCCAAGGGCCAAGCTCACTGTCACTTGGGCCAACTTTGCCACACATGCCACCCAGGGCGAGGAATCGCCCCGCACCTCCAGCATATGCGACAGAGCCCTGAAGCATCAATGCCGCCCGTCATTCTCTGCCCCGTGCTACCCAAACAAGCAATCTGGCCTCGCTCCGCCCCTCACTCTCTACACCTGCCACCAAGCCCCACGCTGCCCGGGCCAATGCATTGTGACCCCGTGGCTGCGCTCATCCATGCTGGCGATGGCGACACTGAGAGTCGTCGCATTTACGCCATTGAGTGAAGAGAGGAGGGGCTGCATCCAAACAATAGTCAGCACGGCATGACAAAAGTAACAATGAAAAGCGTGCCCTCAGGCCTCATAGGCGAAGGGAACCCTTGGGCGGATTGGCCCTCCACTAAAAGGTTCAGACCTGTCAGGGTCGGCCCTTGCCCTCGAAAGGGGACTGTTGGAGTAGTGTTTCGCCACGAGGTTTCCCCAAAGCTGATCCTTCAATGGGTACGTGTATAGCGCTTTCAGGTCAACAGCAAAGCAAAGTCCCTCTTGCGCAACTCGAAGGCTGAGAGAGACTTCATGCTTAGAGTAGGCTTACGAAGGCAGGGGAACCTTTGGTGTCGAGAAAGGCAGCCGAGGCCAGCAGGGGCCTTCCATGGGCTGCCCTGACTGAGACACTATGCTACTATGTTTGAGGGGGATCAGTAAAGTTGCATGAGAAACCTCCTGAAGAGGGTTCAAAGATTGCTAGACACCCTGACGAGCCATCCGAGGCCTACGGCCCACGATTGAGAGAGGCCCATGAAGACCCATCTGTGTAAGGTGGTTCATAGAGGGAATGTCCCTTCATACCCCGTGACTATAGTAATGAAGAACCCAAGAATATTCTGTAGTAGGTAGGGACTATTACTGATATATGTAGAAATAGTCCTTGGACCATATGAAAGGGGGACCATTGTAGCAGTGAGACAATAGAAGCATTAACCCATCCCACCTACCACTCTCTTGCGTCCTTCTCGATCCCATTGTTATGGTCGGTACCTTCGGGGGACAACCGGACCCGTCATCCACGGAGGGTGTCACATCCCTACAGTGCACTTGGCCTCAACAGGGCCCGACAGCACCATACGCTTCAAATCTGTCTTTGAGGGAAAGTAGCAGTAACAACATTCTCTCCAATTTCCTCCACTTCCCATCTTCCCTTACCTCTTATGTAGCCCGAAGATGGGAAGTGAAAAATTACTAAAAATAAGAAAAAAATAATTCTAATGTAGTCCTTCGGACCGGCCTCACATGATTTATTTTTCACTTGTTTTGAATAAGTGTTGACACCCAGGATTTGAACCCACAACCCCTCCCTCGTGCAATCCCTCCCCTACCACCACACCACATAATTACTTGTGTTTAGTTCTACAATACTGCCTATTTGTACTAATATGTATGAATCTTAAAATTAATATTTGAACTCATACACAATCTTGAATGAGAAAACTTTCAACTACAAAGTTTTAGATCTCGTCGAACACTACAACTTTAATATAGAATATTTCTCCATCCAAGGTCATTTGGAAAATTCAAAAATTTGAAATTCAAAATCTGATACTTAATTTATATATTTGGAACCCTAAATTATCTCAAATAAAAAAATTATCAACTACAAAGTTTTAGATCTCGTCAATCTCTACAATTTTGATATAAAGTTTGTCTTCATCCGACTTCATTTAAAAAAGATATGAATTTATTTGTGCTGCAGCTATTTTAAGAACGGTTGACTTAGTCAACCGCATCTGAAAATCGATTTTCGGAGGTAGTTGTCTTAAGAGAATCGCCTTTGAAAATCACTCATTTTCAGAGACGGTTGATATAAGCAACTATCCTTAAAAATAACATTTTCAGATGCGGTTCTCTTAACGGAACCGCCTCTAAAAATGGATATATTTTTAGAGGCGGATTTCTTAATGGAACCACCTCTAAAAATTAATTTTTAGCAACGGTTGTATAGCTACAGTGCCTCCCGCGAAGGTTAGTGACGGCGTTCTAAGACAACCGCTTCAGTTAGAAAAGGGAGGCGCTTCTAAAAATCATATATGTGCTAGTGTTGTGGAATATATAAACTCTATAAAGCTTAACCTCACTAGCTATTTCTCTAAACATGCAAGCTGTCCATCTAATCAGTCCACTATCAGATGTATTTATGACCAACTAGCATTTACAATTATGATCTACATGTCAGCAAGACACGTTATCCACTAATATACATTTAGTTGTCCATATCAATGTGCCACATCATCCACTAACATTAACTTATAATTGTAGATCCCTTTGTATAAGTAATTTTATTCCAAATCACCAGTAATTTCCGCAGCAAAGCGCGGGGTATTTACCTAGTACACTAAAATCTGAAACCATCTACTGCATAACCACAAGGAATTGTTTTAGGTTTTGCTGCTTTTAGTAAAGGACATGCTTTCGATACAAGCTCCTCACCGTCACAGTTATGGCAACAAATAATTATGGAAAATCTGCCATGGCACGGCCTTTAGTGAGCCAACGAAAACATTACGGTTTATTTTTACTTCCACCACGTGTTGTCTGCTGACTTGAAGAACTTCTTTCTAAGTACAACCCTTTTCACTGTGCTACACTTAACCTCAACTGTACCTGCTGCCAAACCTTCACCTGTAGACGTCTGGGCCACTCCTGATGCTGTTGCCGGGTTGCCCACAGTGGCTGTAGTGGTGATGGTTCCAGCTTGCCCCTGCTGCTGATCTGGTGAATCACCTGACATTCTGGGAGCATGTTTCAGCGGTGTCGAGTAGTTCCATGGCCCTCTGCCGGCCACCAGGATCATTGAATCGGCCACTGTGGCGACTACCAAAGCCGCCGTAGCCACCATACAGGCCATAGCCACACTGTAGCTGCCGTATGCACCGTGACCCAATTTTTTACAATTTGACTCTTTTTTGAAGAAAATTTACGTTTGGCCCCTGAGAGACTTAAACTCATCTTTGGACCCTGGGGGTCGGCGCCAGGACTCATGGCACCGAGGTAACACGTCTCGGCACCATAGATCTTGGTGCCGAGGTGTCTGGCCGTGCACAGCAGGGCATCCAAGGTGGCATTCACGTGGCCGGTACCTCGGCGCCAGAACACATGACGCCGAGCTCGGCGCCACAGATCTTGGCGCCGAGCATGGATTCGAGTCTGTGGCCGCTGCAACTCTCTGTTGTAGGTGCCGCTCAGGAGATCCCTTTGACCCAGAATCATCCTAATAAGTGATTTAGTAACACTTTTGCTTTCCTTATTGTTTATTCATTACATTCCTTTGTCTCAGTGCTATCCATATTTGTGCTTTAAATGCATGAGACAATCCTGATAATGATGGTTGCGCTCCTATTTCTCCATCAACCAACGTGGACCCAGGGTTTAGGCCTCTAACAGTGTAGATGTTGATATTGCGGATGATGAGGAGCCTTATGGCACAACAAGGACCATTGATTCTGATGATGACCGCCCAATTGCAGCTTTGAGCGAACAAGAAATGGAGCTTATCAAACGCTTGTGTCCTGATCGTGATCCACTGGTTCATGAATTCAGCGACTTTAGTCATTCACAACATGCTTATGGAGGAGGAAGAGATGACGAGCTTCTAGAGGCTCTTGAGGCCAATGACAGCGTAGAAATTCAGAAGGGCATGGTCTTCAAGGACTTGCTCACGTTAAGAAGGTGGCTAGAGGAATATTCTGTGAGGCGTAAGAGACCAGTTAAGGTGAGGCACTCCCATGTGGAGTGCCATTACACGGTGGTGTGCGAGATGGCAGATTGCAATTGGAGGTTCTGTGCTCGCAAACAGAAGGTCACAGGGAAATTCAAGATCACCAAAATTGTAGGTCCATACACTTGTGCCCAGACAGATCTAAAACAGAAGCATAGACAGTTGACCTCTACCCTCATTGCCAGAAAGTTATACACAACTTTGAAGGGTTAGCCCAACTTGAAGGTCAGGATAATTATGGAGATGACTAAGGAGATATTTAAGTATGACATAAAGTATGGGAAAGCATGGAGGGCAAAGCAACAGGCCTAGAAAATGATATATGGGGACTAGGAGGAGGGGTACGAGCAGTTGCCTGCAATGTTCAATGCAATGAAAGCAGCAAATCCAGGCATGCATTACGTGTATATCCCGAAGCCGAATGAATGGAAGGACGGGAGGCAGATATTCTTTCGTGCATTCTGGTGCTTTCCCCAGTGCGTCGAGGCCTTCAGGCACTATCGTCTAGTGTTATCTATTGATGGTACTTTTCTGCTTGGCAAGTACATGGGCACACTTTGGTAGCCATTTCGTGTGACGCAGACAACGCATTGGTTCCTTTGGCTTTCGCTTTGGTGGAGAGGGAGAACAAAGATAGCTGGGGATGGTTCTTGCGGCTTGTTAGGATCCATATCGTTGGCCCTCATAGGGAGGTAGGTGTCATATCTGATAGACACCAGGGCATACTCAGTGCCGTATAGGAGCAGATTCCGGGGTATGCACCTTTGCACCACCGTTGGTGCACTCGACACCTTGCCGAGAATTTACTTTGGAAGGATGGTACGAAAGACAACTTTCCTCTATTCGAGGAGGTTGCTCGCATGCTTGAGGTGCCGTTCTTCGAGGAGAAGTTGGAGCAGCTAAAAAAGGCAACAAACGCAGAAGGTAGGTAGTGGCTGAGAGGATTGATGAGAGAACCTGAGAAATGGACAAGAGCCTACGACGATGGTGGATGGAGGTACAAGTTTTAGACTAGCAATATGGCGGAGTCATTTAATAGTGTACTCAAGGGTATACGTGCCATGCCTATCAATGCCATTGTATCATTCACCTTTTATAGGCTAGTTGCATGGTTTAACGAGAGACACGCTCAAGCAATGGCACTATAGAGTAATAATCAGAAATGGGCACCTCAACCTAAGAAGCATCTTGACAAGGCAAAGGAAAGGGCTGCCACACATGACGTCGATTGCTTTGACCATTGCACCGGCAAGTACCAGGTCACAGAAAGGGGTGGTACAACGTCCAATGGTGAGGTTCGGCCATCAAGGAGTTATATTGTGGTACTTAGTAATTTCTCATGCCGATATGGGAAAATCAGGCAGTACTACTTCCCTTGTTCTCATTATATTGCAGCATCTCAGCATCTCAGCCCTGAGACAAAGGAATGGAATGAACAAAAAAATAAGGAAAGCAAAAGTGTTACTAAATCACTTACTAGGATGATTCTGGGTCAAAGGGATCTCCTGAGGGGCACCTACAACATCATCAGTCCCACATTCTGCACGGATACCAGGACATACACTAACCTCATTGGGGGCGGATTGAGCATCGGGCACCACAACCGCATCTTCCACATCCACCTCAAGGTTGGGTAATAGAGGCCCAGAGGGTGCCGGATTCTCTGGTGCTGGCGACAACCCATGAGGGGGTGAATGAACATTAGGGGTGAATACCCATGAGGGGTGGGATCATTGGACAACTTCCACACAACCAAATCCAAACATTGAAACTCATTCTTTATGACAGTTTTGACATATTTGCCCCATTGAGCCTCTGATGCAATTGGGACCAACCGCCTCAAAATTGTCCCTGACATGCCATGGTGAAGTACCCCCTCAACTAAGATGGCATCTTGATTTGAATTGCATTTAATCTCATTACGAGCCCTACCAAACAACTCACAAAACAATGGTCGATCATCGAATATCACTGGCACCCTTTGCATTCCAACAAAACTGACATTCCCAAACTCTTCTTCCTCCACACTTCCTCCATGATACAGAGTGACTACGTTGTCCATTTAGTTGGTATGCACAACACCAAAGTTATTACGAGTTTACATATAAAAGTTTCCGACTCTCTACCTAAATAAATAAGTATCTAATCTAAACCACCTATCTATCTAACTACATCTACTACAAGTACTACCTATATAACTAAATTACCTAACTATCTAACTATCTATCTAAATTAGCTAATTAAATATCTACCTAAATTAGCTAACTAAATTAGCTAATTAAACATCACTAAATCACTAAATAACTATCTATCTAAATTAGCTAAATAAACATCACTAAATAACTAAAAAAGCTTTACCAAACTACAAAACTATATAAAAAAATAACTACATTATCTAAACTAACTCAATTAAAAAAACTAAAGAAAAAAATTACCTGGGAGCTGGTGGCGTCACTGGGGGCGTCGGGTCACTGGAGGCCGATGGAGCCGCGAGAGGAGGCGCGGGCCCGATGGTGGTGGCTCGCGGCAAGGTCCGAGGCGGCGTCGAGGGCCGATGCGGCAGTAGCTCTGGCGTCGAGGGCCGGTGCGGCAGCAGCTCCAGCGTCGAGGGCACTGGAGTGCTCGGCGGCAGCGGCTCTGGCGGGTCGGGTCGGCGGCGTTCCTGCTGTGTCCCCGCAAGCCACGGTGGGGGGATGGGCGGGGTAGCCACCTGACTCGGACGCCGGCGGCCCGCCGACAGGCGATGATGATGGGAGGGGCAGAGGCCGCCCTCGCCGCCGGTGGACATGGAAGGAGCTCTGGGGCGACGAGGGCGGGTGAGGGAACGGATGGGGGAGCGAGGGAGGCGACCGACGCGCGGGGGACGGCGGGCGGTGAACTGTAGCACTGGAGCGGGCGGCAGTCGGCAGAGCAGGCGCGGGCGACGGCAGCGGCGGTGAGAGGGAGAGGAGAGATAGAGCGCGAGAGAGGGAGAAAGAGAGAGCTGCGGTAGCCACAGACTTGAATCCATGCTCGGCGCCAGAACACATGGCGGCGCCATGTGTTCTGGCGCCGAGGTACCGGCCACGTGAACACCACCTTGGATGCCCTGCTGTGCACGGCCAGGCACCTCGGCGCCAAGATCTGTGGCGCCAAGACGTGTTACCTCGGCACCATGAGTCCTGGCGCCGACCCCTAGGGTCCAAAGATGAGTTTAAGTCTCCCAGGAGGCTAAACGTAAATTTTCTTCAAAAAATGGCTAAATTGTAAAAAATTGGGCCACCACGACCACCTTGGCGACCGTATGGGCCCTAGTAACCATGACCGTTGTAGCCGCGGTTTCACAAAGTTCCAGCATTGGTATACATGGCCAGTTCGTTTTTCATTTTTCTTATAAAATTACAACACTCGGAACATTTGAGAGGTTGAATGTTCTTTCCTTCCCCAGCTTTAGTTTAGCCAAGAAAGCATAGTTGCTGAACGAGTTTTCCAACAGTCAGTTACGAACACATTCCATTTTGACATCCAAATATCTTATTCTTTCTCATGTCAATTTCTCCTTCACATCTCAGTACTGCAAAAACCATTTCCAGAAACGATCAAAACATCTCCTTTCCACGCTGCACCATTCCATTCCAGATCGGTTCACATCTCAGTACTCCAACCAAATTTTAACATATATGGATGCCAACAAATTTTAGGAGCCGCATGTCGGTCGGGCCATATGTCTTTAATTCCATCCATAATAAACACCTCAATTGAAACATCCTTATCTACGTTCTTGTTCATTATTTGAGCTTTCCCTATACCTCTGCTCCATGTGCACCCTTGCCACACACACGACACACACACGAACTATAAGTGCCACTCTCCCTACCCGGTTTCATCCTATCTGGCCAAGCTGCCAACACCCACAATGTAGCACTCTGTTTTCGTAGAATCATGGGGCTGCTGGTCTGGTCGTTCATGCACCACACATATAGTGTGTTGGGTTGGGGTTTGCAGCACCGCAGCATGGGCAGTGTTGAGATCTTGTTCTCTATGGTCATACACCATGTAGTGTCCTGGTAAGGATGAGAGGCATCCGGAAATTGTTTGGGTCATTGTAATTCTACTGGTGTCCCTATGTTTGATGGAGTCGATCAAACAACAGCTCTCTCAGGGCTTACTAGCTGTGGTCGTCGCAGACTAAAAATTCACGTACGACTAACTTACTACTATTAATTCAAGTGATGGCGAGCATTCTGTCCACACCAATTTTTGCTCTATCTAAAATATGTGAAAATATTTATACCGTATCAAATAAAATAAAATAAAAGAGATGGTCGAATTCCGTCGAAATTTGGTACGGTGTACGTAAATAATGAAATGATATGCCTGAAATGAAAATGAAATTAATACAATATAATATAGGCTATAAAACTTAGGGCATCCAAGTGATGGTGTACGTGCCAGTACGGTAATATAAGCCAGTTCTCCACAAACAACTCCACAGCAAACACCAAAGAAAGGAGAGAACGAAAGATCATCCGACGAAGAAGCACTCGGCAGGAACCTGCTGGCGCCGGTGGACTACCGCTGCAAGGTGCATGGTCGACCAAAGGACAATACAATCTGCTTCTGATCCTCTGTTCTCTGGAACCAATAATCAACCACTATTCTATCTGCAGGCGGTCAGATTCATTTTTCCCAGGCGGGCATCACGTCCGCCTCGTACAGTACGCCTCTGTTAATCAACGTTTTCGCAGGCAGTCACTGTACCCGCCTGCTAAAATAGATTAAAAATAGAAACAAAAGACCGGCGAGCCCATTTTCATGCCCGCCAGCTCTAAGCGCCTGATGGCTGCCAGGTCTGACTGCCGTGGCAGCCTGCTTCTGCGCGTCCCCGCTGCCATCGACGCCGGATTCCATGTTGTCCTGATTTAATTCCTGAAATGGAACAATATCGAACTACATAAGCAAAGCTACCGAAATTGCAAAATACCACCCTTTAAAGGTCGTTTTGGTTTTTCTACGAGCACAACTCGTAGTTGGGACAGGCCGGTCCATGTGTCTTTGGCCTTTGGCTCAGCCCAGAGCTGTTCACCTATCAGCTAACTGACTGACTTGACTAATAAAAAAAAACCAGACTGACCAAGGGGAGCCCCCACCTTTGCCTACCTCACTGGCCGTTCCATCAAAAGCATACGTACATCCATGGATCCACCGTACTGGTTTCCAACGGTCATTGCGCTGCTGGCCGTCATGGTGGTTTCCTGCAGTTGCCGCCTGGTCGCCCCTCAGCTCCATGACGGAGCACAGTGGAACACGAGGGCCTTCATCAATCCGCAGCGATGCTATGTACCAGCATTCCGGGTTTCAAATTGCAGGCCGCAGGAAGATGACGAGATGCACGGCTGGGGTCCTAGTCCGGGATTGTGCCCGCTATTACTGGCATGGGATTGTCCACTAGAAGAGCATCATCTTCCGTGCACATAAGCTATCTAGCACCTGGTCAGTTGTAGGTAAACGTGTTTATTTATTGCAACCTGCAACGTAAATAATTTTCTGCTTCTCATCAGTAGAGATACAAACTACTATGACTTTAAGATGCGTCCAGATTTCATCTAGTCGGTGTTGTTTGGTGCTATCGATGTGAAACCCATGTTAGCTAGATTCCTTGACTTGAGCTGGCACACAGCTGACTTATATTACTGGTGTCCACATCCCAACGCAAGAACGTGGGAGCTTGCTGGGTTCACATGATCGAGTTATTATAGTACTGGATATGTATTGATTTCCTTTTAAGACATGCAACATGTCCGCTTTAACAATGCCTGAATTGCTATTCTAAATAGGTAGCTTCGTTTGAATTGGGCTGGCACATCCAATTATTGGTTTCCTTGTACAATGCAGGTCCACGTCCCAGCAATGTGAGCGCTCTGGTTTAACAATGTCTGGTTTTTTCTATTCTACAGTTCGGCTCGCTGATTATCTCAGATTTATAACCTCGTGACCAGGTTCGCAACCAGTACACAACTCAGAGCATTAGCCATCACCACAAACACAAGCACAACCGGAGAAAGCAACCAGCCATCCATGGCAGAGTTCGCTCTTGGGTTGACAAAAAGATGGCGGTGGAGGGGACTCTGAGCTTGGTCAAGTCGTCCGTGGATGAGGAGAAGAAGATGAGGGAGAATGTACGGACGTGCAACCAACCATCCACTTTATATTTTCCTTTTTTACAATTGTCATGCAGAAAAATATTAATGATACTAATTGGAGATCTCCATCAAAGGTTCCACGTTAGTCCTCATGAGACCCACTAGGAAAAAAAGAATTCTAAAAGTTCTTACAATGAATGAATCTGACCTTAATTCGGTAGACTAATCATTATCATCCAAAAAACATCTCTCTACCATTGTAAACATAAATAAAGCAAACCCTAAATTTATATGTAAATTAACTATGTCTATCATTTGGCAGACTAATCATCATCATCAGAAAAAACATGCATCTGTACCATTATATTGTGAAAATACATAAAGTAACCCCAAAATTTACATCTAAATTACCTACGTATATGATTATAATAGATACATTAAAACAAACCCATAAATTAGATTCTAAACTACCTACCCCAAACATTATGAAAGATAATTTAACAACCCTTAAATTTGAACCTAAACTACCTATGCCAGGCATTACTAAAAAATAATTCAATGAGTGAGAACACCATCAAAAAGTAGGGGGATATGGAGCTGTTGAATCCTAATGATCAAACATAAATCTATCGGTGGCCTGGGCTTTTGAGACATGGAGCTGTTCAATCTAGCTTTGGTGGCTAAGCAAGCTTGGAGAATATTATAGGAACCGGCCTCCTTGTAACACCCTGTGTTTTTCATCATGATAAAATTCACTAAAAATTTTGAACCTTTTGAGGCCCTCTATGGAAGGAAGTGCCGTATCCCGTTAATGTGGTCAGAAGTAGAGAAAGATCATTCTTTGGCCCTGCAGTTATCAAGGAGGCCAAAGAAGGAGTCGTCCAAGTGCGAGAGAACTTGAGAGTCACCCAAATCCGTCAGAAAAGCTATATGGATAACCAACGGAGAGACTTTGAGTTCGAGGTGGGATATTATGTCTACCTCAAAGTCTCCCCACTTCGAGGCACTGCTAGGTTTCATGTGAGACGCAAGCTGGCACCAAGAAATATGGGACCAGTCATAGAGTTGGCAAGCTGGCCTATGGTCTACTGCTACCAGAAGAACTATCAGGTGTCACCCCGTATTGCATGTGTCACAGCTACGCAAGTGCTTGAAACAGCTAGATCAGCAGGTACCAACAGAATCACTAGATATCCAGGACACAATATAGTACAAGGAACACCCGGTGCAGATACTTGACAGAGCAGTCAAAGAGACAAGAAGCACAGCCATCCCCTTCTATGGGAGAAATAGTCCGAGCTTCGAGCCAAGTACCCCTACCTCTTCGATAGTACGTGAGACATTAAATCTCGGGATGACATCCCTGTGACGGGGGAGCACTAAAACAACCCTGAAAATTCCTGTGCCAAAAAATCCAAACTTTCAAAAACTTGTTCAGAAACCTTGCCTGCTGAGTGTACCCCAATAGATGTGCGAGCATGTGCATTAATTCAAACCTATGAGTTGCTTCTTACTGGTTCTCATGATTTGTTAATGATTAATTAACCAACCTGTACAAAAGCAAGTTGTTTGATGTGTGTGCCAAGTACCCTACCATGGCTAACCACATAGGGTTGACCTAGTGGACCCACCCTAAGGTGGTATACATGTATAAGTATACTCGTATACAAGCATAGGTGCAAGAAGGAAGAAATAGAAACCGAGCAGCCTGACGGCATGCAGCCTTGCACACCGTCTCTGCCACTCCGTGCACGCACATGGCCTCCACCGATCCGGCTGCCCGACGGTGCCACGGAGCTCGCCACCATGTCCGCTGTTCACGTGCCCGACGGCGCCATGGAGCTCGCCACCACGTCTGTCATTCCACCAACCCGACAGCGCCTTATTGGAGCTCGGTGGGCACATCGCAATAGCTGCTCGACTCACACGACGCTGCCACCTCCACCACTGACCCGCTATCCCTCATCCTACATGACACCGCCTCCGCTTGGTCCATGTGATGCCCGCGTATGATGCCATCGCAGGCAGCCTCCAAGCTACTTGCCCTCATGATGCCACCGCTGTTCCTCGACCCGCGGCCTGCGCGATGTCGTTGGCTCGTCGCCGCAACTCGGCCCTCGCCGCATTGGCTCTGCCACTCCTCGACGGCGTCGCCACTGCAGCTTGGCTTCTCTGGATTAAGGACAATGACATGGTACAAGCTGAGAAAGGAATGGGAGAGAGCGTGGGGGAGGCAGAGATGAAGTTTGCTTTAACATAGTAGACACGAAAAATTCTAGCATGAATGGCGGTAAGGTTTTGGCGGCCAACCAAAATTTTTTCAACCCACGCCACTCACTTTCCTTATGGTACGATTCGTCCCTATGAAACTATTAGATTCCTAGGGAAAGCTGGATTCCCCTACGATTGTCCATTATTACCCTAGGGAAAAAATATTCCCTATGATACTTTTATTTTCCAAGGGAAAGAAAAAATGGTAGGGAAACATGTAGATGGCAGTAGTGATACAGTGAAGCACCCGAATTTAAGGTGAAGGCTATATCTGAAGCAGCTATTGTTTTATATGCACCGGAACCCTCCAGTGGCTTCAGAGCTGAGGCACCAGAGTTACAGCCGAAAGAGGGTTGCACAGCGTTGGGGCAAGAGATAGAGAGCACAAGATATCTCTGGTGCAAGTCATCGGTTAAGGTGCTGTCCACAGGAGAATTGAAGAACTAGACAATGCAACGAATTTCTTTGGTGGCGTCACCGAAGTTCCCACTAGAGCTTTCGAGTAGGAAGAATTCCAATGGATAGTCTATGTGGTGGCACCGGATCTCTCTGGTGACACTAATGAAGCTCTTCGGTGACTACTGAGCACGTGCAGTCTGCTTCCAATGGCTAGTTTTGGATGTTGGGGCTATATATACCTCCAATGGTTGTGTCCAAACTCAAGGAAGCTACTAATGAGTTGTGTCTCATCTCTATTTCCTCCAGCCACCAAAGTGCTTTAGGAATACTTAAGTAATCAATGTAGGTGCTTTGTGAAGTGCTTAGGCTAGTTCGATTACCACTTTAGAACTTGCATTAGGCTTAGATCTAGTGTTTAGTGAGGTTCACTACTACACAAATTCTTTTGCGTAGCGTTTGGTAAAGTGTCTCGGAGGCGGGCAGACATTTCAACTGCCTCGGTTAATGCTTCGATTAATCAAGGCGGTCATTTTTTATTAACCGAGGCGGTTAACTAAAATCTATTAACCAGGAAAATCAGGCCATTTTTCAAGGCGGGCCTCTTATAAGGCCCGCCTCGGTTAATATGGCCAAACCCAATAGGCCCAGGCGAGGCTCGATAGCTGGAAGCATTATAAATACAGGATCTTAGGGTTTCTCATTCAATCCTCTCTCTCTCACACCGGGCCTCACTCATCCCTCAGCGCCCCTCTCCCACACCAAACGGCGCCTCCCTCTCTCTCTCTCACACTGGCTCCTCTCCCTCTCCCCTTCCCCTCCCAGCGGCGCCCTCTCCCCTCCCCTCCTACCTCCGGCGTGAACCCAAGCAGGGGATCCAGTGGAAACGGCGGCCCTCTTCCCTCCAGATCTGAGGCGGGAGATCCGGTGGCTCGTGGCGGCGGCGCAGCCTTCCTCCCTCCGGATCTGGTGGCGGCGTGTCGTCTTTCCCGGAGCAACAGCGTCGGCGGATCCAGCGAGCCCGAGGCAGAGCGGATCAGGCGAGCTCAAGGCGCAGCGAGCTCCTCTGGCGGTGGATTGAGGTCGAGCATGCCCCCCAGCGGCGGATCTAGTGTGGGCTCGTCCTCTGGCGGCAGATCCAGGCGGTGGCATCCCCCGGCGGTGGATCGAGGTCGAGCGCGATCGGATCTAGTGACGGCGACAGCGACAACGCGCAGATCAGGCTAGCTGCAGCGGCGGCCCATGGATGGGCTCGGCGGGCTTATCCACGGGTTTTCTATTTTTTTGTTTTTTTATTCGATTTACCAAGGCGGGCATCCAACCACCTCAGAAAAGGTCCCATTTACTGTGACATTTGCACCGAGGTGGTTGAGATGCCTGCCTCGGTTAATCCTTTTTGCCCGCCTCGGTAAACTTTTTTTGTAGTAGTGGTTCGCATACCTCCAAGATATCAGTGCTTGCCCACACCTAGTATTGTATACTAGGGGCTTGCCGTCTATGTCGTAGCAAGCATGTGACCACTCACGTTTTTGCTAGAAATATGATAAAGACAGCAAGGACTGGTCCGTGAGAATGCCATATATGGAGACCCCTTACACATGGGGAAGGACCATGGCCTGCATGGAGTTACCCTACCGGGGCAGTTTTTGCAAGGGGATCAAATGAGGATTAGAGGGAAGCGTGGGCTTCTCGATACTTCAACAAAAATACCGTCATCAATAGGATTTTGCATTCTGATCCCACCTCTCTTAGTTGTCATAGTTCATTGCATTGCTTGGCGGTGTTCTTGATATGATCCACTTCACTATAGGACGTGTAAAGTGCAGAAAATCTTGTCCTAGATTTAGTATTTACAGACGCGATTTCCCCTTGACTTTTGGGGCTCCAATTATGTTCACACTTGTAAGTGTGCACATGGTGAGCACTAAATTAACCAATTAAAATTGTTCCTTGACACTCTGCCCTGTTAACACGCTACATCGAGTACTCTGTGGCTGATACTGCCATATACTGGCCCTCCAGTGTGTGTAAATACACTACTGCAATTCTGCTACTTGAGATAACTTATTGCTGTAGCTAGTCCAATGACTAATAAACTTTTAAGAACGATCGTTTGTTGGAGAAATATATTATTCAGAACTAATGCGACCATTGCCTCAGTGAATCTTAACTAGTTTAAAATTTATCAATCAATAGTATTGATGTTCAGCAATTAATCAATAAAACTTTAAGTTTATTCTCTCTCCTCCCTCTCCTTTCCTCTGAAATAGCTGACCTTGATAGCTTCATGGTGTTCGAAAATTCACTCCTTTTGATGTTCCATGACAAGGGATACCATAACATAATGTCTATTGTGGATCCTTCTTAGGATTGGTCGTTTTACTGAAATAAGTTTACTTATTTTCATGCATGTCTGTCTGTTAAAGTTGTCCAAGTACATGTTTTACTATAAATTGAGTTATCCAAAGGGAAAAAAATTCTAATAACAGGTATGTCCATTACGCAGGTATTGCATATCTGGTCTTCCTAGCGATATAACTGTGGTAGTCGGGGAGCAGTCTTTCCATCTTCACAAGGTAATCTTTCACCATAATGATTCATGCAGCTGTTTCTTTGTTTGACACCATTTTTCATTTTTCATGCATGCAACTGGTTTACTAATTTCTTTGATTTTGGGTGGCAATTTCAGTTCCCTCTGTTGTCAAAAAGTGGTCTGTTGGAGAAGCGTATAGTATCCTGGAAAAATCGATAAAGGGGAAGACACAGTTGGGTCATTGATCTATCTGATATTCCTGGTGGAGCAAAGGCTTTTGAACTACACTACGGGATACAGGAGCTTTGCCGAGTGCCAGGGGCATTCGGCAAAGCCCCAAAAACACTTGGCAAACCGTTTGCCGAGCGTTACACTCGACAAACGACACTCGGGAAACAATTTGACGGCAAACGCTGTTTGCCGAGTGTTTTTTGTCGGGCACTCGGCAACGACTTTGCCGAGTGCCCCAAAAACACTCGGCAAACATTTTTTGAAAAAAAACAGGCACCAGCCACCGGCCGCCACCACCACCTCCTGCTCCGCCACCGCCACCACCACCAAGGCCACCTCCTGCTCCGCCAGCACCACCGCCGCCACCACCAAGCCCACCTCCTCTGCCTGCTCCGCCACCACCACCAAGACCACCTCCTGCACCGCCACCACCACCCATGCCGCCACCGCCCATGCCACCACCTCCACCGCCACCCATGCCTCCGCGCCCATCCATGGCACCACCTCCACCACCACCCATGCATGCGGCGCCGGATCCGGGGAGGAGGAAGGAGGAGGCGGCGGGCTGGACAGGGAGGGAGGGAGGGCGGCGGGCGGCCGGATCTAGGGAAATCCGGGAGGGAGGGAGGGAGGCGGCGGGGCCGGATCCAGGGAGAGAGAGGGGGCGGCGCGGCGGCCGGATCCGGGGAGAGAGAGGGGGCGGCGGGGAAGGAGAGGGAGGGGCCGGCCGCCGGGGAAGAGACGGCGGTGCCAGGGAAGGAGAGGGAGGGGCCGGCGCCGGGGAAGAGAGGGAGGGGAGGGGCCGGCCGCCGGCAGGAGGAGAGGAGGGAGCGAGCTGGGGCGAAGGGAGGGGAGGGAGCGAGTTGGGGCGAGAGGGAGGGGAGGGTGGGAACGGGAGGGGATTTTTATGCAGCGTGTTTTTTTTTGTTTTCATCTTTGCCGAGTGTTTCTTTTTGACATTCGGCAAACCCCCTCTGATGTGACCATGCCAGCGTTGGGGACCTCGGCGACCTCTTCGACCACTCCGACCACCTCACCGACCTCGTCGAATTCACCAGCTGCTTCCCCGACCACTACACCACTCAAAGTCCCTACTGGACCAATCACCCGTAGCCGCGCCAAAAAGATACAACAAGAGGTGCACGCGCTACTTTGTGAATTTCAATTAAACATTGATGGTAATTTCGAGCTACCTAAGTCGTGCATGTTATTATTACTCAGGTTCTCCGAGGAGGAAGACAAGGATACATCAAGGATGGATCAGAAAGAAGAGCTACGTTCGAGTCAACCCAGCATGACAGAACCATCCAGAAGAAACAGTCATATCTTTTGTCTCCCAAAAGCTATGAAGGTGAATGAGCACTTGTTGGAGAGATCTTGAAGCCTAGTTTCCAATGCGGTCATGCCCGACCAGTTTGGAGTGTCCAGAGTGGCGTCCGACCAGTTTTAGTGAAGACTGCTCCGAAGCTCAACAGTATGCATGAAGCTAAAGATCCCGTGCAAAATTGTACCATTCTACAATAATTCGTGGTGCATAGCATACATGGTTGGGAAGATGATGAAGTTAGCTTTCCAACGCATCCAACGGTTCATCATTTGGATTTCCCAGGAAGGAGTTATGACCAAAATATTGAAGACTGCACAAAAGCCCAGAAGACGCGCGGGAACTGAAGACCACCTCGTGAATGCTCTAGACAGTTGTCCTTCCACGTCCCAACATAGCTTCTTCAGTTCACATCTATCTTAGAGACTTCTCATAGTATAAATACCACCTCTAGGCTACTAGAAAAGAACTTTTTGATGATCTGATAATTCAAGTGATATTGCAGCCGAGCTGCCGAGTGCTTACTCAAACCCTTGTTCTTCCTGGACTTGTGAAGAGATCCCTCTGGGATCCACTAGTTCATGCTTTGCGGGTTCCAGTACGGCTGCCCCGCCTTGTGTGGATTAGCTCCAGTTGTGGTTCTGCGGTCGTTTGGAGATCGAGTCGAAGTCTTCGTGGTTTCGGTGCCTCTCTCCCCGTCGCTTGGTCGCATCCAACCTTGGCCTCCGCTGTTCTTCAGCAAGTTACCCTTTTATCCCCGCTGCCTTGTTGCAAGTTATCTTGATTGTGACCTACTGTCGTGAAGATCGGGCCAACTCCTGTACTGAAATAGTTCAGTACTTATCATCTGGTACCAGAGCACAGGTTGACATGGTTGGTCTTGCCGTCGTCCACATCGTTATCCTTGTTTAATCTACTTCATATATTTGTGTTTATTCATATCCTATGGTCCAAAGCCACACAAAAAAAATACCTATAACCATTTCGTGGTACTGTTACGTTGTGTTTTGTGTTCATCGAGTTGCTAGTCACCACCGTTTATATAAAAATTGAGTTGTTTCATTCGTTACCACTGTCAGTGTTATAAAAAAAATAGATCAAAAAAAAGAAAGAAAGATTAGTTTCAAAAAAAAAGAGAAGTGAAAAGAATTTGAAGGATCTGTGTTGCGGTGTATTGCTGAAAATTTCAGTTTACATATTTGAGTTGGTGGTAATCTTGTTAGCAGCAACGTCGTATCTTTGAGCACATCAAACCACTCGGTTGGCAGTACCGTAGCCCTCCTTGTTAGCCACCTATAGCTCCACCAAAAACCCGAACCGGAACGTTCGATTCGTAATCCTTATGACCTCTCTACCACCTCCGTTGAAGCTGCCACACCAGCACCGTCACGGTCCTTGAGATCAGGAAAGAACTTGGGTAAGTAAGAGGTGAGATCGAGTGTTTCCACAAATAATTTTATATTCCACCTTCTCTTGCAGCCCCTAACATGGCAGGATCAGATTCAAGTGTCCATGGTGGAAACCATGGAGATGGGGAGCCCCCTGTCTCAAGGGCTGAGATGCGCCACATGGCAAACTCACTGGTGGAGGCGATGGAGAGGATGCTTAACGCTCATCTTCCCGTGGAGGGAGGCCGAGGGCCACATCGTCGTCATGAAGAAAATCACCGGGAGGAGTCTGGTGATGAGAATTCTGGTTTTGGCCATGGATTTGATCGCTTCGGCGATGGCCGAGGACACGGTAGTGGTCGCCGTGCTGATTTTGATAATCAGCATGGTGGCCGTCGTGCACATGGACGTCGTGTACGATTTGAAGATGAAGAGTCTGAATACAATGATCATGAAGGATCTTATGATGATGAAAATCCTTTTGCACATGGCGGAAGGTTTGAGTGACGTCATCATCACCGATGTGCTGATTTTGAAGATAGGAATCATCATCGTGGTCGTCATCATAGAGATGATCCAGACAACATTGCTCGAGTCAAATTGAGCATTCCAAAATTCACTGGGAAGGAGAATGCCGATGAGTTATCTTGAATGGGCTGAACAGTGTAATCAAATCTTCAGGGTACATAACCTTTCAGATCAGCGCCGTGTAAATCTTGCTTTGGTGGAGTTCTCTAGATATGCTCTTACTTGGTGGAATCAGGTACAAGAGAATCAACTTGAATTGGGTCTTGGTTATATTAATACATGGGAAGAGATGAAGCGAGTGATGAAAAGGCGATTTGTGCCTTCGAGCTATCAGCGTGATCTCAAAATCGGCTGTAAATGCTGAAGCAAGGGAAGAGAACAGTTGATGAGTACTATAAGGAGATGGAGTTGCTGTTGGTATGGGCCGAGATCAGAAAAGATGCAAAGTCAGAAATGGCAAGATTTTTAGGAGGACTCAATGAAGAAATTTCTGGTTTTGTTGAGATGTTTCCCTACCGTACCTTGCAAGATCTAGTTGATGAAGCTATGCGTACGGAAAGGAAAATTCAGCAAGAGTCCCGTGGAAAATCATATGGCAGTCATTCCATTGCTGCCCCTTGGCGCAAACAGCATTCTAGTATGTCTTTGGGTGGAGGACGATCTCAAGGAGCTGCAGCTAGATCTTCTCCATCAATTGCTAATTCAAAGATGGCGGCTTCCACAGCGTCATCGCCTGCAAATCAACAACGGTTTGTTGCAAATTCAGCAGCCCCAACCGTTGCTTCAGGTGCCGCTTCTTCTACTCGAAGCAAAGAGATTGTATGCCATAAGTGTCACGGCCGTGGGCACATTGCTGCCCAATGTCCAAGCCGTAGGACCATGTTGCTAAATGAGAAAGGCGAATGGGAATCAGAAAGTGATCCTGAAGATGATAGACCAATATTTGATGAAGAAATTGAAGAGGACGCGAGTGAAATTCAGCCTAATGAAGGAGATCATAATTGTTTTATTTCTCTTCGTGTGCTTAGTATTACTGCTGAAAAGAAGAGAATGGCCAGTGGCACAATCTTTTCCATACCAGAGGCATGATTAAGGACAAGCTATGTCGCATCATTGTTGACAATGGTAGCTGCAACAATATTGCTAGTTAAGAATTGGTGAACAGATTAGGGTTGAAACCGCGACGTCATCCAAGTCCATACAAGATGCAATGGCTCAATGACTGTGGTGTGCTGCGTGTTAATCATGTGGTGACTATACCCTTCTCTGTTGGGAAGTATAATGATCAGGTGGAATGTGATGTGGTGCCTATGCAAGCATGCCGGCTGCTGCTAGGGAGGCCATGGTTATTTGATCGTGATGTTCAGATCTTTGGAAGAACCAACAAGCTGTCTTTCATGTACAAAGGAGAGCGAAATTCTTTGCTTCCTTTAACACCGGAGGAAATTTTGAAGGATGATCTTAAGAAGAAACAGCGAGAGAGCGAGAACCACCTGTGAGTGACCCACAAAAATAGTGAGGGAGAGATTCCAAAACCAAATAAAACCCCACAGCCTCAAAGAACCAAGACACCAGGAAAAGAGGGTTTAGTTATGATGGCTAGGAAAGGGGATCTAAAAGAATTGAGTGAACCCAATGCCATGTTCTTCGTACTCCTGTACAAGGACACTCTTCTTTCTACTAACAACTTACCCTCTACCCTGCCAAGTGTTGTCTTTGATGTGTTACAGGAATATGAGGATGTGTTTCCGGATGAAGTGCCACCAGGACTACCACCTAAGAGAGGAATCGAACATCAAATTGATCTAGTGACTGGTGCTTCACTCCCAAACCGTGCTGCCTACCGCACCAACCCAGAAGAAACCAAGGAGATTCAGTGACAAGTGGAAGAATTGATGAGAAAAGGGTACGTACAAGAAAGTCTGTCACCTTGTGTTGTTCCTGTCCTTTTAGTTCCTAAGAAAGATTGGTCTTGGCGGATGTGTGTGGATTGCTGAGCAATAAATAACATTACCATAAGGTATAGACACCCCATCCCTCGGCTGGATGATATGCTTGATGAACTTAGTGGTGCTATCATATTCACTAAAATTGATTTAAGAAGTGGATATCACCAGATTCGCATGAAAGAAGGAGATGAATGGAAAACAGCTTTTAAAACAAAATTTGGGTTGTATGAATGGTTGGTAATGCCTTTTGGGTTAACCAATGCACCAAGTACGTTTATGAGATTGATGAATCATGTGCTTAGAGCTTTCATTGGCAAGTTTGTTGTCGTTTACTTTGATGACATCTTAATTTACAGCAAGTCTCTTGATGAACATGTTGAACATATCCAATGTGTGCTTGCTATCCTACGTGAACAGAAATTGTATGCTGACCTTGAGAAGTGCACCTTTTGCACCGACAAGGTAGTCTTTCTTGGATTTGTTGTTACAGGACAAGGAGTGGAGGTAGATGAAGAAAAGATCAAGGCTGTACGAGACTGGACGCCTCCACAGAACGTGAGCCAAGTAAGAAGCTTCCTTGTACTTGCTAGTTTCTATCGGCGGTTCGTGAAGGATTTCAGCACTATTGCTGCACCAATCAATGAGTTGACCAAGAAAGAAGTGCTTTTCAAGTGGGGAGAAGCACAACAGAAGGCATTTGAAGAATTAAAGATGAAGTTAACAACAGCCCCAGTCCTTGCACTCCCAGATTTTGGTAAGACATTTGAAATAGAATGTGATGCAAGTGGAGTTGGGATTGGAGGTGTGCTCATGCAAGGACGAAGGACAATTGCATACTTCAGTGAAAAGCTAAGTGGTCCAACTCTAAATTATTCAGTTTATAATAAAGAATTATATGCTCTTGTTCAGAGTTTGGAAACTTGGCAACATTACCTTTTTCCTAAAGAATTTGTGATACATTCAGATCATGAATCATTGCAACACCTTAAAGGACAACTAAAACTGAATAGAAGGCATGCAAAATGGTGTGAATTCATTGAATCATTTCCCTATATTGTCAAGTACAAGAAAGGAAAAGAGAATGTTGTAGCAGATGCTTTGTCTCGACGTCACACTTTGCTAATCCAACTTGACGCTAAGATTCTTAGATTAGAAAGCATAAAAGATTTATATGCAACTGATTCATATTTTGCTGAACCATATTTCAAGTGTCGAGATGGCAAAGGATGGGAAAAATTTCATGTGCATAATGGGTTTTTGTTTCGAGCTAACAAACTTTGTATTCCAGATTGCTCTGTTCAAATTTTACTTATGCAGGAAACCCACGCAGGAGGACTCATAGGCCATTTCGGCGCTAAGAAGACAGAACAAGTCCTTACCGACCACTTCTTTTGGCCAAAGATGAGAAGAGATGTGGAGAGACATGTGCTTCGCTGCGAATCATGCCACAAAGCTAAGTCTCATGTGAACCCTCGTGGATTATACACTCCTCTACCTATCCCTAGTGTGCCTTGGGAAGATATCTCCATGGATTTTGTTCTTGGTTTACCTCGAACCAAGCGGGGAAGGGATTCCATCTTTGTTGTGGTTGATCGTTTTAGCAAAATGGCACATTTTATCCCATGCCACAAGAGCGATGATGCTTCACATATCGCTGAATTGTTTTTCAAAGAAATTGTATGACTACATGGAGTGCCACGAACCATTGTTTCTGATCGTGACACCAAATTTTTGAGTTACTTTTGGAAAACTTTGTGGGGAAAGCTTGGAACACGGTTGCTGTTCTCTACGACGTGTCATCCACAAAAGGATGGACAAACTGAAGTTGTGAACCGTACTCTATCAATGCTACTGCGAGCTATCCTCAAGAAGAACTTGAAACTTTAGGAAGAAAGTTTGCGACATGTCGAGTTTGCATACAACAGGGCAGTACACTCGACCACTAAATTTTGTCCATTTGAAATTGTATATGGGTTCAAACCCACTGCTCCCATAGATCTTTTGCCTTTACCTATGCAGGAACGTGTAAACTTTGATGCAAGCAAGCGAGCCGAGTTTGTCAAGAACCTTCATGATAGAGCTCGGACAAACATTGAAAAGATGACCAGGATGTATGAGAAGCACGCCAATAAAGATCGAAGGAAGGTGTTATTTGAACCAGGAGACTTGGTTTGGGTGCATCTACGCAAGGACAGATTTCCTGAACAACGCAAAAGCAAGTTGCAAGCCCGAGCTGATGGTCCATTCAAAGTGCTACGCAAGATCAACGACAACGCTTATGAAATTGATCTACCTAGTACTTATAGTGTGAGTACCAGTTTTAATGTGGCCGACCTCTCTCCATTCTTTGGATTGGAAGAGTCGAGGATGACTCTTTTCCAAGGGGGGGAGGATGATGTGACCACGCCAGCGTCGAGAGCCTCGGCGACCTCTCCGACCACCTCACCGACCTCGTCGAACTCACCAGCTGCTTCCCCGACCACTACACCACTCCAAGTCCCTACTGGACCAATCACCCGTAGCCGCGCCAAAAAGATACAACAAGAGGTGCACGCGCTACTTTGTGCATTTCAATTAAACATTGATGGTAATTTCGAGCTACCTAAGTCGTGCATATTGTTATTACTCAGGTTCTCCGAGAAGAAAGACAAGGATACATCAAGGATGGATCAAAAAGAAGAGCTACGTTCGAGTCAACCCAGCATGACAGAACCATCCAGAAGAAACAGTCATATCTTTTGTCTCCCAAAAGCTATGAAGGTGAATGAGCACTTGTTGGAGAGATCTTGAAGCCTAGTTTCCAATGCTGTCATGCCCGACCAGTTTGGAGTGTCTAGCGTGGTGTCCGACCAGTTTTAGTGAAGACTGCTCCAAAGCTCAACAGTCTGCATGAAGCTAAAGATCCCGTGCAAAACTATACCATTCTACAGTAATTCGTGGTGCATAGCATACATGGTTGGTAAGATGATGAAGTTAGCTTTCCAACGCATCCAACGGTTCGTCATTTGGATTTCCCAGGAAGGAGTTATGACCAAAATATTGAAGACTGCACAGAAGCCCAGAAGACGCGTGGGAACTGAAGACCACCTCGTGAATGCTCTAGCCAGTTGTTCTTCCACCTCCCAACGTGGCTTCTTCAGTTCACATCTATCTTAGAGGGTTCTCATAGTATAAATACCACCTCTAGGCTACTAGAAAAGAATTTTTTGATGATTTGATAATTCAAGTGATATTGCAGCCGAGTGCTTACTCAAACCCTTGTTCTTCCTTGTTCTTCCTGGACTTGTGAAGAGATCCCTCTGGGATCCACTAGTTCGTGCTTTGCGGGTTCCAGTACGACTGCCCCGCCTTGTGTGGATTAGCTCCAGTTGTGGTTCTGCGGTCGTTTGGAGATCGAGTCAAAGTCTTCGTGGTTTCGGTGCCTCTCTCCCCGTCGCTTGGTCGCATCCAACCTTGGCCTCCGCTGTTCTTCAGCAAGTTACCCTTTTATCCCCGCTGCCTTGTTGCAAGTTATCTTGATCGTGACCTATTGTCGTGAAGATCGGGCCAACTCCCGTACTGAAATAGTTCAGTACTTATCACCCTCTTTGCCGAGTGTTTCTTTTTGACACTCGGCAAACCCCCCTCTTTACTGAGGGTTTTTGTTTTGCCGAGTGTTTTTACCACAGCAATCGGTAAAGAATTTGTTTGCCGAGTGTCCGAGAGAATACACTCGGCAAACATAAAAACACTCGGTAAATTTGAGGTTTTTCGGTAGTGCTAGCTGCTATGTTTTGGTATGGTGTAAAGTTTGAAATTAGGGAATGCATCCAGGTGTGGTGTGTGTGTATCACATAACGCATTTATCAATAAGAAGAAAGGTGCTCTTTGGTACAGTGAGTGATAATGCAATGGGAAATGGAATCAGATAATAGTGTAATCGAAGCTAGGGATGCTTGGTTGCCAGCTAGCTTTATATGGAAATGGTTACAGACCGTAGGAAGCAAACAGGTGTAAAGGTAATGTATACGTTACATTTTTGCAAACCAAACAGCTCGAAAGATGCATAGAGTTTGTTCTGTGCTAGCTTTATCAAATTAAACACATGTATTATATCCGAACTTCATCATTCCGTACAACTTGATTCTGCACAAAAGTATAAGAGGCCTCTAGTGCCATATATTATTATACATAGTTTGGACTCCCCTTCAAGGGCATCAATACAATACAATACAATAATATAACATATTATTCTTCGGATTCGGAATCCTCATCATCATCAGAAGAAGAATCTTCGTGTTTATCTTCTCTGGCTTCCTCAGGTTCGTCTCCTGGTCTCTCATGTTGCGGGGACATTGGGGTACCAAGGGCACACGGGGGGGCCATGATGGGCCGTAGTATGGAGGGCACACGGGGGGTATGATGGGTGGTAGTATGGAGGGCACACGGGACAGCACGGAGGCGGAGCCCAGAAGCGGTGGCTTCGCGTCATCCTTCTTCTTCTCCTCCTCCTCCTTCTTAGGCTTCGCAGCAACGAAGGAGATGCTCTTTGCTTTTTCTCCAATGCAAAACGGGCCAGCATGTTGGATAAGCATCCACAGCACGGTGGTGAGGTCGCCACCGGCGCTGAGCTGCTTGGCATGGGCCTCCCTGCTGCACCGGACGGCCGCGTACACCAGCTTATCCACCCACACATTGAAGATGAACTCCAGCATCTCATCTGATACCCGCGGGGCAGCTCGGCTTTCTACTGTAGTAGGTCGCTTGTCGCCTGATAGGCAAAAATAAAGGTCTTGTGCATGCAGGAGAAGTTGCGTACCTTCGTTGCCTTCAATTTTATCCTCAGACGGCACATTCTCGTCGTCCTCCACGATCCTTACGCGTCGCAGGATCATGGCAAGCTTTTCTTTGTTATTCATGATTGATTTTTCTCGATCGGGTAGTATCTTACTACGCTGACCCCCATCCCATATTTCAACCAATTTCTTGCGGGTTACCTGCAACTGGCTGTGGAGGACAAGGCCAGGTAGCATTTGTCGGCGAACAGCAACAAGGAACATCATGTATTCCGACATCACCCCAATTGCCGACGCAAGTCTTCTTCTTCCGTCCGTGAGGACCACCAGGACCATGCAGGTGGCGATATGCCACAAGATGACGTCCTCCTCGAATTCCTCGCCGAAAAGATGCGATAAGAGGACGTCCTCCTCGAATTTCTTTTTGACTTGCTCAGGTGCACAGCTGAAGGCCTTGTGGCCGTGCTTTTTTAATTTCTTTTTGACTTGCTCGTCCTTTTTTAATTTATTTTTGACTTGCTCAGGTGCACAGCTGAAGGCCTTGTGGCCCCAGCGTGTCCTGATGTCCATCCTGGTGTACTTCTCCTCCTTCTCCTTCTCCTGACCAACTTGTTTTTCCTCAGTATTAATGGCCTGCTGCAATATTTCCGTCACTCGCTGGAACAGCTCTTTCTTTACGCATTGAGGATGCTTAGACAGATACCGCAACTCCTTGGGTCTGTCGTCTCCAGGCATGGACACCGGCCACCACTCTGGACAAGTCGTAGGGGTGGCAGTGCACTCAGTGCCGGTCCTGGGATTGTCGAGGCATAGAGCCAAACTCAAACTCAGGCCCTCTTAATATAAAAATCATATCAATAATACTAAATTTATAATGGATACTCTCTGACTCATTAATTCATTTACTTTTATAAAAGTGGTTTTTAAGTATCTCCTCTTGAGGAGCTATTCTATCATAACTGGTTTGGCAAAAAAAATATGTTTCATATAGATTTCTTAGCTTGTATGACTCTTAAAAGATTTATAATGGATACTCTCTGACTCATTAATTTATTTACTTATTTCTTCTTACTCTTTTTGGTCTCATTTTCTCATTTCTGGAAGACTATTTTTGACATAACATGGTGGTGTTGAAATTTAATAAACAGACAAAAGAAGCAAATGAAACAAAGTATAATGAATAAATATAGATTGTTATTACGGGCTGCTACTTTCTAGCACTAGCAGCTACTAGCTTTCAAGGTGGATGTCAATACGTATATACATCGTACATACCTGGGCACCCTTGATCTGGGGGGCCTGGAGCGGCTGCCCCGTTTGCCCCCCTCCAGGGCCGGGCCTGAGTGCACTCGTCCAGCAAGTTGTACCGGCCGATGGTGCCCGACCACCGCCTGTGGCTGACCGGATCGCGGCAGAATAGCTGCAACGGGTCCAGGCGGACGACGATGCGGTGGATGCTGCACCACCATCTTCTTCCGGCGGCCTGGAAGTAGGCGTACGCCCATGTCGACCCGAGGGCCCTCATCAGCCATGCCACATCCATGAGGAAGGTAATGGCCAGCAAGGCGTAGGTGATCCCGACAAAGGATCCCCTGACCCGGTGGCCATCATCGCCCTGCTGCTGCTTATCAGGATGAAGCCAGAAGCAGAAGAGAAATGCGGCAGCAGCAGTGAAGAGGGGCGACAACAAGCGGATGAGGTAGTAGTGCCAGGTGTGTGCCAGGATCGCCTTGGTGTAGAGGAACTCGTAGATGAGGGACAGCTCCATCTCGGCCACCATGCACATGCTCTCCCAGTCCCACTCCGAGAGTATCATCTCGCTGGCTTTCTGCATTGGTGAAGCTGGATTGACAGAAGAATCGACCAGGGCATGGCGCCAGATGGGGAACAGATCCTGAGCAAGGAGCAGCGCTTCTCCGTCGCGGAACGACTGCCCCTGCCTCTTCGCCCTCTTGATTCTGCATTTCAGCATCTTAATGTCGTCCTTGCTGCTGCTTGACGAGGCGTCCTCCTGCATGCTGTCCAAGTTGGCTTTCCGTAGGGCGTTCGCCCTCTCCACGTACCTGACGGCGCCGGCGACGAGCATGACGACGGACGCCGCGAGCAACAGAGCCCAGCTGCGGCCGCCGCGATGTGTGTTGTTGTAGATGGTATAAATGACCCCCAGAATCCGAACGACTATCTCAAGCCATTTTCGGTTGGAGATCTTGTTGTCCTCCAGAGCGTAGGCGGTCAGGTTGTCCGGGCCGCCCAGGTGCAGCAGGAGGAACGGGGCCCAGAACGCGACCACCTGCTTCTCCTCCTCCGACGCATCGGAGCCGCAGAGGGACAGGCTGCCGAGTGCGCTCGTCGTCGCTGCCTCAGCGACCTGGTACGCAAGCCAGACGACCAACTTAGCCACCTCGCCTAGTAACGCCCACAACCAGCGGGGCGCCGAGCGCCGCCGTGTCCCGGACAGGATGCCGACGACAAGATTTGCCCCTAAGCTCGAGACGACAGCGATCCGGAACCCCCATTCGCTCCACCACTGCAGCGACTGTGCCAAAATCATGGTCAGGATCATTCCGAGCCAGAACATGGTCGATGCACAAGAGCGGGCGGCCTTCCAATTAAGCTGCCTGCGACCTGCTGCACCCATATATATCAAACTTACTACAGCATGAGACCTGCTGCATTGACTTTCTCCTTATTATTATCAGTGAAAAGAGATACATGAATCTATATGCATATACCGTGTGGCCGGGCCGGCTGCTCCCCAGATCAATCAGTCAATATATGCAACTGATAGTATATCTACATTCGTTTTGTAATAATATACTACAATAATAACAGGATATCGTTTAGTCGATGCAACTGATAGTATATCTACATTCATTTTGTAATAATATACTACAATAATAACAGGCTATCGTTTAGTCGATGCAACTGATAGTATAAAAGTTGACATGTCATGTAAACACAAATTAAATGTGATATAGCCCACTCGTTACATATATACTAGTCTTCTCTACAAATTTGATTAAACTTAAAATGATTTGACTTAGACAACTGAAAATTCATTATATTTTAGGATTGAGAGAGTATGTATATATTACTATATATTGTTTTCTAACAAAAAGTATATACAACAACTACTAGCTCCACCTAAAAAGAAGGGGGCAAAGGTTAGAGATTCTGGTTTGAAAAAAGAAGAATTCTTAATTAACTCCATGCTAGCTAGGGATCAAAAGCAAATAAATACTACCAAGAAAATATGCTTTGCCCAATATCTCTAGTTGCAACGTTCTTTTCAAGTTCTTTATCACCCTGATGGACTACAATATGTATATATTGTTCGATCATAAGCTGTTTTGCTGGGGAGCACCAACCTAAGAAAGTCTGAGTAAAACAATCATATATCAAAGTAGTATATAACTATTAATCAAGAGACAACATTAATGTGATTTTTTAGAAGGCTCCTGATCGATAAAATTTTTAGAAACTCTGGGGCTGTTCAAGAAGAGAAAGTGAAACAAGTTTTCAGCAAGGAATAGAGAGAAAGGGGTCTTTATTATAGCTTGGCGTTTGGAAATGTATTTTATATATGCATGTTTATTTGGAAAATAATGAGATAGAACGTTTCTCCCCTCCTAATTTCTCCTCTGCCTTATCTGTCATCTAGTATGCTAAGAGCCAACAATGGAGATTGGAGAACTAAGCATGGTGGCAACCACCTTGCACGTTCTAAGATGCCAAGCTTTAGTTACTGTGCTCATTAAGTGCTCATGATAACTTAATTAGCAGTACACATTATAAGCTAATCTATTCCAGCTCACATGGGAACCTCAGCGGCTCGATCAGCCCTTCTTGTTTTTTGTGTGATGTTTTAAAAGAAACAAACAATTGAGAATGGTACCAATTGTTTTACACTGACCATAAACAGTACACTGATGTTTAGGCTACTTTTATCTTTCTTCTATTAAAAAAATGATGGGTCAGATATGGGTGACCTAGTTTTCATCTCTACAAGAGCCCTCATTATTCTTTTGGAGAGAGTTGACTTTGCTTCAAGAGAACTTTGCAAATGATCGAAGACACCAAGTTGCTCACATGACCCCAACAATAAAATGGGCTCACATGCTCACTCTTTGGGCTCTTTCTATCATATCTTTTATGGCAAGTAGGATAGTTTAATCTTCATTGATAGTTTAACTGGTTAATGCTTCAAGCAGTTCTCGTTCAAGGTTGTGGAATGGTCTCCAAGTTTTTTTCTCCCCCAATATTTTGCAAATTCTTTAGTGGCTAAATGCTTCAGCAAATTGATTATATTCTTAATATTAACTTCACATTCGCATAGAAAGAATATCCCTATTTCCTTTGTTTATGGTTCACACAGATCAGCGAATTTAACATCAATCAATTCCTTCACTGAAGTTGAATTTATTTTCAGAGGGTTATATATTAGAAAAATGGATTTTTCTTACCTTTTTTATATATTTTTAAAAGGCATCTTAATCAGGATCTTTTTTCTTCTTCCAGCATTTGCCAAATCACTCCTAATAATGGATCTAGAAGTACTCTAAGTAGAGCTTCTTTGGATATTTTATTGGACTGCTACAAGTTTAATTTATTGACATTATTATGGTTGGCATATTGTCTACCAGCCTACCACACCAATTATAATTAGGATATTCTTTCTATATAAATTACAGTACAATGCTCACAAACTGACCTTTCTTTTAATTATTTGGCAAATCCGCTTCCTTATATTTTCTCCCAAAGCAACATTGCTTATATGCAATTGGTGGTCCAAAGCATGTTAGTGGTATGCAAGTAGTGGAATAAATTCAAATGAGTTCTCCCTGGGATTTATCAGCATGCATGCTTGCCCTACTTCTTTTGTAGCAACATCAGATCTAGCTGTCAGAATGCATTAGATTATAGCTGCTTGGCCTTTGGAGTACAAATCGACCATTATACAAACCAGTAATGTAACCTAACCAGCTGTGTGTACACTCAGTTATATGACCATAAGCAGAGACTGCTTGGAGCATCTTGGCAAAAAGTTGATAATCATAGGTGTACTAGGTAGCGTGCCTGTGCGTTGCTATGGGATAGCTAACATTTTATACTTAAAATACACGGATCGCACGATAAGATAACAATACTGTAAAAATTAAATACCAATGTTAAAATGATATTTAATCCAAAAAACAAAGTGTGTGAAATTAACACAAGTCACGGAGAGCACGGCGTCGCAGGCTCACAAACTCTACTTTATAGATCTTTTCCGTGATGTGGCTAAGATAATGTTTTATATTGGTAGGAAGAAATTTTCGATATCCATTTCTTTCGTGCACCAATAAATCCATGAATAAGTTCCGCCACATCTTCATACCATCCTGTACACAGGTTCGAGTATATATGTAAATATTAGTGCCTGTCACATGGGTAATACTACACTATCTTATCTTGTTTGTAGGTGTTAGTCTTGTCTTACAATGGTGCATGAGAACAATTATTTTTCAGTGTAGAAATCAATAAGAGGTCGTTTGGATTAATAATTTGGAGCAAACTAATACAGAAATGATCTATATTTTTCTTCCATACATCAACATCCTGTCATTGAGAAAAGGTTGCAAGGTTTGTGGATTAATAACTTGAAGCAAACTAATACAGAAAAATGGTTATGATGTAAATTACTGCTGCCTCCTTCCTATCAATTAAACAGAATCCATTGCCAATTTCTTTTTTCACATCTAAAAGATCAACTTTATTTTCTCCCAATTTGAGTAGAAGAGTTATCTTGCTCTCTTCATGATGAGGACCTTGGTGGTTCATCAGCAAAACTTTGGTAGTAATATGCAAAAGAACCGAAGAGACTGGCACCTTCTTATGATCATGTGACGGCATTGGTGAGCCAGAGCCAGGAGGCCAGTATTCCAGTTTTTCATTATGGCTGCGCACCGCCAAAACCTAATTTCAATAGCCTTGCAAAAATAGCATAGTTTGTCTCTCCAGAAAAGAAATGGACAACACACATTCAGATAGCAGTTATGCAACAGGAAGTACGACAATAGGGTACTAAAAAATTGATGTTTGAGTAACCATTATATTCATAAGCTCATGTTTATATAACAGGGTTATCACTTAAAGCATTGTCACACTTAAAACACAATTAGTCATGCATAGTCTTCCAATTTTGTTTTTAGTGTGCACAGAAAAATATAAGAAAGAAATTGTTCTTATGTTCCTATGTCTACTGAAAGGGGGAGTTACAGATGTTGACAAATACATTTTTTTTTGTTTTGTTTTTTCTATGGCATTCGTCATCTGTATCAGAACAACCGAAACATCAACCAGTAGATTTTACTCACCTTATGTGGCTTTGGTCCCAATCAGGTAAGAGGAAGTTGAAACCTCCTACACAAAGATTATAATTAAATGAAAATATTTGATTCTGGATAATTTATTTTGCAGCACATGTCCTTAGTGTTCTAGAATGCTTCGGTGTAACACCAGACATATGCATCAATGAAATTTGACATAAACATGTGGTTGTGTGTTTATAAACAAATGATGTATGTATGTATGTATGTATGTGTTTTAGTAAATGTAAATGTATGTATGTATGTATGTATGTATGTATGTATGTATGTATGTATGTATGTATGCATAAAAAAAGTGATTATTGTAACTTTTACATACTAGCAATAATGTTTATATTTCTTTAAATAAAATAAGGAATAAGGGATGACAATTTTAATGACTATTGGAATATCTGAGAAGTTGAGAAAGTACTACAAGTAAAAAAAATGCACTAAGAATTAAGGGACAAAATAGCATCTTGACATAGAGTGCAATCAACATGGCACTGGGCCAAAGAGATCATACTAGAGGTCTGAAACCATCGCATTGCATGTGCATGTGCAAAGCAAGTAGCATGCAAAAACTGACAGAAACTTGGCAACAATTTAGGATTGCCGGCAGCCGGGCACATGATGCTAGCTTTTTTTTTTGCCATACCAATTTTTTTCTGAACAACTGTTAAGAATATCATTACCACAAATCCAGTAAAGCTATTTACTCAACCAAAAAAACATTATGCAATTCAAAAGGATATGACATCAATGTTCAGCTGGTCAATGTCGACCAAAAAAACATCTAATGAAATAAGGGCTATAGGCGTACCTTGAGCTAGTCAATGTCAACATTGTCTCATTGAAAGTCAACTCGATGGAGCTGCCAGACCTGCACCACCACGCCAAGAAGTGGATCACCATCTACAGCACAAGTAAGCAAAGACAAATGGACACCTATTGCCCTGCGTAGATTCATGGATACCACAAAATGCCATGATATTTTAAAATGGATTTTATAGTTAGCCCACCCACCCACCACAAAACTTTGTCCCTACAAAGAAAAGACATGGATAATGTTAGCAATGAGTAGATATTAAGGGTCACATAAGTACTATGAGGAAAGCAAAGTTCTACTCAATACAACAGCTATACCTGAATCAAATTAGTGTTAAGGTGGTGGAAATGAGAAGTCAGTAAGTCACTAATGGGAGTCCAATAATTGACGATGCACAGAAAACCCTTGATTGCGTTTGAGAACCCAAATATCAGACAAACCTTGCATGGAACCTTTAAGTAAATTAAATCAAAACCCCCATAAAAAGCAAAAATTATGAATATGCATATCAAAATAACCTCAATTAAATATGTCCATAAAGGCAGAAGTTATGAATAGCCATATCAAACTAACCTCTATTAAATAGATATTAATCCATGGAGTATTGTACTGTTGTTTGAAGAACATCCCACAGAAAGAGAGCACACCAGTTAGATGTAACATAAGCATAGTTGCTTGCTCCTAGCATACAATCGGCACCTACAAAACACGCCCTCAATATGGCGGCAGGTGTGATTAGTGGCTTGCTACCAGTGTCTGCCTCCACCGAATGTCTTCTGTTTTATCCTTCAGCGTAGAGTTCTTCAAGCTCTCCTCCACGAAATTAGTTCCAAGAGCTTGTCTAGGAGCTCAAGAATGGCCACAGCCTGTACGCATCCATGAAGTTGCTCTGAACCCCTGAGATCTAGTGAAGTCAGGCAGGCATAACTTGATCTCCAACCATGAGGTGACTGTAGAAAACACAAGCAGAAAACAACATTATTCAAATATAGAGTTTATTGGTCTCTGCATAAGGTCACCCAAAAAAATAAAAAAAAGAATCAAAAACTGAGAATGTTACATAGCACTACGCCAGATTTGGACATCACTACCGGCCTCATCACTGCCGGATTTGTGAGAACCGGCAGTGATGTACCTTCACTACCGGTTATGAGCTTGAAAATGAGAAAATGATTGGGGCCGGGCTAAAACCAGCAGTGAAGCACCACATCACTGCCGGTTTGTGGCTTGAACCGGCAGTGTTTTGGCGGCCACTCATCACTGCCGGTTCAAGCCACAAACTGGCAGTGATTGGGCTCTATCACTGTCGGTTCTAGCCAAGAACCGATGGTGATAAGCCTACAACACAAAAAGGCTGCAGCCGTCCTCTTCTTCCTCCTCTCTTCCATCCCGAGAACAGAGGTGCGCGTTTGGGCCTTCCCTCCATTGTTGTGGCTGCTCTTCACCATGAAGCTAGCGCTTGAATTTTGAAGAATGGCTTGATCTTTTTGCTTTAAGGTTAGTAACAAACATCCACTCCTTTAATTTTGTTGCTTAATTAGCTTCGTTTTGATGGCTACATTGCTTGATTCTCATTCTAGTTCTCTTTCTCATTCAAGAGAGCACTTTTCCAATAGGACATTTGTGAAAGGCTCAAATTGTGGTGAATCCATCATCCAAACGGTTGGTGTCTATGAACACATTTAAATTCCTAGCTAATTATTCCATGGTGGTCAAGATCATCATTGTTAGTATGTGATGCTATAATTAGTTCTTAGAAGTAGAGCAGAATAGTTGTTCTTCAATATTGTGCAATAATTGTTTTTACTACGATTTTCAATTTACAGGGCCAGGGCTACCAATTTTAATTTTCCAATAATTAGTGTACAATAATGTTTTCTAAAAATGGTACTTTCGAGATACAATTCTTGTTCATGAAGCTTGATTTCTTATTAATTCTTAGTAATTAATGTCTTAGTATTTTTTTGGTGCAGAGATGGATCGAGAGTGGATGCATCTGTCCCGAACGGACAAGCGGTACATGCATGGCGTCAGCCAGTTTATCACCGATGCCAAAGCCCATGCTAGCAATGTGAACCCTGTCTTCTGCCCATGCAAAGATTGCAAGAATCAAAGGAACTTTCATCAAATTGAGTCTATACGATCGCAATTGATTACCAGGGGGTTCATGCCAGACTATACGATATGGACTATGCATGGCGAGGTTGGTGTGAATGTTCTGCAGGAAAACGATGATGACATGGACATGCCTGATGTAGCCATCCACGATGGTGACGAGGAACCCAGTGTCAACATGGAACCTATGGCCATAGTTAATAATGTGTTTAGGAACATGCTAGCTGACGACACCAAGGATAACGATGGCATTTCTCAGCTGCTATATAATGTAGAGACCGGATGTCTTAGTGAAAGATAGCTGAGAAAGCTAGAGAAAATGAGACAAGATGGCAAAACACCATTGTATAGGGATTGTCCAATGAGCAATCTGGAAACCGACATCATGCTGTTAGAGTTCAAATCGACAAACGGATTGAGCGATAAAGGCTTCGATTAGTTGTTAAGTATAATAAGGAAAATGCTCCCAGAGAAAAAATGAGTTACCAGAAAAGACATACTTAGCCAAGCAAATGATCTGCCCCATAGGCCTTGAGGTTGAAAAAATCCACACGTGTTCCAATGATTGCATATTGTACCGTGGAGAAAAATACAAAGACTTGGACAAGTGCCCCAAGTGTGAAGCTCCATGGTACAAGGAAGGGCCGTCAGATGAGGGTACCAAGACCAGAGGAGGTCACGTAAAGGTCGTTTGGCATTTTCCTATAGCTCCCCGGGTGCATAGGTTGTTTGCATGTGCAAAGTCAGCCAAGATGTTGCGCTGGCATGGCGAAGAGCGTAAGAAAGATACAATGATGAGGCACCCCGCCAATGGGCATGACTGGAGGACTATCAATACTATGTTCTATAAGGACATCGGTGGAGAGGTAAGGCACCTTTGGTTTGCTTTGAGCACAGATGGGATGAATCCTTTCGACCAGGTTAGAAGCAATCATAGCACCTAGCTAGTAACGCTCTGTATATACAACCTTCCACCTTGGGTCTGTATGAAGCGGTCGTACATCTAGATGCCACTACTGGTCCAAGGGCCAAGACAACCTGGGAATGACATCGATGTGTTTCTGGAACCAGTGATCGATGAACTAGTGGAGATGTTTGAAAAGGGTGTGTCGGATGTTTGGGACGAGTACAAAAAGGAACATGTCACGATCATGGGAGTACTTATCGCTACAATCACCGACCTACCAGGTCGAGGTTCGTTGTCCGGAGAGAAGACAAAAGGCTATATTGGATGTGTCGAGTGCTTGGATGACACCGATGCGGTAAATCTGCCAAATAACTCAAAGATAGTTTATATGGGACACCATAGGTTCCTACCTAAGGATCACCCTTACTGCAGGAATAGAAAAGATTTCAACGGTACTATTGAGAAATGCTTAGCTCCAAAATATCGAGACGGACCTATGATACTTCGAGAACTCAACAAACTGGAGGTTGTCCTTGGGAAGGGGGACAATGCAGTAGCAGCGCCTGATGGGAGCGTTTGGAAGAAAAAATCTGTATTCTGGAAACTACCTTACTGGCCATTTCTGAGTGTACGCCACTGTCTTGATCCCATGCACATCACTAAAAACGTGTGCACTAACACTCTTAACACCTTGATGGACACCGAGGGGACATCGAAGGATTCACTAGCCACACGTCTGGATATGCAACACTTGGGAATCAGGAAGGAGCTGCATCCCATGGAGCTCGAGAATGGCCAGTTCAAACTTCTGGTTGCGTCATGGACATTGAAGAAGGAAGAAAAGCATGCGCTTATTTCTTTCTTCAATGAACTCAAAGTCCCGACGGGCTACTATGCGAACCCGAAGAGGCTAGTGAACATGATAGAACTCAAGTTCAACTATGGCCCTATGAAGGCCCATGACTGTCATGTCATTATGACTCAGCTACTCCCTGTTGCCCTGCGTGGTATCCTCCCCCCAAAGGTCCGCGCCCCAATTATAAAGCTTTGCTCGTTCTTCAACGCGATCTCAAAAAAGGTCATTGATGTGTCCACGCTAGAGCAGCTATAGTGGGACATAGCCAAAACTCTCGTTAGGCTTGAGATGCATTTCCCGCCGACTTACTTTGATATCTCATTGCATCTGCTCATTCATCTTGTTCACCAAATTAGAGCCCTTGGCCCAATGTACCTACATCAGATGTTCCCTTTCGAAAGATTGATGAAAGTTTTCAAGAGGTATGTTAGGAACAGATTCAGGCCAGAAGGGGGCTTGGTTGAAGGATGGTCAACAGAGGAGGCCATTGAGTTCTGCACATATTATCTGGACATCAAAAGGGTCGGAGTTCTAGAATCTCGTCACGAGGGAAGACTACGTGGCAAAGGAACGATTGGGAAGAAATCTATTACAGTAGATGACCCTATTTCTTTCAGACAGGCATAGTTCGCTATTCTCCAGCAAGCCAAGGGTGTGATGCCATACATTGATGAGCATAGGCAATCGCTGCAAACTCTGTATCCGTGCAGGTCACTAGCTTGACTGGATAAAAAACATAAGGAGGAATTTGTCAACTGGTTGCGACGTTGCTTGCTTGGAATAAAGTTGGATAATCAACTGGATGCCTTAGCCAAGGGACCTTTAAGTACATATCTTAAGTACCAAGGGTATGAGATCAATGGATTCACATTTTACATAAAAAGCAAGATGGAAAGAGCACATACCAAAATTGTGGTGTTCGTTTTGATGCTCACGACAAAAAAGGCAACGTGCAGGCGACATACTATGGTTTCATAGGGGAGATATGGGAGCTAGCCTATGGTCCATTGAAGGCAGCTCTTTTTCGCTGCCAGTGGGTCTGGCTCAAGGAAATCAACACTGACAGCGAAGGGTTCACTACCATTGATCTCACTAAGACCGCATACAGAGACGACCCCTTCGTCCTTGCAAGAGATGTTATGCAAGTCTTCTATGCAAAGGACAACAAGACAAAAGGAAGACTAAAAGTAGTCCTAGAAGGGAAAAGGAAGATTGTCGGTGTCGACGGAGTGACGGACGATGATGACTACAGGGGCTATCAGGAAATGCCTACATTTGGGGCGAACGTACCCCTACCTATCATTCAAGAGGGTGACGAACCTGCTTACATACGGCTTGATCACAATGAGGCCCTGATTGTTGATGCACCTAAAGATAGTTAGATTATTGTTAACTATGTAATCATTATGCACATAACCGTAAAGGATGTTTGATCCTGATGAAACTCTCATCTCCTGTCTCCTCCTCGTTAATACTCTGCCAACTCAGCAAATATGCCGACATATCATTTCTAAACTTTACTCTCTAAATTTAAACACCAGCTAAATATAAATATAAATATATATATATGTCTAGACTTCCGATAGAAGGACATTGGGGCGGCCATTCTCTTTCGAGGTACTACTAGTAGTGAGGGATCTATAGCTCCTCGGCGCCACCGGTCCCCAACCAGTTTGTAGTCCCTGCTCGCAATACAGAGGAGGAATAGAGCTACTACACCTTTGCTCAATGCCGACTGTGGGCTGGGCTGCTTCATGTATTGTGAGTAGGGACTACAAACTGGTTGGGGACCAGTGGCCAAGGAGCTGTGGATCCCTCACTACTAGTAGTAGCTCAGAAGAGACTGGCCTCTCCAATGTCCTTCTATCGGAAGTCTAGACATATATATTATAAAATTGAAACAAAAAATTTGGGCCGCTGGGACTCAAACACGGGTCTCGGGGGCTAAGTTGCGAAGTCTTAACCGTTGAGGCAGTCGGAGGAATTCGAAAGGAAGGGAAAATTATACTACTTAACCCCTAACTGGTACTGCCACATCACTGCCGGTTTGAGGAATGGCCCGGCAGTGATGGTTCCACATCACTGTCGGTTTATAATTACAACCAACAATGATGATCAATTTCCCAAAGTTATTTAATAATTTATAAAATTGAAACAAAAAATTTGGGCCACCTAGGACTCGAACACGGGTCTCGGGGGCTAAGCTGCAGAGTCTTAACCATAGAGCCAGTCGGTGGTATTCGATAGAAATGGAAAAGTTATCCTATTTAACCCCTTACTGCTACATCCACATCACTGCCGGTTTGAGGATTCACCCGGCAGTGTTAATTCCTCATCACTGTCAGTTTAGAGCCATTCACTGTCGGTTTTTAAACTAAAACCAACAGTGATGTGTACATGCTCCTCACATGCCAACAATGCTCCCACCGACCACAACAGTTGGAACATTGCTCCCACCTATCCCGACAACTTTAGTTCAGAAATAAAAATGTACCACGACTGCTAGCCACTATAAAATGGCCCTCGGCCAGGAACTAGTCTCTCCATGCATGTTGGTTTCAGCCTGGCCTTATCAGTCATGATACAATGTTTTTCTCTCACAACAAACCATAGATATCGTTATGCGTTGTAGTCCACCAAAATGGTGCACACAAGAGGTACTAGAAGAATGCTACTGAAGATAGAGCAACACCGAAGATTGGAGATGCCACGAGGTTCACAGAGCCATCCATTGCGGTGCGCATATGGAAAAAGGCCATGTATAGACAAGGCGGATTCATCGATGCCACCTTGTCATCTCCAACCGGTATAGCTCGTAGACCACCTCGGTGCTGCTGTTTGCCCCTAGTTGGTGCTAGAAGAACGCTACTGAGGTGGTTACATTATAATGTGTTGATACACATTGATTGTAACATTGACCTATACGCAAATAGGTCCTTGTTATCGTATATGGAATTTTAGTGTAAGGTCTTTGTTATCGTATATGTAATTTATTTCTAATATTTTTGTTATTTTTTGATGTATTTCATTACTATCTAAATAAATATATCATTGTTGTTAAAACTTTCCCACTGTACTATCTAAATAAATATATCATTTACATATATGCACCTTCACTATCAGTTCTACTTAAAAACTAGCAGTAATGTCCATGCCCCCCTATATAAAACAAACCGCCGGCCACATACATCGATCCCACCCACCCACGAACTCTCACAGTCTCATTTCTCACGTTTCACTCTCACTTCTCAAGAAATCCACTCTCTCTACGTGATTTGGTCATAGCTCCTGCATTTTTCAATGGTATTGATATGTTGTCTTCTCCAATATTCTATCTTTATTCATTTGATCTATATCTATATTCATGTTTCTTTGCACTCTACATTTATATATATTCTTATTCCTTGCATTCGATCTATATTTAATTATGTTGCCACATTTTACTTGGAAGAATTTTTTGTGCATATATTTTATGTTCATATTTTTTGGCATTTTATCGATCAAGTGATATGAACAACGGACCTCCCCCACCACAAGAACCAGGTTTCCACCCTGGCGATGAGCCATTAGCTCCTAATGTGGCCATTCCACGGTTCCCAGTTCCAGCTATTGTATAAAATATTTTCCAACATCTTTTGTTTTTTGATGCTAACAAATAAGTGTAATTAGTTTAATATCATTGTTGCATACATATATGTCGCAGACTATATCCCAAATAGATTGGCTGCGAATAGCACTTAGTTGGTCCTTTATTTCGGACATCGTCAAGAACACGGCATCTAATGCAAGTGGTTGGCTATGGACGTGTGAACTCAGTTTTTCCATCCCTTTGAGGGGTGCAAATCATCGGAACCATATCCATGAGACGGGAAAACAGAGCTCGGACGTGATAAGCGCCCAATTCAGTGTCGTGCGCATCTGTTTAGAGGCACTTGCGATGTATTTGCTATGATGTGTCTAATTTCTCGCACTTCAAGGCACTTGCTTTGAATGCTGGTGATATCCCCATCCCGCAAGCAAGCGAATGGTTTGTGAGCTACAACCATGCGGATGTGGTAAAAGGGTCACTTATACCTGAGTCGTGGTCATTTATTGTTTATTATTGTAATAACATTCTCTAATTTTTTTCTTTTTCTCCACTTGCAGATTGCGCTCCAGAACCTTACCTATGCTGCATGTTGCTTGTGGGCCATTCTAGACCAAGCTACGGAGCAACTCGGGTACGATTGGGACTTCTGCAATGGTAACCTCAGCCAGCTCACTGTAGAAGGACGCCAGTACTGCATAAGGATTACTAACAGGGGCAGTGGTCATTCAGTAGGTTACATCTATGGCCGACCATTCTTTCGGTATTGTGAGGCACGTGGTCGTTCAGTAGGTTACTAACAGGGGCAGTGGTCATTCAGTAGGTTACATCTATGGCCGACTCATACGGGCGTTGGACTTCATCGATACAAGCGGATACATAATCCGTGACATCAATTACCATATATGGCTACAGAGGCATGTTAGTGTGCGTGGCCCGATCGAACCCGGCCGTGATTTCGATAGTAATTAATGTTTATTAGGTTGTTTTCAAGGTCATAGTTTAATTGGGTTCTAATTTTAATTTGTACGGCTTTGTGTGTTTAATTATTGTCATGCATGTAATTCGTGTAACATTTGTTGGGTAACTAGAAATATACATTCCGATGTCATATTCATCTCAAACTTTTTCTTAGGCTTCCATGTGCCATGTGTGAAGGAAACACCTAGTTTGGGATTTTTCAGAGATGGTTTGCTACTTTCTGAGGTTTAATTGAATTTTCGTGCGACGATATCGTTTAATTATAGGTTGAACTGAGTCTGCCCATGAAAAGATCTGGAATGGTTCCAAACTTTTACACAGGCTCTAATGTGCCCTAGGGATAAGAATTTTGTGGAGGTGGATGACAAAATCTATTGGGTCCAAGATGAAATTCACCCTCTTTTGTCTCATTCGGCACAAAGAAAAATATAATAAATAAAAAAACTAATCAGAAAAACCTCAGATCCTGTGTGGGGTCTTAATTTGGGTGTACATGCTTGTCAAAAAATTTCAAGCCATTTCGATATAGGCGGAGTATACATGCTTCACAGAGGTACATATGCATTTTCATCGAACCATGACTATACACATAGGTTATCAAGGTTTCTGTAGTTCATAGGCATTCTGGTGTCATATTTGTCTCAAACTTTTTCTTAGGCTTGCACGTGCCACGTGTGAAGGAAACACTAAGGTTGGGATTTTCCGAAGATGATTTGCTACTTTCTGAGGTTTAATTGAATTTCCGCGACGACACCAATTAATTATAGGTTTAACTGAGTCTACCCATGAAAAGATCCAGAATGGTGCCAAAATTTTACACAGTCTCTAATGTGACCTAGGGATAAAAATTTTGTGAAGGTGGATGAAAAAATCTATTGGATCTAAGATAAAATTCACCCTCTTTTGTCTTATTCAGCACATAGAAAAATATAATAATTAAAAAAACTGATCAGAAAAACCTAAGATCCTGTGTGGGGTCTTAATTTGGGTGTATATGCTCGCCAAAAAAATTTCAAGCCATTTTGACATAGGCGGAGTATACATGCTTCATAGAGATACATGTGCCCTTTCATCGAACAATGACTATACACATAGGTTATCAAGGTTTATATGGTTTATACGCATTTCGGTGTCGTATTGGTCTCAAACTTTTTCTTAGCCTTGCATGTGCCATGTGTGAAGGAAACACTTAGTTTGGGATTTTCCGAAGATGATTTGCTACTTTCTGAGGTTTAATTCAATTTTCGCGCGACGGCACCAATTAATTATAGGTTGAACTGAGTCTACCTATGAAAAGATCCGGAATGGTGCCAAACTTTTACACATGCTCTAATGTGCCCTAGGGATAAGAATTTTATAGAGATGGATGAAAAAATCTATTAGGTCCAAGATGAAATTCACCCTCTTTTATCTCATTCAAACACACAAAAAATATAATAAATAAAAAAACTAACCAGAAAAACCTAAGATCCTGTGTGGGGTCTTAATTTTGGTGTACAAGCTTGCCAAAAAAATTTCAAGCCATTTCGACATAGAAATACATATGCTTCTATTTATTCAGTATATAAAAGAAAAATTTTAATATATATAAACATCATTGTCGGTTTAAAAAAACCAACATTGATGAGAATAAAGCGATAGTGATACTGGTTATCACTGTCGGTTTATTTTGAAAACCGACAATGATGTATAAAAAATTAAAAAAAATTGTGCCAGCCTTCGGGTTTGAGCGTGGGTCTCGGGCTGCAGAGTTCAGAGACTTAACCGCTGCGCTAGTATAGGATGTGTGCCAATGGTTATTTACTTTTTTTCTTTTGACCTTTAGGCCACTTAAAAAATTATAAAATAGAACAAAAAAATTTGGGCCGCCTAGGACTTGAACACGGCTCTCGGGGGCTAAGTTGAGGGGTCGTAACCATTACGCCAGTAGGAGGAGATCGAAAGAAAACAAAAAATTATCCTACTTAACACCTAAGTTAACACCTAACTGCTACACCACATCACTGCCGGTTTAGGGAATGACCCGGCAGTGATATACCCCAGCATTGTCGGTTTACAATCAAAACCGACAGTGATGAGCTATTTCCCGAAATAAATTAATAATTTATAAAATAGAACAAAAAAATTTGGGTCGCCTAGGGACTCGAACACGGGTCTCGGGGGCTAAGTTGAGGGGTCTTAACCGTTGCGCCAGTAGGAGGAGTTCGAAAGAAAATAAAAAGTTATCCTACTTAACACCTAACAACTACACCACATTACTGCCAGTTTGGGGAATGACCCGGCAGTGATGTACCCCATCACTACTAATTTACAAGCAAAACCGGCAGTGATGAGCTACTGGTATAAAAGAGGTGCGGGTTGAAATTATCCAAATTCATTTCAATCCCGCGCCAACCCCTCCCCCCGCGCCGCCGGAGCGCCACCACGCGCCAGAGCACTGCCACACGCCGGAGCACCGCCCCACGCCGTCCACCGCCCCAAGCCGGAGCACCGCGCCGTCCGTGCCAAGCCGGAGCACCACGCCGCTCATCCCACCGCCATGGCCTTCAGGAGCACATGGACAGTTGCTTTCCCACCCCCACGATGAGTGCGTGGCTCACTGCCCGCTACGTGTCTGATGAAATGTCCCACAGCTGCTTACTTAAACCAGTAGAGGCTTTTCATTTACCAAGTACTACAACTTATTGTTTGATATGATAATTTACTTGCTATAATTTATGTTACTGCTACTTTATTGCAATGCTAGCATACAGTTTGATCATGAATGTCTAGTATATAGTGCCACCGATGCTCAATGTTTTTGGATGTGAGGATGGAGTATATATATTTCTCATATATTTTAGACCTATAGAACTAATATATGTACATCTGGTTAAATAATATCTGTTATACTCTAGTTTTTAAAATGCAACAGCCCCCCACAACCATCTGAGTTTGTCAATCAGGCAATGTAACATGCATATAACTAACATGTCCCATTATTTCTATACAAAGCACTACTGAGCATTTGAGGGATACAGTTGCAAAGCCAGCTAACAGAGAAGTAGCTTATTTCTTAGCCACATCAACTGAGGGCCTAGGCCTTCAACGCTAACCAATCTTGCCATGGAACCGCCCTCTTACCTTCACTTGCAAGAGAGTTTCCTGTATCCCTACAAACTGATAATTTGACATCAGCTGTAATTTGACATCAGCTATAATTTGCCATGGAACCGCCCTCTTAGTGTAGTCATCATTGATAGAATCCCAAAATCATGAACAAAACATGCCCCATTTAGCATAATATGTGATCCAAGAGACCATGATGAAGATCCCACTAGCCTCAAAGGAAAGAAAACAGATAAGTCAGTTATTTAGCAAATAAACTGTAGAATTTTCCATTAATAGTAGATGCATTGCATTACCTATCAGAGATCATACTTACGCCATTTTCCTTCTATTGTCATGAAACGTCGAACCACGGCCTCATTGGTCACTTTCTTCATTTCTTCTTTCTCTACATAGCAAATAAGTCTATGACTCAAGTGCTGATCACCCATGCGATTAGACAAAGTTGTTTTGACAATCTTCATTCCCGAAAAGCATCTCTCAACTGTTGCTGTAGCGATAGGCAATACTAGCAAAGCAATGCACATAATAAGCTGTTTTACTTTCTCTCGTGATCAATGATTGCAAAGTGAGTATTTTATGTGCATTATGTGATTTAGTAAAATAGACTTTGCAGCCCTGCAAAATTTTCATTTGAAATGTAACCTGGATTGCTTGGAGGATGAGTAACATTAAATAGATTTAGTTTGGCCATATAACTTGAATAATAACTCTTGTTTAGTGAGTTACCATCACCACTTACCATATGCCTAATTTACTTAAACGTATAGGCAACCATGGCATGGTATGTAGTGCATGTTGGTCACATGCCTAGGATTTATCAAACCTAGGAAGATTGTTATGCTCAAGTCAATCGCTACCCTGGTAATTTGCATAAAAAGTACAACACAGAAGTTGAAGCTTTGAGGGCCTACTATAGTCATTCGGCCTACCTTGCAAACCATGGGCAACCGGCCTACTATGGTCCAATGAATGAAAACCATGGCCATCCGCTGGCACTGGAGATTGAAGAGAAGCCATCCGCCGGAGATGTGAAGATTAGGAGAATTGCTCCTTGGTCTTAGAAAGATGTCATGCTTTTATTTATGGCTATAGTCATTTCTTTTCTTATTTGGAAGTTGATGTAGGCTTAGTTTTGTAGAACAGTAGGTGGACTTTGTTGTATGTGGTCAATCAAACAATGAATTTGTTCTAGGTGAACATATGCTATTATTTGACTTTGTTGTATGTGGACTTATTATTATACTTTGCATTAAACATAATATATATGTACATATATATATATGAACATATGCTATTTGTAGTTGTCCGCAGCCAAAACTAACCATGATCGTGTCAGAGCCATGACTCATCGTCGCCTGTTACCCCGTCGCTAAAGAACAGATCGACAACAAGAAGCGGCTGATATTGCTGGGATGGGAGAGCCGCATGATCCGACAAACGGTGACGGTGTCAATCAGGATGGTGAGAATGAGCAGCCATGGACCCCGTCCAGCCTGCTCGATCTGGGTCAAAATGACCAAAATGGCCAGACAACTTTGGTATCATGTGACTATGTAGCCACACACGCTAATCAATTGAGAGGGTCATAGCTTGCTTGGTGTCTCTAGCAGGAGCCTCCGCCGGATGAGGAGCCATAGGGTTTGGGTAGCAAGAAGGCTAGATCCAAGCGAGGCGTGTCAAAGATTCCTGTTGGTAGGAATGCACACTGGCACATTACTGAGTTGATGAATTCGGGGATCCACTCTCACCGCCTATAGGTTTGACCAAATACATGACTATCCTCGGGTTACTTGTTAGGGACTTCATCCCGATTAGGTATAGGAAGTGGATTGGGAAAGATGATGACCTGTGGAGGGTTCCGAAAGTGAGAAGGATTACATATGGGATGTCAAGATCCCAGAGTATTTCACTTTCCCAACCGAGTATGACAGGGAGTTAGTCAAGAAAAAAGCAAAAGAAATCATGGGGACATGCTTCAAGAATTTTAAAGGGACATTGTACAAGAATTTTGTCCTCCAAAATAAAGAGCCAGATTTCGATGGTGGACAGTTTAGCAAGCAGAAGGACTTCTGGTAGGATTTCAAGGAATACAGGTTATCCGAGGAGTACTTAGCACTAAGTAGGAAGAATAAGGAGAACTTCAGAAAGCGATGAATCCTCATCATCTCGGCTCTCGTGGCTACGCCAAAAGATGCTGAATTTGAAGCGAGAACTTTCAAAGATGGATCGCCTTCTGCCGAGGAAGGCGTTTAGAGTTGAGACCACCGATTGGGAGCCCAGATCGATTATTATCTTGTATGGGGAGGAATATATGGCACGCCGAGAATGGGAGATTTAGCTCCACAAATCAACCCATGAGCGAACTCATCTAGAGGATCTCCCAGGTAACTGAGGAGGTGAGGCAAGGGACTCGCACTTCTAATATGGAGAAAGATGTGCTAACCCAAGCACTTGGAACCAAGGAGCACCCTGGTCGCACTAGAGGAACCGGTGTTGTTCCTTGGAAACTACCATTCCCCCAAGAATCTAACACTTACCGGAGCCGCTCGAGGGGTAGAGCGGAACATGAGGCAGAGTATTTGAGGTGACTAAAAGAGATGGAAGACAGAATGGAAGCACGGATTGAGGTGACTGTTGAAGCGCGAGTCGAGCAAATTTTGTTGTCCAAGGGGTCAGTAGTACCACAAAACCCTACTCCTACTGCCTTTAGCCCACAGTTTAGGGGTCACAATAGCTACGGATCGACCCTCGCTCGATGAAGAAGAGGCGAATGTGCCTCATCCGGTGGATGGCATCACTGAACCCGTCAATGTCAAGTTGTACATCCATCAGGAATGGACAAAGGATAAGGTGGCGCTCGGCCAGGCTTGGCCTGCAGGAAGACGGGACAATTAATGGCTGCCCAATTCCATAAGGGTACACTCACGTCACCATTGATAGAATACTTGATAAGAAGTATAATAAGATACCCATTGAGTACCCCATAGCGGAAGACAGGCTGAAACTTGGTCAAAACAAGGGTTCTCAAGTGGCCTGGCGCAAGCGCTTCATTAAGCTTGACCATCAATTGTCCTCTGATGATGAGGACGACTGCGACTCTTCGCCCACCCATGATGATCACTCACCATCTCCCAACAGAGATCACTCCCCTCCTCATCCGGAGCCATCACCCCTGAGAAAGACAGAGGTCTCCTTCTATTCCTCCTCGTCCGACTCCATCTTCATCAGCCCCGAGAAAAGAGACTCCTCCTCGTCCTCCATCTTCATCAGCGCCAGGAAAACAGAATTCTCATCGTCATCCTCCTCCTCCTACTCCACCTCAGCCCAAAACAAGATCAAGGACATCCTCGTAGTCGTAGAAAAGGTCCTTGGATTCGGTCGCTAATGCTCCCAAAGTGGACCAACAGAAAAGAAAAAGGCCATTCAGTGACAGCGTTACCACCTTGATGAGAGAAAAATTTACAGCACACATCTCGAAGGAAGATTGTGTTAGTTTCTTCAATCTCTGTGCCTCACTGCCTTCGTTTTTATTGAAGTTCGAATTCAAAAAGCAAACACAGAATAAATACGCTACAACAAGAGACGAAGAAATACACAATAAAGATTTAAGGAACATATAGAAGTACGTCGAAGACAACCCAGGATTTACCATGGAAGAGGCCGCGAACATCTATTATGATGTACACGGGACGGGAACACCGGCAATGAAGTATGAAAGGGGCAATCTTTTGGTTCCCGATCATGAGTATAAAAATCTGACAACATATATGCGCCAGTTACATGAATATTACATGGCCCAAGCAACAGAGACGGACAATTTGGTTTTGAGGTTATTATCCGTTCGCTACATGTTTTCCATTATCCTGAAGAAGAGAAGTTCGATATCGAGTGGGAGTGCTTGTTCTGGCTATACCAGAAATGCTCTCTTGATGTTCAAATGTTGATGTTGTGGACTATGTAAGTACCCTACACGCACGATATTACAATTAACAACTCTCTCGAGACACAAATTGTTAACTTTTGAGCACTTCCCATGATTTTATGTAGGTGTATAGCAAAATTTTGCATTCTAAAAAGCAAATGGGATTATATAGGCTTCTTGGACCCCTTGTGAGTCAATGAGAGGACATGTCTAGGCCTCCATGGATGTGACGTGGAAGACCTGAAACAGAGATTGATTGTTGTTTTCAACGAATTCATGATGAAGAACAAAACCCACGTACTTCTAGCCTACAAGTGCGAGTATGTGTTCTTGGCTTTTAATTTTATGCTTTTTTTGTTAAGATTATTCGATAATTAGGATTCTGTGATTGCAGCAACCATTTCGTCTTCATTTGTGTTAATCTTGCCAAAAATCTGCTCGAGGTGTGGGACTCGAAGAAAAAACCATTTCATCTTCTGGATGCACTGGTGGCAGTGCTGAATTAGTAAGCGACCCTAATAACATATTATTTTCTAATCACACATACCGCTTTCTAATGTTTCTCCTTTTAATGTTGCTCAGTGTCCGAAGAAGACATATTGGTGGGATGCCGGTCCCATTCAAGGTTGTCAAAATAGAGGGGAAGTACCTATCACAACGGGTGGGAAACAATGAATGCGGGTTTTATATAATGTGGGCAATGCTTCGCTACATCGGCGGGAAATCAGAAGAAGCCGATAAGTTGGTGTGTATAATCACCATTTCATTTATGTCTATTAATAATTCAATAAAATGATTTACTATTCCTCTTTGGATATCATCTTTTTTTAACGACAGCGCAAGAAATATAACCACGAAAGGCTATTAGACATGGAGATCGTCGCACTGCAATCAGAGCTGACAAAATTCATCTTAGCCGAGGTATTAGAAAAAGATGGAGCATTTTTCATTGCACAATCCGTGAAGTACAAGGACCAGTATGGCCCTGAGCGGCTCGCTAGATTATTGTAAGAAGTCCGAGAAAAATTGCTCAATCTGTGAAGTCCGAGAACATTTCTTTTTTATTTTGAGGGATGGAGATCTGGATAAGAACATTTGAATTGTAACAGTAACATTTGTAATGTTTAATATTGATGGACCAGTCGTCTACGTAGCGTATATAAAGCGAAACCTGATTCCACGAAAAAATATAAATTAAAATTAATTATAAAACAATAAAATACGAATGTCACATCACTGCCGGTTAGCAGAAAACCAGCAGTGTTGTCGTAAAACATCACTGTCAGTTAGCAATAAAACCGATAGTGATGACACTGCTGGCTCGAACCATAAACCGGCAGCGTTGGCTTAGCCATCACTGTCGGTTCCTACAAACCAGTAGTGATTCTTACGACAACACTACTGGTTGAAATACAAACCGACAGTGTTGGTAGAACTGAACTCTACCAGGTGATCTTATAAACCGGCAGTGTTGGTGGAAATGAACACTGCTGGTTGTGTAAAGAACCGGCAGTAAAGTTGAAGAACACTACCGGTTTGTAGGAACCGACAGTGATAGCTTACCCTCATCACTACCGGTATGGTTGTGCCGGTTCAAAATCCGGCAGTGATGGGGTATTTTGAACCGGCAGTGATGGGGTATTCTGACGTAGTGTAGTACTACTTAATGCAAATATATTATGAACTAAGCTAATAAAAATGGAACCACACAGATCCCTAGTTACTAAGTAGGGTACAATATGTAGTACACAATAAGCAGTACAATATCTGCATGTCGTGGAGACTTTAACAACAAAATGAAAAGATCTTGTGGATACTTACTTAACTGATAGGATCTGGTGGAGATGATGCTCTTCCTCTGACTGCCTTGTCTCTCATGTCATCCCTTGAACAACAATTCCTCGGATTGTTCTCTTTTGATCCTCTGACTTCATAAGTAAGGCAACATCCATCAAATTTTGAGGATCAAAAACAGCTCGCCTATTTCTGGATCCAAAATTAAAATAAAATTAACAAGAAAAGAGGAAGAACATACCAATATGGATCTATGGATTGGAGGCGGGCATCCTTCAACAACGCTACCTATACAGGACACGGCGGTGATGGATCCATCTCCCCGCACGGCCTCTGCACTAGCGGCCAGGCAGCTGGCGACTCCAGCGTCGTGGCCATGCGCGGCTTCTGAGCCACAGTGACCGACATAGATGACTTTTTCTTGTCTTCATCACGCCGGTGGCCGTGGATTCCCCCTGGGCCTTCCCCTATTGTTCGCCGCGCCGGCCTTCGTCCTGCTCGCCGCATCTGCCGCCAGCGTTACGCGAGTGCCTGTCACCGGGTGCCGCGTTGGCCCATGTCCTGCTCGCCGCGTCCGCCGCCGGTGTGGTATGCCTCGGTCCATCGTGGGGATCTCGCATGGTGCTAACGCTATGGCGGCAGTGAGAGGGCGCTTGGTGCCACGCGATGGCTCCATGGTGCCACGCGACAGCTCCATGGTGCCAAGGAGACCGCACACCCCGGTGTGATGGTCCGATGGCATCGTGGCTGCGGGGGTAGGCCAGGTGGCTCGCCATGGTGGCGGCTAAACCCGAGAAGAAGAGAGAGGACGCGGGATGGGGCGCTCGCGGGGAGCTGCTCGCACATAGGCTGTAACAACCCGGGTTTTTGGAGAAGCCAAAAATACGAACTTTTAAAAAATTTTCTGCAATATGTGAAGCATGTAGATGCTAGGTCAAACAAAGAACAATTTATAAATAAATTGTTGCATACATATAGTGATGCTTGTAGGAGCTTGCCAGAGTTCCTTATTTGGTTTAGGGTTTTGTGTTAGAGAGCACAAGTCCGTAGCAAATCCTTTTGATCCCTTCTAGAATATCTTATGAATCCCTTTTCCTCTCTCTCAATTCATCTTCTTGCTTTTGAACCTCATTCGAATCCCTTGATCTAATTCATAAAGTCAATCGACCTTCCTTGTAAATCAATGCCCATCGTTGCCAACCCTTGGCATTGGACTCCCTAAACCCTAATGACCCTTAGTGGACCCCACTAGGATGTATTCATGCTTGGCAACGCATGTATACACTCATAGAGACCCAAGGTATAGTTAGAATGGAAAAGTAGAAATAGAAAAGACTTAGAAAAGAGGAGAAAATGGAAAAGGCCATTTCGGCCAAGAGCAACCGCACGGCCCAGCCTGATCAGCGTGCTCATCCGCGCAGCCGGTCCAGTATAGCTCCTTGCGGCCCACGCGGGCAGTAGCAGCAGCCCAACTGAGCCCTCCCCCTCTCCTTGCCCCACCGGCCCGTCTCGCACCCCGCAGGCCTAGCTCGCTAGCCGCGCGGCCCACCAGCGCCTTGGCCCAACCGGCGCAGTAGCCCATGGCCTGCTTGGCCCAGCCTAGCCAACAGTCGAAGCCGCCCCACTCCAACCCTAGGGAGCGCACACCGTGACCCGCGCTCCCCAGCCGCCACGTTGCGTCGTCGTCCGCAAGCTTACGTGCGCATAGCGCCAAGTTCCGCACGCACCTTTCGTCTCGGCATGCGCCGTGGGGGGGAGCGCGGACCCCGAGGATCGCCGCCATCCGTGACCCCTGGCTACCCTAGCCCGTGAGCATAAGTAGCCCGAGCCGCCGCCATCCTCTTCTTCCTCCAAGCCGCCGCCATCCCCTTCTTCTTCCCCCAGTGCGCCGCCCCTTCTCCTCCATTTCTTAGCCGCCACCGCAAGCCCCTATTACGTGCCCCGCATCTCGTCGGAGAGCATGCCAAACCAGAGCCACTACCGAAGCCACGGTGCCGCCCGCGACGCCGTGCTCCCCGGCCGCCCGACGTCGCGCTGTCCCGGACCTAAGGCTGAGCCAGAGGCGCCGTTCTCCGTCTTCTCGCCCCTGTGTTCGCGTTGTCCTCGACGGCGTCCGTGGCCGCGTCTCCTCAGGTGCGTCTGCGACAACCACCGCCGGCCGAGCTCGAGGACCCCATGACGTCCGCGCAGCTGCACCACCTCGAGCCTCTGCTCCGTGCTTCGTCCTTGGCCGCGCCATGCCAAGCCCCGACCCTGTCTCGACCGCGACGAGCCTCTCCACGCCGACGTCGTCGTACACCACTGAGGCCACACCGGTGCCCTCCACCTCGAGCCCGCACTGCCACCGGTGTCTCACCACCGCGACGTCGAGCCGGCCACGAACACGATCCATCGCCCCAAGCCAAGCTCCTTCCCCACCCACGACGTGAGCATGTCGTGACGTCGTGTCATCCCGAACTCCAAGCCCCGTCGTCACGCAGCACCTTTGAGCCGGCGTCGTGCCCCTTCCAGTTCATCGGACCTCACTGATTCTACAGAAGCACGTCGTCGTTGAGCCTCCATCCTCTGATGACGGTGAGCCTCCCAAAGCCAAGCTTTCGCTTTTCCCTTGCACCGCAGTGAAGTTTGTGCCTAAGGCTGGCCTTCGTGCCATGTTCCTTCACTTCGCAGGGAAGCAGCAGGCCTTGAAGAACCCTTCACCGACTCCGTCGCCCCTCCGGCCATCCGCTGCTCTGGCCTGACCAGCCGCAGCCGACCCTTGCCACCTGCAGCCAGCCACGGCCATGACTAGCAAGCCACAATCAGCTAGCAACTGGTTGTAGCCCGCCAGAGGAGGCCGCAGCAAGCCGTTGCCAATCGGGACGTGCTCTGGTGTTGAGTTTCTTGTGCTTCTTGCGAATTTTATTATCTGAGTGTAGGTTATAGAAGCTATTTTATTTACATGTGACTCCAGGACCCTGGCTAACCTAGCAGGCTATGAACCAAGACCGCTATATGACTAGACAAAACCTCTAAGAGATCCTTGGACACCCCATACAAATTTGGATTAAGTTATCGAAGAAAACAAAAGGATGACAGTTCCTTTTGCAAGGTTCTATGGAACAACTACCCTGATCAAGAAGCAACACGACAGGAGTTTGGACTTCAAAGGCAACACCCCGCCTCATCACCGACCGAGCAACACCTAAATCTCGAGGACGAGATTCCTGTAAGGAGGGTGGACTGTAACAACCCGGGTTTTTGGAGAAGCCAAAAATACGAACTTTTTAAAAATTTTCCTGCAATATGTGAAGCATGTAGATGCTAGGTCAAACAAAGAACAATTTATAAATAAATTGTTGCATACATATAGTGATGCTTGTAGGAGCTTGCCAGAGTTCCTTATTTGGTTTAGGGTTTTGTGTTAGAGAGCACAAGTCCGTAGCAAATCCTTTTGACCCTTCTAGAATATCTTATCAATCCCTTTTCCTCACTCTCAATTCATCTTCTTGCTTTTGAACCTCATTCGAATCCCTTGATCTAATTCATAAAGTCAATCGACCTTCCTTGTAAATCAATGCCCATCGTTGCCAACCCTTGGCATTGGACTCCCTAAACCCTAATGACCCTTAGTGGACCCCACTAGGATGTATTCATGCTTGGCAACGCATGTATACACTCATAGAGACCCAAGGTATAGTTAGAATGGAAAAGTAGAAATAGAAAAGACTAAGAAAAGAGGAGAAAATGGAAAAGGCCATTTCGGCCAAGAGCAACCGCGTGGCATAGCCTGATCAGCCTGCTCATCCCCGTAGCCGGTCCATCACAGCTCCTTGTGGCCCACGCGGGCAGCAGCAGCAGCCCAACAGAGCCCTCCCCCTCTCCTTGCCCCGCCGGCCCGTCTCGCACCCTATAGGCCTAGCTCGTTAGCCGCGTGGCCCACCAGCGCCTTGGCCCAACCATCGCAGCAGCCCGTGGCCTACTTGGCCTAGCCTGGCCAACAGCCGAAGCCGCCCCACTCCAACCCTAGGGTGCGCACACCGCGACCCCGCTCCCACGCCGCCGCTGCTCGTCCGCTGCAAGCTTGCGTGCGCGCAACGCCAAGCTCCGCACCCCCGCTCAATGCGCGCCGCGTGGGCAGGGAGCGCGGACCCCGAGGATCGCCGCCATCCGTGACCCTTGGCTGCCCTAGCCCGTGAGCATAAGTAGCCCGAGCCGCCGCCATCCTCTTCTTCCTCCAAGCCGCCGCCATACCCTTCTTCTTCCCCCAGTGCGCCGCCCCTTCTCCTCCATTTCTCTGTCGCCACCGCAGGCCCCTATTCCGTGCCCCGCATCTCGCCGAAGAGCACGCCAAGCCAGAGCCACTGCCGAAGCCGCAGCGCCGCCCGTCATTGCCCGCACAGCCCCATTCCCAGCTACAGGAGCAGCAACATCAACAGGGTTTCTGCACCTAGGCATCATGGGCAGAGCCCTCCCAGCCAGCCAGGACATAAGTGAATTTTAGATCACAATTCACAGCTACCATCACATTTTGGGTGGGATCCTTTTTCCTACCCCTAAAAGCTTGTTGCATGCGCCTAGGAACCCTTGCTAGGAATGGGTGCCATCTATAAAGCCAATGACATCCTAAAAAGCATGGGTCAGTCATTGCAACAGGTCTAATGTAACTAATGAACCCAGGGTATACAATTACCTTAAAATATGGATTCCATGTATGGCTTCCAAGAATCTTTGGGTGAGTGGTAGTGCTAGCTAGCTTTATCATTTCATTCCTAAGCTCACCCACAGCATACAACACCTGATGGAAGTGCTTGTGGACAGTTTGGATGGACCTCCTAAAGGACTGGTGGACATCCCTAAATCTTTGGTTGTGCCCTACAACATGTAAAAACATGGCAACCTGCTCTTCTACTGACACCCCCTCCCTATCAGTGACAAGACTCCTCTCTCTAAAAGTTCTCACTAACTTAAAAAAAGCAACTCTCTTCATCCTAATCATAGAAATACACTCTGAATCAGTGGAATTGTATATCATTCTCAGTGTTCTCTGTCTGTGCTTTTCATTTTCATCCCTAAGCAGGGCCAGTGCTATAGGATCAGGCAGTGGGGTTTCAGGTTCAGGGGTTTTCCTTTTCAGCCTAGTGGATACAAAGGTAACCATAACAACAGTCAAGGCAGCTGCCTTCCTACACAGCATGTCACGGCTCAAAGACAGATCCATCTACAAGCATGTAAAAATGTAACATGATTTCAGCTTAATGTACCCTGCTAGGCATCAACATGAATGTGAAATGAATGCATGCCAACAAAAGCACAGCTGCATCTTGTATGTGATGCCTCCCAGTACTATGTGGACAACATCATCGACCAATGATGGAACAAAAACTCGAGCAATAGTAATCGAAGCAGATCAACATCCCTAACAGATCAAGACCAAGAAGGTACAAGTAACACTAACAAGCTGCATCAAGCAGTTATGAAAGAAGGTACAATACAAATCTAAGCAGATCAACAACCCTAACGAGATCACGAGCCCAACAGATCAAGAACGAAGAAGGTACAAGTAACCCTAATAGGAGTATGAAGTAGTTATAACAAGTATGAAACCCTAACAAATCATGAACAGCAACGAACAAGAAACCCTAATAGGTTCAAGAAGCACCACAAAAAAGAAGATTGGGGGTCGATTTCACCTTGGCTTGGGGTCCAAACAACGGAGAGGAGGCAGATCTAGAAGTAGAGGATGCAGATCGGGAAAAAGACGAAAGCAGAATCACGGACGGAGAAGAAGAGGAACACCGCTGCCACGGAGTCCCAGCAGCAGCCGGAGCGGGGACGCGGCGAAGAAACTCGGCGCCGGTGACCTAACCCACAACCAGCCGGAGGTCGCCGCCGCCGCCACGCACCACAACTCACCGCCGATCTCTCACGAGGGAGGTGGAAGAGCAAGCACCGAGTGGAAGAAGGAGAGAGTGGAGAGTGGAAACCCGTATATAAAGGTCGGCGAAATCGCCGCCATTTCGCCACCAGACGGCGGCAGGGAGCGGGAGCGGAGAGAGACGCGCTGCCGAAGACGTTTCCCCTTCCCGCCAGAGCCCGCGCGAGCCACCCCGCCGCCGCCCAAAATCGCCCGCGTGCGTCGCAGACGAGCTCGGCTCCTAAGAAACGAGGGTTTGGTCGTTTCGAGAGAGCAGCGGAGAGGTCGAGTGTTGCTCTGCGAAGTTGAGGCTCGCTGCGGGCCATCGACCACAAACATGGCAACTTGCAGCCCAGGGGCGCAGCCAGGCCTCCGGCCGAGGTCGCAAGCGCGCCTTGATTGCCGCGCCCACGACTCTCACTCTCACACAAAGCATGCATGCAGCGCCGTCCACGGCACCTAGCGAGCCGCCAGCTCACGGAAACGAGGTTTTTTCCGCACGCCGTGAGCCTGGCCGGCGGCCTGCTTTTTGCATCGTGCGAACCTGGCTGGTGGGTTAAACCAGGCATCCGATCATGCATCCATTGCATCGTCGGGGCCTGGTTGGGCTGGATCAAACGCCCCCATAGGGATTCTACACGGCTAGAGCGATGTGAGGCGTCCGATGCGATCAGACAGCCTCGAGCACCTCATGGCCAAACAGGTCTCTATGGGCCGTCTGGAGGAGTAGGCCGGCCAGGCCGATAGAAGGGGCACGCGGGAGTAACCGGATGGGCCTAAAACGGGCCAGCATGGGAGGAAGTGTACAGGCTAAAACTACCTACTGGGCCGAACTTAAATAGGAAAAAGTAAATTAATTTTTCTTTTACTTTGAACACTATGGACCGCATAGTGTTGGGCCAAATCACCTAAAGGGCTGAATTAAAATAAGTTTCGGGCTCTATTATTTTCATTACAATTTTATGTCTTCCAATTGTGCTGATTAATTATGTTTAAGCCCAAAAAATTGCTTAGCACTCCGCAACCATTAAGGTCGACACTGGGCTAGGGTATCCAATTTAATTATTACGTACCATCCACATGCATGAAAAGGTACTCTCGCCCCGGTCACCAATACATTATGTTTTCCCAACATGATCTTGTGAAACTTTTGAAAACGCAGACAGGTAGGTGGTACTTTTGGGTAGGTGGTACATTGTACAACAAAAACCTTATGTAACCAAGGTTGTCTAATCACAAGTACTAGATTCTATGTGTCGACAAAAAAAGCGTTTTAATTATACATAATAAAGTGTGAGCGCAACAGTACATAAAGGCCTAACAACAAAGAATAACATATTTGTGCGGGGACAAAAGTTGCAGTAGCTTGATTGTAAATAATTAATACCTTCGGCGAGTACAGAAGGCTGAATGTGACCATAAAATTTACATCACAAATAATAAGCAAAACTTAATGTCTACATTCTATTTAAAGTACGTCATAAGTATAAGATATTCAGTCACACATAAGCAAAACTATCAGTCAAAAACATGTTTTCAGTCAAAAATAATGACTTTCGCAATTGTAAAAACTGCTATAACATTTTTTTCTAGAGATTGAAGGATTAACCGGACAGGAATTAGCAAGATGCAGAGAGCGAGACCAAGGACTGAATAACTGTTTTACTTTTTTGGATTCTTTGCAAATTAAGGTGAAATTGGTTGATGGAATAATTAAGTCTTTGTATTGTGGTCCAAACCAAATATTGCTGTTATCTCTAAAGGATGACATTATATATATTTCAGCTGTCAGGTTTTAGTCTGTGAGCTAGATATGCATTGAGGTTACAAAAGCCAGGAAATGATGCAAATTGCTAAGTCATATGGTAAAACTGTACTTAATGACATGTACAGATGAAAAAAAACATAATAAAGCTGAAAGAATGGAAAACAGCATAAAACTGTACTCAACGACATGCACAGCCGGCCGTAGGCATACATCCTGTTCGCTTGTTGGTTTCAGCCAGCCTAAACCAACCAGCCAACAGTGTTTTTCTCTCACAACAAATCAGCACCAGCTAGCCCAAACCAGCCCAGAAACCAACCAGCGTGTTCGCTGTATAGATTGCTGGGTGCTTGGTTACCGGCCACTGCCCGCCACGCCTAGGACGAAATCCATCGGCGCCACAAGCAAGTGTGGTAGTAGCAAAATGAACTAGAATCAGCTAAGCTAGCTGTGATGAGAGGCATCCGGAAATTGTTTGGGTCATTGTAATTCTACTGGTGTCCCTATGTTTGATGGAGTCGATAAAACAACAGCTCTCTCAGGGCTTACTAGCTGTGGTCGTCGCAGACTAAAAATTCACGTACGACTAACTTACTACTATTAATTAAGTGATGGTGAGCATTCTGTCCACACCAATTTTTGCTCTATCTAAAATATGTGAAAATATTTATACGGTATCAAATAAAATAAAAGAGATGGTCGAATTCCGTCGAAATTTGGTACGGTGTACGTTAATAATGAAATGATATGCCTGAAATGAAAATGAAATTAATACGATATAATATAGGCTATAAAACTTAGGGCATCCAAGTGATGGTGTACGGTGCCAGGACGGTAATATAAGCCAGTTCTCCACAAACAACTCCACAGCAAACACCAAAGAGAGGAGAGAACGAAAGATCATCCGACGAAGAAGCACTCGGCAGGAACCTGCTGGCGCCGGTGGACTACCGCTGCAAGGTCGACCAAAGGAAGCATGTTGCTCGCTCGTAAACGATCGTAAATTTTCAGTCAGAAATAGTATTTTTCTCTCACACCAAACCAGCCAACAGTAAATAATCCACGATACGATACGGCCTCCCGAACAGGCCCCGAACATGGAATCTGCTTGTGATCCTCTCTTCTCTGGAACCAATCAACCACTACTACATTATTCTATCTGCAGGCGGTCAGATTCATTTTCGCAGGCAGTCACTGTACCCGCCTGCTAAAATAGATTAAAAATAGAAAAGACAGAAGCCCACCGGCAAGCCCGTTTTCATGCCCGCCAGCTCCAAGCGCCAGATGGCTGCCAGCTCTGACTGCCGTGGCAGCCTGCTTCTGCGCGTCCCCGCTGCCATCGACGCCGGATTCCATGTTGTCCTGATTTAATTCCTGAAATGGGACAATATCGGACTACATAAGCAAAGCTAGCGAGATTGCAAAATACCACCATTTTATAGGTCGTTTTGGTTTTTGTACGGACTGGCCGGTCCACGTGTCTTCGGCCTTTGGCTCAGCCCAGAGCTGTTCACCTATCAGCTAACTGACTGACTCGACTAATAAAAAAAACTGACTGACCAAGGAGAGGCCAGGCTAGGGCGCCCCCACCTTTGCCTACCTCACTGGCCGTTCCATCAAAAGCATACGTACATCCATGGATCCACCGTACTGGTTTCCAACGGTCATTGCGCTGCTGGCCGTCATGGTGGTTTCCTGCAGGTGCCGCCTGGTCGCCCCTCAGCTCCATGACGGAGCACAGTGGAACACGAGGACCTTCATCAAGCCCGCAGCGATGCTATGTACCAGCATTCCGGGTTTCAAATTGCAGGCCGCAGGAAGATGACGAGATGCACGGCTGGGGTCCTAGTCCGGGATTGTGCCCGCTATTACTGGCATGGGATTGTCCACTAGAAGAGCATCATCTTCCGTGCACATAAGCTATCTAGCACCTGGTCAGTTGTAGGTAAACGTGTTTATTTATTACAACCTGCAACGTAAATAATTTTCTGCTTCTCATCAGTAGAGATACAAACTACTATGACTTTAAGATGCGTCCAGATTTCATCTAGTCGGTGTTGTTTGGTGCTATCGATGTGAAACCCATGTTAGCCAGATTCCTTGACTTGAGCTGGCACACAATTGACTTATATTACTGGTGTCCACATCCCAACGCAAGAACGTGGGAGCTTGCTGGGTTCACATGATCAAGTTATTATAGTACTGGATATGTATTGATTTCCTTTTAAGACATGCAACATGTCCGCTTTAACAATGCCTGAATTGCTATTCTAATTAAATAGGTAGCTTCGTTTGAATTGGGCTGGCACATTCAATTATTGGTTTCCTTGTACAATGCAGGTCCACGTCCCAGCAATGTGAGCGCTCTGGCTTAACAATGTCTGGTTTTTCTATTCTACAGTTCGGCTCGCTGATTATCTCAGATTTATAACCTCGTGATCAGGTTCGCAACCAGTACACAACTCAGAGCATTAGCCATCACCACAAACACAAGCACAACCGGAGAAAGCAACCAGCCATCCATGGCGGAGTTCGCTCTTGGGTTGACAAAAAGATGGCGGTGGAGGGGACTCTGAGCTTGGTCAAGTCGTCCGTGGATGAGGAGAAGAAGCTGAGGGAGAATGTACGGCCGTGCTGGAAGGACTGCATCATTTGGAACTCGCCGGTGATGAACACCACGGAACTCGCCGGTGATGAACACCATGGTGTTCATAACCAGCAAGTTACAGGTGATGCAGTACTTCCTCGACGTCGCCAACAGGGAGCATGCAGCGAATGATAAGGTGGCGCTGACCTTGGGGAGGCAGTTCCGCACCGTAGCCTTCGACGTCGAGGACTGCATCGAGTACGTCATCGAATTTGGACATAAGTATAGCAAGATGACCGGAATCCTCACTTATTCAACTTTCCTTTAATTTACCTCAGATTTGGGTGTATATGTAACAAGACGTCAAGACCTCCCTAGGTATGTTTTTTGACATTACTGGCTTAACCCTGCCAATCTCCTTAGCATCTTGAAACAGCAAATCTCGAGTTCACAGCATACCTCACATAGTGCTGGTTGCAAGATTCCTCAAGTGTGTGGTCTACTGGGTGAGAAATCGGCGATGGTAACCAGCTACCATGGTTTTCACTGCTGGATCAAAGGCTGACCTGATGATGAAAACAATTTTCACCACCGGCTTTTTGCCTCACTGCACCCCGCCAGCTTTGCAACCCCGCGGTAAAAATTATGATAACCGATTCCCACAAAACCTACGGTGAAAGTGTTTTATATAGTAGTGAAGTGAATTTTGACTGAGCAGAAAGATGGGTACGTGTATTGGATACTATTGTAGACCGGATTATTTTATTTGATGATATGTGCCAAAATAAGTTTGTGGGAAATGTTCTGTGTTAAACCTAAAACAGAATCTCTAGGCATAGAACTAGCATGTCTACTTGCACTTGGATAAACCATGAGTCCTAGAAGCATCTACTAGTACTGGATTAGACATAGAATGAGAAAGAGAGGGGTGAAGGGGTGCAAACCATCGGCTGCCTTGGAGGAAGATGGGCTCACCATCGCAGTGCTTGGCGATAACCCGGTGACAGTGCAGTAGCGGTGTCGTCCGGGGTCGGTGTAGAGGCCGCAGGGCAGCCCGGCGTCGTAGCAGTCCTCCGGCGTGATGCAGAGGCGGTGGCGGCGCTTTCCGTCGCTGGCAGCGCCCCCTCTGTGATCAGTTAAGGTTTAGGACTGTAGGTGGGGTGCTAGACGGCTTAGGCAAACCTCGTGACTCGAGCGCCTCGGCCCCCACCTCCTATTTATGGCGCTGTGCGATGGGGGCCCACCAACCATATTAGAGTTGGGCGCCCCCATCAAGGCGCGGATCAAGGGGCCTATTGGTGGAGATCAACTAACATTCTCCCTCTTGATCTTACTTATAACTTAAATTTAACTTACTTACTTTCTCTTGTTCCCATTCCATCACAAATCAATGCATAGAGCGTGCCTCATCGTCACGGTCTCTTACCATTAGATTAAACAGCTACAATGCACCTCTCTGTTTTGAAACAGATTCTTAACTAGGCCTTTATTGTCCAGGAATCATAGGCTTTCCCTTAAACCCATGTCGGCTACGTGTTCTCTGAACACACTGGGTGCTAAGCCTTTTGTAAGCTGGTCCGCGAGCATCTTTTTTGTTCTTATATGCTCAAGACTAATTATATAATCCCGGACTTTATCTTTCACAACATAATACTTTATATCAATGTGTTTGGCAGCACCACTTGACTTATTGTTGTGAGCATAACATACTGCTGGATTATTATCGCAGTATAACTTAAGTGGTTTATGTATGTCGTCTACCACTTTCAACCCGGGTATGAATTTCTTTAGCCAATTCACCTTCCCTGTGGCCTCATAACATGCTACAAACTCGGCATACATTGTGGACGATGTAGTGACGGTTTTCTTTGAGCTTTTCCACGAACTCGGCATACAAACTCGGCATACATTGCGAGAGTGAATATGTATCCTGATGTGGACTTTCTTTCATCTCCCGCATAATCAGAATCTGTATACCCTTCTATGTGTAGGGAATCAGATCTTCTGTACGTTAGCATGAAACCCTTCGTACCTTGCAGGTAACGCAAAACTTTCTTTACTAATTTTCAGTGTTCTATTCCTGGATTACTCTGATATCTGCCAAGCAACCCGGTAACAAATGCTAAGTCAGGGCGAGTACACACTTGAGCATACTGTAAACTTTCGACAGCTGAACTATATGGAACCGGTTTCATTTGATCGATCTCATATTGGTTCCTAGGACATTGAAATTCCCCATATATGTCGCCCTTGACTATGGGAGCAGGTGATGACTTACAATTTTGCATACTGTATTTCTTTAGAACTTTTTCTAAGTATGCCTTTTGTGATAGTCCTAAAACCCTATTTTCTCTATCTCGGTGAATCTCTATTCCTAGGACGAACGAAGCTTCACCGAGATCCTTCATGTCAAACTTTGAGGACAAGAACTTCTTTGTTTCTAGTAGTAGACTAACATCACTGCTAGCGAGCAAGATGTCATCCACATATCAGACTAGGAAAATATATTTTCCATTCTTGAACTTTGCATAAACGCAATTGTCCTCTACATTTTCTTGAAACCTAAACTTTCTTATTGTACTATCAAACTTCAAATACCATTGTCTTAAAGCTTGCTTTAATCCATAAATGGATTTCTTCAGGCGGCATCCCATGCGTTCTTTTCCTTCCACAACAAAACCTTTCGGTTGTGCCATGTAAACGTTTTTCTCCAAATCCCCGTTTAGGAACGCCATCTTTACATCCATCTGATGTAATTCTAAGTCGTAATATGCTACAAGCGCCATTATGATTCTAAAAGAATCCTTACATGAGACTGGAAAAAATATCTCATTGTAATATATGCCTTCTCTTTGCGTAAAACCTTTCACCACAAGTCGTGGTTTAAACCTTTTTATATTCCCTTTGGAGTCATGTTTAGTTTTGTAGACCCATTTACAACCTACTGTCTTGGCTCTTTTAGGAATTGTTTCTAATTTCCGAACTCTGTTGGTTTTCATTGATTTCATTTCATCTTCCATGGCTTCAAGCCACTTGGATGAGTGAGCGCTTCTCATGGCTTCTTCAAATAAGGTGGGATCACCCTCCATTTGAAATTCCTCACATTCATAAACTTCATAATCATCAGGAATGGCTAATCTCCTGACTCTTGGAGACCTTCTAGGGGCCTCGCTAGATGACGCTTGTTCTACATGAGGCTGTTGTTGCTCTCCCTCATGTGTGACAATAGGTTCTTGGGGATCCTGAAGGACATGTTCCTCATGTTCATTCATTGTTGCCATAGGAGAACTAACAACAAGTGCTGTTACTATAGTGTCTTGCACTGTTGATACAGCAACAACAGGTAGCGTGAAAAATGGTTCCTGAACCATAGCAGTGGGCACGTATACCCGTTTCTCTTCAAAACTAATTTCTCACGCTACCCCATGCTGCCCCTGATCATATCATCCAACAAGAAGACAACATGTCTTATTTCTACAAACTTTGTTTGTCTGTTAGGATAATAGAAGCGATAACCTTTTGACTTGTTTGGATAGCCAATGAAATGGCAGCTGACTGTCTTGAAGTCCAGCTTCCCTATGTTTGGGTTAAATACTTTTGCCTCAGCAGGACAACCACACACACGTAAATAGTTTAGTGAGGGTTCCTTTCCTGTCCACAACTCATACGGTGTTTTGTGCACCGACTTACATGGCACTCGATTAAGAATATGAATGGCGGTTTTTAACGCCTCCATCCATAAACTTATCGGTAAGGTAGAATAACTTATCATGCTTCTCACCATATCCATTAAGGTACGGTTGTGTCTTTCAGCTACTCTATTCTGCTGAGGCTCACCCAGTGTAGAATACTAGGCTACTATGCTATTTTTCTGTAAGTACCTTACAAAAGGTCCAGGAACTTGGCCATATGGGGTGTGTCAACCGTAGTACTCTCTCTCGCGGTCAGACCTTACTATCTTAATCTTTAAGTTGTGCTGATTTTCTAGTTCAGCCTTGAATATTTTAAATTTATCCAATGCTTTCGATCTTTCTTTAATTGGATAAATATAGACAAAACAAGAATAGTCATCTGTGAATGTTATAAATGAATCATAACCATCCACACTCTTTACAGGAAAAGGACCACAGATGTCTGTGTGGATTATTTCTAAAATTCCTACGCTTCGTTTGGCATCTTTCTTTATTTTCTTAACATACTTTTTTTTTATGCAATCTATACATTGTTCTAAATCTAAAAATTCTAAGGGCGGAAGAATTGATTTCTTAATATTTATACCGTATCAAATAAAATAAAAGAGATGGTCGAATTCCGTCGAAATTTGGTACGGTGTACGTTAATAATGAAATGATATGCCTGAAATGAAAATGAAATTAATACGATATAATATAGGCTATAAAACTTAGGGCATCCAAGTGATGGTGTACGGTGCCAGGACGGTAACATAAGCCAGTTCTCCACAAACAACTCCACGGCAAACACCAAAGAGAGGAGAGAACGAAAGATCATCCGACGAAGAAGCACTCGGCAGGAACCTGCTGGCGCCGGTGGATTACCCCTGCATGGTGAGATGCTCTACGACCAAAGGACAATACAATCTGCTAACCAATCAACCACTACTACATTATTCTATCTGCAGGCGGTCAGATTCATTTTTCCCAGGCGGGCACCACGTCCGCCTCTGTTAATTAACGTTTTCGCAGGCAGTCACTGTACCCGCATGCTAAAATAGATTAAAAATAGAAACAAAAGGCAGAAGCCCACCGGCGAGCCCGTTTTCATGCCCGCCAGCTCCAAGCGCCTGATGGGTCTGACTGCCGTGGCAGCCTGCTTCTGCGCGTCCCCGCTGCCATCGACGTCAGATTCCATGTTGTCCTGATTTAATTCGTGAAATGGGACAATATCGGACTACATAAGCAAAGCTAGCGAGATTGCAAAATACCACCCTTTTATAGGTCGTTTTGGTTTTTCTACGAGCACAACTCGTAGTTGGGACAGGCCGGTCCATGTGTCTTTGGCCTTTGGCTCAGCCCAGAGCTGTTCACCTATCAGCTAACTGACTGACTTGACTAATAAAAAAAAATACTGCCTGACCAAGGGGAGCCCCCACATTTGCCTACCTCACTGGCCGTTCCATCGAAAGCATACGTACATCCATGGATCCACCGTACTGGTTTCCAACGGTCATTGCGCTGCTGGCCGTCATGGTGGTTTCCTGCAGGTGCCGCCTGGTCGCTCCTCAGCTCCATGACGGAGCACAGTGGAACACGAGGACCTTCATCAAGCCCGCAGCGATGCTATGTACCAGCATTCCGGGTTTCAAATTGCAGGCCGCAGGAAGATGACGAGATGCACGGCTGGGGTCCTAGTCCGGGATTGTGCCCGCTATTACTGGCATGGGATTGTCCACTAGAAGAGCATCATCTTCCGTGCACATAAGCTATCTAGCACCTGGTCAGTTGTAGGTAAACGTGTTTATTTATTGCAACCTGCAACGTAAATAATTTTCTGCTTCTCATCAGTAGAGATACAAACTACTATGACTTTAAGATGCGTCCAGATTTCATCTAGTCGGTGTTGTTTGGTGCTATCGATGTGAAACCCATGTTAGCTAGATTCCTTGACTTGAGCTGGCACACAATTGACTTATATTACTGGTGTCCACATCCCAACGCAAGAACGTGGGAGCTTGCTGGGTTCACATGATCAAGTTATTATAGTACTGGATATGTATTGATTTCCTTTTAAGACATGCAACATGACCGCTTTAACAATGCCTGAATTGCTATTCTAAATAGTTAGCTTCGTTTGAATTGGGCTGGCACATTCAATTATTGGTTTACTTGTACAATGCAGGTCCACGTCCCAGCAATGTGAGCGCTCTGGTTTAACAATGTCTGGTTTTTCTATTCTACAGTTCGGCTCGCTGATTATCTCAGATTTATAACCTCGTGACCAGGTTCGCAACCAGTACACAACTCAGAGCATTAGCCATCACCACAAACACAAGCACAACTGGAGAAAGCAACCAACCATCCATGGCGGAGTTCGCTCTTGGGTGGACAAAAAGATGGCGGTGGAGGGGACTCTGAGCTTGGTCAAGTCGTCCGTGGATGAGAAGAAGAAGCTGAGGGAGAATGTACGGACGTGCTGGAAGGACTGCATCATTTGGAACTCGCCGGTGATGAACATCTCATAACCAGCGAGTTACAGGTGATGCAGTCCTTCCTCCACGTCGCCAACAGGGAGCATGCAGCGAATGATATGGTGGCGCTGACCATGGGGAGGCAGTTCCGCACCGTAGCCTTCGACGTCGAGGACTGCGTCGAGTATGTCATCGAATTTGCACATAAGTATAGCAAGATGACCGGAATCCTCACTTATTCAACTTTCCTTTACCTCAGATTTGGGTCTATATGCAACAAGACGTCAAGACCTCCCTAGGTATGTTTTTTGACATTACTGGCTTAACCGTGCCAATCTCCTTAGCATCTTGAAACAGCAAATCTCGAGTTCACAGCATACCTCACATAGTGCTGGTTGCAAGATTCCTCAAGGGTGTGGTCTACTGGGTGAGAAATCGGCGATGGTAACCAGCTACCATGGTTTTCACTGCTGGATCATAGGCTGACCTGATGATGAAAACAATTTTCACCACCGGCTTTTTGCCTCACTTCGCCCCGCCAGCTTTGCAACCCGGCGGTAAAAATTATGATAACCGATTCCCACAAAACTGACGGTGGAAGTGTTTTATATAGTAGTGAAGTGAATTTTGACTGAGCAGAAAGATGGGTACGTGTATTAGATACTATTGTAGACCGGATTATTTTATTTGATGATCTGTGCCAAAATAAGTTTGTGGAAAATGTTTTGAAGTCGTTAGAGATTGTCTAGGCTGAGCACCATCTAGCCGTTACTTAAGGTCTCTTTTCACGTGCTTGTTAGAAGTTTTTAAACAGCTAGTACAATGTTTTAAATATGTCAATTTGTCATGTTTTGATCAGGACCTAGCAGGGCTCTTATGTTTTGGGTCTTCCTATATATCTTTTTTCATTATTCTTGTAAAATTGAAAACCAAAGGAAAACGTTGGCTTTAAAAGAAATGATGAAAATATGGGCAGGCATCCTAATTGGATTGAGAGAATTTGCTATAAAAGAGCTCCTTACACACAACAGGGAAGTATGTGTAGGTGTGCCTATTTCAGCTGGAAAAAAGAAACACGGCACCAATAAAAGCAGCAGTTAGAAAAAGGATGCACCAGGAATCATACATATACTACACTAGAAGACATTAGTACATCACAAGATCCACTACATTAGCAAACAACTATATCTGGAAATTGTATTTTAAATTCCTAAATGTTATAACTATAAAGTCAGAATGTATAACTAAAAGGGTAAAGTACACTTTACAACCCTCAACTCGCGCCGAAGTTCGATTTTCAACCTTCAACTATGAAACCGGTCAAGAAACACCCTCCAATTATCAAAACCGGACAAATCTGGTCCTCGGCCGGTTTAAAAAAAGTAGATTTTTCTATTTCGGGAAGGCGCCCGAAATTTTAAATTTTTTTGAGCATCTTAACGTGTTTTGTCGCGTGACGAGAAAAATTTCAAAAATAGAAAACCCTTCAATACGATGTCGGATGAAGATACTTTTTATATGTAAATTGTCACCTTGATGAGATCTACAAAATTATAGTTTTAATTTTTTTCATTTGAGGACAGTAAGATGCTCGAAAAATAATATAAAATTTCAGCACCATAATTTTCGCCTACTAGCGCTACTGTCCTCATTAGAAAAAATTAAAATATATTATTTGTATGGAGTTAAATGAAAATATTTTTATACCAAAGTTGTAGCTCTCAATAAGATCTACAACTTTGTAGTTTTGAGTTTTTTCATTTGAGGACGTTAAGATGCTCAAAAAAATAATTTAAAATTTCGGCTCCTCCCGAAAATAGAAAACCGCTTTTGAAACCGGCCGAGGACCAAATTTGTCCGGTTTTGATCGTTGGAGGGTGTTTCTTGACCGGTTTCATAGTTGAAGGTTGAAAATTGAACTTCGGTGCAAGTTGAGGGTTGTAAAGTGTACTTTACCCTAACTAAAATGTAAGCAGGCATGAACTTTCTTATAACCATATTGTTTCCGCAGAAGGATTAAATGGAAATTGCACACCAGAGCAGAGGAAGATTGTTGCAGGAAATTCGAGCATGCCAGAGATCTGCTATAAATAGAGAGTAATGAAATGGACAGCTAGCAATTTCCATTTTACCTTGTAAGGATCAAATGAAGTTGTACAGCAGAACACACGAAGATCTGAAGTCTGTAGACAGTTCCTTTTTTTTTGTGAATCAGTCTGTCAATTCCAGGCTACCAGCATGTGGCAAAATTAGTAATAAACAGAGGAGGTTACCTGTCTGCCACTTCCAGCAATGAGGCCGATGGCCTGCAGCCAAGCACAGCACCGAGATGCCAACGCACCCCAGACTGCACTAGCCAAATGAGCAGCCCAGAAATAAAGAGAACCAATGGTCTGCTCTCAGAAAGAAAAACTGTGTCAGTATTCAGTTGCAAACATATGTGATCAGAAACAAACAGAAAAGCCTGTGAATTATAAAGATGCAAATCACACTACGCCCGTGCTAACAGCAGCTTATTGGAGTAAGCCATCTATTCACATTCTTTATCTCCAATGGATATATATTAGGGAGGTAATCACATTCTTTTCATCCTATCATCAATTAGCTGAAAGTAATTGTACAGAAATAACCAGAGTAAATTTCTGATCTCTAGTTGTTACTCTGCAATGCTCTAGTCTACCCCATTTTCAGTTGAGGAGATGGCTCGTCTACCCCATTTTAATTATGCACACTACTGATCAAAAAGAAGGGCGGGCCTGGTGCAAGCGGTAGAGTCTTACCGTCTGTGACCGGAAGGTCTCGGGTTCGAGTCGCAGTCTCCTCGCATTGCACAAGCGAGGGTAAGGCTTGCCACTGACACCCTTCCCCAGACCCCGCACAGAGCGGAAGCTCTCTGCACTGGGTACGCCCTTTACTGATCCAAAAGACTATTGCCATGAAACCATTTTATTTTATTGACAAATCCAAAATATAGATTTTTTTCCATCTAAATGAATCAAAGATTAGAGACATGCCACTATCAACCTCAGTCTGACAGAGTCCCAAATTGGCAATCAAATTTTTTCAAAAGGAAACACTACTACACAAATGATTTTGCAAGACGGTGCCCTTTTATTAATGGAGGCGGTCACAGAATCCAACCACCTCGGTTAATGCGTACGATTAACAGAGGCGGACACTTTTTATTTACCGAGGCAAGTTGCCCGTCTCGTAAAATCAATTTACGGAGGCGGGCAACTTAAAACGACCGCCTCTGGAGACGGTCGTCTTAAGTTGCCCGCCTCCATAAATCAATTTTCGGAGGAGGGCACGCTATAAAGCCCGCCCCCTAAAATGCTGGAGCCCAGCCAAAGCCCACGACCTACTCTTTACCGGGCTCATATAAATTGGGGAGATAGGGTTTCCAACCCCTCACTCCCTCAGCTCGCACCGCTTGGTCCTCCCGACGCGCCTCTCGCTCCTCTCGATGCGCCGCACGCTCGTCCCCTCTCTCCACAGCGCTCTCTCCCTCCCTCACGCAGCAGCCAGTGAGCCTCCCCTCCCCGCGTGCCTCCTCCCCCCATGCAAGAAGCCAAGCCGCCCTCCCCCCCTCCCTCTTCACAGCGGTCGATGGTAGTGGTGGCTGGTAGCGGCGGTGGCTCTCTCTCTCGCCAGAGGCCGGATCCCTGTGGTGAGGGCAGATCCGGGCGATGTGGGTAGATCCGGGCGGCGAAGGGTGGCGGCGGACCTCTCCGAGCGGCGAGCACGCGGTGAAGGCTCTCCGAGCGACAGAATCTGTGGGATCCACGGCGGCGGCATCTGTGGGATCCACGGCGGCACGGAGCTCGATCCCTCTGCGGGATCCAAGGGTGGATCCGCGGGATCCGCGGCGGCGGGATCCGGATCCGCGGCGGTAGGATCCAAGGCCGGATCCACGGCGACGGGATCTGTGTGATCCATGGAGGCGCGACGCTCCCTTCCTCTGCTTGGATCCACGATGGCGCTCCCTTCCACCCTCGGAGCCATTGCGGAGTAGTCGATCCGGCCCTCCGGCGACGCGGTGCGAACACCCTCGGGCTCGCGCTCGTGGCCGGATCTGGCTCGGTAGCACGCGAGGCTTCGGCGGCGGCGCACGACATGCTCGCGCTCGGGAGCTGTGGATCCGGCGCGTGGCGAGTGGCGGCGGCGCACGCGGGGATGGGCTCTGCAGGCTCGTCGATGGGCTCAACGGGCCTCACCGACGGGCTTGCTGATTTTTTTTATTTTTTAATTGATGAACCGAGGCGGGCATATCAACCGCGTCGGCGGTTCACATGATTTACCGAGGCCTTTGAATGGAGGCGGTTGCATTGCCCGTCTCCATTAATCTGAAATGCCGGCCTCCAATAAGATTTGTGTAGTAGTGAAAGTAGTATTCACATCAGCAAACATAAAAATGGATAGGTCCATATTTTGACAATGCACCATGTCAACTTGTGTACATTGCAGTAAATAAAGCAGCTGATGCAAAAATTAAGTGACCACAGCTACTGACAAGTTGGTTCCATAGAATTCAGCAATTCTTTCTTTCGAATATTCAAAGCTACCAATCACTCAGTTACTATATTTTATTCACCAACATAACCTTCTACATTTTTTTGTTTTCAGCAAAATCCATTTTCTCACGCTTAGTTACCTATGTGACTGCAATTAGAAAGTCATAAGTATAATGAGGATTCAGATTATGAAATTGAAAAATAGAATAAGCAACCATGTCGAAGGCTGCAGCGGCGCCGATGACCGAAGTGCATAGAGAGAGAAGCGCAGCGTCCTTCAAATCCAGGAGGCCAGGGCGTTGCTGAGTCCGAGCTTGCACGCCGCACCTTCGAGGACGCCATGCGTTGGTGGATCAAGGCTACCGTCGCCAGCGCTGGTGCAGAGGAGGCCGCCGCTGCCCGCACTGCAGAGAAGGACGCCTGGATCTACTCCATTTAGCATTTAGTAATCAGAAATTGGGAAGCAATCAAGCAAAGTTCAAAACTGGAGAACTGGATTCGATTTAGCACTCATGGATTCACCAGTCACAACTCTAGCAGTCAGCAGGACGGATTGGATTGGGTCATTGGGGATTTGATTTGAGAGTTGAGACTGGAGATGGAGAGCAGGGCAGCCGTACATACTCAGGGATGGAAGGGAAGGAAGCAGGACGGGGATGGAAGGGGAGAGAACGAGTACATGCTCGTGTACACTCGGGAGAGGGAACGGCGGCTGAGGAGGCTTGGGCGAGCATGGCGGACCGGACGACGGCCGCGGCGCCGGGGATGGCGGCCACGATGGCGGGGAGGCAGCCGCGATGGTGGGGACGGCGGCTGCTACGGAGAGCACGACGGCCGCTACGGAGAGCACGACGGCCGCGGCAGGGATGGCCCCCCGTGAGCTGAGTTCGTGAGCCGCGCACTGGTGTTGAGTTCAAGTCCGTGAGATTGAGGGATGGCAGCTGGGGTGGGTTGGTGCTAGAGATAGGGTTTTGGGTGACACTATGACAGGTGGGACACGCAAATTTCGCTGTGTGCGAGTGGGCTGGGCCGAGCTTGCCAAAAATAAAACCAGGCTATAGCGACCAATCGTTAGACCTTAATATGTATTTTTAGCGACCGATTGTCTGAGGAAACTGCGGAATATATACACTAACCGATTATCGGTCTGTACAAGGAAAAAATAGCGACCGATACTCTGTTAGAAATTTGTAGCGACCAATTGTTGGTTGTTAATACTATGTTTTAGCGACCGTTGTCTGATGCTAATTGTTGGCTGTGGTATAATGACTGTGAAGGTGTTGATGGGTCGGGCAGCACGTTTGTTAGGATTGAAATGATGCAGGCATGCTGCTCTTACATGTCCTTACTGTATTGTGTGCAAGTGGCTGCTCGCATGCGGTGCGCTGAATTGCCGCAGTGCTGCCTTCCGTATCTTCTGCAGCATCGGCTTCTTTATTATTCATGTATTGTAGCTAAAGCAGGTGAAGCCGATGAAAGTTGAGTTTTTGGCAGAGCTCACTACAATGGAGAGCGGTACAACAATAGCAACAATAGTACAAGACAGCGCATGTGTCAGCATATAGCTCTTCACTGCACTGTTCCTGCTGGCCACCTATAGTACAACGATAGTAGAGTTTTTTGAAACAAAAACAATATCACCAGGGAATTTACAGTAAGCTGATTGTTTGTTTTCATCAAAATGTGCTTCCATTTGTTTTCTATTTCTTGAGAGAACTAACTCCACTGAGAATGAATGAAATGATTAATTAACTTCACCTGGTTGAAATGTCATTTGCTTTTGTTGAAAAACATAAAACTTTGTAAAGCTGGAGGTTAGAGGTTGTTAAGCCAATGAACGTCTAAATACCACTGCAAGCATTTCTTCACTATAATGCCCCAGCAAAATAAAAGTTAGTTCAAATGAAATTGGAAATATATATATATATATATATATATATATATATATATATATATATATATATATATATATATATATTTGCTATTGAGCACCCTACGCTCTAAATATACACTACACCACAACACCAAGATTGGCAATGGACAATCTGACGCTAAAAGTGGATATAGCGATAGACGATTTGTCGCTAAAAAGTTATAGTGACAGACTTATGCAGACGGCGTAAGTCCTGTCGCTAAAAATCTTTAGCGACAGATAGTCAGTTGCCCTGAATATTTACAGCAACAGATAGTCCATTGCTACTTTTTAGCGACAGATGCTTTGTTACCCAGCATACACCGACAGATCATCCAATAGCCCATGTATTTATAGCGACAGATTGTTCAACAGGACAATATAAATATACCAAAAAAATAAATACAATTATAAAACATTTAGCACATATCAAACCCACATTCAAGCTTAATGTCCATTACATAAAGATATATAAACACATACATCACATGGAGATCAACACATATATAACATACAATCTTGTCTTGAACACCATATGTTTGTGTACATCATCCAACAAAGTCAGGCACCAAAAGTTTACATGAATGCACATCCCAAGCACCAAATGGTTGTTTGTGTAACCAAAGTACAAGAGAAATCAGAATTGATTTGGTCAGTTTGTCAATTTTCTCTAACACTCAAGCTGCTGTCTTTGCTCTGTGCTTCTGACCAGTGTATGTTTTGGTGTTGGGCGTCTGGGCGTGCTCTCTCCAGCTGCTGTAGCTATCCGCTTTCTCGACCTTGATCAGCTCTACAACTACAGAGTTTGGCTCTGTTTATATTACTTTCAGCAACTCGATTATCTTATTTGGAATGCAATAGTGAAGTTAATTGTCCTTGCAGGCTCACTCGGTTGCATGCTGGTAGCTAGTAATATTTTTACCATGTTAAACTTGGTAAATTTCAGATTTAAACTTGCCTTGGTTCAGTACAGTAGCAGCAGCAATAGAGTTAAACTTGGTAAATTTTAGATTTATTGGCTAATTTGGATAAATTATGTACTCCACTTTCTCTCAGCGACGATTTATGTTAAGTTAAACTTGGTTAAACATAGTCGCCTGGTGTTAATTTCTATGTGCTGAATTTAGTCACTAAGTTTTTACAAGTTGTCACTAGGTTTGTACATAGTCTGATTAATGTAAATTTAGGGACATACCTGCAGACTGCAGTGCCCTTGAGAGGTCTAGATGCCTTCTTGCATTCCTTTATCTATCACAGATATGTTTAATTAGGAACATTGGTCATGCATCACAGATCAAACCAAAAAAACTAATTATTGATGTACAGATTATGTACATATTGTACTAACCTGCTATTAATTGGTATGTGGGTATTAGATTGCTAAAAAAAACTGATTATTGATGTACAGATTATGTATAGATTGCACTAAGTTCTTATTGATGCACAGATTATACTAGCTGCTATGAATTGGATAACTTGCACAAGGGCAGACAATGCTATACCTGCAAGTCATCCCAAACTTGAAGCTTCTTTCCAAGGGGAACAACCCTTCAATCATTAAATCGAACTGGTAATTTCTTTCTCACTTGACAACCAATGCCACTAGCAAACTTTCTATAATTTTCTCCTGCAGTACTTGAATCTGTTGACCACAAGCAATGAGAAGAGGACGACGTCGATGCAGCAGATTTGCAACTCGTTGGAGTTAGTAGGCCAGCTCCACAGTACTTTCACCTAGGGGGCTGAAATGAATAAGAAAGAATAACTCAGCTATGCCTAATTGTAACACTGGAAAACAACAATCTCTTAATTTACTAAATATATCAAGGCCATGTTAATTGTAGGATGATCTCTTGAACTTAGACATGCTGGATGTACTCAAATATAAGTGAAACGGAGCATGTTCAGAAAGCATGGAAATTAATTTCTTCAGTAGCTAGCAAAAAAAAAAATTGATGCACATAATGGACGAACCAACACCGCTGTTTTGAACTTGCAAGAAAAGAACTGATAATTTAAACATGGAGTGCAACAAACGAAGCTGATGGATCAAAGCTCCCGGAGGTCAGCTCAATGGAAGAACTAAAACTTATTGGGTCAACCGAGCAGGCATTTACACCAAACAAATTGTTTTGGGTAATGGGTCATCGGGTTGACCCATTAAAATCTGCATGCCTACATCCAGGGATTATATAGGCTGCTTTGTTGACTTATTTCAGAGGTAATAAATGACTATCACAATGACTGCACATCCCAATTTAGATGGATAATACAAGCAGCAACAGTTTTATTGTATAATCAGTCCTTCGTCCTCCTTGAGTGCATGCAGTGTATGCACGGTTCACATCAATCCTACTATCAGCAAGATTCATACCAAGGGCCTTCCTTGTACTGACAGTAATACAGAGTCTTAGAAGGGGAAATCATCCGTTGGTTAGAACTATCTTGGGAGGATGATCCAATAAGGTGATTTATGTGTCAATCGGCCATGCTAAAGTGTTAACACTAGCTATGTAATTGAAATTTCCCATCCCCATGTATCTGCAATCTGACTACCTTTGTCTCGTGTACCCCTCTTCCGTTGGTTCAGATTTTATATCCAGCTCAGCTAATGAACACTGAATAACTGGACACTATGTTTTTGATCTATATGTGCACAAAGTAGAACAACATAAGCTAAATAGGTCAAACAAACATAAGGCAGGGATGTTTACCATGTTTCAATTGTACGATATAATGCCGCTGAGCTTACAAAGCATGTCAGTATACACGACACTAGGGCTAAGAGCAATGGCTGCCAATTCAGGAGGCAGCTGTTTCACCAAGGAGTGTGTCAAGCTCTCAATCACCTACTACGAAGCACAATATGGAGCAACCTGAAATGGCAATATGCAATTGTTGACACGGAATTTTCGTCCCGTGCCGAGGACACACGGGCAAGCTGGAAGGGTCTGCTCGATGGAGCTGGAGATCAGCCTAGCTTCTACGTAAAGGTGGTCGATCCTGCGCACTCCTCCCGAGATGTGCCAGTCAATTTGACCCTGCAATTGACAAGGAGAGAAAATTTATCAGTAATTAAGGACGGAACGTACCGGTGTTGCCAGACAGTCCCTAATGTGTGGCTCTGAGAGCCGATATAAAAGGAGATCAACTAAATAGTCTATTCCAGCATATTCGTAAGAATAAATCGGTTAAAGTTCATGGGGTTGTGTAGGAAGAATCGGTTATCATTCTGGATGAATATCATTGTTTAGACAAATATTGGTTACTGGCAAAAAGATATCAACAGTAATTAGTTCATGCTAAGTCAATGACCCGATCGGTAATTTTACTCTCCAGACCAAATCTCTCTCAGAGAATTACTCATTCTTGACCTTTTAATTGTAATATTTTGCAATCCTTAGTTTATGGGTTTCAATGTCTTTCAAGAGCACGCAGCCGAAGGCAACTCAAATCTTCTAAGTCATTCATCACAAAATTCTTGTAGACTTCGGCTGATAAATTGCTCTGCAACATAACATGCCTTGATTCAGTTTGAACTTCCCAAGGAGGGACTGTATTATGGCTATATACGAGTTCATAAGGCGACTCTATCAGCTCTTTTGCTCTTGGCCATCAAGGGTAATTCATCCTTAGTCCTTTCCAGAGTCTTATCTCCCTTCTCCATTTTTAAAGATCAGGTCCTTTGTTCCGGCCGATTTTGAGAATAGCAGATTCCAGACTCTTGGTTTTAATTCTATCTAGGTCTGAAAACATGGCCTTTATTAAGAGAGCCCTTCGATCTTCTATCCTCAGTCATCCGGTGCCGTATTCTCTTTGGCATTGGTGAAGTGGCGTTTCGCCTTCTATTAACTGTGGTTGCCTTTTGCGCGTCCCGAGGCGTCCGCCTCTTCGCTTCATGTCTTCAAATACCAGCCGAGGGCTTCGGCCTCAAACACATCTCCATCCGCAATTGTTCCTTTGCTCTCTTTCGCCTGCCGAAACCCTGTAGCGGTTTTCTTCCTTCCTTCCATAGATCCAATCTCTCTCATGGCCGGCGAGGACAATCGAGGCAAGCACGCGGCGGAGGAGATCCCGGAAGAGGACATGCCGATGAACCAGCGTCTCCGATGCATGAGGTGAGATTGGCAACCTCTATTTATGATGATGATATGTTCTGACTCGCCTATAGGTTCGTTGTGAATGACAGCCTTCGTCCTTTCCCCAGGACCGGCAAACCCGCTGATGCTGCATCTTCCGCGCCGGCTTCGTCGTTGGATTCTTCCAACTCGTATAACGGCGACGATGCCTAGCGCTTCTTTCAAGAATGGAGGGCGGCCGAGGACCGCTATTCCGAGGCGATTCGGAACAACGACCAGCTTGAGATTCGTCTAGGGGTCTTCTAAGCGGCCCTTAATGCGACTGAGGAGGAGGCCAGCGCCGTTCAAGCGCGGCTGGCTGAGTCTAACGCCGCAGTAGCAGGTAAGATGAGTCCCATGAATGCTTCTATTCTGGTTTATACTGCCTTTGTCTTGATAGTCGTCTATAATCGCCAGCCCAAACGATGCAGTTGGAGTCTCTCCAACTGGCGACGAACACGGCCGCAGACGCCATCAATGGTTGGGGTTCCCTCATTAGCGCTCATCTCCAAGACATCCCGGCCCACGTTCAGGAGATTGCCCTCCACGACGTTCGTCACGTCACGTCGGTGGCGCTAACCGTGGCACAGGTCCAGACCAGGCATGACCTCCACGCCATGGAGATTGGCTTCCCGATTGGCGACGGCCCTGAGGGACATGAGGACCTGCTCGAAGAATTCGTCGTTGTCGCGGAGGCCATTGTGGACATTACATCCGCTCAGGATGTAGTGAACAAGGTCTTTGATTAGTTTGTAACTAGGGTAATCCGATGAGACCCCTGTTCTTTCATGAATGTGTCTCAGTGCAATGCCCCTGTGTATGACTGTTTTTGCTTTTTGTTTTTGCTCTAGGTGATACATATCGTATCAGCTTTTATTGTCTTTGAAGATTTTCATTTTTTGAACTAGAGGCAATAGCTCTCTGGTACCGGCTATTAGAGCCGAGAACGAATCGGCTATCGAATGTTGATCAGATGTTAGGATAACGTCCTTTTAAGTATTTTGTCGCAGAACTTTTCATACCAAAGGTTAGACGATTGATCAACCCAGGTCAAGTATCCATTAAGCGAAACAAAACTCCTTTAAGGAATCTATTAATTTTGATCCGTACTTAGGATTTGACTCAGCATGCACATACGTCAGCCTAAACCCATCTCCAGGACACAATGCTTATTTTTCCTTTAATCTAATGGCCGACGTGAAACCGTGACTTTTCTACTAAAACAAACTCTCAGAGCCAATTGCTTGCATCGGCTGTTGGCTTTCATTACTGATCTTAATGAAGCCTCCTTCCCATAACTTGCCAGAAAAACATTCAAAGTCTCCTAGTTCCCAAAAGACTGGATCGGTTGTTGCGATGCTCACAGATTCATCAGCATGAACCACCTCGACATCATCCCCATGCCATTGAATCAAACACTGATGCATGGTTGATGGTACACAACAGTTCGCATGAATCCAATCATGGCCAAGGAGCAAACTGTACGACCCTTTTCCATCGATGACGAAGAATGTGGTGAGCAGAGTCTTACTCCCGATTGTTAGTTCGACATTTATTGCCCCCTGGGTCTTAGATGCATTACCTCCAAAATCCTTAAGCATCATGTCAGTCTCCATCAGATCTCCTAGTCCTTTGCCAAGTTTACGAAAAGTGGTGTAAGGCATAAGATTGACAGAAGCACCTCCGTCCACCAACATCTTGTTCATCAGCTTCCCATCAACAAAACCTTTCATATATAAAGTTTTTAAGTGCCGATGCTTGACTGGTTTATCAAATATTGCTTGTTGTACAACTGTCAACTTGGCAACTATCTCCTCATACTCCGATTCATTGAAATCCGAATAAACTTCTTGATCTGCCGGAGCTCTGAATTCTGATGGCAACAGAAAAGTCATTTGGATATTAGCCGATGGTTGCTTTCTATCAGTTGTTTGCTTGGTACGCCATACTTGAGGTTTAACGGATGCCTGAGCCTATTCCATCTCTTTTTTCTTAGGCGTTGCACCCTTCTCTTCTGGCTTCTTGTTAAACCTCCTGGACACCATTGGCCTTCCTGCTAAACATAATTTCTTTCGTTGCCTTCTTCTTCATAATCAACCTAGTCCTGGTCAACAACTGTTTTGCCCAGTCGATTATGAATACTTCCATTTTTTAAGCGTCAATCCATGTTATTATGATGATATGCATCTTGAGCATGGATAGACCGGCGGTTGGTTTGAGATTGCCTAAACTCCCAATATTGATTGCTGCATTCTGGACAGTCATGTCTGGTAGGCAACATCAAACCTTCATTCCAGCAATGTCTGAAGAAAGGACAATTCCAATGTGATTCGGCTTGTTTCCTTTCATACCTCTCTTTTTCCAGTTGACGCTGGTATTCTTGATCCTTTAACCAACGCTAATAATCCTTTTCCTTCTACCGCTGCCACTTATTCAACAGGATCCAAGATATAACTCGAGGCTTTGTCGCCCCATCTTTTGACGTTCCCCCCTATTCATATCGGCTCTTTTGCTTATCACGACATCTCTTAATTTCCCTGTATTCGTCGGCCGATATTTGTATCTTGGGATCAACTGTTTCGGCTTCTCTTGATTTGGTCGATGTTTGAACCTTAGTCTTTCCTTTGAGTAGCCCAGCATCAACCATGTTTTGATCACCTAGGAAAGGATTATCATCATCTTTCATTTTTCGAGGCGTATCAAATTTGAGCCTTCCTTGCTGAATTGCCCTCTGTATATGCTGCCGGAAGATTCTGCATTCATTAGTGAAATGGGAAGTAGCATTATGGAACTTGCAGAACTTCTTATTCTTCAATTGATCAGGGGGCAACATAACATGACCATCGGGCAACTTGATCTGCCCCTTCTCAAGCAAGAAATCGAAGAGCTTGTCTGATTTGGTGACATCGAAGTCATAACTCTCCTTGACTCCTCTTCCCCAAGGGTTTGGCACCATTACTGTCTTCTTGCCCCAATTCCATTCAGCTGCAGCAACCTCTTCTTCTTCATCTTCATAGTTGTCATCGACTGAGTATGGATTGTAAGCCTCGGCCACTGTGGTACTTTTATGAAATCGGGTATCTCTGTGCATACTCTGGAATTGGCTATTGAGCGCTGCCACTTGTTGAGCCAATTAACCCAAGTTATCAAATTCTTGTCTCAGCAGCTTTTGTTTCCACATTGGCAGCATTCCCTAAATGGCTAAAGCAGCTAGTTCATCATCAGCCAAGTTTAAGGAGAAGCACAAGTTCCTAGTCTCTTAGAACCTCTGAAGAAACTCGGTGCCCAATTTATTAGTCTTCTGCCTTATAGTTGTCAAATCAGTTATTTTCTTTTTCCCAGTCCTAGTGTAAAAATATGTATGAAACTTCTTCTCTAGGTCAGCCCAATTGGCAATGAAATTGACTGGCAATGATGAAAACCAAGTGAAGGCTGGCCCTGATAGGGACAAGGAGAAGAAATGGACTCGATGGGCATCCTCAATTGATGCTTCGCCCAATTGTGTAAGATACCGACTGACATGTTCTATCGTGCTTGTACTGTCTTAGCCAGTGAACTTAGCGAATTCTAGGAGCCTGTAATTTGTGGGAAGAGCGACCAAATCATACTATTCTGGATATGGACGTTTGTACGAAAAGGTCAGCCCTTTTGACTTCAGACCAAACTGATTTTTCATCATCTCGGTCACCTTCAGCAGCAACTCATCAGCATTTGACTTTGGATTTCTCTGTACCTGCTAACCCATCTGTGGACTGAAATCCCGTGTGCCCTGGTACCCTGGATTTGGAATCATGTGAAGGGTGTTATAATATGTGCCATAGTGATAACCTTATGGAATCTCTATCTGTTGAATCCTTTGCTGGCTTGCTGCTCCTTGATCTATGGTACCGACTTGATTAGTCCCTTGGATCAACGGATCCGGAATGTTGTAATAAGCCAGCCCACCTTGACCAACTAGAAATCTATGAATCGCCTCTTTCATGGCGTTGTGGAATATGTCCAAGAAAGCTTCATTATGGCTTGATATGGCATCACGAACAGATTTGTCTACAACTTCCATAAAGAAACGCCTGTCTTCAGCTTCAGTTGTATCTGTCTGCCCGTGCAATAGAACTCTCGGTAGTGGAAATTTCTAAAAAATTGTGTTGTCACGTGTTTTGGTGTAGGACAACAAACACTTCTTCTAAAACTCTTCTGTAGCTTTGTTGATGACACCTTTATCTCCATCAGGTAGATCTTCATAATGTATCATTAGGATGTCGTTGTTGTTGTGAACCGCCATGATGATTGTGGTGTTCCACCGAGCATGCCAGAAACGTGTGTTGACAATAATTTTTGTCCCGTGTCGAGGACACACGAGCAAGCCAGAAGGGTCTGCTCGATGGAGCTGGAGATCCACCTAGCTTCAGCGCAAGGGTGATCGATCCTGCGCACTCCTCCTGAGACGTGCCAGTCAATTTGACCCTGCAATTGACAAGCAGAGAAAGTTTATCAGCAATTAAGGGTGGAACATGCCGGTGTTGCCAGACAGTCCTGAATGTGCGGCTCTAAGAGCCGATATAAAAGGAGATCGACTAAATAGTCGATTCCAGCATATTCGTAAGAATAAATTGGTTAAAGCTCATGGGGTTGTGTAAGAAGAATCAGTTATCATTCTGGATGAATATCATTGTTTAGACTAATATTAGTCACTGGCAAAAAGATATCAACAGTAATTAGTTCATGCTAAGCCAATGACTGAAAGTAACCGAACCCCTTTTTATGAAAGAAACAGTTCATCATCATTCAACCATTTAATAGAGATAAATCTAATAAACATATTAGATCTCATCTATCGCTATGACCAGTGGGGCATGAGGCAGAATCATTGTAAGTGCATCTAGCCCTTTAGTGGGTTTTGGTAAATTGAATGACAACACAATTAAAGGTCTAATAAGTTTGCTAAGTTTTGAACAGAAAATTGAGTCTATTGCATATACTTGTGGGTTGTGTATTAACAAGTATATACAAGGTTCAACTAGTAGGCAAACTTGATGATATGCCACATTATGTTAAAGTGAATGCCAAACTGTGTATTGTTGTATTGAAAGTTTATGGAAGAAATCTAGTTCAAGCAAAAGACAACAATGCAAATGGAATCAATGAAATGGCTTCTATGTTGTGGGATATCATAGCATCATGTGAAAGCAAACATACTTGGTAAATGACAATGTATAGTGGATATAAGTCGGTCTCTACATTGGTTTGCTTACATGGATGAATATATGAAAGATCAATTGGAATGTCAAGCCAAAATGAGAAGAGAATAAGGAATCGTGAATTAGCTTGACCATATTGATGTTGATCCATGTATGTCTCTATGTGAGACAAACTAAAGCTTGATTGATCTCAACATTCATATCTAGAAAATATTCAAGCAAGGATCAAAATATTAAAGAAATGGTTTTCAATGGATGCTTAATATAATGTGACTTAAGTATGGCTTGATAGGGTGAAGATAGCAAGGAAAGGGCTTCGAGGTACTAAGCGAAGGTGAAGGGCAAGCAACGGCTTGGCAACCGAGGTACCATGGCTAAGGTGAAGAAGAGAGTACTTGCATTGAGTCGAGGTACTAATCAAGCTATGAGGAGTCATATTGTGTTGATGATCAAATCATTAGTGGAAGTAACTTGAAGCCATGAAGGTGAACTCATATGTATGGAAATGGTTCAAGTCACATAATCAAGGTATAATGAGAATGAGGAAAACATATTCGATAATAGAAGTCCTCAATTGCCAAATGAAGTAGCAACCAGCTCAAAGGCATTTACATTCTTTTATGCTTTGAATTTGAGTTTAGGAAAAGCCGTACTATAAAGAGGGATTCTAGTACAGTTGGTCAACTGTGCAACCAGATGCTCAAAACTACAGATCTATATCCTCTTACCCAGCCAAAGCAGCCAGCCAAAAATCTCTAGATTCTACCTGTTTTGGCTAGGGCGACAGTGCCGCCCTATGAGGGTGGCAGTACCGCCCATAAACGACCGTTGGAACCCAAGAGGTATAAATACCATTTGGGCCAACCCACAACGTAGATCCTTCTTCTCCAATGGTTTAGTTCAAAACTGAATAGACCAAAGCTCACCTCTCTCTCCTCCATTGTTGCTCCTTCAAGCTCCTAAGCAATCCTTGATTTCCACCATCACAACTTGAGAGAAAAGACAGCAAAACTCGATTGCAGAGCAGATCCACTGATTCCCAAAGTCTAAGAGCATTTGGTTCACGTTTGGCCGGCGGTTCTAGGATTTGTTACTCTTGGAGCTTGCTCCTAGCCGGCTAGGCGTCGCCCTTGTGCTTGCCAACTCGTGTGGCAGCCTTGGGAGGTTTGTAACCTCATCCTGCAGCTAAGAAATTACCCCTCACTTCAAGAGTTCATTCTCTTGATTTGAGAACGAGGGCAAGGCAAGCCTTGGTGGCGAGCCAATCCTTTTGTGGATGCCTCAACAACGTGGACTTAGGTAAGCCTTGGTGGCGAGCTGAACCACGGGATAAATTGTGTGTCTCATGTGCTTCACTTTGTGTTCTTGCTGGTTCAGCTCTTTGCTAGCTGTTGTTAGGGTTTGGTAGCTCGATCCTCTCTTGTGTGAGATTTCTGTGGTATCCAGTCTTCGAACTAGATTTTGTCTTTCTGTTGTAGGATTGAGCAGCTGAGAGGGTCAGGTTACTATCTGTGAAATCTCAACGTTGTCTGCTTTATTTTTGAAGAGCGGCAGTGCCGCCCTCTGTTCTAACAAAGTTTTGAGCTGAATTTGCAGGATTGAGCAGCTAAGAGGGTCAGGTTACTATATGTGAAATCTCAACGCTATCTGCTTTATTCTTGAAGAGCGGCAGTGCCGCCCTCTGTTCTAACAGAGTTTCGAGTTGAATTTTTACAGGACTATTCACCCCCCCTCTAGGCCTCCTAGGCGACATCAAGGTCCTTTCAATTGGTATCGGAGCCTGGCTCTCAATTTTGGGCTTAACCGCCTTGAGAGAATGATGTCGACAAGTGAGGAGGTATCTCTAGAACTTTTACTTTTAGATGGCTCAAATTATACATCTTGGTCTGCTAGTGTGCTTGATGTTTTTAGGACCATGGGTCCTCAAATAGAGCAGATTGTAGATGTGAGCATTTCACCTCCTCATGATGATTTGATCTACCTATCTAGAGAGGAAGTGAAATGCTTACAACTCAATGCTCAAGCTGCTAATGTCTTATTTAGTGCTTTGAGTGAAGATGTACTTGATGCTGTCATATTTGGAGATGGTAAACCACTTGGTGGTGCTCATATCATTTGGACCACACTCAAGGAAATGTATGGCAACTCCAAATGTGAAGAGAGCAACCTCTCATTGGAAAAACCACTTGAGGAATGCTCAACTTCATCGACAAATGATGAGCCTCAAGTGATTCTCTCAAAACGCCTGTTTGATCATGCCACATCCACTTCCTCACCAACATATGACTTATTGGATGGTAATGAAATAGTTGGTGAGAACAATATTTTTACATGTGGTACTTCTACTTTCTTTAGTTCTTGTGAGACTAACATTTTGAAGGAAGAAGAAGCTTGTGATCGGTGGAAGCCAAATGATGAATCCACCTTACCAAGAAGCTCAACTCTCTATACCACTTCACATATCGGTCTCATGGTAAGGAAAGAGAAGAAAGTGGCAAGTGAGAGTGAGAGTGACAGTGACAGTGGTAGTGATGATGATGAGATCAATCAACACCTTGCACGTCTAAGCAAGAAAGACAAGTTGATAGTGATCAAGTTCATAGAGAAGATTCAAGAGCAAGAAGAAGATCTCTACAAGCAAGAAGAGCTTCTCATTGAAAAGATCAAATGCTTGGAGAAGTTGACCAAAAAGCATGAAAAGCTTAAGTGCTCTCATGCTAGCTTGATCCAAAGGTATGAAAACTTGTCAATTGAGCAAACTCATACTATTAACTCTCTATCTTGTGTTGCTCAATTAGAAAATCAGAATTATATGCTCAAAGACAAGTTGAAAAGGCTTACTAGCAAAAATGAGACTTTGCAAGAAAGTCATGATGGGCTTTTGTGCTCTCACGAGAAGCTTATGGAATCTCATCTCATGCTAGAAGTTGCTCATGAGGTTGTGGTAACAACTATAAAATCATACCAACCTCACACTCACAAATGCACATATACACAAGTTTCATCTACTTTATCATGTGCTAATAAGTGTTGCTCTCAAGCAAGCCAACCTTCCGTTGAGCATGTAATTGTAGAAACTTGTGATGATTCCATTGCAAAAGAAAATGAACAGCTCAAGGAAGAAGTTGAAATGCTAAAAAGGGACTTGATTTAATGGAAGGGCAAGTGCAATGCTCAACCTTCTCAAGATAACCATGAAGACATGGTGAAGAAGCTTGAGAAGGGATTAACCGATGCATGCATCAAGCCTTATCAAAAGGGTTACAAGTCCAACAATGGCAAAGTGAAGGGGATACTTAAAGAAGTGCAATCTGTCCAGAATGCAGTAGTTCAGCCAGCTGCACAGACTGCGGCAGTGCCGCACCGCAAGGGTGGCAGTGCCGCACCTGAACAGAACAGGAAAGTTCCCAAGGCCATCAAGGTGCAACGTCAATCAAAGAAGACTCTCATCACTTGCTTCAAGTGCAAGAAAGACGGTCACCATGTTAGAGATTGCCCCTTGAAGAAAGAAGAGAAGGGTGTGAGCAAGATCCAAGTGAAGAAGATGGCTCATGTCAAGTTCTCCAACATGGGACACAATGCTTCTATGTGTTCCAACAAGATCGATGATCAAGCCACACTTCCAAAGAACAAGACAAGAAGAAGCAATAGGAAGTGTTATGGTTGTCATGAGAAGGGACATGAAATTGGCTCATGTCCTAATAAGAAAAGTGAAGGCTTGTCATCATCAACAAAGAGGTTCATTAGCAAGGTAGCAAGCAAAGTGCAAGAAGAGAAGGCTAGAAAGAACAAGAACCGCCTATGCTACACTTGTAAAGGAAAGGGACATTTAAGTAAGGATTGTCCCATGGGTAACACTTCTAAGCTCAACGTGTCAATTGATTTAAATATGCTTAGGAGGCCTAAAAATGACACTTGTGCTAGAAAGGTGATTGGTTCACCATGTGCTAGCACACAGGCCATTTGGGTGCTTAAGTCTTTTGTGACTAACCATAATAGACCCAACATAGTTTGGGTACCAAATTGTGCTTAGTAAGTGTTGTAGGTACTTGAAGGTGATATGAAGCTTCGGGGTGCTTGAGCAAGTTGATTGAAGATATTCACTCAAGCTATCAATCAATTCACATTGCATATTCTTATATGGTTGACCCAAAGATGAATCAATGGGAATACTTCAAACTTCATATTCACCTCGGTAACTAGTACCTAACCCTTGCTAGCTAGCCACTTGACGTGTGTAGTCTCTAATAGTTCACAAATATATGTGTGTTTGTGAATTATTAAGAGTGGCTAGAGTACTTCAAGTCTAAATGAATCATTTGCCATATGATACTTTTAATGGCTCTCTAGTAGAGTAAGATCTTATTCATGTTGTAGATAATGAGGAACCACCTTATGGGGCAATCAAGAAAATGGCCATTGGTGATATAAGACCACAAGAAGTACATGCTACAAAAGTGGAAGCTTCTCAAGTTGCTGCTATACCAAATTCCGTTGACAACTCTGATGCAGAGGTGCAGCACACCCTAGCTGCAAATCAGTAGGGCGGCAGTGCCGCACCCAAGGGCGACAATGCCGTCCCTCCCACATAGTAGCAGCTGACTCCACTCTAGTTCGTGGACAAATCTACAACCTTCATATGTGTAAGATGAAGATGAAAAGACCACCTCATCCATTACAATCAAGAAGGGTGGTAACATCTAAATCTCAAGTGCAATTTATTTGAAACTAAACTCCTTTTGTGTCTTGTGTAGCCACTTAGGATAATAGAAGCACTTGAGGATATTCATTGGTTGCTGGTCATAGAATAGAAATATGATTAAAATTGAATTGATCATCCACACCAAGCAACATAGATGACTTGACTTTCCTTTGTGGACTTCAAACCAAGAAAAACAAGATGAAGCAAGTTTATGTTCGTGCACATTATGAGTTGGTTTGATGGATTTGGAATCTTGGTACACATTGGAGGATACAAGTAGATTTCAAAATGGCCAAGAATAAAGAATCAAGCTCAAGTCAAGTAAAGGGACTTATTACTCACAAGTCAAGAACTTCCTATTTGATGGAATCTTATCATATGTTAGATTGCCAAATTCTCATTCTCATCTTATGGGCATCTACATGCTATAATGGTTGTGAGTATCTCTTGGCATAGTTCAAATTAATTACACTATTGTTGCCATGACCTAGACATAGAGTGAAAATCTCAAGTTCTTAAATGAATAAAGTGCTATGTGAGAAATTCAAATACTTAGAGCACTTATAAAAGGAGACTTTAATCTATAGTTAGAGTTGTGAGACTAATCTTTCTCTCTAAGTGATTTATGTAGTTTCACTAAATGAGAATGTGTTTCTCAAATAGAGTGTGCTATTATATGAAGGCTATCAATCCAAAACCATGTGATGTATTTTCTCTCTAGCTAATTTGGATTAGATTTGTCTATGTTAGCCACTCACCATAATATGGCTTAAATCTGCCCTTTGGACTTAAATAACCAACCATGCACATTTACATTTCTATTCCACTCAAAAGAATGTGCATGAGACATCAAGGGAGATTTAGTCCATGTTATGAGGTTTCTCCATTTTGGTAACCCACTTGTCATCCACATATAAATGGTTACTAGATGGAAAACTAGTGCTTGTGTTACTAATGTCTTCTTGTGATTGAGCTTATTCATAGAAAATCAATAAGAAGATGTTGTGCTAATTTAATTCACAAGCTTAAAGGTTATTCTTCACCTAAAGAAAGATGTTGCTGCTAAAGGCCATTTAGATCAAAAGTTTTAGTTTCGCTTGAATCAAGTTTGAGGTTGATTTGAATAAGCTATACAAGAAGAATTCACAAGATTACGAGTGTTGATGAGAGGACTGAATGGATATAACATCTTGTATGTATTCTCAACTGAAATCACCTCAAAGATTAGATAGGAAAAGAAGAAGAATCGTCGATCATCAAATCTGTCCAGAAAATTGTCAATATGAGTTGACTGCCTTCAAGCATGGATTTGGAGATTCAAATACTGATAAATTGACCTGAAACTTTGTGAGCATGCTATACACATCTAGTACTTGTTTCTGTACAATTGGTATGAAGATTGGTTTTGAAGAAAATCAGTTTTTGAGTTGGTTTCTGTCAGCTTCAACAGTGCAGTTTCAGATTTGAGCAGTTCTGGTAGAAAATTATTTTTACTGACTAAATGGAGTTCAAATGAGCTAAATTTTTTAGAGAAGTTAGAGGACTCATAGATGAAGATCTCTACCAAATTTCATGCATATTGGGCTAGTGGTCTGAGAGATATGGATTTTTTTTCGAGGATGATAGAATCTGAAAACTGACTGAATGGAATTGGATTGCATTATGGCAACAAGATTGAGTTAGCTCTCAAGTTGGTCATGAAGAATCAGTAAATATGAGAAATATAAATTTGGTCTAAAGGAGTTTCAATGAAAGAAAAGAACTCACACAAGGGTCCAAATAAGTTGCAATCAGAGTACAAGCAGTAGCAAGTGATTGCAACTAGTTGGAACAAGAAGTAATCAGCTGAGACTATTGAATTGCAAGCAGTTTCAAGGAGTTCAAATCAGTTGAAGTATAGTGCAAGTCACTCCCTTGACCTCATATTGTTAATGTGCTTAAGTGAACTTTATGTACTTTTGTATGCACAAATTTAGGGGGAGCTTAGCCTATATCTTGTGGGATTATTGGTTTCTTTCAAGTGTTTGATGTGCAGTCCCACACATGAAAAAAAGAAGGATGGGTAGTTCCTTTGGATTCTCTAGGTGTTTCACAATTATTCTAGGAGGTCTAGGTCTTTATAAACCAAGTGCTCCTGGTTTAAATGTTGAATGTCCCAATCCTTTAAATGGACCTAGATTTGGATGAGATGAAGAAAATAATTGAAGAGTGGGCTTTCATTGCTATTTCTCCTCTCTAGGTGCTCATCAAGTACTTATGATCCATCCCATTGATCTCCCAGGATCTTATCAATAAAGAGTGGTAACTCCTAGTTCATAACTTGCAAATTTCATGAATTTTATCTTTGCTCTCTGTGTGAGTTGCTTTAGGTAAAGAAAGAACTAGGAAACTAATATGGATCTTGGATGATCACAAAATCTCTAATTCACCACATTTCATCAAGAGAGAACTATAGCCATCCAAATCATTGAAGTCTAACTTATGATGGTCATATCGATGAAAATATGTGTGGTGATCTATCTACCTTGGTAGTGGTATGTTTCCTTGGCATAATTTCAATTGTTGCAAATTTATCATGCCTTGACCAAGATATAGGATAAACTCCTCTTGACTCTTAAACCGATTCAAGTGCATTCACAAGTAATTTGAGTACTTAATGCACATATTGAGGAGGAGCCCATTCTATGTCTTGTGTCTTTGAGACTAACCTTTTCTTCTAGTGAATTTGTAGTCTCTCGGTGAGAATGAGTCTCTCATGAGTATGCTACATTGACTCAATCCAAATTGGTTATCTCTCATATTCATTTGGATTGTATTTTTATCTCTTAAGTAGCTACTCTCCATAATATAACTTAAATTCCCTTGTTTGGACTTAATTGACCAAAAGTGCCTATGTTCTTGCCTTCCACATGTATATGTATGCACTATCAAAAAGGGGGAATTTAGTCTATGTTATAAGGTTTTGCAATTAGTGATCTACATGCCTTCCACATCCAAAATGATCACTAGTTGTGAAACTCTCTTGTGCAATTTAATGCTATCTCTTGTCTTTATGAGCATTTCCTAGGTGACATTATGAGATACGGGCATTCATTCCAATTGGCATCAACTGGTGAAGATCCTTTCAATAGAACAACACTTGCACTTGTTGATCTTGAGATTTCTCTTGGTTGGGCTGGATAGCTCTCGAAATAAGCTTTCCAGAAAGTCCAAGATCACTAAAAACGGAGTTCGGAGTAAAGAGATATGACGTTTTCTGTGAGGTGACATGTGCTGTTTCTGAGAGCTACGGCAGTGCCGCGCATAAGGGCGGCAGTGCCGCACCTGTACAGGTCTTGATGGCTAGTTTTTGAACTCCAATGGCTAGTTTTGGTTTTGGGTGTATATATACTCATCCCACGGCCCCTGGTCTAGCTGCTGACGACCAAAACATTACAAAGCCTTATGAAGACTCTCTCAATTGGTGTCAAAATTATGAAGATCATATTTCAATTGGTATTGATTGATAATCTTTAACTTGGTATATCAAGAAATATGTCTTCAGCTGATATCTCAATATGACAACAAGAGCTAGCAATGGACTTTCAATTGATATCAAGCACAAGTTTATGATATCTCCTTGAAGATGATGATGATGAGAGATGGACACAAATGAAATTATCTTGCATAAAGAAGTACTAGTCCCATCAAAGCACTAAATCCAAGTATTGAAATCATCTTCATGGCGGAGATTATGAGGCTTAGAACAAAGGTATATCGCTCCATGAACTCATGTATTACCTTTGTGCATCTAGGCCTTTACATGCTAGTGTGTGCATGTGTATGCAATTTTTGAGTCACACCATAAGTTTGTTCTTGTGGTGGCGATTAGAGAATTCTTTAGATATTTGGTTGATACCTCTTGTGGTGATGGCATGAGTTTGTCTCATGTTATACTGTCATCTAAGTGAGGTATGAGCCAAATATGCTAACCTCTCAAGAATCTTGACCTAAAAGTTGCATACTTTGTTTGGTAGAAAATAGGTGAGAAATCCCATATGCTAAACTTTTACCTACTTTTGCCCTCATTTGTCGACCATCATTTCTTCCTTTTGGTGGAGAGATCCTTTTTGGAGATTAATGCCAAAGGGGGAGAAATATTGGGGGAGAATGTAAGGGGAGAGAGATTGATATGAGGATGGAAAGGAGTAAAGGTTTAAAAAAAATTGTGGGGTGTGCAAGGATAGTTTAAATTGATGCTCTTGATAAGGACCATTTATGCTAGTGTGTGGCATTCATGCCTTGAGTGATGTTTGTTTTCTCCTGTGCTGGTCAGGCAGGTGCGGCAGTGCCGCCCTCTACTGGTCAGCAATCTTTGACTGCATGAACTGTCATGAGCATCACGGTTATCATGTTACACCTTGCACCCCATGGATGCTAAGATATAGGGGAGTTCCCACACTTCATCTTAAATATGTGCATTTGGCGTTTGAGGCCAAAATTTGAATTCCTTCAATGCACACATTTAAGGGGAGCTCACTATATAATAGGATTCAAAATCTTAATGTTTATCAATCTCTTGTAAGCTTTAGTTGTGTTGTCATCAATCATCAAAAAGGGGGAGATTGTAAGTGCATCTAGCCCTTTAGTGGGTTTTGGTAAATTGAATGACAACACAATTAAAGGTCTAATAAGTTTGCTAAGTGTTGAACAGGAAATTGAGTCTATCGCATATACTTATGGGTTGTGTATTAACAAGTATATACAAGGTTCAACTAGTAGGCAAACTTGATGATATGCCACATTATGTTAAAGTGAATGCCAAACTGTGTATTGTTATATTGGAAGTTTATGGAAGAAATCTAGTTCAAGCAAAAGACAACAATGCAAATGGAATCAATGAAATGGCTTCTATGTTGTGGGATATCATAGCATCATGTGAAAGCAAACATACTTGGTAAATGACAATGTATAGTGGATATAAGTCGGTCTCTACATTGGTTTGCTTACATGGATGAATATATGAAAGATCAATTGGAATGTCAAGCCAAAATGAGAAGAGAATAAGGAATCGTGAATTAGCTTGACCATATTGATGTTGATCCATGTATGTCTCTATGTGAGACAAACTGAAGCTTGATTGATCTCAACATTCATATCTAGAAAATATTCAAGCAAGGATCAAAATATTGAAGAAATTGTTTTCAATGGATGCTTAATATAATGTGACTTAAGTATGGCTTGATAGGGTGAAGATAGCAAGGAAAGGGCTTCGAGGTACTAAGCGAAGGTGAAGGGCAAGCAACGGCTTGGCAACCGAGGTACCATGGCTAAGGTGAAGAAGAGAGTACTTGCATTGAGTCGAGGTACTAATCAAGCTATGAGGAGTCATATTGTGTTGAGGATCAAATCATTAGTGGAAGTGACTTGAAGCCATGAAGGTGAACTCATATGTATGGAAATGGTTCAAGTCACATAATCAAGGTATAATGAGAATGAGGAAAACATATTCGATAATAGAAGTCCTCAATTGCCAAATGAAGTGGCAACCAGCTCAAAGGCATTTATATTCTTTTATGCTTTGAATTTGAGTTTAGGAAAAGCCGTACTATAAAGAGGGATTCTAGTACAGTTGGTCAACTATGCAACCAGATGCTCAAATCTACAGATCTATATCCTCTTACCCCGCCAAAGCAGCCAGCCAAAAATCTCTAGATTCTACCTATTTTGGCTAGGGCGACAGTGCCGCCTATAAACGACCGTTGGAACCCAAGAGGTATAAATACCATTTGGGCCGGCCCACGACGTAGATCCTTCTTCTCCAATGCTTCAGTTCAAAACTGAACAGACCAAAGCTCACCTCTCTCTCCTCCATTGTTGCTCCTTCAAGCTCCCAAGCAATCCTTGATTTCCACCATCAAAACTTGAGAGAAAAGGCAGCAAAACCTGATTGGAGAGCAGATCCACTGATTTCCAAAGTCTAAGAGCATTTGGTTCACGTTTGGCCGGTGGTTCTAGGGTTTATTACTCTTGGAGCTTGCTCCTAGCCGGCTAGGCGTCGCCCTTGTGCTTGCCAACTCATGTGGCAGCCTTGGGAGGTTTGTAACCTCATCCTGCAGCTAAGAAATTACCCCTCACTTCAAGAGTTCATTCTCTTGATTTGAGAACGTGGGCAAGGCAAGCCTTGGTGGCGAGCCAATCCTTTTGTGGATGCCTCAACAACATGGACTTAGGCAAGCCTTGGTGGCGAGCTAAACCACGGGATAAATTGTGTGTCTCACGTGCTTCACTTTGTGTTCTTACTGGTTCAGCTCTTTGCTAGCTGTTGTTAGGGTTTGGTAGCTTGATCCTCTCTTGTGTGAGATTTCTGTGGTATCCAGTCTTCGAACTGGATTTTGTCTTTCTGTTGCAGGATTAAGCAGCTGAGAGGGTTAGGTTACTATCTGTGAAATCTCAACGTTGTCTGCTTTATTTTTGAAGAGCGGCAGTGCCACCCTATAAGGCCGGCAGTGCCGCCCTCAGTTCTAACAGAGTTTCGAGCTGAATTTGCAGGATTAAGCAGCTGAGAGGGTCAGGTTACTATCTGTGAAATCTCAACGCTATTTGCTTTATTCTTGAAGAGCGGCAGTGCCGCACTATAAGGCCGACAGTGCCGCCCTCTGTTCTAATAAAGTTTCGAGTTGAATTTTTACAGACCTATTCACCCCCCCTCTAGGCCTCCTAGGCGACATCAAGGTCCTTTCAATCATGCAGGCCGTAGAAACAACAATAGACTCAACGACCCTAACTTATTACTAATATCAGTGGGGTATGAGGCAGGATCATGTAGGACATAATACAATAATATGATGATGGGGCTAACACATCTTTCAACCCATCCCTACTTCAACGGTCTCGTGACGTGAACTGTTTGTGAAAGCACGCGATATCGGCTAAAACAGCCGATTCAGGCATAGCGCACAGTTAAGGCCATGCCCTCTCAGGAATAGATCTACCAAATAACGATCCCCACTCCACGGTGCTAACAGTGGGGTGTGAGGCAGAATCACACAGGCTGTGATAACGGGCCATGAAAAGGTTTTCGCTAGCCAATAGATCTATGCAAAATCAGACACGCCTTAACCACACACTATGCACGGTCAAGATTGATATAAAACAGCTGATAAAATATAACTCATCGTTTAAAGTGCAGATTAGATCAGTTTAGATTAACAAACGATGGGTTAAACAAGATATAAGGCTGATCTAGATCAATCCCTATCGGGCGAAGTGATATTGTTGTAATTAAACAAACAATAGAAGCAATAAGCAATATCGGTAACTTAATGAACCTATCCAAAGGAACGCCACCCTTAGATAGAGCCGATAACTTGACCTTAATCTAGTTCGAGCAGTGGAGGTTGACCGGATCGATGCAGCCGTACTTGAACTAGACAAGAGTCGATAACTAACTCATACCAGAGTCGTAGTGGAGGTCGGCCGGATCGATGCAGCCATACGAACAGAGGTATAAGCCATGACGGTACTTACAGACAAGCAGTGGAGGTCGACCGGATCGATGCAGCCATACTTGCTGAAGAACTCGTCGAGATCTACTCTACTTCTACTCCTAAGGGGTGGCGGGAGCCGAAAAAAGTAAATAACTGGTATTTGATTGATTGTGTGTGTTTTACAATAGCCGAGCTTTGATATTTATACCCGGAACCTGCGCATGACTTCTATCTAATCACGACTCATCGCAATCATAAAGAAAACATTCCTAATTTAAGATAACTTAGACTCTAATCTTTTTCTTTTTGTAGAGTCCAATATGTCTTGTCCCGGCGCCGATTGTAGCCTTCGTCGTTATCTGCTGGCGCTATCTGAAGAAAGCCGATTCCAGTGTTGCATTCGAATCAGCTGAAACCGATATGCATGCAATTGATTCCTCGATGACATGATTTTGGGAGCTTTCGAGTCCTTGTGACTCTTCTTCCAAATTTTGATGCAACCAGCAATTTAGTATGTACTGTGGATTTTGATTCAACAAAAAAAACCACTATAATGCATTCGATGGCTTTCTGTCCGACCTCTGCAGTAGCAGATCTTTGCCAAACAGAGAATAGATTGATTATAATCCCATGTATCTTCTCTATCATAAGTGGCACAAAATGGTGAAACACATTTGCTGCTCCCCTGATATTTGTATCGGCCACCGTATCAAAATCTTCCACAGGAACATTCCATGTCTTGTTATTCTTGGTTATTGTACCAGCATTTCTTACTGCCAGAATACCTCAAGAGTTAGAATCCAGGAAATCTTCTTTCCACCGCTAGAAAACCAGATCTGAGACTGAGAGAGAGCACAACAATACCTCATGTCCACAGGAAGGGATCCGACGGCATGAGGCCGAGAAACCCAAGATGCGCCAGCGTGGAGACAGCCACCCCCGCATCGTGGATCCCAGATTGCGATGTTGTGGGAGGCAGCTCGGACTCACAGAGAGGCCGCGACCGGCGCGAATGCACGGGACGTAGCAGGCCGGCGCCGATATGCGGGAGGCGACGGCCGCCGCGGACGCGAGGGAGAGGCCCGGCGGCGCGCGTGTAGTAGATGCCCAGCTGTGTGGAGGCAGCGCTGCCCCCGGGATGCATGGAGGAGCGGCTTTAGGGTTCTGGTCTCTAGACGAGTTGATAGAAGCAATAGAGTATTTTTTTTCCTTAGAATGGGGCTCCGAGAGATTTTAGATTTAGGACAGGCAGAGTGGAGGAAGGCGCGAAAGGATGAAAATCAAGTGCGCTGCCAAATATTGGGCGGCAATGCGACCCTAAATTAACATGTGAGCTCAACCTATATAAAAGATAAACAACAGAAAGAAAATTCCATTACCCTGTTTTTTTTTTTTTTGCTATAGGGAAACCTACAGGGTTATTCTTATGACCCTGTAAGTTAACCAAATAAACTAAATATCCCAATGAGCTTTTTATATACCGGTAGAAAAAAAAAACAGCACACAAAAAAATTCCTATTTCCATTACTGCCCTCACTTTTTAACTTAGCCATCATCATGGGAAAATTTAGCCGTCGTCATGGGAAAATTTAGCGACAATTTTTTAATATGATATATTTTGGTGAAGCCTCTGAATTTTTTGCTATTGAGATACACCAATACAGGACCAAATGAGTACTAGGATTATCACGAAAAGCATATCAAGTATATGTATAAGTGATAGATTTGAATAAGTAATGTCATGCCTGTCTATTTGCACAGTGCAATTGCACAACGTAGTAAGTTTAATTATCCCAAATATTCTAAGAATAAGTTAGTAACCGTTGAAGAGGAAGACGTTCCATATGCTTTGGCTGTCATTAACTTTAAGAATGCTCAAGGTCTATACTAGTCTAGACTTGGCATCGGGATACATGACAAAATATTAGTTTACTAATCCAGAATAGGTCCACAGGAAGGTGCTAAAAGAATTTTTAAGATATTGATGAGACACCAAAAGAATCATCATGTCACTTATAAGAATTAAGAATTATTCGAGTATGTATAAGAAAGTGCACAATTAGATTATACCTACTCCTGCAGAAAAGGACAACGGAAAGAAAATTCCATTACCCTGATTTTTTTTCTGTAGGGAAACCTACTGGCTTATTCTTATTACCCTCTAAGTAAACCCAATAAACTAAATATCCCAATGAGCTTTTTATATACCGGTAGAAAAAAAACAGCACACAAAAAAATTCCTATTTCTAGTACTGCCCGCACTTTTTAACTTAGCCGTCGTCATGGGAAAATTTAGCCGTGGTCATGGGAAAATTTAGCGACAAATTTTTAATATGATATATTTTGGTGAAGCCTCTGAATTTTTGGCTATTCAGATACACCGATACAGGACCAAATGAGTACTAGGATTATCATGAAAAGCATATCAAGTATATGTATAAGTGATAGATTTCAATAAGTAATGTCATGCCTGTTTATTTGCACAGTGCAATTGCACAACGTAGTAAGTTTAATTATCCCAAATATTCTAAGAATAAGTTAGTAAAGAGGAGGACGTTCCATATGCTTTGGCTGTCGTTAACTTTAAGAATGCTCAAGGTCTATACTAGTCTAGACTTGGCATCGGGATAGACGGCAAAATATTAGTTTACTAATCCAGAATAGGTCCAGTGGAAGGTGCTAAAAGAATTTTTAAGATATTGATGAGACACCAAAAGAATCATCATGTCACTTATAAGAATTAAGAATTATTCGAGTATGTATAAGAAAGTGCACAATTAGATTATACCTACTCTTATAGAAAAGGACAACAGAAAGAAAATTCCATTACCCTGTTTTTTTTTTTTTGCTGTAGGGAAACCTACAGGGTTATTCTTATTACCCTGTAAGTAAACCAAATATCCCAATGAGCTTTTTATATACAGGTAGAGAGAAAAACAGCACACAAAAAAAATTCCTATTTCCAGTACTGCCCGCACTCACGTGACAGGTGGCTGTGTCGACATGGGCCGTGAAGAATTAAAATAATGTGGCACGCTTTTCTTCATGTTAAAATTAATTTATTTAAAATATGTGATGAAAAAATATTGTCATAAATTGATGATGATTATTAATTAGCATGTTAGAAAGAATTATTATTCATCGTAAAATACGAGTCATGTAGGCTATGACGATTTTTACTAGATCTTGGTGATGAACACATAATTTTTGTTATAAAGTCATCTTCCCACCAATAAACATCGTAAAACAGGATGACTTAGCGACGAATTTAGCCGTGGTCATGGAAAAATCATCGTAGAAGGTCATATCTCTTGCAGTGGCAGAGGGCGGCGGGCGCAGCAGCTTTGGGGAGGGGGACTGGGAGAGGGGCCGGGCGGGCAGGAGCTTTGGGGCGAGCTGGATTTTGGAGAGCACAGCGGAGATGGAAAAAAGGCATCCCCGCCTGGATTTTGGATCTGGGAAAAGAAAATGGTCTAGGGTTTCTCACTGTATTTGTAGGCCAGGCTAAAATTTTCCGCGTGAACTCAATGTAAGCGGGCGCACGAGCTCAATGTAAGCCAGGTGTGCGAGCTAGGTGGGGGGCACTTCTTTTTGGCGACAGATAGATTGATGGTACACCTATTTTTAGCGACAAACAGTGCAACATTAAATATGATTACCTATAGCGACAGACAATGAATCGTTAAATGAGGAATTAGCGACAGATCGTCTGTGAGTTATCTTTAGTGACAGATCATTCATCAATAAATATAATTTTTAGCGTCAGATGTCTGACGGTGATGCGGTGTTGTGGTGTAGTGATAATTTAGAGCGTCGGCGGAGAGCCTACCAGCTCCGGCGAAGACCGTTTCCCCAATCACGATCCCGCAAACATAAATAAAATATCCACAACCGTAAGTATCCAATGGCATTATATATACTCCACCGTTCCCTTTTCTCTCTCTTATTTTTTTCTCGTCTTCCTCATTTGTCTAGATCCAGATCTTAGAGCGACGGTGCTTAGTAGCACATGGGGAGGCTGGGGGCCGCCGCCGCCGCTCTCTTCCCTTCCACCGGCGGCGGCCTCCTCCATGGCACCGGTGTTGGTGCCCTCATCCACCCTTCCCTACCCGACGGCGGCCACGGTGCCCTCATCCACGCCACCAGCAGCGGCCGATGGCGGCGGCGGCCGTCCCGTCAATGGCGCGGACTGGCCTCTTCCCCAACCGGCGGCGCGTGGCTTCCCCTCCACCAGCAACGGTACATGTTGAGCGTCATCCCCTTCACCGGCATGGGGTGCGGCGGCCCTCCCACACCCCTTCCCATCTAGAGGTGAGAGAAGATCCATGGAGGAGGAGGACAGATCCATGGCGGTGATGGCAACGCGGGTTCCTTCCACCATGGCGGTGGAGACATCCCGTCTAGATCATAGCGGCGGCGGCGGCCTCCCCTCCAACGGCATGCACGATGCTCCCTTCATCGGCGTGGTCGGTGCCCCCTCCATCGGCTAGGACGTCAGACGCGGCCCCTTGTCCCTTCCGGTAGCGGCAGTGGTGTCCTTTCCCAACCCACTTGGCGGTGCTCCCGTGCCCTGCGGATCCTGGCGTGCGATGCACATGCTGGCCGTGGGCTCCACGGTAAGCTAGCTGCAGGGAAATTGTTCCCAAGAAATGCGTTGTTGCCAACGACCGGCACATATGTGGATCTGTGTGTACAAATCCCAGGAACAGCGGCTGCTAGATCTTTTTGATGGATTTTGTTCGTACAAAAATACAAATGAGTATGTTTGATTTTGGTTCAAAAATTCATGTACAATGTACTAATGATGAACGAGGAATTATTACTGTTTGATTCTTGTTACTTTCTGGCTTCTTACTACTGGAAAGCACCAAATTACTGCTCCAATGTTACTGCTACCATGTTATACTGTATCGTATTGCCATATGTGCATTTTACGGTTTCAGTTTTGGAATAGTTGTTTTTACTTTTTGGATGAACTACTATTTGATTTTTGTTATTTTCTGGCTGATTACTATTGCAAATCACCAAATTACTTCAGTGTTATATTTGTATTGTACTGCCAAGGGATTATTTTTAGGGTTTGGATTTTGGGACCGGTGTTTTAACTGTTTGGATGAACAATGTACTTTTGCAAAGGAGAAAAAGAATCTAACTGTTTGGATATTAAGAATCTTATTACTATTGTTTCGATGAACAACGTCAAGAATTTTACTACTTCTCCTACAACTAAAAAGAACAAAATGTGTATAAAGTGTGTATATTTTTTGGTGCGATATTTGTTTTGGTTCGTCAATCTGCCCACGCCTGCGATCCCACGACATCTTAATTACTGATTGATCGTGCCATTGTCCTTGATTGAATATTGCCTGTCATGTGATAGAGGAATCACAGCAAAATAGGAAGTAGAAAATTATTGTGCTATCCATATACACATTGCATGTTTGCATGCACCAGCATACATGGCAACGAGCAAAAGGAGAGAGAATTAACACAGAAGGAAAGAGAATTAAGACAAAAGGAACCTCTTTACATTTCTAAGAACCTTACCAAATCTGCCTACATTTAATTACTTTCCCTTTTTTCATTTGTAAAAGGGACAGCTTTTTCCTCCTTTCATTTGGTTTCACGCTCACGTGTTCCATCGCCCTCGCTTGCTGTTTCTTGCAAGAACCATAGTTGATGTCATCTGTCTTCCATGGCTCAGCCTCCCAATCCCAAGAGAATGTCCCTACCTCTCCCTGACTGGAGATCCGGCCTGCCAGAAGATCTACTCGAGTCCATCGGGCAGCGTCTCGCGTTAGGCCACGACGCGGCGTCCTTCCGATCCGTTTGCTCCCCATGGCGCGCCGCCGTCCCGTTCGCGACCTTCGGGCCGCTCCTGCTGCTCCCGTTCGACCCCGACTCGGACCGCGTCGGCTTCTACTGCATCCCAGGAAGGTCTTGTCCAAGACGCTACCCGACGTGCGCAGCAAGGTGGTGTGCGCTCCTCGTGTGGGTGGCTGGCACTCATGGACGAGCCGGCGTCCGTGACGCTACTGAATCCATTCGTCGATGCCCGTGCCCCCGCGTTGAGCTCCCGCCAGCAGGCGAACACGTCGCGGCGGCGTCCTCATCGGAACGCGTGTCTAGGGTCCACGGCCGGTAGGTCCTCCATCTCACCAACGGCTACGGGGACGCGGATGCCACGGGCAGAGCCATCAAGGTAGAAGATGTGAGGGACGTATTCTTCTGTGAGATCGTGCTCTTGGCGCCACCTGACACCGTCGGCCGTGAGTGCGTGGCCATGGCCATGCTTGGGTGCTCCACGAAGGTCGCGTACTGCCGGATTGGAGTCGACAGCGCATGGACGCTGCTCGACACCAAACTGGAGTTCTCCGTGGGGTCCATCGTCCACTGCCAAGATAAGTTCTTAGCGATCGACTGCACTGGAGAAATCTCCGTCTGCAGCAGCAACGCCACCAGCGCTACTCCAACCGTGACGCTGCTGCCATCGCTGTCGCCACCTGCGGGGCTCTGCCACCGCAGCTACCTGGAATCAAACGGTGAGCTGCACATTGTGGGTGCCATGGTGAGCACGTTCCACGAGACATAGAGCTTCAACGACGAGATAAATTATGGATGCTTGAATTTTGTCATCCATTATCTACCGGCGTGCCTATAAAATAGACTGAATAAACAATTAACATAGATAGAAAATTAAATTAATGAAAGGATTATTGCAAGACATCAATCATCTCATAGCTTCGGACAATATCGCAAAGCTACTAAAAACTATAACCGTGCCCTCACCTCAAACATTGTCCAGATAAATGGATTACAACGAAAGAAATGGATATCAAAGATTTCTTTCTGCCAATATAAAATATTATCTTAGCCGCATCACGGAAAGGTCTATAAAGTAGAGTTTGTGAGCCTGCGACGCCGCGCACTCCGTGACTGTGTTAAATTCATAAACTTTGTTTTTTAGATTAAATGTCACTTTAACGTTGGTATTTATTTTTTATAGTATTGTTACCTTATCGTGCGATCCGTGTGTTTTTGTATAAATTGTTAGTTATCCCGTAGCAACGCATGGACACGCTACCTAGTTTTTACAAAAGGAGAAAGATTTCAGAATCTTACTAGTATAGTTTAGAAAAAAGAGAGAGTTCAGTGACCAATTATGTAAAGTTTACTACTATTGGACATGGTTTTATGGCTATTTTTATGGTGTAACATGTTTTCTGTTGCGGAAGTATTAGTGCGCAGGAGAGGTAATTACTACTATAGCTCAAAGATCAATTCTTACTACTTGACTTCAGAGATCAATTCGATCTATATATTACTACTTGATTTATGTTCAAAAAAGAAATATTACTACTTGATTACGACAAATATTTGAGTGATCGGCCATTAACCCAATGTCGTCGTCATGCTTGAATTACTACCATTCTCATGTTGGCAGTAGACACATGCACATGCATTGTCCTCCAGTTGGTAACCAGCGCCGACCACGGTAGGATTAGTTACTATAAATATTGGGTCTTTAATAGCTTCTGACTCCGATGAGATTTTACAGCTGCTGCAGTCGCCTTTTACAGCACTCCGTCTCCATATTGCTTGCGTATCCATCCACAATTAGAAATAAACAAAGCATTAACTTCCTTGGTTATAGCCATCTTACGGTTAATTAACTTCCTTAATTATAGCCATTTACTGTTAATTGAGGAGCAAACTCTACATGCTTGAATATTTTAACCGCAATAGAGACATGCATGCAGGGACACCTAGCTCCATATTCCTTGCGTATCCATCCACAATTAGAAAGAAATAAAGCATTAACTTCCTTTGTTATAGGCAATTTACGGTTAATTAACTTCCTTAAATATAGCCATCTACGGTTAATTGAGGAGGAAACTCTGCATGATTGAATATTTTAACCGTAATAGAGACGTGCATGCACGGACACCTAGTTCGTAACATGCATGCAGCGTTGTCGGTAGCATTAATGAGACTGAAAATTGATTTCTTGTTTGATTATACGCCTGGGAAACGACTTTACGGTTGAGACTTGAGAGCTCACGTGAGCCATGGTCGCCGCGCGGAGCCGAGCGCCACCGGCGCGCTTAATAGTAATATTTAGAGCGTCTAAAGATAGAAAACAGTCTCAAAAGAAGCTGACAACTTTGCTTCACTAGGCTCACACAAGGACGCCCTGTTTTTTCTATCTATCAGCCAGTTCGCTTGTTGGTTTGAGGTAGAGCTTATCAGGCAGCTAACAGTATTTTCTCTCACAATGAACCAGCATCAGCTGAACTTATCAGCTCAGAAACCAACCAGTAAACATGCTGTATATATGTTTCGTAGGTAGTGGTCCCCTTGCATGCACTGTCGGATCCGATGCATGACCGGAGGAGAGCACTCATCTTATGAATCTTGCCCTGGTCCCATCTAGAACCAAAACGATAACTGCCAAAGCAGCAGGAGGTCTTTGCCAAAGTACTAGTATGCCGGTTTTGGGTTGATGAAGGAATGCCGTCCGATCAAGATAATAGCACACGCGTCACTGATCTAGCACGGGTTATATCTACAAATCAGACGTTGAGTTCATCCAAACTAGCACCCTTCTTGCTACATATAGAAACAGTGACACCCTTCTTGCATGTTTTTTTTTCTTGCATGTTGTATGTGGGATCTTGTTTTGTAAATAAAATCCCAATAATACCGAAAAAGAATTACAAATCGGATAAATGGTTAAATAGATATTAGGATTCAAAGCTTAACTATCGAAACATTTTGAACTCTGTGCACGCACGCAAATGCCCTCCAATCCATTCAGGAGTAGGGATGAAAATGGTACGGAAATATCCCGTACCGAACCACATCATTTTCTACATTTAATCCGATTGAATTCGTGTTTTTGGACAAATTCAAATTCGGTTCGAAATTCAGAACATCAAATTCGAAGTCAGAAAGAAAATGGTTTTGACATTTTTTCGACCGTTTTCTACTTTTCTACTTTTAATTCGGAATATCCCGAATTCGAAATTCGGTTTAAACCAAATTTGGCCCACCAGAAGTCCAGCTTTAGAAAAATTGTATCATTTTCATATGATCTCGGATAAAGATGATTTTTATATAAAAATTGTAGCTCTCGACGAGATCTACAACTTTCTAGTTTTTAGTTTTTTTTCATTTGAGGTTTTGAGATGTTCAAAAGCAGTAAAACACTACTACTACAGTATGCTCCGCGGAGGCAGCTCAAAGCCACGTTCAGGTGCCCAGCTATTTTGAATAAACATCGTGTGGCGGGCCCTACGCTCAGGCTTTACTGCATCCTAGCACCTTTACCGTGTCCCAAGACAAAATTTCTACGCTCGATTCGGCTATAGTTTCTGCGGCTGATAAACTGATTCTGTTTTATTGTGAGAAAAAAAAATACTATAATATGACTTATAAGTAGTCAGTTGCGCGTCGAGAAAATTCTCAGAAACGGTTGCCGCCTCTACACGCTGTTGGGCTGCTGCGTCTCTCCTCCGTCCTTGTCCATCCCACTTCTTATCTCTCCTCCGTTCTTGTCCTCCCGTGACTCAAAATAGATGAGCGTTAGGTTGCTCCGTTGCTGCTTCTCTCTTCCATTCCTGCCCTCTTCTCTCTTCCTTCTCTTCGCAAGTTGAGCAGCCAAGGCAGCCCGTGATGCAGGTGCGTGGCACCTGAGCGTACGGTGGAGCGCACATCTGCGATGAGCACGAGAGCGGCAACAGCCCAGGTTTGGCCGACCCCGGCGAGTGGCGCGCACGGACGAGCGCGGTGGCCCGGGCGTGCCCGTCTCCGACGAGCACAAGCGCCATGGCTGCTGTCCCTGGCGAGAGCGGTCGCGGTGGCGTGCGGCGGCGGCTGTTCGTGCGAGCGTGGTCGCCATATCGTGCGGCGGCAGCTGTCCCGGCGAGCGCGGTCGCGGAGGCGTGCGGCGGGATGGGCGCGCCAGTCCCCGACAAGCGCGAGCATGGCGGCGGTCGTCCCCGGCGAGCGTGGTCGATTCGAGGTGGCGCACAATGCCGCGGTGCATGGTCGAACCTGGCCGAGCGGCAGCCGCCATTGCTGCAGTGGGTGGCCCCAATTTTTTTTTTCGCTGCATTTTAAAGGCGGGTTAATTTCTGACATCCTCTAGAAATTAGTTTTCTGAGGCGGGTTAATGACATTTTTTGCAGCAGACGTGATTTCGTAAGTCAAACTTTCAAGAACGAACAAGTGGCTTCAAAAAAAAAAAGATGTAATGATTCTGAACAATTGTTGGACGATGGTTCCCCAGCTGCATGCCTCTTCCCCAAAAGCTAGCTGAGCAAACCGCAGAAGAGACGCTGGCATCGTCCTACTATGCCATTTATAGAGAACGAGCACGAGCCATCAGATTGCGTTTCTAAGACATGTGTCTACGATCCAGCACCGAAGGTAGCTACCACACCCCAGTGGGTAGTTACCAACCGTTTCAGAAAATTCACTCTAATATAATTGAAATAGTAAACCATAACAGAAACAAAAATTCATGTCAATTTGCATGCTTAGTGGCGCATTCTCTTATCACTGGAGCAACCATGTGAATCCTTCTCCTTACCTTCCCAATATTGCACGGAATTAATATAAGTACCAAATAGGAAGCAGATTATTATGTAGAGAAAATAATTAGCATGTTGGTTAAGGATTTTTTAGATTTTTTTCGCCACCTTAATGAAATTAAGGCAAGTTGGGGCCCTGTTCATTATAACTTTGATGCAATATCCTAGTGAGTTAGTGAATTATTATGGAACCTTTATAACGACACTATAATTTGATGAATACATTGATTGATGAAGCTGATTGTTTTTTCTTTGCAAGTAATTCCATTTTTTCATTACTGGGGGAACTCACTTTACAGAGTACCACATAAAAATATTGCGATGGCATAGGTGGTTAAGCCAACAATTGACTCCACGTACCACTACAAGTATTTGTTCACTGTACAGTCCTAGATATATGTTGAGCCATGGAAATTTGGAACTTTGATGAACTCTTTGAAGGCAAGATTTCAGATGTTATCAGCGATCAGATAATATATGGTGCTGGGCTAGTATAATAATATATCGACTAAATATAAATTGGTTCAAGTGAAATTAGAAAAAAAAATTGAGATAGTAATTAAAAGCATGCTGAAAACAAATATAATCATGTCAATAATACGTGTGACTGGGAACGGTTTACATAAGACCATTTAGCGCAAATTTGGGTTGTTGCAAATAATCATGTAAATAATATGTGTGACTGGGAACGGTTTACATAAGACCAATTCGCCCAATTATCTGGTTTTCACTAATACCTGATGATTAATTTAGATAAGACCAATTAGTTTTATACTGCGATCGATTTACTAATATGCGCAAACAAGATATAATAAGCATCAAAGTAAATTCTTGCCTTGGTGATATTTCTAGTTTATCTGTTTTCCTAACACATTCGCAAGGATTAACGCTAAGGCTTCTTGTAGGCCACCTATAAGTAATATTATAAGATAGCATATCAAGGTTTACTCTTTTGGTCTCTTCACAGTCATCCTTACAAGGAACCAGACTAGTCGACTATTTTCCATTGGGCTTGCATCAGTTTGTATTTGCATCTATCCTTCACAAGTTCAAAGATTAAAAATGACATTTCAAGTAACTTTTGACTGAAACTAAGAAGTTTCACCACAGTATTTGCATCTATTTGTTATATATAAGATTCAATTCAAGGGTATGCTCTTTGATGTTGTAAATGAGGACACAAGGCAGCTTTTACTTTGACAACATAATGCAATACAACTTTCAGAAGTCCTCGTGTTTGCTGGCTATAAATTTGCTGCTCAGTCTGAGTGTTTATATATACTGCAGCTCCAGAAGTTTAAGCAAGAAAAATCTAAAGAGTCTAATGTGCTTCTTCTGTCTCAGGAACCACGCTAACACTTTGTGCCTGTGTATTATCTGACTGTAGAATATAAATGGGAGGCACGGGGAATGAAAGTGAACTGTTCTTATAATGAGCTATAGTTCCGAAGTTCTGGAGGTCTCCATGCTTACCTAGAAATGAAGCTTGCAACAAATCTGTGAGAACAATGAGCCACGGAGTGGGTTCTACAAAGCCAAAAGGCTAAAACAACAATAAGCGATTGGAGAGGTCCGCATTTCCATGAATCTTTTATTGTTATTTAGGGTCTCCACATTGCGATTTTGCGCAAGTGACAGCTAAGTCAACAAACTCCCCTCTATCTGGTAGTACAACAAGCAAAGGTATATATTTGTCCAGAAGGGGCAGAGCTAGTATTTTGACTTTGGAAACACAAATGCTGGACTTATACCATTTGAGCTTACTGTTAGATCGTTTGGATCATCTAGGAGTGGATCCAGTGGGGTTTCATTGGGTTTCTCGTAGTAATGGTGTGAACAGAGAGAGACAGAGAGGGAGAGGAAGAGCTAGGGTTAGGTACTGACCATCCATTGAGTAGGGGATCTGGCCATCAGGTTCATCGGTGAAGTTCTGCGCTAGGCAGCGACGGTCGGAGAAGAGAGAGCGACACAGTGAAGACCGTGGTGGCGCAGTGCAGTGGCGGCGGCGGTGCTTCCCGTCACTGGCTGCGCCCCTCTGTTAGATCGGAGTAGGGTTTCTAGATAGGGCGTACGGCTCAGGCGAACCTCGTACTGAGAGCCGCTGACCCCACCTCTATTTAATGCGCAGTGTGACGGGGGCCCGCCAGCCATAGATGGACTGGGCGCCCCCGATCAGGGCGCGAGGTCAAGGCCCAAGTGGTCGTTGGGCCACTGTGGTTGGGAGATCAAACCAACATTCTCCCCCTTGATCTCAACTCATACTTTAACTTTAAACTTTGACTTTAATCCTTTTCACTTTTATTTGTTCCATCACAGATTAGTGCATAGAGCATGCTTCATCGTCACGGTCAATCGCCGATAGACTTAACAGCTACAATACACATCTCTGTTCTGAAACAGATTATTTAACTTTGGCCCCTTTATTGTCCGGAAATCATAGGCTATACCATAAACCCATGTCGACTGTGTGTTCTCCAAACACACTGGGTGGTAAGCCTTTTGTACGCGGATCCGCAAGCACTTGCTTGTTACTTATATGTTCAATACTTTTAGTATGATTCCGGACTTTCTCCTTCACAACGTACAACTTTAACGTCAATGTGTTTGGCAGCACACTTGACCCGTTGTTATAAGAGCGAACTACTTAAATGGTTATTGCTGTTGTATACCATTATCAATTCTGGGTGTAAGTTCTTTTAACCACTTCGCCTGTCCTTAAGCCTCATAATAAGCTATATCATGGTTATGCATCTTTGATGACACCACAACTATTTCTTTGGAGCTTTTCCACAATAAAACTCCAACTGCGAGTGTTAGCTACTATGTGGGTTTCACTAAACATCTCGCCAAAATTTAACTTTTGTACCCACAACTATTTGAGAGTACTTATTCTTTCTTATTCACCATGAGGCCAATAAATCCTTGCACAATTGCAAAACATTCTCAACTCCATTCCAGTGATCTATATCTGGACTGGACTTCTGCCAAAAACACCCCGGATACATAAACTGTGTAAGGGTAAGTTCTTGCTTATAAGCATTCAGTAAGCTTCCAACAGCTGAAGCATATAGGACGTCCATTTGATCGATCTCACATTTATTCTTGGAACACTGAAAGTTCCAAAAACTATTACCCTTGACTATAGGAACAGGCGCAGGTTTATTCACATATATACTTTATTTCTTTAGAATCTTCTCTAAGTATACACTTGAGATAGTTCTAATACCCCTTTTCCTTTTATCTCGGTAAGTTCCAATTCTTGGAACGAATGATGCTTTACCAAGACCATTCTCATTGAAACTTGAGGATAAGAACTGATTCTTCTCCAACAGTAGATTAACACCACTACTAGCGAGTAAGGCGCTACCTGAAGGACACGTGGACGCCTAAGAGGGGGGGGTGAATTAGGCAACTTAAAAACTAACTCTAAACTATGGCCTCTTTTTCCACTTCTAGCAAAACCTATGCAAAAGATAATCTATCTAGATGTGCAACTACGGTTTTGCTAGTGTGTTGCTATCTCTACCGCAAATGATAATAATATGATCAATGTAAATGCGGAAGCTTAAAGAGCAAGGTAGAGATATGCAAACCCGTCGACGACTCGGTATTTTTTACCGAGGTATCGAGAAGCCGCAAGCTTCCCCCTAGTCCTCGTTGGAGCCCCTCGCAAGGAATCCCTCGCAAGGGCCAAGCTCCCGGTCGGGTAACTCCGTGGATAGCCTCGGGCCTTCCCCACGCGCAAGTGGGTCTCCGATGTGCCTCCCGGCAAGCCTCTCCCGGATGCTCCCCGCCGTCTTCACTATCAAGCTTTCGGCCGAAACGCCGCGGGCCTTGTTCCCTCCCGGACACGGTGGCGGCCACACCACAAAGCGCGGTTGGTGTGATCTCGCAAGACTTCAAGCCCCTCCGATGTACAACACTTGTGCTCACAAGCACGGGTGGCAAGAGGTATGCAAACCTCACTTAAACACTAGGCAAACACCTAGAGCAAGCGCATAAGCGATGGTCTAATCAACCTAAGCACTTCGCAAAGCACTTATGCTAATCACCTAATAAAACACTAAGCACTATGCATGTGGAGATCACTCAAATGGTGTATCAACACTCTTGATATGTTTCCTCAGCTCCACTCTCATCAAATGGCCGATTGGGGGTTGTATTTATAAGCCCCACTGAGAAAGTAGCCGTTGGGGTCGAACTCCCGCATTTACGCGCACTCGGCCGGACGCTGAATCGTCTGGCCGGGCCGCGTCCGTCGTCCCGACCGTTATAGCCGCGAACTACCGATCGGACGCTGCTGCGGCGTCGGTCGCTTCTCACCGGACGCGTCCGGTCGCGATTCAGCGCGCTGGAACCTCTCAGTACTTTCGATCGGACGCTGCGTTCCTGCGTCCGGTCCGGTTTGCCAGCGTCCGGTCCTTGCGTCCGGTCGCTTTGTCTGTGCCGAAACCACCGGTCCGGCGCGTCGGTCAGCGCTTCCAGCGTCCGGTCCGGCGCGTCGATCGCCTCTATGAGCTCGTTTCTTTGCGATCTTGCGCTTGCGGCTTGGTTCCTATCTTCATGCTTGGACTTTGCTTGACATCTTGGGTCTTTTCTTGTGCTTCTAAGGTCTTGCTTGAGGTGTTGATCATCGGATCATCGTCGCCTTCGTCCAAGTCACGTCTTGCACCCTATTGGACTACAAAACAAACACTTGCAAATTCATTAGTCCAATTTGGTTGTGTTGGTCATCAAACACCAAAATCCAAAGTAAATGGGTCAAGGGTCCATTTTCCTTACAATCTCCCCTTTTGGTGATTGATGACAACACGACCAAAAGCAAGCAAATGATAAAAAAATTTAAATTTAAAAATTATTTACTTGCTAGGATGCAATGCAAAGGGCAAGGTTATATGATACTAATTGATAGATACCAATTAAAACTTTACTCAAAAGCATGTCTTGCCCTTGCAAATGTCCCCATGTGATATTATGGATTAGAGCCTATCTTTTTTAAAAAAAAAATTCCCATTACATAGACTAATCCATAATTCACTTTCCTCCCTTTCTCGGACCATTACCACTTGTAGACATCAACTTGATGCTTGCCTTTGGTCCTTCAAATTCTCCCCCTTTGGCATCAAACACTAAAAAGGAAGACATTAGTAGCACAAGGGAGGGTCAAATTTCATGATCCTTTGTGTATAGAGTGAAATGGATCACAAAATTTGACTCTCGCATTATATAGACTAAGCTCCCCCTAAATATATGCATACATATGGTAGAAAGCAAAGCATATGCATAATTAGCAAATTGTTGCACGAGAGAGTTTAATCTATATAATGCATGGAGAAGCTTTATATAAATATGAAATGAAATCAACATGATGATGCCAATGAAGAACGATGCTTCTCTTGGGGACTCCATTTTCCTTGCAATGAGACCACTACACACATGATAAACTTGAAAAAGGTGTTAGTCTCAAAGCGTCCATCTTGTAGATGATCCTCCCCCTAAATTTGTGCATGGAGACATGGAATACTTGTAGTACTCATGCACAATTGATTTTGGAGTCAAAATACCACTTGAAAGATGATATTTGGGAGAAAATTATCTACAATTTGGACTTTGGCACATATTAGATAAACAATAGTAAGACAAGCTATGTGCCATGCTCCTAAGCAATTTTAAACCATGTAGGTTTGCTCCAAGGGTTACAAATGAGACCGAGCAAGCCTACCATATGAAATACCTAGTGTATGCATGACAAAAGATATAAGCATGCAAATGCAACCCTAGGCATGAAAAGTAACTAGATGCTTAAAGATATCAATTGTAGGAAAAACTAATTGCAAGATGTACCAATTTAAAAGCAATAACATCTAGTTACCTAACATGGGAAGGGGAATTTGGGTCCATAGTATTCACTAACCCACTTGGCAATGATTTTGTCCATCATGATGCACCCCATGAAATGCACCCATACTTTGCCAAGTCTCCAAATTCCCCGTGGTCTGACGGACTTCTTACTTCCCTTTCGGGATCCAAACCTTCTTGGTGCTCTTCATGTTGGAAATGATTTCCTTTGGCACCCAAAAGCGTTTGACCCCATTGTTTGCTTGCTTGTTCACCTTGATGGCCACCACCTTGTCAGTTTTCTTCTTCTTCAAGAGATAAGGTGTGGAGGCCTTCTTGTCCACCTTGTTGGTGTAGGTGTTGGAGAGCTTGCTTGTTTGCTTTTTCTCCTTCTTCTTTGCTCCTCCCCCTTTCTTCACCTTGCACTCATAGGACTTGTGGCCTTCTTTGTGGCACACGTAGCGAACCACGATTTGTCCTTCATCAAGCTTCTTCACTCCCTTGACGGTGTTATCTTGATGAAGTTGGGTTTGCTTCGCCTTGCCTTTCATTTGAGTCAAGTCCTTGGTGAGGCGAGCTACTTCTTGCTTGAGTTGCTCATTCTCTTTTGCAACCTCTTGTGTGCATGTATCTACAATCACTTTCTTAACACAAACTTGGTTGCACAAAGGTGAGTCTAAACATAAATCATTGCAAGAGGTAGATGCATCCTTTTTAATTATGTCATTTCTTTTAGATGCCTTGGTGGGGGTATTTTTTATGGCCTTAAGATTAGCAACTTGATTTGTTAGCTCATCACAATGTTTGCACATGATTTCCATTTTAGCAAGCAAACTTTGATAATCATTTTGTGAGCTAGCTAACTTTTCTTTTAATTTTCATTTTTCTTTTCAAGTTGCTTATCATTAATTGTGCATGCACTTGTTGTTGCACTAGCCTCAAGTTGCTCAATTTTAGTAGATAGTTCAACATTGAGATTTGCAAAGTTTTCATATTGTTCAAGCAAATTCTTGTATGCTTCTTGTGAACTACCTAGCTCTTCTTTTAAAGTTTTGAGCTTCTTTTGTTGACTAGTGCAAACTTTAGCATATTTAAGATTTTGTTGCACAATTGTATTGTAAGAAGGCAAGTCATCATCACTATCACTCTCACTAGAGGATGAGCTTTTTGTTACCTCGTGCCATAAGGCACACACGAGAAGAGCTTGATGATGAGTGCTTATGACCTCGCCTTTTGTGATGGTTTTCTTCTTCACTTGAAGAATCATCCCATGACCTTATTGTTGTGAGGGCTTTGTTTTTGCACGCCTTCTTCTTTGTCTTGGGTGTGGGCTTGTTTGGACAAACTTCCACAAAGTGCCCCATCTCGCCGCATCAAGTAGCATCCTCTCTTTCTTTGCTCATTTCTTTGATTGGTGAAAATGAGATCTTGAATTTGGATGGGCACACCCTTGACATTGAGCCTTTGGATCATCTTCTCCACCTTGTTGATTAATTTGATTGATTCTTCATCAAGGTCGGAGGTGGAGGAGGAAGATTGATCATCATCACTTGATTCTTGTTCATCATCATCATCATCCTCATCTTCTTCTTCTTCACTTGAGGAGCTTGAGCTTGAGCTTGACTCAACTTTCTTGCCCTTCATCTTTTCTTTTCGCCACAAGCGAGAGCTTTGCCTTTGCTTGATGAAGATGCTTCTCCTTGACCCATCTTACGTGACATTTCAAATGCCACTAGCTTGCCAATGACAATGCCCGGGGTCATGGTGCTCAAGTTCTCCATGTTGTGAAGGATGGTGATGATGCTTGCATATTTCTTTTGTGGTAGAACGGAGATGATCTTCCTCACGATGTCCGCATCATCTAGCTTTAATAATCCTATTGAATGGAGCTCATTGATAATTAGATTCAATCGAGAATACATATCACGAACAAGCTCATCATCATTCATAGCAAAGGAATCATAATTTTGCTTAGCTAGACAATGTTTTTGCTCACGGACATTACTTGTACCGTCATGGAGCTCTTGAAGTTTTAACCAAATTTCATGTGCCGTATTTAAGGTGAACACTTGGTTAAACACATCCATGCTAAATGATTCAAACAAGCAATTCTTAGCTCTAGCATTAAAATGCATTTCTTTTCATCACTCTTTGTGGGTTTTTGGGATTCTTGATGGGTTTCATCCCCGTCACGAGTGACTCTCCATACACCCAAATCAACCGCCTCAAGGTGGCAAGCCATTCTAGCTTTATAGTATGGGAAGTTAGAGCCGTCAAATTGTGGAGGCCTAGCGGTATCCATCCCAACCACTCTACAAGCGTCGGCTCAGCGGCGGTTAAGCCAAAGGTCCAAATATGAGCCAACCGGCTCGATACCAATTGAAGAACACGTGGACGCCCTACGAGGGGGGTGAATTAGGCACTTAAAAACTAACTCTAAGCTATGGCCTCTTTTTCTACTTCTTGCAAAACCTATGCAAAAGATAATCTATCTAGATGTGCAACTACGGTTTTGCTAGTGTGTTGCTATCTCTACCGCAAATGATAATAATATGATCAATGTAAATCACGGAAGCTTAAAGAGCAAGGTAGAGATATGCAAACTCCCGTCGATGACTCCGGTATTTTTACCGAGGTATCGAGAAAGCGCAAGCTTCCCCTAGTCCTCGTTGGAGCCCCTCGCAAGGAATCCCTCGCAAGGGCCAAGCTCCCGGTCGGATAACTCCGTGGATAGCCTCGGGCCTTCCCCACAGCGCAAGTGGGTCTCCGATGTGCCTCCCGGCAAGCCTCTCCCGGATGCTCCCCGCCGTCTTCACTATCAAGCTTTTCGGTAGAAACGCCATGGGCCTTGTTCCCTCCCAGACACGGTGGCGGCCACACCACAAACGCGTTGGTGTGATCTCTCGCAAGACTTCAAGCCCCTCCGATGTACAACACTTGTGCTCACAAGCACGGGGTGGCAAGAGGTATGCAAACCTCACTTAAACACTAGGCAAACACCTAGAGCAAGCGCATAAGCGATGGTCTAATCAACCTAAACACTTCGCAAAGCACTTATGCTAATCACCTAATAAAACACTAAGCACTATGCATGTGGAGATCACTCAAATGGTGTATCAACACTCTTGATATGTTTCCTCGGCTCCACTCTCATCAAATGGCGGTTGGGGTTGTATTTATAAGCCCCACCGAGAAAGTAGCCGTTGGGGTCGAACTCCCGCATTTACGCTCTTCGACCGGACGGAATGAATCGTCCCGACGGACGCGTCCGTCGTCCCGACCCGTTTAAGCCGCGAACTACCGATCGGACGCTTTGCGGCGTCCGTCGCGCTGTCACCGGACGCGTCCGGTCGCGATTTCAGCGCTGGAACCTCTCAGATTTCGATCGGACGCTGCGTTGCTGCGTCCGGTCGGTTGCCGCCAGCGTCCGGTCCTTGCGTCCAGTCGCTTTGTCTGCTGAAACCACCGGTCCGGCGTCCGGTCGCGCTTCCAGTGTCTCCGTCCGGCGTCCGATCGCCTCTGAGCTTCGTTTCTTTGCGATCTTGCGCGGCTTGGTTCCTATCTTCATGCTTGGACTTTGCTTGACATCTTGGGTCTTTTCTTGTGCTTCTAAGGTCTTCTTGCTTGAGGTGTTGATCATCGGATCATCCGTTTCGCCCAAGTCACGCGTCTTGCACCCTATTGGACTACAAAACAAACACTTGCAAATTCATTAGTCCAATTTGGTTGTGTTGGTCATCAAACACCAAAATCCAAAGTAAATGGGTCAAGGGTCCATTTTCCTTACACTACCCACATGCAGGATTAGGAAAATAAATTTCCCATGTTTAAACTTTGCATAAATACAATTGTCCTCTACATTCTCTTTAAAACCCAAACTTTCTTATTGTACTGTCAAACTTCAAGAACCACTGTCTTGAAGCTTGCTTTAATCCATAAATGGATTTCTTTAGGCAACATCCCTTTACGTTCTTATCCTTCCACGACAAAATCTTTTGAGTTATGCTATGTAAACGTTTCCATACAAATCCTTGTTGAGGAATGTGTCTTTACATCCTTCTGATGTAACTGTAAATTGTAATGTGCCACTAATACCATTATGATTATAAAAGAATCCTTGCAAGCTTATTATAATCTATTCCTTCTCTTTGTGTAAATCATTTCGCCACAAGTGGCGCTTTATAGCTTTTCATATTTTCTTTGGAGTCACATTTGTCTTGTAGACCCATTGCAGCCTACTGTGTTGGCTCCATTGGGAATTACTTCTAAGTCCCAAACATCGTTGGTATTTATCGATTTCATTTCATCTTCCTTTGCTTCTTGCCATTTAGACGAGTGAACGCCTCTCATGGCTTTTTCAAATGAGGTGAAATTATCCTCTATTTGAATTTCTTTCTTAATATTGACTTCTTAGTCGCCAGAAATATCTGATTTTCTTATTCTTTGAGACCTTCTGGGGCCTCGTGGCACTTCTTTCATATGGGGCTATTGTTACTCTTCATTGCCAAAAGGCAATTGTTCTATAGCCTCATGTATCACAAGATCCTTCTTTACTTATTCATCTTCTTTAAGAGCTAACATCTGGTGTTGTATATGTCATACAACATCAGCATGTATAAGGCAATTTGTTGCTCTAAAAAACACTAGTGGATATGTAATCCCACTTCTATTCAAGCCTTAGGTATCTACATACCATGCTCCCCCAGATTACTCCATCTTCTGAAAAGATGGTGTATCTTCAAATTTCTTATTTTGGGTTTAATCTGCTAAAAAACTCATATGGCGCGTTTAGCACCGCCTTGATAACTCTAAACTCATCCAGTATAAATACTAGCCGACTATGCTATCTTCCTATCGAAACTATAAAAAGGTCCAGTAATTTAGCTATTTCTTTACTTTAGGGGTATCGTTATTATGACCGTCTTACTCCCTCAACGATCACAATCATCTTTTATAGATCACTTTTACCTTCAATGCATAGTATGCATTGCATTATCTGAAGTATGGGGAAGTATCTTTCTTAATTGTCTTTCTTAATTAATCTTACATTTTCTCCCCCTCGAAATGTGGTATGAACCTTTTTACCACAATTTCGAAACATTCAGAACTCTTGTGAATGAGGAAACTTTGATTACTTACTTCATCCACATGATTACATCATGCAAACAAAATTCGTATGGGAGTACATTTTTCTCATTACACTTCAAAACTCAACATAGTCTATTATTATCAATACTTCTGCAAGTCATGCTTGCATATCATTCTTATCTTTTGGTTCACATGCAACTTTCTTTTGTTCTTAAACTCATTGAGTACTTAATGACCATGACACAATCAGAGTGTATGGTCAATACTAGGATAGCATAAAAGCTACCTCAAACTTCTCTCCATGTGCGGGATACACTTAGAGCACATGAGTCATCACATCCTTCTCCCGCCATGCGGGATAAGTACTATGCCAAACTCTCCCGCCATGCAGGATTGGTTAACATATGTACTATGCCAACTTTACCCCGCCATGCGGGTATTTTTTCAAACTTTTCCCGCCATGCGGGTACTATCATAAACTTTTTTCCGCCATGTGAGATATTCCTTTGAACGGACATAATTGCCAGGATTGGCTCGTGTTCAATCATCAAATTCAGAAATAAATCCGAATATTCTTTTAGCACACATGTTTAATCCAATGTTAGTCAAATTAAACATGTATATGACTTTTACAACTCTCATAAGTGAAACTGAAAATAAATTCTTCTCCACAGAGAGTACATAAAAGACATTTCTCAATGAAGACACTCATTGATCTATCTCTTTTTTTTGGATCAATATCCTAGAATGTTTTTCTTTTGAAGCCATTCTTTAAAGAGAACACAGTCCCTTAAGAAATGGCATTCTTTCATACATAACTTGCCCTTAGGCATTTCATCATCTGAGTCACAAGTACCCAGCTCATTTCTCTTACTGCCTTCAAGAATGAAAGCATGGAAGTCTTTTGTCTGAAAACATATTCAACAATAATGCTCATTAAACTTTGAAATCTTTATGTTCTATTCTATATCACCGTTGGGCAGAAATAGAATAAAACATCATTCATCTATATTAATTCCACATCACCGTTGGGCAGAAATGGAATTAACGTATAGAAATTCAATAATCTTGAAAACATAGAACTGCTCCTCAAAATTAAATTCTCCCATTGGTTCGAATTTAATTAGAAGACAATCAACTTCATTGCAGCGGAAACATGAAAATACATTTCTCTAGTTTAAGAGCATTCCTTGATCTTTATCTATTCTCTGAAAATTGGTCACTTTGATGCAAAATTCATCAGAGATTTAAACTTTAATCATAAAACTCATAAAATTATAATATTGTTATCATCAACGTTGGTCAGAAAATAACAATACCATAATTTAACTTTAAACTTAAACTCATAAATAAACTTATAATATTGTTATCATCAACGTTGGTCAGAAAATAACAATATTATAATTTATCTTAACTATCAACCGAATATTCCTCCAATTAAAAAATTTTCCAGTTGGTTCCAATTTTAACTGGAGGATAAACTCTTCATCATTTACTGAATAACTATAACTGCTCTTCAATTAGAAGACAATAAACCTTTAACTTTGCAGCGGAACTATGAACATAATTGTTGAATTTTACCCACAGAAAAATTCTCTTTTCTAATTTTCTTTGAGCCATTTATCATTTTCCAGGAAATTGCATTTTACTGGAAAATTAGAAAAACAAAAATGGCTTAATTCTTTACTGCACTGTGGCCCAACCGGCAAAACGGCCCGGCCCAACTCGGCACGCGCGCGCGCGCAGCCACCCAGGCCGCAACGTGGGCCTGGGCCGGCAAAGCGCCGCGGCCGCGCGCCCCGCCTGGGCCGCGATGCAGCCCGCTAGATCTCGGCCGTCCGTGCGCATCCGACGGCCGAGCGAGCATCTAGGGCGAACAAAACCACCAGGTCGGCGCTTCCCCTGTAACCCTAGCCTCATTCTCTCCCTCCCCTTCTCTCTCATCCGCGCCGAGTGCAGCCAGCAGCCGCGCATGGCGTCTAGAGGAGGAAATGGAGATGACGGCGCCGCCGCGGCACCTCTCGCCGGCGCGCGCGTGCGGCTAGAGCCGCGCACGGCACCGTCGAGGAGAGCCACGGTGGTGCCCTTTGCAGACCGAGCCTGCGCGATGGCGTAGCTTGGCCGTCTTCCCGCACGCCGGCGAGATCCGACGCCGCAGTCTTTTTCCTGCACGGTGGCGATGCTGGCGGCGGGATGAAGGCCTAGGTAGGACCCTGTGTTCGTTCTCATCTTTGCTGGGATTTGGGGATTCTAGGGTTAGGGTTTGGTGAAATTTCGAATTGATTTGAATCACCTTCTTCTCTCTTTTCTTTCTATTTCTTTCCCCGAGATCTGGTCGCGGGTTTAGGGTTCGGATCAAGCGGTCTTGAAGCCGAGCCCCTTCCAACTTCACCCAGTTAGGGTTAGGGTTAGTGAAAACCCTAGTCTGTATGCTCGGATCCGAAAGGATTTAATCCATCTCTTCCCGCGCGTTAGCAAACCAGCAGCGGGTGCTCCATCCCGAGTGAGGCGGTAGTGACGGCAGTGGGGAAACCTTCCCCGGACCGTCCAATTTCTTTACAGTTAGGGTTCTTTAGGAGGGTAATACGAATCGAATTCTAATCCCCTTCCTTCTTTTTCTTTCTATCACCCGAATAGGGTTTAGGGTTCGATGAACCCTCTGTATTTCTTTTTTTCGATCCGAACCGGATCTAACCTATCTTTTCTTTTCTAATCGGTTTCTTGTCCCTGACAAGATCCACGCCTAGGGAAAACCGGCTCTAATACCATTGTTAGATCGTTTGGATCATCTAGGAGTGGATCCAGTGGGGTTTCATTGGGTTTCTCGTAGTAATGGTGTGAACAGAGAGAGACAGAGAGGGAGAGGAAGAGCTAGGGTTAGGTACTGACCATCCATTGAGTAGGGGATCTGGCCATCAGGTTCATCGGTGAAGTTCTGCGCTAGGCAGCGACGGTCGGAGAAGAGAGAGCGACGCAGTGAAGACCGTGGTGGCGCAGTGCAGTGGCGGCGGCGGTGCTTCCCGTCACTGGCTGCGCCCCTCTGTTAGATCGGAGTAGGGTTTCTAGATGGGGCGTACGGCTCAGGCGAACCTCGTACTGAGAGCCGCCGACCCCACCTCTATTTAATGCGCAGTGTGACGGGGACCCGCCAGCCATAGATGGACTGGGCGCCCCCGATCAGGACGTGAGGTCAAGGCCCAAGTGGCCATTGGGCCACTGTGGTTGGGAGATCAAACCAACACTTACAACACGAGAGACTCCTCTCAATGCAAGTGGCTTCCATAAAGGTTTGCGAAACCCTGGACTTTGATTGAATATGTTTTTTTCGGCTAACGCACACATTGGATCACGGGCATGCAAAGTCATCGATGCAACTCCCAATGAATAGAGCACATGCACCTGTTTAAGAAAAAATATTCCATCCATTTTCATCCCCTATAGAAGAGCTCCAACTGGAAACAGTAAGTACGGCAACATAAGGCGCGGGGCAGGGCAGCAACCAGCGGATTTCAGCGATCAATTGCTAGCTTGGTATTTATCTTGACTGTGTTTGATCAGGACAATGTTATAGAACTACAGCTCTCTAAGATCAATTCGTTTCTGTTTTTCAGGACAATACATTTTTTTTGTAGTGTCAACCAAACCATCAAAGCCATGGCATCCTGCATCATGCTGATCAGGAACAAGAACAGGATGGCCGCCGTTGCCTGGGTGCTCCTCCTGACCCTGACAGTGGCGCTGCTTCTGACGATCATGTCGGCGCCCTCGGCAGCGGCTTCAGGGTATGCAGACAGCCAGGGAGTACTCCGGCTGCTGCAGCAATGCCCACCGTGCGCCATTCAATGGTGCATCCACTGTGCTCGTACTCAGTCTACATCGGCGATGTGCGTTCGCTGCAGACCGTGCTGCCCTTAATACATGCATATGTGTTCATCAAAGCATCAATGTTGTACTGGGTAACTGCTAGAGCGAGATTCTGTTTGTTCTACAGCTCAAAGTCTTGTCTTTTGTTGGTGCTCCAGCCAACAGCTGTTTGTCACTTTCAGTTTCTTAATAAATAAATAATCATTAATATTCTTTCCAATTGATTCGTGACTCTGTGTGTACTACAAAGCTCCAGTGAATTTATCGTCTGTAAATTTCATTTTCGGGTAAGAGGGTAAATAATTTTCATCACAGGTATGTTTGACATAAGCAAGCAAGTGATTGAACATGTGCATCAGATAACTGATAAACCATGAACAACCACTAACTCATTTACATTTTTGTGCTTGCTTGACATAGTAGTAAACAACGGTAGAAGATTGTAAAAGATCGCTCACTTCTGAGCTGCTCCTGTTGCTCCATAGAACAAAAAAGGCTGACAGTCCCTCATCCAGATTTATGGATTCGGTCTCATTTGTAACTTTTATTCCTGAACTTGTAAGGTGTACCTTAGTCTATCTTTTTAATTCAACTACAGTAGGGGCTCCCTCCTGTTTTCTCAAAGAAAGTATTTTTCAGTGAATGGTATTAAATATTTGAATGGCTTATAGATCGTCCTACTAGGCTACCAAGGGGAGCGGACAGTGGGAGTCCACCCCATTGGGAAGTGTAAGTAAAGATAGCGTAGCTAGTGTACAATTCCAAAAATTGCGCTATACCATAGCCCCAAAACAACAACTAATTTGTTGGTGTCAGTAATAGCCGCTCCACCAACTTACCATCTGCCAGCATAGTAGATATGTATTACTGACTCTTTTTTATATCTTTGTAACTGTTGTCCATATAAACACTTACCAATAACTGAATTTTTTTACCAACTGATAGTTGGGGTCTCGCTGAAGATATGCAGGGCATTAATCTTCACCTACTGATAGTTTGTTATGATGTTTAGCCAATTGATATGGCGAAGATATGGTTATCTTAACCATCTGATAATCAAACACTAACAACATATATGAACTAATTAATCTCAAACTAACCATATACTACGATTATTTAAAACATTACCATGATACCTAAAGTAAACAGTGAATACATTGGCCATGGTCACTTTGATTACCTTGGCGTCGACACGATCTAGTATAATTGCCACCCATGACCATTGACCATAGTGTCTCTGACCTGAAAATCTTAGTTGCCACTCAAGTTGCAACATCAGAGAACAAATGCTTTGGTGCTGCTTAACTGAACTTTTGCAGCTAATTTACATTTCCAATGTCAACTAAACTGAGAGAATTGCATGTATCAGGATGTGTTAAAACAGAAAACAAAAATACATCTCCAACGTCACCATGAATTAAATTAAATAGAATGAACTTGTGTGTTCACCGACCGTATGCAGTCTTCTCACCTAAAAAAATCTTGCGAATTAATTTTAGAGCATCAAGATGAAGAAACATATTAAAGACCAAGGTTCGATTGACTGCATCAGAAACTGGAGTAACATATTTTAGAGTGGAGGATATGTAGCATAAGGGTCACTCAATGGGTGGACAATGTGTAGCACCTGATACTCTAGCTAACCATGAAGCTTAATACACTAATAAAAATTATTTTACTGAGATGCATATGTAAAAGCCATTCCTATTGGTGCTTGGGCACCATGACTCTACAAAAAGGCCTATGCGAATAATGATTTACACAAGGTGCAACAAAACACACAAAAGAAATTGAGCCTACTATGGTGACCCGCCGCGGAACACACCATTTGTGCAGATCCGACATGCTGGTGTCATGGACACAGCGCTCGTTATGGACCTGGCCACCCTTGTATCAAGCACATCGTGCAGCCCCCTGCATCAGCCACCAATCTAATCACCTCGCCAAGGTTGAACAGCATCGTGGAGCCTCCTCTACCGTGGTTGGGCAGGGGCACCCAAGTAGCGACTTCTCCACCATAGATCTGCCAACGTAGGGCTGAGTGCTCCTCCTTTGTGGGGTCACCGCGCTCACCATGCCATAGCTACGGCGCCTCATCCACCGCCAGTGATGATATGACTCTAGCAATGATAACTAGCAAGGTTGGCCACTACTGACTTGGATGGGAGTCATAGTCATTTTGTACTACTGCATATTGAGCATACTTCTATCTCTACTTCCTGGTTGAGCATCCACACCTAGGACCATAAGACTAGTTTCATTGCAGATATCAATAGAGTTTCATTTTCATTTATTACTTTGCCACATCAGCATTTTGAATGAATTTGTTTGGTTAATAATTAAAAAAGAGGATATATTAGAGTTTCATGAGGATGAAAACAGGCTAACACACTTAACTATACTGATGAAACCCGCCAAATGACACCGGCATTGAGTGCTAGCTGATCTACAATGCATCGTCCACCCCCGATAGTGTGCTTAATGCACTCTCCCACCGCTCCCCCTCCCCATTTGTATGCCTCCTCCTTTCCACGGGCAGGCACACCGCACGTCTGTATCATAGGACGGCTCTGACAACGTCTTCCATGTTTCAGCAGCAGCGGCGCCCCTCCTTCTTCATCATCTTCATCAACAGCTCCTACGCTGCCGAACGCAACTAGGACGCGGTCACCATGGCAGGATTTGTTGAAGTTCTGATCCGTTTATAAGAAGTCTACAAATATAATTCATAACAATAAAGCGGGGAGGTAAAAAAGTTGAAAAAAACGGCCAGGGATGGGGTTTGTGCGTTTTTAAAAAGACAGCCACGGGGTCTATAGTTGGGGTGCCGTCGTGGCTGATTAACGATGAACTTAGCTTTTTTTAGTTGTACAGATATAGAACTTTCTTATATTTATTCAATTAATTATATTTTTAAACAATATAAATATCACATTGAATATAAGAAAATCCGAACTTATAAAGTGCTAATTAGTCAACCTGCTACCTCCATCATGTTCCTGAATTTGGGTACAGGTTAGTAATTTTCTTCCGTCATTGAAGGATCGGACTGCTGTCTCACTTATATCATCACGATGTGTTCTTTACATTCACACCAACTTATATGAGACTTATTCATTAGCCTGGTTATGTAGTCTATATATCTGCTCCTTATTTTCACGAATCTGCTATAGAGTTGTGTGAGTGGCCTTCGTCCAGTTCTATCTTGTTACCCACAATAATAGTAGTGCTGCAAATGAGGGAAGCTCTGGTTATAGGCATGAGATACGTCGGGAACTCAGCTCTTGTTAAACTTGCCCATAGATCGAGGCCATCACCTAGATATCACACTGGAATTACAGAGGCAGCCCCATTTCTCTGGTTCGGCAACCCAACAATTAGGCAGTTTCCAAATTAAAATAAGAATATAAATCATGATAATCTTAAGTACTAGATTAAGTATAGCTCGTATACTAGCATGATCCAACAGCATGAACAAAAGAACTAGTGCAAGCATGATTAAATAGCTTGAACTTAAATACTGGTGAAAGCATAGCCCGTACACCGGTCAGATTAAACATTACGCACGGCGACATTGGATCACGAGGAGTATACCTTTCGATTGCAGAGGGAGACGACGTTGCTGGTGATGGAGATGCAGATGGTGACGCTGCTGGTGGAGATGGCGCGAGGTCGTCGATGAGTAGTGGAGGAAGAGCTCGGAACAGTTGACGACGGATAATCCAGGATGTAGCACCACCTGACTTGGATGGAAGACGACCTGTACTAAAGATTGAGAGCAGTCGCGCAAGGAGCGCTTCCCAAAAAACCTTATTCATCCTCTCTTGGTGCAGGATCATAAGGACGAGGGTTCCGGAGACCTGCTCGCCCGGTTGCTAGTGCACGCAAGCGATCGAGCTGGAGAAACTACGGCGGCGACGCAACAGCGAGAAGAGGCAAAACCCTAGCTCAGTTGGATGCGTTTTGGCGTGGCCAATAGGCTGCTTATATAGTCCTGTCCAAGCCGATCTCGTGTCGCGATCACAATCTAAATCGTTTAGGACTCTGCAAACTTGAAGACAAGAAACCAAAACAAAGCGCATGTGGAGCAGTTTTTTCAACATAAGCCGGCTTGCTTTTTTTTTTCTTTTTTTACCCATGCATACAAATATATGGACTAGAATAGATTAAGCAGTCATTTCTTTCGGTCAGCATGAGTGTTCTTTTTTCTTCTTGTGTGCTTGGAGTTGACGATGTGATGGGCCTACTACTGTGCTGCCTTTTTCACGTGTGGCCAATAGATCACCACTGGTGCATAGAAAAAACTGTTATGCATAATCTTCTGAACATACAAGTCTAATAACAGTATGTTAGAATGACCGGTACCGTCCGTGAGCAAAACCGTCTGGTGTGGCGACGTTCCACAACTATGCTGATGGCAAAAATGCCTACATGCATCCTTGCAAATTTAGAATAACCATATATATGACAGCCGCGACGAATAACCATATGCATGAACTGACTACAACTATATGGGAAGTTGCATCTGCTGCTAACAATGTAGACGAACAATCATTTCGGCAGAACTATATATACAGTGATGGTAGCCGGTAGCATCATACCAGTCTACCACTTCAATGCATTAACGCCAAGCCAAAACTGTTGGTTTTTTTGGTACCTGCAGCACAGTTCGAAGTCAACCATGTCTCATTCAGTGCTCTTCGCATCATTATCAGATGTAGGCCCCGTTCGCGTGCCCTTAAAACCGGCTTAATTCGCTTCTTTTTTCATCCGGAACAGTGTTTTCCTCTCACAAATTCCTCCAGATTCATTTAGATTCCTTTAAATTCCTCCGAGAGAACGGGCCGTACTTGGAGCCATATTTCGTCTTATCAAGTCCGGCAATCTGCAAAAGCGTTCCAGCACCGGCCGGCACCCACTACTACATACGGAGTACTAGATCGTTTTTATAGTCGGTGCTGGTTTTTTACAGGGATGACTCACAGTAGAAACTTTCTCTAACTAGGACAAGGAGCACTATAGCTTGCGAAACGTCACTGGAAAATCTATTTTCGGGGTCACTTCTATTAAGCAAACCGTCCCTATAAATATAATAGTTTTCATGGAAGGTTGTACTAAGAGGATCGTCTGTGGAATCTACTACATTAGTTGGTGTAGCCAAGGAAGAGGATATCCCTTTTTTGACCTGACCCTTTGGTCTTCAGACCAGGCCGTACCATAGCTACAAACACTTTTGAGTCGGAGGAGACTAGCTAGATCGCCTTCTTGAGTCTCTCTGGGCTTATCAGACATCAATCTCTATAGAGCCACCGGTCAAACACCCTTCTCCTTAGTCGTTGGCATGGACGCCATTCTTCCCGGTGAACTCGACGATTCCTTCCTGCGCTGTTCTGCTCGATGATCATATGAGTGATAATAAGAAGCGAGAGGTTCTGTGCTTTGAAACTTGACCTCCTTGATTCGATGGGAGAAAAAAAAGGTTATGAGTGGCAGAGCACGTACAAGTCTCTCAATGTCAACTGTGCCACGCCTTTGAAAAAAACTCATATAGATGTCCTCAAAAAGATTTCCAACGCACAGCACCCTAAGGGTACAGTTTTTTTGGGTCAGCCCTAGAAATCGAATGTTTCTATAGACAGTTTTTTTTAACAGAACTGCTCCTAAAAAATAATTTTTAGGACTAGCCCCCTTGGTGTTCCCCTTGAAAATGACTCCGTGTGAAGCCTTCCCCTTCCTGGTGACAACTCTATGGATCACTCCATTGGGCGCTCACTTTGCACTTAAAAACCTTGAAGGAGTTGATTTGAGGAGGTAACATCACATTATAGGAATGTCTTTTTAAAATTCTACTCATATATTTCTTTTTGATAGAGCTGCCTCCGAAGAAAAAGGTAACGCCTCTAAAAAATCATTTCTGTAGAGTCCTATGTTTTGAAATATGTTTCTGTTTTTGTAAACTAATTGATCTGACATTTCAATTAAAAATTTAACCTCAAATTTTATTAATGTTTACTGCAAATACGGGTCAAGTCAGGTTTACTTTGCTCCTTTAGAAACCCATGTGCACAGATAAATTCATTGACCGGGAGTTCTACTTCTACTATTTATTTGTTTATTATTAGCTGTACCACGTGTATATATAGAGAGATTTATAATGGCTGAAAAAAATATGAGCCATCCACGGGGCTAGATTGGACGGTATAAAAATAGGAGGTACCTATATGAAAGTACTTAGAAGAACCAAATTGATGGGAATGGTACCAAATTAGGTGGGACCAGTACCAAAATATGTGGACCAGTTATGTATTTTTCTGTATTTAATTTTTTTTCAAATAAGGGTAATTTGGTAATTTCAGATATTCATTCATCCTCTGTCTCAATCTGAATCGCGTGCTCATTCACCTTGACTCAACCTCCTTTCTTCTCCCATCAGGAGCACCCAGACCGCCGCCGCCCGACGGTTGCGCCACCAGCCGTAGCTCACTGGCCTCCTCCTCCCCGATGCCGGCGCCAGAAATTCACTTCCATTAACCATTCCTTTGATTGTTCTATCTTGGGGGAAGCTTCCTTAGAAGGAAGTGTTGTGTGCTTTTCGTGCCAAGAGTGATTCGAGGTGTTGCCATAATCCTCGAATTCGATAGGGAATTCCAAAGGATGAATTACTCTTTCCTTCGGTGTTCGTGGTTTGGGTGAGGGCTTATGAGTCGAATCTAAGGATGCTACGGGTTTAGATTCGACTGATGAGGATTCCTCAAAGCTTGACATGGCTTTCGCTTGGAGGGGTTTGGTTCTTATGACGGAGGAAGTGTGTTTGTCTAGGAAGTTTTCAAGGAATGTCACTTGTTCCGTCATGGTTTTGTGTGTAAAACGACCTCCAGTGGTCATGACGAGGTATAGGTCAGCTTCTAAGTCAAGACCCAAACAAAAGAGACATAGCAACACATCGTCGGATAAAGACAAGTCTAAGCCAGCGTGTATTAATGTTGAAAACCTGTCCCAAGCTGCACATATGGATTCCTTCTCGTACTGCTCAAAGTCAAGGATTGCCCTTGGTAGAGAGACGATACGAGATATAGGGAAGAATGCAAGATAAAACTTGTCTATAAGTTCATCCCAGTCCCCATTCGTACTTCCTACGGCATGAGCGTACCATTGCTTTGCCCTCTCGGTGAGAGAGAAGGGAAACAATTTCCACTTTAGAGTTTCTTGTGTCATGCCAGAGATACTCAAGCATCAGCACATTTCCTCGAACTCTTGTAGGTGATGACAAGGGTTTTCATTTTCAAGTCCAGAGAAGGATTGTGCCCGAACCATGGCTATTAAGCTAGGGTGGACTTTAGATGAAAGGTTTGGTTTTGGAGAAAGTGGTGGCTCACGGAACTCGCCCTTTGAAGCGAAAAGGTTTGGAGTTGAAGTTGGCTTCATGGTGAAAAAGATAAAATAAATAAATTTATTGTTTTTTTAGATAAAAGATACAAGGACGAACTATGTTCAAAGATAATACAGCAACCGTTCCCCGGCAACGGCGTCAGAAATGCTTGTTGGTATTTCTTAACGCAAACAGAAAGAATTCGCAAGCGCACGGAATTACCGTTGTAGTACTTCACCCGGAAGTATTCAGGGTATCGTATTTTCCACAAGGAACGGAGGTATTTGTCTAGCTGGTTCGTCCAACGACAACACAAGGATAGAGTTGGCGAGGGTAGAGATGGATTCCTATGGTTTTAGGGTCTATGGATAGATAAACTCCATTTCTACTTGCTCACTTCGGGCACCGGATAGCACCTGGTCTGCCAAGCGATCCTGCCTGTAGCTCTACACCGAACCCGAATGTGGGGGATTACAAGGGACAGATAGGGTTGTCACCACCTACCGCCTACCCCTCAACCATGGGGCACGAGGCAAACGAAGGTAGCCTCTAGCCTAGACACCACGTCTACGCTATCAACTACTACTCTAGCGTCGTACAAGGTTATCCGTCTCTATTAGGAGCCCTCTACTAGAGTATCCGGTACAAGAATGGACGACAAACCACAAGCAAATAAGAATAAAGCTTAGCTAATTGAAAGACTTATGACCATAAGAATCATGAACAGTCACTTAGCGGAAGAATCCATTGAGGTATAGGTGTTCGTCAAGGTACAAGCTGGGGAAGACTACCGATAAGTCTGGCACTTCCCTGAACTCTCCCTCACATCTCTCCCTATCAACTCTAGACAGCTAGCTAGGACCTAAGCCATTAGAGTGATGCTCTTGGTCTTGCTCTTTGCTCCTTGTAGTGTGTTGTTGTGAGTGAGGGGGAGGCCTCCTTTTATAGGTGGAGAGGAGGGGAGTATTCTTGGAATATTCTCTTGATTCCCCTCATAAAATGAGCAAACCGCCCTCCTGTGCATGTAAGTTACCAACCAAACACCCGCAACCGTCCATGGAGAGGCAGTATCTGACCTCCTGCAAAAGATGGGCCGGTTTGGGCTCAAAAAGGGTGCGGCCTCACCAAGGGGGCGACCGCCCCCCCCTACTAGCCCCGTTCGGGCTTAGCTTTCGCAGGTAACTGCCCTGTGGGCTTCTCATTTGGCCCATGGTTGTTTGGCGCGGAGTTGAGATGGTTTTGCTTCAGTTATGGGATTGTTCTCCACATGACTGGGCCATGATTTGCCTGGTAAGTGGGCCTTCTCCCCTTGGGCTCATGTTGGATGTTTGTATTGTTGTGTTTCTTCTATACCTTAAGCTCATTTTCATGTTATTTCTGACATGTCCTGATAAATCACCAAACTCATGGAATCTGTTAGTTTATAAACCCTATCTCTACATTTGGTGTTCATTTTAGTGGATATTTGGCGGTTAAAAATGTGAGTTAAGGACCGCCAACACTGCAAAGTGGTCCAAAGGAGGTCACAAGGCGATGTCCTGCCACGCTGACAAAGCCTACAAAAGAAGAGGAGACCTGTCGGTGTTCTGAGTTACCGACTAGTAAATTTCTAGTATTGCGCGTCTGGCTCGGATGGTGTGCTTAGAGGACATAAGGTTTATACTGGTTCGGACAGAAAGTCCCTACGTCCACTTCATCGTTGTTGCTAGTATTACTAGAACTTGAAGTTTGCAGTAGGGGTTACAAACGGGTAAGAGAGGGACGGAATTCCAAGTCTCTGGTGTGTGTGTGCTGCTAGGATGTGTCGTGTGTGTGTTCAGCCGTATTTTTGCGTGTCCTTCATGGGGCGTCTTGCTTCCCCTTTTATAGTCCAAGGGGAAGAGCATATTACAGAGAAGAAGAGAGAGAGAGAGATAGAGGGGAAAAGTCAAGGGGAAGAAGGCCTCTTGGACCGCTGGGCCTTTCTTTCCCTTTATGCGGGTCCCACCGACACTGCAGAAGGCGACAAGGATGGCTCCATGCTGGGTGCTTGATCGCCACTGATGCCACGCCCTGGCGTTGTTAGCGGGTCATGGCGTCCCATCCCGTCCCGGCGGGCAACGCCGCGGACCAGTGTTCTGGTCAGCGACCGTACAGGAAGTAGGCAGCATAGTGACCACGCGTCATGCACTGTTGGTGGTGTGAATTCCCTGGAGTGACATGTCGCGGGCACGGGTCATGATGAGATGTGCACGCTCCCTACACGGTGCCAGAAGTTTGACCTTTGGGTTGTACTTTCTGGCCCGTAGTGGTTGGCGATGGTATGGGCTTCCATCAGGAGCCGTGCCTAAGGGGTCGGGCGAGCGAAGTTCCTAACCTAGAGGCCGGGCAAGGCGGAGCTCCTGACCCAGGGGTCAGGCGAGGTGGAGTCCTCGACCCAGAGGTTAGGCGAGGCGAAGCCCATGACCCAGAGGTCGGGTGAGGCAAAACCTGCCCCCAGTGGTCGGGAAAGGCGGGACCCCAACCCAGAGGTCGGGCGAGGCAGAGCTCGTGCCCCAGCGGTCGGGCGAGCCGGAGCTCGTGCCCCAGCGATCGGGCGAGGTGGAACCTGCGCGCTTGGGGGTCGGTTGGAGCTATAGTCGCGCACTTGACCGCTTGGGTGAATCAATGTTGATGATCATTAGCTCCTCCTCTTCGGATACCCTGCTATTGGTCCCCGACAGTAGCCCCCGAGCCCCTAGGTGATTCGGGCTAAATCGCCCGGGGGATTTTTTGACTTGCCAGTGGGTGCGCATGAGGGTTAGGAAAAACAACACCGGTATGCCCGACGCTGTTCCTGATGTGAATCCTCGGGTATGGCCCGTCGTGGTCGCGGGTTACATCGGGGCGTGCCGGTCTCCTCCCTGGTGTCAGAGCTTTGACCAAGGCCCATATACTTGTACCTGGAGTGGTTGACGACGGCATGGGTCTCCATCGGACGAGACGGAGTCCGCAGCCTCAGGGTCGGGCGAGGCAGAGCCCATGGCCTCGGGGTCGGGTGAGGTAGAGTACAATCCCAGCTCGCGGCCTTGGGGTTAGGCGAGGCGGAGCTCGTGGCCTTGGGGTCGGGCGAGGCGGAGCCCTCCCCTAGAGGCCGGGTGAGGCGGAGCGCAAACCCAAGGGTCAGGCGAGGCGGAGCGCAAACCGAAGGGTCGAGCGAGGCGGAGCCCGTTGCCTTGGGGTCGGGCAAGACGGAGCCCTCCCCCAGAGGCCGAGCGAGGCAGAGCGCAAACCTAAGGGTCGGACGAGGCGGAGCGCAAACCCAAGGGTCGGGCAAGGCGGAGCCCGCGGCCTTGGGGTCGGGCGTGGCGGAGCGCAAACCCAAAGGTCGAGCGAGACGGAGTCCTTCCCCAGAGGCTCCCCAGAGGTCGGTCGAGGCGGAGCCCGTGCACCTGGGGGTCGGTTGAAGCCGTAGTCGTGCTCTTGACCGTTCGGATGAATTAATGTTGATGACCATTAGCCCCTCCTCCTCCTAGGGTACCTTAGTATTGGTCCCCGACACACCCCTTCCCATCTAGAGGTGAGAGAAGATCCATGGAGGAGGAGGACAGATCCATGGTGGTCACGGCGGCACGGGTTCCTTCCACCATGGCGGCGGAGACATCCCATCTAGATCATAGTGGCGGCGGCGGCCTCCCCTCCAACGGCGTGCACGATGCTCCCTACATCGGCGTGGTCGGTGCCCCCTCCATCGGCTAGGACGTCCGACGCGGCCCCTTGTCCCTTCCGGCAGCGGCAGTGGAGTCCTTTCCCAACCCACCTGGCGGCGCTCCTGTGCCCTGCTGATCCTGGCGTGCGATGCACATGCTGGCCGCGGGCTCCACGGTAAGCTAGCTGCAGGGAAATTGTTCCCAAGGAATGCGTTGTTGCCAACGACCGGCACATATGTGGATCTGTGTGTACAAATCCCAGGAACAGCGGCTGCTAGATCTTTTTGATGGATTTTGTTCGTACAAAAATACAAATGAGTTTGTTTGATTTTGGTTCAAAAATTCATGTACAATGTACTAATGATGAACGAGGAATTATTACTGTTTGATTCTTGTTACTTTCTGGCTTCTTACTACTGGAAAGCACCAAATTACTGCTCCAATGTTACTGCTACCATGTTATACTGTATCGTATTGCCATATGTGCATTTTACGGTTTCAGTTTTGGAATAGTTGTTTTTATTTTTTGGATGAACTACTATTTGATTTTTGTTATTTTCTGGCTGATTACTATTGCAAATCACCAAATTACTTCAGTGTTATATTTGTATTGTACTGCCAAGGGATTATTTTTACGGTTTGGATTTTGGGACCGGTGTTTTAACTGTTTGGATGAACAATGTACTTTTGCAGCAGAGAAAAAGAATCTAACTGTTTGGATATTAAGAATCTTACTACTATTGTTTCGATGAACAACGTGAAGAATCTTACTACTTGTTTACAAAAGGAGAAAGATTTCAGAATCTTACTATACTATATATAGTTTAGAAAAAAGAGAGAGTTCGGTGACCAATTATGTAAAGTTTACTACTATTGGACATGGTTTTATGGCTATTTTTATGGTGTAAAATGTTTTCTGTTGCGGAAGTATTAGTGCGCAGGAGAGGTAATTACTACTATAGCTCAAAGATCAATTCTTACTACTTGACTTCAGAGATCAATTCGATCTATATATTACTACTTGATTTATGTTCAAAAAAGAAATATTACTACTTGATTACGACAAATACTTGAGTGATCGGCCATTAACTCAATGTCGTCATCATGCTTGAATTACGAGGGTAAAGTATAATTTACACCCTCCAACTTTCATCAAAGTATAGATTTCAACCTCGAACTTCAAAACCGGACAACTTTAGCCCTCCAACTCTCGAAAAAGTTCAACTTTCAACCTTCTGGGCGGTTTTGCGGATAAACAGTAACTTTTAATATTTTTAGGAGCGCCAAAATTTTATATTATTTTTTCGAGCATCTTAATGTCCTCAAATAAAAAAACTCAAAACTACAAAGTTGTAGATCTCATCGAGGTCTACAATTTACATATAAAAATTATCTTCATCCGACATCGTATTGAAGGGTTTTCTATTTTTTGAAATTTGAGTCTCATCACGCGATAAAATATGGTGCTGAAATTTTATATTATTTTTTCGAGTATCTTACTGTCCTCAAATGAAAAAAATTAAAACTATAAAGTTTTAGATCTCATCGAGGTCTACAATTTACATATAAAAATTATCTTCATCCGATATCGTATTGAAGGGTTTTCTATTTTTTTAAATTTGAGTCTCATCACGCGTGAAACTTGAGAGCTCGCGTGAGCCATGGTCGCCGAGCGGAGCGGAGCGCCACCGGCGCGCTTAATAGTAATATTTAGAGCGTCTAAAAATAGAAAACAGTCTAAAAAAGAAGCTGACAACTTTGCTTCACTAGGCTCACACAAGGACGCCCCGTTTTTTCTATTCTTCGGCCTGTTCGCTCGTTGGTTTTAGCCGGTGCTTATCAGCCAGCCATCAATATTTTTCTCTCACAACCAATCAGCATCAACCAGGCTTATCAGTTCAGAAACCGACCAGTGAATAGAATGTATGTTTCGTAGGTAGCGTGCATGACCGGAGGAGAGCACTCATCTTATGAATGGTTCAGAACAAAGAGCAAGGGGAGGAGCACTCTTTCCACGAATGATTCAATATACAAGGGGCAAGGAAGCGCTGGTCCCAGCTAGAACCAAAAGGATAACTGCCAAAGAAGCAGCAGGTCTTTGCCAAAGTACTGGTATGCCGGTTTTGGGTTGATGAAGGAATGCCGTCCGATCAAGATAATAGCACACGCGTCACTGATCTAGCACGGGTTATATCTACAAATCAGACGTTGAGTTCATCCAAACTAGCACCCTTCTTGCTACATATAGAAACAGTGACACCCTTCTTGCATGTTGTATGTGGGATCTTGTTTTGTAAATAAAATCCCAATAATACCGAAAAAGAATTACAAATCGGATAAATGGTTAAATAGATATTAGGATTCAAAGCTTAACTATCGAAACATTTTGAACTCTGTGCACGCACGCAAATGCCCTCCAATCCATTCAGGAGTAGGGATGAAAACAGTACGGAAATATCCCGTACCGAACCACATCATTTTCTGCATTTAATCCGATTGAATTCGTATTTTCGGACAAATTCAAATTCGGTTCGAAATTCGGAACATCAAATTCGAAGTCGGAATAAAATGGTTTTGACATTTTTTCGACCGTTTTCTACTTTTCTACTTTTAATTCGGAATATCCCGAATTCGAAATTCAGTTTAAACCAAATTTGGCCCACCAGAAGTACAGCCTTAGAAAAATTGCCATTTTCATACGATCTCGGATAAAGATGATTTTTATATGAAAATTGTAGCTCTCAACGAGATCTACAACTTTCTAGCTTTTAGTTTTTTTTATTTGAGGTCTTTACGATGTTCAAAAGCAGTAAAACACTACTACTACAGTTATGCTCTGCGGAGGCAGCTCAAAGGCACGTTCAGGTGCCCAGCTATTTTGAATAAACAGCGTGTGGCGGGCCCTATGCTCAGGCTTTACTGCATCCTAGCACCTTTACCGCGTCCCAAGACAAAATTTCTAAGCCCTATTCAGCTGCGGCTGATAAGTCAGTTAATGTTGTTTGGTTGCGAGAGAAAAATACTATAACATAACTTATAAGAGCGTCCGCAGTGTATGGATGCGGGGTCATCCTTTTGGGTGGGTCCCATGATGATTTGATGGTGTCTAATATTTGGCTTGCAATGTGTAGAACCGGGTCTACATGCATAGTGGGGCCACCAATCATTACCTTCTGTCCATTCCCCTCCTTTCCTCCGTCTAAACTTCCCATGCGCAAGAGAGAGAAGAGGATGGGAGCGGGTTTGATGCATAGCACCAACTTCTTCGTAGAACCGGGTACACAGTGTATCGAACCAGGTCCTATGCTCGCATTTAATGTATGGAACCAGCCTAGAACCGCACACTGCGGATGCTCTAAGCATTTGGAAATGTCTAGTCAACAATCGGTTGTTTCAGCTCCTCTCATCAACTAAATTTTTCTCATACACTTACATTATCTTATAGTTATATTTACACTGCCTTATTACTATATTTACAATAATTTTTTCCGTGTAACTTATTGGAAAGAGTGATGTAATTTGAGAATAACACAAATATATGCCAAATTTTTCAAAAAGATTTATAAATTATTTCTATGAATTCCAGACATCAGAGAAATATATATCAAATTATTCACAAATTTTTCAGAAATTAAAAAAAAACATAATCTACACAAGGAGGTGAGAGAGAAGAGATTGTCGCAGGGTGTTCTGTGCTCGCGTTCATGTGTCAGGCAGGGACAATGGCACTAGCATGATGGTTTGCTTGACGCTGAAGCTAAGCAGACGCACGCACAGGGATGCATCGCACGCACGCACGTGCCAGCATGATCCCAGGCGGGGAGAGGCCGACGCACGGCCCAAAAAAAGATTGTTCATTAGGCTTTCTGAAGCATTTAGTTGCGCGCCGAGAAAATTTTGAGAAACGGTTGCCGCCTCTACACGCTGTTGTGCTGCTGCGTCTCTCCTCCGTCCTTGTCCGTCCCACCTCTTATCTCTCCTCCGTTCTTATCCTCCGTGACTCAAAATAGACGAGCGTTAGGTTGCTGCTTCTCTCTTCCATTCCTGCCCTCTTCTCTCTTCCTTCTCTTCGCAAGTTGAGCAGCCAAGGCAGCCCGTGATGCAGGTGCGTGTAAAGATGACAACGGGGCGGGTTCGGATCGGATGGAGTGTCTGGGCATCCGAAACCGAAACCCGAACCGAAAATCCGAATCCGACCCGAAAACTGATTCGGGTGAAAATCCATCCCCGAAACCGAAACCCACGGGTACCCGAAACCTAAACATAAACAGTACAGTACACAGTACACCAGTCTTAAACAATACAGTTACAGTACAATGCATCAACAATTTCACTAACAATTTCAGCAACAATACCAGGCGCAGTACAGTAACAATACAAGTCAACAATACGAGTCTTAAACACCAAGTTATATACCTAGGGTTACTAATGGGCCTTTAGTAGGCCGAATTATTTCGGATACCCGATGGAGCTCCGTGGGTTATTTTTCAAAACCGCCCCAAATCCGTGGTATTTCGGGTATCCGAACCCGAAAAACCATAGGCGAAAACCACGAACCAAAACTGAAACCCACGGACCCGAAACCGAACCGCTGCCATCGTTAGGTGCGTGGCACCTGAGCGTACGGTGGAGCGCACATCTGCGATGAGCGCGAGAGCGGCAACAGCCCAGGTTTGGCCTACCCCGGCGAGTGGCGCGCACGGACGAGCGCGGTGGCCCGAGCGTGCCCGTCTCCGACGAGCACAAGCGCCACGGCTGCTGTCCCTGGCGAGCGCGGTCGCGGTGGCGTGCGGCGGCGGCTGTCCCGGGCGAGCGTGGTCGATTCGAGGCGGCGCACAATGCCGCGGTGCATGGTCGAACCTGGCCGAGCGGCAGCCGCCATTGCTGCAGTGCGTGGCCCCACTTTTTTTTTCGCTGCATTTTAAAGGCGGGTTAATTTCTGACATGCTCTAGAAATTAGTTTTCTGAGGCGGGTTAATGACATTTTTTTTGCAGCAGACGTGATTTCGTAAGTCAAACTTTCAAGAACGAACAAGTGGCTTCAAAAAAAAAAAAGATGTAATGATTCTGAACAATTGGACGATGGTTCCCCAGCTGCATATATGCCTCTTCCCCAAAAGCTAGCTGAGCAAACCGCAGAAGAGACGCTGGCATCGTCCTACTATGCCATTTATAGAGAACGAGCACGAGCCATCAGATTGCGTTTCTAAGACATGTGTCTACGATCCAGCACCGAAGGTAGCTACCACACCCCAGTGGGTAGTTACCAACCGTTTCAGAAAATTCACTCTAATATAATTGAAATAGTAAACCATAACAGAAACAAAAATTCATGTCAACTTGCATGCTTAGTGGCGCATTCTCTTATCACTGGAGCAACCATGTGAATCCTTCTCCTTACCTTCCCAATATTGCACAGAATTAATATAAGTACCAAATAGGAAGCAGATTATTATGTACAGAAATTAATTAGCATGTTGGTTAAGGATTTTTTAGATTTTTTTCGCCACCTTAATGAAATTAAGGCAAGTTGGGCCCTGTTCATTATAACTTTGATGCAATATCCCAGTGAGTTAGTGAATTATTATGGAACCTTTATAACGACACTATAATTTGATGAATACATTGATTGATGAAGCTGATTGTTTTTTCTTTGCAAGTAATTCCATTTTTTCATTACTGGGGGAACTCACTTTACAGAGTACCACATAAAAATATTGCGATGGTATAGGTGGTGAAAGTCCAGAGTAATGTTTGTTCACAGACTTTTTTTAATCAACAGGCCAGACTTCACAGACTCCACGTATAACATATATCTAGACTGTACAGTGAACAAATACTTTTTTTAATCACAGTCCAGAGTTTCACCACAGTATTTGCATCTATTGGTTATATATAAGATTCAATTCAAGGGTATGCTCTTTGATGTTGTAAATGAGGACACATGGCAGCTTTTACTTTGACAACATAATGCAATACAACTTTCAGAAGTCCTAGTGTTTGCTGGCTATAAATTTGCTGCTCAGTCTGAGTGTTTATATATACTGCAGCTCCAGCAGTTTAAGCAAGAAAAATCTAAAGAGTCTAATGTGCTTCTTCTGTCTCAGGAACCACGCTAACACTTTGTGCCTGTGTATTATCTGACTGTAGAATATAAATGGGAGGCACGGGGAATGAAAGTGAACTGTTCTTATAATGAGCTATAGTTCCGAAGTTCTGGAGGTCTCCATGCTTACCTAGAAATGAAGCTTGCAACAAATCTGTTAGAACAATGAGCCATGGAGTGGGTTCTACAAAGCCAAAAGGCTAAAACAACAATAAGCGATTGGAGAGGTCCGCATTTCCATGCATCTTTTATTGTTATTTAGGGTCTCCACATTGCGATTTTGCGCAAGTGACAGCTAAGTCAACAAACTCCCCTCTATCTGGTAGTACAACAAGCAAAGGTATATATTTGTCCAGAAGGGGCAGAGCTAGTATTTTGACTTTGGAAACACAAATGCTGGACTTATACCATTTGAGCTTACAACACGAGAGACTCCTCTCAATGCAAGTGGCTTCCATAAAGGTTTGCGAAACCCTGGACTTTGATTGAATATGTTTTTTTCGGCTAACGCACACATTGGATCACGGGCATGCAAAGTCATCGATGCAACTCCCAATGAATAGAACACATGCACCTGTTTAAGAAAAAATATTCCATCCATTTTCATCCCCTATAGAAGAGCTCCAACTGGAAACAGTAAGTACGGCAACATAAGGCGCGGGGCAGGGCAGCAACCAGCGGATTTCAGCGATCAATTGCTAGCTTGGTATTTATCTTGACTGTGTTTGATCAGGACAATGTTATAGAACTACAGCTCTCTAAGATCAATTCGTTTCTGTTTTTCAGGACAATACATTTTTTTTGTAGTGTCAACCAAACCATCAAAGCCATGGCATCCTGCATCATGCTGATCAGGAACAAGAACAGGATGGCCGCCGTTGCCTGGGTGCTCCTCCTGACCCTGACAGTGGCGCTGCTTCTGACGATCATGTCGGCGCCCTCGGCAGCGGCTTCAGGGTATGCAGACAGCCAGGGAGTACTCCGGCTGCTGCAGCAATGCCCACCGTGCGCCATTCAATGGTGCATCTACTGTGCTCGTACTCAGTCTACATCGGCGATGTGCGTTCGCTGCAGACCGTGCTGCCCTTAATACATGCATATGTGTTCATCAAAGCATCAATGTTGTACTGGGTAACTGCTAGAGCGAGATTCTGTTTGTTCTACAGCTCAAAGTCTTGTCTTTTGTTGGTGCTCCAGCCAACAGCTGTTTGTCACTTTCAGTTTCTTAATAAATAAATAATCATTAATATTCTTTCCAATTGATTCGTGACTCTGTGTGTACTACAAAGCTCCAGTGAATTTATCGTCTGTAAATTTCATTTTCGGGTAAGAGGGTAAATAATTTTCATCACAGGTATGTTTGACATAAGCAAGCAAGTGATTGAACATGTGCATCAGATAACTGATAAACCATGAACAACCACTAACTCATTTACATTTTTGTGCTTGCTTGACATAGTAGTAAACAACGGTAGAAGATTGTAAAAGATCGCTCACTTCTGAGCTGCTCCTGTTGCTCCATAGAACAAAAAAGGCTGACAGTCCCTCATCCAGATTTATGGATTCGGTCTCATTTGTAACTTTTATTCCTGAACTTGTAAGGTGTACCTTAGTCTATCTTTTTAATTCAACTACAGTAGGGGCTCCCTCCTGTTTTCTCAAAGAAAGTATTTTTCAGTGAATGGTATTAAATATTTGAATGGCTTATAGATCGTCCTACTAGGCTACCAAGGGGAGCGGACAGTGGGAGTCCACCCCATTGGGAAGTGTAAGGACCTGTTTGGCAGGGCTCCTCTCCGGCTCCGGCTCCGGCTCCTTCAGATGAGCCCTGCCAAACGTTTTCTTGTAAGAGCCGTTTTTCAGTAAAAAACAGAGGAGCTGGAGCCATTTTGGAGGAGCCACAAATTGTGGCTTCTCCAAAACAGCTCCGGCTCCTCCGGAGGAGCCCCTCAAGAGGAGCCGTGCCAAACAGGTTCTAAGTAAAGATAGCGTAGCTAGTGTACAATTCCAAAAATTGCGCTATATCTTTGAGAAATAGCTGCTCCACCAACTTACCATCTGCCGGCATAGTAGATATTTATTACTGACTCTTTTTTATATCTTTGTAACTGTTGTCCATATAAACACTTACCAATAACTGAATTTTTTTACCAACTGATAGTTGGGGTCTCGCTGAAGATATGCTGGGCACTAATCTTAGCCTACTGATAGTTTGTTATGATGTTTTGCCAATTGCTATGGCGAAGATATAGTTATCTTAACCATCTGATAATCAAACACTAACAACATATATGAACTAATTAATCTCAAACTAACCATATACTACGATTATTTAAAACATTACCATGATACCAAAGTAAACAGTGAATACATTGGCCATGGTCACTTTGATTACCTTGGCGTCGACACGATCTAGTATAATTGCCACCCATGACCATTGACCATAGTGTCTCTGACCTGAAAATCTTAGTTTTCACTCAAGTTGCAACATCAGAGAACAAATTCTTTGGTGCTGCTTAACTGAACTTTTGCAGCTAATTTACATTTCCAATGTCAACTAAACTGAGAGAATCGCATGTATCAGGATGTGTTAAAACAGAAAACAAAAATACATCTCCAACGTCACCATGAATTAAATAGAATGAACTTGTGTGTTCATCGACCGTATGCAGTTTTCTCACCTAAAAGTCTTGCGAATTAATTTTAGAGTATCAACATGAAGAAACATATTAAAGACCAAGGTTCGATTGACTGCATCAGAAACTGGAGTAACATATTTTAGAGTGGAGGATATGTAGCATAAGGGTCACTCAATGGGTGGACAATGTGTAGCACCAGATACTCTAGCTAACCATGAAGCTTAATACACTAATAAAAAATATTTTACTGAGATGCATATGTAAAAGCCATTCCTATTGGTGCTTGGGCACCATGACTCTACAAAAAGGCCTATGCGAATAATGATTTACACAAGGTGCAACAAAACACACAAAAGAAATTGAGCCTACTATGGTGACCCGCCGCGGAACACACCATTTGTGCAGATCCGACATGCTGGTGTCATGGACACAGCGCTCGTTATGGACCTGGCCACCCTTGTATCAAGCACATCGTGCAGCCCCCTGCATCAGCCACCAATCTAATCACCTCGCCAAGGTTGAACAGCATCGTGGAGCCTCCTCTACCGTGGTTGGGCAGGGGCACCCAAGTAGCGACTCCTCCACCATAGATCTGCCAACGTAGGGCTGAGTGCTCCTCCTTCGTGGGGTCACCGCGCTCACCATGCCATAGCTACGGCGCCTCATCCACCGCCAGTGATGATATGACTCTAGCAATGATAACTAGCAAGGTTGGCCACTACTGACTTGGATGGGAGTCATCGTCATTTTGTACTACTGCATATTGAGCATACTTCTATCTCTACTTCCTGGTTGAGCATCCACACCTAGGACCATAAGACTAGTCTCATTGCAGATATCAATAGAGTTCCATTTTCATTTATTACTTTGCCACATCAGCATTTTGAATGAATTTGTTTGGTTAATAATTAAAAAGGAGGATATGTTAGAGTTTCATGATGATGAAAACAGGCTAACACACTTAACTATACTGATGAAACCCGCCAAATGACACCGGCATTGAGTGCTAGCTGATCTACAATGCATCGTCCACCCCCGATAGTGTGCTTAATGCACTCTCCCACCGCTCCCCCTCCCCATTTGTATGCCTCCTCCTTTCCACGGGCAGGCACACCGCACGTCTGTATCATAGGACGGCTCTGACAACGTCTTCCATGTTTCAGCAGCAGCGGCGCCCCTCCTTCTTCATCATCTTCATCAACAGCTCCTACGCTGCCGAACGCAACTAGGACGCGGTCACCATGGCAGGATTTGTTGAAGTTCTGATCCGTTTATAAGAAGTCTACAAATATAATTCATAACAATAAAGCGGGGAGGTAAAAAAGTTGAAAAAACCGGCCAGGGATGGGGTTTGTGCGTTTTAAAAAAAAACAGCCACGGGGTCTATAGTCGGGGTGCCGTCGTGGTTGATTAACGATGGAACTTAGCTTTTTTTAGTTGCAGGCCTGTTCGCTTGCTCGTAAACGATCGTAAATTTCCAGCCAGGAACAGTGTTTTTCTCTCACACCAAATCAGCCAGCAGTAAATAATTCACGATACGATACGGCCTCCCGAACAGGCTGATAGAACTTTCTTATATTTATTCAATTAATTATATTTTTAAACAATATAAATATCACATTGAATATAAGAAAATCCGAACTTATAAAGTGCTAATTAGTCAACCTGCTACCTCCATCATGTTCCTGAATTCGGGTACAAGTTAGTAATTTTCTTCCGTCATTGAAGGATCGGACTGCCGTCTCACTTATATCATCACGATGTGTTCTTTACATTCACACCAACTTATATGAGACTTATTCATTAGCCTGGTTATGTAGTCTATATATCTGCTCCTTATTTTCACGAATCTGCTATAGAGTTGTGTGAGTGGCCTTCGTCCAGTTCTATCTTGTTACCCACAATAGTAGTGCTGCAAATGAGGGAAGCTCTGGTCTATGCAAATGTAGCGTCTATAATATAGGCATGAGATACGACGGGAACTCAGCTCTTGTTAAACTTGCCCATAGATCAAGGCCATCACCTAGATATCACACTGGAATCACAGAGGCAGCCCCATTTCTCTGGTTCGGCAACCCGACAATTAGGCAGTTTCCAAATTAAAATAAGAATATAAATCATGATAATCTCAAGTACTAGATTAAGCATAGCTCGTATACTAGCATGATCCAACAGCATGAACAAAAGAACTAGCCATCAGATTAAATAGCTTGAACTTAAATACTGGTGTAAGCATAGCCCGTACACCGGTCAGATTAAACATTACGAACGGAGACATTGGATCACGAGGAGTACACCTTTCGACTGTAGAGGGAGACGACGTTTGCTGGTGATGGAGATGCAGATGGTGACGCTACGTAGATGGTGCGAGGTCGTCGATGAGTAGTGGAGGAAGAGCTCGGAGCAGTTGACGACGGATAATCCAGGACGTAGCATCACCTGACTTAGATGGAAGACGACCCGTAGTGAAGTTTGGGAGCAGTCGCGCTAGGAGCGCTTCCCAAAAACCTTATTCATCCTCTTATTGGGCCAAGCCCATGTATTCCAACACATGCAACTATCAATCCCAGTTCCCGTCAGCATGGGAGCAGTTTTTTCAACATAAGCCGGCTTGCTTTTTTTTTTCTTTTTTTACCCATGCATACAAATATAGGGACTAGAATAGATTAAGCAGTCATTTCTTTCGGTCAGCATGAGTTTTCTTTTTTCTTCTTGTGTGCTTGGAGTTGACGATGTGATGGGCCTACTACTGTGCTGCCTTTTTCACGTGTGGCCAATAGCTCACCACTGATGCATAGAAAAAACTGTTATGCATAATCTTCTGAACACACAAGTCTAATAACTTTGTTACTAAGTCTTAGTATTACATCAAATTCCACTATTCCAGAACAGTATGTTAGAATGACCGGTACCGTCAATGAGCAAAACCGGCTGGTGTGGCGACGTTCCACAATTATGCTGATGGCAAAAATGCCCACATGCATCCTTGCAAATTTGGAATAACCATATATATGACAGCCATGCCGACGAATAACCATCGTCCTGTTCGTTTGAGCTGGTTTGGCTTATAAATCATGGTTAAAAATACTGTTGACTAGTTTCCTGTGAGAGAAAAATACTGTTCGTTGGCTGATAAGCCAAATACGACCAAGCGAACAGGCTGATATGCATGAACTGACTACAACTATATGGGAAGTTGCATTTGCTGCTAACAATGGAGACGAACAATCATTTCGGTAGAACTATATATACAGTGATGGTAGCCGGTAGCATCATACCAGTCTACCACTTCAATGCATTAACGCCAAGCCAAAACTGTTGGTTTTTTTTGGTACCTGCAGCACAGTTCGAAGTCAATCATGTCTCATTCAGTGCTCTTCGCATCATTATCAGATGTACTTGGAGCCATATTTCGTCTTATCAAGTCCGGCAATCACTACTACATACGGAGTACTAGATCGTCTTATCAAGTCCGGCAAAAGCGTTCCTGCACCGGCCGGCACCCACTACTACATACGGAGTACTAGATCGTTTTTATAGTCGGTGCTGGTTTTTTACAGGGATGACTCACAGTAGAAACTTTCTCTAACTAGGACGAGGAGCACTATAGCTTGCGAAACGTCACTGGAAAATCTATCTTCAGGGTCACTTCTATTAAGCAAACCGCCCCTATAAATGTAATAGTTTTCATGGAAGGTTGTACTAAGAGGACCGTCTCTGGAATCTACTACATTAGTTTGTGTAGCCAAAAAAGAGGATATCCCCTTTTTTGACCTGACCCTTTGGTCTTCAGACCAGGCCCGTACCATAGCTACAAACACTTTTCAGTCAGAGGAGACTAGCCAGATCGCCTTCTTGAGTCTCTCTGGGCTTATCGGACGTCAATCTCTATAGAGCCACTGGTCAAACACCCTTCTCCTTAGTCGTTGGCATGGACGCCATTCTTCCCAGTGAACTCGATGATTCCTTCCTGCGCTGTTCTGCTCGACGATCATATGAGTGATAATCAGAAGCGAGAGGTTCTGTGCTTTGAAACTTGACCTCCTTGATTCGATGGGAGAAAAAAAAGGTTATGAGCGGCAGAGCACGTACAAGTCTCTCAATGTCAACTGTGCCACGCCTTTGAAAAAAACTCATATAGATGTCCTCAAAAAGATTTCCAACGCACAGCACCCTAAGGGTACAGTTTTTTTGGGTCAGCCCTAGATATTGAATGTTTCTATAGACAGTTTTTTTTAACAGAACTGCTCCTAAAAAATAATTTTTAGGACTAGCCCCCTTGGTGTTCCCCTTGAAAATGACTCCGTGTGAAGCCTTCCTCTTCCTCATGACAACTCTATGGATCACTCCATTGGGCGCTCACTTTGCACTTAAAACCTTGAAAGAGTTGATTTGAGGAGGTAACGTCACATTATAGGAATGTCCTTTTAAAATTCTACTCATATATTTCTTTTTGATAGAGCTGCCTCCGAAGAAAAAGGTAACGCCTCTAAAAAATCATTTCTGTAGAGTCCTATGTTTTGAAATATGTTTCTGTTTTTGTAAACTAATTGATCTGACATTTCAATTAAAAATTTAACCTCAAATTTTAATAATGTTTACTGCAAATACGGGTCAGGTCAGGTTTACCTTGCTCCTTTAGAAACCCATGTGCACAGATAAATTCATCGACCGGGAGTTCTACTTCTACTATTTATTTGTTTATTATTAGCTGTACCACGTGTATATATATAGAGAGATTTATAATGGCTGAAAAAATATGAGACATCTACGGGGCTAGATCAGACGGTGTAAAAATAGGAGGTACCTATATGAAAGTACTTAGAAGTACCAAATTGGTGGGGACGGTACCAAATTAGGTGGGACCAGTACCAAAATATGTGGACCAGTTATGTATTTTCTGTATTTTTTTTCAAATAAGGGTAATCTGGTAATTTCAGATATTCATTCATCCTCTGTCTCAATCTAAATCGCGTGCTCATTCACCTTGACTCAACCTCCTTTCTTCTCCCATCAGGAGCACCCAGACCGCCGCCGCCTGACGGTTGCGCCGCCAGCCGTAGCTCGCTGGCCTCCTCCCCGATGCCGGCGCCAGAAATTCACTTCCATTAACCATTCCTTTGATGGTTCTATCTTGGGGGAAGCTTCCTTAGAAGGAAGTGTTGTGTGCTTTTCGTGCCAAGAGTGATTCGAGGTGTTGCCATAATCCTCGAATTGACGAGGGAACTCGAAGGATGAATTACTTTTTCCTTTTGTGTGTTCGTGGTTGGGTGAGGGCTCATGAGTCGAATCTAAGGATGCTACGGGTTTGGATTCGTGATGAGGGCTCCCCAAAGCTTGTCATGGCTTTCGCTTGGAGGGTTTGGTTCTTATAGCGGAGGAAGTGTGTTTGTCTAGGAAGTTTTCAAGGAGCGTCACTTGTTCCGTCATGGTTTTGTGTAAAAGCGACCTCCGAGTGGTCATGACGAGGCATAGGTCAGCTTCTAAGTCAAGACCCAAACAAAGAGGCGCAACAACACGCCGTCGGGTAAAGACAAGTCTAAGCCAGTGATGTATTAATGTTGAAAACCTGTCCCAAGCTGCACCTATGGATTCCTTCTCGTCTTTGCTCAAAGTCAAGGATTGCCCTTGGTAGAGAGGCGATCTGAGATATAGGGAAGAATTTAAGATAAAACTTGTTTTTAAGTTTATCCCAGTCCCCATTAAGTACTTCCCTACGACATGAGGCGTACCATTGCTTTGCCCTCTCCGTGAGAGAGAAGGAAACAATTTCCACTTTAGAGTTTCTTGTGTCATGCCGGAGATACTCAAGCATCAAAGACATTTCCTCGAACTCTTGTAGGTGATGACAAGGGTTTTCATTTTCAAGTCCAGAGAAGGATTGTGCCCGAACCATGGCTATTAAGCTAGGGTGGACTTAGGATGAAAGGTTTGGTTTTGGAGAAAGTGGTGGCTCACGGAACTCGCCCTTTGAAGCGAAAAGGTTTGGAGTTGAAGTTGGCTTCATGGTGAAAAAGATAAAATAAATAAATTTATTGTTTTTTTAGATAAAAGATACAAGGACGAACTATGTTCAAAGATAATACAGCAACTGTTCCCCGGCAACGGCATCAGAAATGCTTGTTGGTATTTCTTAACATAAAGCAAAAAGAATTTGCAAGCTGCGGAATTACCGTTGTAGTACTTCACCCGGAAGTATTCAGGGTATCGTATTTTCCACAAGGAACAGAGGTATTTGTCTAGCTGGTTCGTCCAACGACAACACAAGGATAGAGTTGGCGAGGGTAGAGATGGATTCCTATGGTTTTAGGGTCTATGGATAGATAAACTCCATTTCTACTTGCTCACTTGGCACCGGATAGCACACAGTCCGCCAAGCGATCCTGCCTGTAGCTCTACAATCGAACCGAATGTGGGGATTACAAGGGGAGATAGGGTTGTCACCACCTACCGCCTACCCCTCAACCATGGGGCACGAGGCAAACGAAGGTAGCCTCTAGCCTAGACACCACGTCTACGCTATCAACTACTACTCTAGCGTCGTACAAGGTTATCCGTCTCTATTAGGAGCCCTCTACTAGAGTATCCGATACAAGAATGGACGACAAACCACAAGCAAATAAGAATAAAGCTTAGCTAATTGAAAGACTTATGACCATAAGAATCATGAACAGTCACTTAGCGGAAGAATCCATTGAGGTATAGGTGTTCGTCAAGGTACAAGCTGGGGAAGACTACCGATAAGTCTGGCACTTCCCTGAACTCTCCCTCACATCTCTCCCTATCAACTCTAGATAGCTAGCTAGGACCTAAGCCATTGGAGTGATGCTCTTGGTCTTGCTCTTTGCTCCTTGTAGTGTGTTGTTGTGAGTGAGGGGGAGGCCTCCTTTTATAGGTGGAGAGGAGGGGAGTATTCTTGGAATATTCTCTTGATTCCCCTCATAAAATGAGCAAACCGCCCTCCTGTGCATGTAAGTTACCAACCAAACACCCGCAACCATCCATGGAGAGGCAGTATTAATGTTGAAAACCTGTCCCAAGCTGCACCTATGGATTCCTTCTCGTACTGCTCAAAGTCAAGGATTGCCCTTGGTAGAGAGACGATACGAGATATAGGGAAGAATTTAAGATAAAACTTGTTTTTAAGTTTATCCCAGTCCCCATTCGTACTTCCTACGACATGAGCGTACCATTGCTTTGCCCTCTCCGTGAGAGAGAAGGGAAACAATTTCCACTTTAGAGTTTCTTGTGTCATGCCAGAGATACTCAAGCATGAACACATTTCCTCAAACTCTTGCAGGTGATGACAAGGGTTTTCGTTTTCAAGTCCAGAGAAGGATTGTGCCCGAACCATGGCTATTAAGCTAGGGTGGAGTTCAGATGAAAGGTTTGGTTTTGGAGAAAGTGGTGGCTCATGGACCTCGCCCTTTGAAGCGGAAAGGTTTGGAGTTGAAGTTGGCTTCATGGTGAAAAAGATAAAAGAAATAAATTTGTTGTTTTTTTAGATAAAAGATACGAGGACGAACTAGGTTCAAAGATAATACAACAACCATTCCGTAGCAACGGTGCCAGAAATGCTTGTTGGTATTTCTTAACGCAAACAGAAAGAATTCGTAAGCGCACTGAATTACTATTGTAGTACTTCACCCGGAAGTATTCAGGGTATCATATTTTCCACAGGGAACGGAGGTATTTTTCTAGCTGGTTTGTCCAAGGACAACACAAGGATAGAGTTGGCGAGGGTAGAGATGGATTCCTATGGTTTTAGGGTCTATGGATAGATAAACTCCATTTCTACTTGCTCACTTCGGGCACCGAATAGCACCTGGTCTGCCAAGCGATCCCGGCCTATAGCTCTACACCGAACCCGAATGTGGGGGATTACAAGGGATGGATAGGGCTATCACCACCTGCCGCCTATCCCTCAACCATGGGGCACAAGGCAAACAAAGGTAGCATCTAGCCTAGACACCACGTCTACGCTATCAACTACTACTCTAGCGTCGTACAAGGTTATCCGTCTCTATTAGGAGCCCTCTACTAGAGTACCCGCTACAAGAATGGACGACAAACCACAAGTAAATAAGAATAAAGCTTAGCTAATTGAAAGACTTATGATCATAAGAATCATGAACAGTCACTTAGCAGAAGAATCCGTTGAGGTATAGGTGTTCATCAAGGTACAAGCTGGGGAAGACTACCGACAAGTCCGGCACTTCCCTGAACTCTCCCTCACATCTCTCCCTATCAACTCTTGATAGCTAGCTAGAACCTAAGCCCTTAGAGTGATGCTCTTGGTCTTGCTCTTTGCTCCTTGTAGTGTGTTGTTGTGAGTGAGGGGGAGGCCTCCTTTTATAGGTGGAGAGGAGGGGAGTATTCTTGGAATATTCTCTTGATTCCCGTCATAAAATGAGCAAACCGCCCTCCTATGCATTTAAATTACCAACCAAACACCCGCAACCGTCCATGGAGAGGTGGTATCTGTCCTCCTGCAAAAGAGGGTTAGTTTGGGCTCAAAAAGGGTGTGTCCACACCAAGGGGGCGACCGCCCCCTACTGGCCCCGTTCGGGCTCAGCTTTCGTAGGTAACTGCCTTGTGGGCTTCTCATTTGGCCCATGGGTGTTTGGCGCGGAGTTGAGATGGTTTTGCTTTAGTTATGGGATTGTTCTCCACATGACTGGGCCCTGATTTGCCTAGTATGTGGGCCTTCTCCCCTTGGGCTCATGTTGGATGTTTGTATTGTTGTGTTTCTTCTATACCTTAAGCTCATTTTCATGTTATTTCTGACATGTCCTGATAAATCACCAAACTCATGGAATATGTTAGTTTATAAACCCTATCTCTACATTTGGTGTTCATTTTAGTGGATATTTGGCGGTTAAAATGTGAGTTAAGGACCGCCAACACTGCAAGTGGTCCAAAGGAGGACACAAGGCGATGTCATGCCACGCTGACAAAGCATACAAAAGAAGAGGAGACCTGTCGGTGTTTTGAGTTATCGACTAGTAAATTTCTAGTATGTGTGTCTGGCTCGGATGGTGTGCTTAGAGGACACAAGGTTTATACTGGTTCGGACAGAAAGTCCCTACGTCCAGTTCATCACTGCTGCTCGTATTACTAGCACTTGAAGTTTGCAGTAGAGGTTACAAATGAGCGAGAGAGGGACGGGATCCCAAGTCTCTGGTGTGTGTGTGTTGCTAGGATGTGTCATGTGTGTGTTCAGCCGTATTTTTGCATGTCCTTCATGGGGTGTCCTGCTTCCCCTTTTATAGTCCAAGGGGAAGAGCAGATTACAGAGAAGAAGAGAGAGAGATAGAGGGGAAAAGTCAAGGGGAAGAAGGCCTCTTGGACCGCCGAGCCTTTCTTCCCCTTTATGCGGGTCCCGTCGACACTACAGAAGGTGACAAGGATGGCTCCACGCTGGGCGCCTGATCACCACTGATGCCACGCCCTGGCGTTGTTAGCGGGTCGTGGTGTCCCATCCTGTCCATGTGAGCAATGCGGCGGACCAGTGTTCTGGTCTGCAATCGTACAGAGAGTAGGCAGCATAGTGACCACACATCAGTCACTGTTGGTGGTGTGAATTCCCCATAGTGACATGTCACGGGCATGTGTTATGATGAGATGTGCACGCTCCCTACACAGTGCCAGAAGTTTGACCTTTGGGTTGTACTTTCTGGCCCGTAGTGGTTGGCGACGGTATGGGCTTTCGTCAGGACCCGCGCCTGAGGGGTAGGGCGAGGCAGAGTTCCTGACCTAGAGGCTAGGCGAGGCGGAGCTCCTGACCCAGGGGTCAGGCGAGGCGGAGTCCCCGACCCAGAGGTTAGGCGAGGTAGAGCAACAACCAAGAGGTCGGGCGAGGTGAAACCTGCCCCCAGTGGTCAGGCAAGGTGGGCCCCCCGATCCAGAGGTCGGGCGAGGCAGAGCTCATGCCCTAGCGGTCGGGCAAGCTGGACATCGTGCCCAGCGGTCGGGCGAGGCAGAACCTGCGCGCCTAAGGTCGGTTGGAGCTGTAGTCACGCACTTGACCACTTGGGTGAATCATTGTTGATGATCATTAGCTCCTCCTCTTCAGATACCCTGCTATTGGTCCCCGATAGTAGCCCCCAAGCCCCTAGGTGATTCAGGCTAAATTGCCTGGGGGATTTTTTGACTTGCCAGTGGGTGTAGCCCCCAAGCCTACGGAGGAGTAGAAACTCCTTAAGAGGCTTTTTCGAGCGGGAGGACTCTAAGGGCCTTGGCCTTCTTTTGTCACTCATGGTGTGTCCTAGGGATGGTGATTCCCTTTTGTTGTGATCAGACCTCCTGGGGGTATAGCTGTGAGATTCGGTGGGTTGAAAAAGGTCTTTCCTGATTCTGACCCCTACGGGGGTCCGACCGACCTTCCGCTGTTCTATGACTGCGCATTAGGTCTCCCTACGAGTCCAACTTTCCTTGAGCCCCCTCGCATAGCGGGGTCCGGTTGAGTGTTGGCTCATCTTTGCGATCATCTTCCCTCAAGCCTTCTTTCCAATAAAAATGGAGGCGCTGAGCCGTGCCATAATTTCCTCTATGGACGAATCATGGTGCTCGGTGAGCTGTTAATGGGCTAGTTCGAGTGAAGCCCTGGCATCCCATTCCTGGGTGTCTGGCTTGGGTCAGCTGGTGACCGGCTCTAGATTCTCAGCGGTCAATCCATATAGTTCTCGGGTCCATTCGACCGGTCCCGAGGGCTCTCTGCCTTTCTTTGGGGAAAATCCATAGATTGTATCTGGCCGAGACTCGAACGCGGGCTAGGATGCCCATGGCGCTCAGGTGCTAGCTACTAGCGGACCCATCCCTTTCCACCCCTCACTCTAAAGGTGCCCGGAGCGGTTGTTGAACCCGTTGATGGGCCAACCTTCGAACTCCTGGGCCTAGATGGGCTGTAGGAGCATTTTTAGCTCCGTATCCCTCTTACCTATGATGGGTCATGGCCTGTTCAGGGAGGCAAAATGTCTGGCGCATTTTCTGAGGGGACGACTAGAGGTTGCGTGCGCACGCCACGCGACGAGACGTGGTGACAGGTCATGGCGGGCATGGAGATCTAGGCAGGCGGTTGATTTCCTCGCACCCGTCGCCCCTATAAAACCAAAGGGTTAGCCCCCCATATTTCATACGCATGCCTATATCCTTACCTCCGCAGCCACGCCGCCACCGCCAATCACTTAGGTTTTCTGCCTTTGCATCTCCACCGCCATCAAGCTAGGGTTTCCTACTTCTGCTTCTCCGTCACCACCGAGCTCGTATTCATCTGCCCCTGCTTTCACTGGATCCGTGGTGCTACTCTAACATCACCTTCGTGTGCATGGAGGGCCTCTTCCATCGTGGCCTCCTCCACATGCAGACCGCGGTAGCTTAGGAGTGGTTGCTGCCGGGCAACGAGGATGTGCCGTCGCCGCCTGACGGCTACATGGTGTCGTTTGCCCACTTCCACGAGCCCGGGCTCGCGACCCCTGCCCACAAATTCCTTCGGGGGCTACTGCACTACTACCAGATCGAGCTGCAGCACCTCAATCCCAACGGGATCCAGCACAAGGCGACGTTCATCACACTGTGCAAAGGATTCCTGGGGATCAGCGCTCACTTCAACCTATGGATGTATTTCTTCACTGTCAACCTCTAGAAGAAGAGGGAGAAGGGTGACAAGCTGGATCTGCACATGCCGATGGGGTGCATCGGCATTTAGCTTCGGAACAACTAGGTCGGCGAGTACCCGCCGATGCAGCTCTCGACGTCCAATGAGGGGTGGCACTCGCAGTGGTTCTACCTCAAGAATGACGCTGCCACCCCTCTAGTAGAGTTCACCGGGTGCCTGATCAAGGAGGCCCTGGAGCCATGGAGGATGTGGGGCATCCTAAAGAAGGACAAGAAGAAGATCCGGGACCATATCGCTGCCATCCACATCCGGAAGGAGAACAGCCTGAAGTGATCGGGTGTCATTGGGGCTTACCACACGAGGAGGGTGGCACCGTTGATGACGCGCGGGCTCCCGCTATACGCGATGGCACCCGAGGCGTCGCGCGACTAAATGACGCTCGTCGAGGGAGCGCTCCCCAACTCTGAGATCATGCAACACATCAAGGAGGCGATGGAGCCTCTGCGGGACAACGCGGGCGCCCCCCTTGACTAGTTTACCCGGTGCCGGGGCATCCCCCGATGCGGCCAGAACCAGGTTACGTCGTCTTCGTAAGTTTCCCTTTCTCCTACGTCTTTTTAAATTGATTTCCTAACCCCATAGAACTGACTTTTGAGAGGGGCGGGACTAGCCGAGGGACCTCATCCTCATGGATCACCCGACGCCGCTGCTGATGGATCCGGTAGTGAGGGCGGCGAACCACGCCGAGGCCGAACGGTGGAAGAACGCGGAGGAGAACAAGAAGAGGAAGCAGCAAAGGAGGCAGCGGGCGTGGGAACGAGGGGAGGTCACCAATGACGATGACGACGACGATGATGATGACGTCGATGAGGTGGTGCAAGAAAGAGAAATGGCAGCCAACGATATCGAGTGGGACAACCTAGAGAGCGAGGATGCGCTGGCAGGTATCGGTTCGTCTTTGCAGGTGTCAGGGCCCTTCCTGTTCCACGGAGGGGAGGGCACGTCTAGGGAGCCGGCGGAAATGGGACGCACCGCCGGCCCTCCCCAGGTGTCAACAGAGGCGAGCGGCTCTACCATTGTGCCACAGGAGCCAGCAGAAGCAGGCGGCTCCGTCGTCATGCCCCAAGAGCCAAGGGGAGCGGGGCGTTCTACCAATGTGCCCCAAGAGCCATCAGGGGCAAGCCCCTCTGCCTAGGAGCAGGGAGCGGGCTCAAAATGGCCTCGCTCCAACAAGGTGGAGCAAGGGTTAGGGGATTCGTCCCCAAAGGCATCTACCGCCCGACATCGCTGAGGTGAGTTATCAATTCCTCTGTTTTTCCTGTTTTAGTCGAATTTCATTGTAATTTGTGTTTTTCACCCCTTGTAGAGTCGGCAGGCAGTGGAATCCTTTGGCACTGGTGTCAAAGAAGAGCCTCGCCCTTCAATTGGGGAAGCGGTCGTCGGCTGGTGTCACGCCTGTATCGGGCGGGAGCAGCGCCGGTGTGGCCACGTCGTCGGCTGGTCAGGCGCCGCCCACAACATTGCCGATGCCCTCGGCAAGACAAGCGGGCACGAGCGCACAAGGGGCACCTTCGGCAATCGCGGAGCAGCCGATGATGCCCACAGTACCGCTGGCGAGATGGGGTGGATGGGGCTACCGACCACGCTCGTGATACCAACCGTGATGGGGGCGGCGCAGCTAGTTGTGACTCCATCATTGTAGGTGGAGGTGGCGGTGCCTGTGATGGATGGGTCATAGCTGGGCGCGACCGCAGTGTTGGTTGAGGTATTGGCCCAACCCGTGCCATTAGTAGCCCAAGCGACGATGCCCGACGTGGGTTAGATGGAGGGGGATGTGGTTGAGGGATCCCTTGAAGTCATGGTGCTAGGGTAGAGGCTCGCATCTGCACCGCTGACCTCTTCCGCTGTCGGAGGGGGCATTCTAGTAGAGGCATCTTGTCGAGAGGGATCAGCGGCTCTTGAGGCCAACGGGGAGTCATCCCTAACCCTAACCTTGGCGAGTAGCGGCTCGCCCATGTGGGGCATGCCCCTTCTCCGGTGGACGGACCCGCAGGATCCGACGTCGGCGTGCTTCACTCTCAACGATGTCGCGGAGAGCATGGAGCGGGAGATTCTTGACTTGGGGGTCGAGACCATGCTCGAGGCCCTAGAAAATGCCACGGGCGCACTGCGCAACATTGTTGTTCCCTCTGGCCGGGTATTGCTTGGTCATGCTTCTTATCTTCTTCTTCCTTTATATATTTTTTGTTTTCTGACCATTGTTTCCCTGTAGTCTCTCATAGCTCGTAGCCGGTGGAAATCCCAGTTCCTCCATCGCCAGAAGGAAGCCTGGGACTGCCTCGTCGATGAGGCATGGTTGCGCGGGGTGGTGACAGCGTAGCTCACTACTGCCTAGTAGAGGGTGGCCAAGCTGACTACCCTCGCCGAGGAGGCGGCCAATCTCCGGTCACGGGTGGCTGAGGCCCTTCGGGATGCTGACCAGGCCGAGTAGGCATTCGAGGTCCTAGCGGCGAGGTCACGGAAGGATGATGAAGAAGCTGCCTAGGTGAGGAAAGAGCGGGATGAGCTACTCTAAAAGGATGCCGAGACTCGCCAATGGATCCTTGACCTCCTGGGCAAGGTTGAGAGGGAGAGGGAGTTGAAGTTGGGGGCCGAGGAGAAGCTCGTGGCCTTGGTCTGTTTTTTAGGATAGAATGTTAATTAGCTTTTGGTGATTCAATAAGAGTTGTAGGAAATTTTATAAGCTTTCTAGAAAGTCTAGGATCACAGCATTTGGATAAGTATAACTTCAATTATGATGTAAACTTGTAACTGCCATGTGTTGCTCTAAAATTGTCTTATGTAGAATTTCGGTATTGAATAGAGAAGAGATATGCACCTACTCAGTAATCAAGGAGTTAGCATTGTTATCATGGTGTAACTTAACCTCATTGTCGCAGCATGTACCTTTCCCTATCACATCATCTATGATCCCTCTTATGCATTCATGAGATTCACTTATGCATATGCATGCAATAGGTGCCACCGAGGAGATCACGTTGGTGGAGCTCGACGTCGATCCACAGGAGGAGAACCAAGAGGTGCAACACCAAGAGGTTTTTGGAGAAGGAGAGCCTGAAGCCGATCATCTCCTGGAGTGCCACGATCATCAGCTAGCAATGTTCGTGAAAGGCAAGCCCCGGAGCATTATAAGCCTCCCTACTTTATTAATGTCACCTAAAGTTATTTGTATTGATGCATTATGTGACAGGAGTTGTTTGGAAACACTTGCTGCATATTACCTTTCCTTGACTAGAAATATCTACCATGAATCCTATTTAAGTCCAGGAACAGTTATCATGCTTAGCTGTGCTTAGACCGGTAGAAGTCGGGTGATTTCCTGTCACCTGTGAGCTATAGGTGATAACTTGATCACGGTTGGCTATATTATGCTATCGTGGAACATAACCGGGTATTGTTGAATAAATGGAGACCGGGCAGAGTCTTATGTTGTGGTATCGTAGTGATTCCATCTGTGTTGTTTAAGGACCGGTCGTTGGAGGTTTCTCTTGTCATGTTGAACGCACGCCTCTCACATAGTTGGTTGGATAAGTCATTCCGACCGCGAAGCCGAGTAGTTCAACTCAGGCCAGGGACACGAGTAGTGAAAGTGCGCACCCTAGAGGCAGTAAGGATGTGCGGGGAGCCAATGGCGTAAGCCCAAGGGTGGGTTAGAGTCCCGAGCACCCTTGGCAGATTGGTTGTATCTTTGAGGGTGCGGCGCTGGTCCTACCCGCGATTGTACTTGAGTTGTCCCAAAGGTGACCTAATGCAACCCTGATGGGGGAAGTATGGGTGTGTGTTAGGAATAATTCCCCAGCTGGGTAGGAATCGATTCAAATCGCCGTCTCTCCCGGATAGTGAGAACTAACAGGAGTACACTTCATCGTAGTAAATGATGGAAATGTTGGTTATGAGATTATGCAAGAACTCAACTAGATATGGTTATTATTGTGATGACTTAATGGTACCAACATATTTGGCATAGTATAGTTGCTAATCTAGTATGAGATAGGATTAATAACTGAATTCACAATTAAAGATATGATGAATAACTTATGCTTTTTATGCAAATGATGTCTACCAGCTCTACTTATAAAGCCTTGCATACTCCTTGGTGTCTTAGTATATTAGTTGGCCGGGTAAGTCTAGCTGAGTACCTTCTCGTACTCAGGGTTTTATTCCCATTGTTGCAGATAACGTTATGTATCACGGCTATTGCAAGAACTGCCTTGCTCCTGCAGTGGTTGAGGACTAGGACCATGGGCAATGGTCATTATGTTTATCATCTCACCCTTGTGCTTTTGGTTGGAGATGACTATGAAACTGGCTTTGTATTAAACTACGTGTGGTGTTGATGTTAAACTACTTTGCTTCCGCTACTTTCAAACTTGGTTTGTAATAACTATGTGAACTCTAATGTATGAGAAACATTTGTGAACTGTGATGTAACATGTGGCTGGTTATGTTGAATCTCTATGATCTTGGTTTGTATGTTGGTTGTTTGAGATCCTTCGCGATTTCGTTGGACTACCGGGTTTATATGGGCTCAAGTATGACGGTTTGATCGCTTCGGTGATTGCTATTGTACTTGTGCTCTTATAAATTAGACGGTTCTGTGACAAGGAGTCCCCGAGCAGTAGGCGGAGGAGACGCTGATGGCGGGGGCCGCAAGACCTCCAGCCCAGGACACGTGGGTTGACCCCAAAGCAGTGCCTGGGTGCTCAGGGAGGCAGTGCCGGTTCAGAACCATTTATCAAGAAGCTGACATGTAAGTATCTTTGCCTTGGGATCAGTAGCTATCCATTTTTTATAGTTGTGGTGACCGATGAGCTAATTAGATGTAGAGCGGGGCGCATGGAGGATCTGAATCCTTTAGGCTAGACTAGCGAGCAGCCAGGGGCTAGTCCTAGGGTGGAGACATTGTGAACAAACTCCATCCCAGAGTCCCTGGGTGCTCATTAGTTTGTGGAGGATCTAGCCATCGCTACTGATGGAGTTGGAGGTGGAGAGCGGTTGGTGACGATGGCGGGCGATTCGATAGAGCTGCCGGGAGCAATGATGAGAGGTACCGAATCTTCGGAAGCAGGAGCGGGAGCTACCGACGTCATGTCAGAGTCTAGGGCGCAGAGGACGGCAGCGTTAGAGGAGCAAGCAGCGTGCCCGAAGGTGCCGTGGGGTGTGGTCGGTCGCTCTGTGTGGCCATCGAGCCCCTAGGGAGTGCCACCCGCTGTGGAGGAAGAGGATGAGGTCGAGGAGATTGAGCGTGAAGGATCATGATCTCAAACCGTCCGTATCTTCCACAAGTGAGGTGATGAACTTGTGGTCGTGGAAGAGGAGGACACCATCGGGGAGATGAAGAGGCTAGGTCCACCCTTTCCACAGCTATGAAGCAAATTGAGGTTAGTATTGTGCCAGCGGTGTTCTCTTGGGTGTTGGAGAATATGGCCTTTTATAATCTTGGTGCTTTGCAGGGCATAGCACGAACTGCCGTGCAATGGCAGCAGTTGATCAAAAGGATGGAGCCCCTCGCTGAGGAGAACGAGAAGCTGAAGGAGGCGGTGAAGCTAATGGAGAAGAACGTCCAGAGGGCCCAGTGCGAAAGGGATCTTACTAAATCAAATGTGATGGACCTGGAGTAACAAAAGGGCATCTTGTCCGAGCAGTGGAAGACTGACTCTGAGCAGGTGGAGCGCACCTCCGAGCAGCTAAAAAGCATCTCTGAGCAGCTAAGGCGCACCTTCAAGCAGCCAAAAGGCATCTCCGAGCAGAAGAAAGGTACTACAGATTGGTGAATTTGCTCTGCATTGCCAAACAGTCTTGATGTTGCTATCGACCATTATGTTTGTAGAGCAAGATTCGGAGCTCAACCGGTTGCGAGAGGTCATCGGTCAACTCCAAGAGGAGAAGGAGAAGGTGTCTAGGTGAGCAGAGAAACTGGACGAGGATATTGAAGGTGAGTAGTTCGTGGTCAGAGTTGTTGCTGAAATGATTTCTTCATTTGACGAATCCCTTTGGTGTCTGCAGAATACCATCGAAGGACCAAGGCGTAGTTCGACGTGCTAGAGCTAAAGGCAAGAACCCAAAGGGTAAAACTTGACACCATGGTGGATGGAGTCAGGCTGGTGCTGAACTATATCGACATGGAGGTAGCTCCTCAGCCCGACAATAGGCCACCACGTTCGGACACAATCATTGACAGGTGTAAGGCAGCGTGGGAGAACTTCAAAAGCTTCAACAGAGACGTTGATGTCTCGATCATGAGGCATGCCCTGGCGGTAGTCCGGTCTCATTACCCTACCATCAATCTTTGAGCGATAGGGGCCAGATTCACCAGAGGGACGGGTGCGACGAAGCAGGAGCAGCTGAAAGATGAGGTGGAGGACACGACAAAGAAGCTGGCTGACGATGTTGATTTGTTCAGCGAGGTAGATAGTGACGGCCAAGCCTAATAGCCTGAGTAGGGAAAAACCTATATGGGAGAACTAGAAAGGAGAATTAAATGCGCGAGGGCATAAACAAACATTTATGTATTGTATAAATGTTGTAAGTAGACGACATGTGCATGTTCAGGCGGCTTGCTAGTGCTTGCGATGAAAAAGAGACATGTTGTTAACCCTAACACATTTATACGTGGTATCAGTAGCGTTCGAGCAGTTAGTTCGTTACTAGGCTCTTGGCCTTGGCTAGCCCGTATTCCATAACGTCGAGCACTGGACCCTATGCACGTGTAGGAGGAACAGACATGACCGAGGAACCATAGCCGACCACCCATAACGCAGAGCGCTGGAGCCCGTAGCACATGTAGGGAGAGATCAGAGACATGGTTTTCTCCAAAGAACATAGAGTAGAACATGTGCTGCTCGATGGTTGGCAGAACATCTTAAAGATATTTTAGTATGGTTGGCGGAGCATTTATGGAGATCATGTATAATTGTCGGAGTTTGTTAAGGAGTAGCTTAGAGCTGGTAATCGTAAGTGGAGATAAAACTAGAGTGGAGAAATAATGGAGACAATTTATGGCGATGAAAACTTCATTCATTATGGAGTGAAGAGTACATATTTGGAGCGTTTCAAGGATAGAAACGTATAAGTTGCTCAATGTGCCATGAATTGGGGATATCGACTCCCTCCATGTCACATAGCCGGTAAAACCCTGGTCGGGTAACTTCCTTGACCATGTAAGGCCCTTCCTAGGGGAGGAGAGCTTATGCATCCCTTTGGTTTTCTGCTTTCTATGGAGAACGAGGTCGCCGACAGCAAATGAATGACCTTTGATATTGCGATTGTAGTATCTTCGCAGGCCTTCTAAGTATTTAGCTATGTGGATGCAAGTGATTAGGCATTCTTCTTCGGCCCTGTTGACGTTCACTGTCCGAACAGATGTGGCTTGCTCTTCATTATAATGCTCTACTTGAGGTGCTCGGAAGGCAATGTCCGTGGGAAGTACGGCCTCTGAGCCATAGACCAAAAAATATGGAGATACACCGATGTTGCGACTATCTTGAGTGCGCAGTCCCCAGACCATAGCTAGGAGCTCTTTGAGCCATCTGCCCGGGTGCTTTTCCTCTTTCTGGTATGGTCTCTTTTTGAGGGCATCAAGGATCATGTCGTTCGCCCATTCGACCTGGCCATTAGCTCTAGGATGGGCAACAGAGATGTATTTGACAGAGATGCATCGGCCTTTCGTAGAAGTCCCAAAAATGGTGGCTAGTGAATGTAGTTTTGAGGTCGGTGATAATGCTGTTTGGGAGATCGAATCTATGGATGATATCTTTGAAGAGCTCGACTGCCTTCTTTGCAGTAGCTGAAACAAGCGGCTTGTACTCAATCCACTTGGAGAACTTGTCAATGTCAACGTATATGTACCGAAAATTGCCTGGCGTGGGCTTGAAAGGCCCGATCATGTCCAGTCCCCAGCATGCAAAAGACCAAAAAGATATGATGGTCTGCAATTCCTACGCCGGCACGTGTATTTGCTTGGCGAAAAACTGACATCCTTCACAACGTTGGATGAGGTCTTCTGCGTCGGTGATGGCCGTGGGCCAGCAAAAACCAGCTCGGAAAGCTTTGCCGACCAGGTTCCTAGAGGCCGTGTGATTGCTATAGGAACCAGAGTGGATTTCATGGAGTAATTTTGCACCCTCTTCTTGAGTGATGCATTTCTGTAGTATCCCTTCCTTGGTGCTTTTCCTCATCAAGTTCCCATCCACCAGCACATAATGCTTGCTGCGATGGATGAGGCATTCAGTTTTGGTCTTATCGCGGGTACGTCGGTGTTGGTGAGGTACTTGATGAACTGTTCCCTCCAATCTATGATCGGTGAAGGTACTGTAAGTACCAGCTGCTCGGGGGGGGGGTTCTTGAACTTCCTTCTCTTCCTTAATAGACAGCATGTCTTGAATGAAAATCCCAGGTGGAATCATGGTGCGAGAGGAGCCTATCATAGATAGGTGGTCGGCGAGCTGATTTTGGTCTCATACCATGTGGTGGTACTGGATACCATAAAACTTTCTTTCAAGTTTCCTGATCTTGGCACAGTATGCATCCATCTTCTCTCTGGAATAGGACCAATCTTTGTTGACCTAGTTGATGACCAGCATAGAGTCTCCATATACCATGAGGCATTTGACACTGGGCTCGATGGCTATACGGAGTCCATGGAGACATGCTTCATACTCTGGGGCATTAATGGAAGCTGGAAAATGAATTCGGAGGACGTAATGGAGCTTGTCCTTAGTCAGAGTAATGAATAAAATGCCAGCACCAGCACCGCAGATGTTGAGGGCGCCATCAAAATACATCACCTAGTGCTCTAGGCAAGCAGCGGGGATGGGCTCTTGGATCTCAGTCCACTCAGTGATGAAGTCAGCTAGCACCTATGACTTAATGGTAGGCTTGCTTCTGAATTCTATGGAATAAGTGCCAAGCTCAACTGCCCACTTGATGATGCGATCATTGGCCTCTTTGTTATGGAGGATGTCCCCTAGAGGGAACTCGGTAACCACGACGATCTTGTAGTACTTGAAGTAATGGTGGAGCTTACACGATGTGACCAGGATGGCGTATAACAACTTCTAAACCTGAGGGTAATGAGTCTTGGACTCATTAGGAACCTCACTGATGAAGTAGACCAGTCGTTGTACTTTATAGGCATGTCCAACTTCCTCACGCTCGATGACGATAGCTGTGCTAATGACACGAGAAGTGGCGACAATGTAGATTAACAAGGTTTTGTCTGGTTGAGACGCCGTCATGATCGGTGGCTTCGTTAGAAATAACTTGAGCTACTCGAAGGCCGTATCAACCTCCTCTGACCAGGAGAAGCACTCGGAGGCCTTGAGTAGTTTGAAGAAAGGTAGTCCCTTTTCACCAAGGCATGATATAAAGCAGCTGAGAGCGGCCATGCACCCTGTGAGCTTCTGTATATCCTTTACACAGGTTGGCTATTTCATATTGGTTATGGCAGAGACCTTGTAGGGGTTGGGTTTGATATCGTGGGAGCTAACTATGTAGCCTAGGAGTATGCCGGATGGAACTCCAAAGATGCACTTTGAAGGGTTCAACTTCCATCTATATTTTTTAGGTTAGCGAACATTTCTTTGAGGTCAGTGATAACATTGTCAGTGGTTTTGGACTTGACGGCGACATCATTGATGTATGCTTCGACGTTGTGGCCTATCTGTTGGTCAAGGCACATCTGGGTGGCCCTTTGGTAGGTCGCCCTTGTGTTTTTGAGTCCAAAAGACATGGTGGTTGTCGACAAAATATCGTTGGTAGTCCTTTGAGGGGTATCCCATGAAGGTAGATTGATCGACAGAGAGGCGTGTGATCAAGAACAAGAAAGCAACAGAGACACATGAGTTAGATAAGTTCAAGCCGTCGGTATGACGTAATACCCTACTCCTATGGTCTGTTGGTTTGTATTAGCTATCGTATGATATTGCATGAGTTTGGAGGGGGTCCCTGCTTGCCTTATATAGTCTGGGGGGAATGGTTACAAGTCGGTTAGATCTGAGAGATAACCGAAAAGTAATAACAGATTACAGGAATCATGGGATCATACGTATCCTAACAGATCTCGTAGTATCTTCAGGATATCTTCCCGGTGTCTTGCGGAAGGCGCCGAGCAGAGTTGTGCCCTGTAAGGCTTTGTCTTGTGGGTTGGGTGGCCCCTAGGGGTGTAGCCCATGTGGTCTATCATGGGTATCCAGGGTCGTACCCCCCACAGCTAGTCCCCGAGCGCCTTGTACCCGTTGTGCAACACCGTCTTGACCCTGTCTGAGCAGGTGCGAACAAAGCCGAGTAGCCAAACTCATGGTCTGACCACCGTGATGAGTCGCTGAGCAGTCATGAGCAGTGGTCGAGCAGCGTGAACCTTAGTCGAGCAGCATGAACTATAGCCGAGCAGCATAACCCAAGTATGGCTTGCCATAAGGGTGTAAGCAGCTCAAGTTCAGAATCGAAAATTTCTTCGCAATGGACCAAGTGTGCCCACTTAGAGTCCGACCACGAGAAAAGGAGACAGTCTTATTTAGCTTCAAGAGGCATGGAGTCTTCTAGAACAAAGCAAACACATTCACCGCAAGGTGAAGTGTGCCCACTTAGTCCCCGAGCCAAACAGTAGATGACGTAGTCATATGGTGCCTGGGTCTAAAGTAAAAAAAATAGAAGACTAGCCGAGCAGGCAGCCAGTCTCTAGGCGCAGCCCTGAAAAGCACATTCACCGTAAGGTGAAGTGTGCCCACTTAGTTCTCGAGCCTGACAGTAGGTGACGTAGTCACGTGGTGCCAGGGTCAGAAATAGCAATCAATTGAAGAAAAATCCCCGAAGTGGTGAGGAGCCAAAACATAACACCGATGCAGTCCCCGAGCCACTTTAGGAAATCTTGGAGAAAACAAACCACAGAGAAAATACTAGAGTAATGGTTGTACAGTAACAGTTACTGAGCCTCAATAAATGGCGGAGAAGTCGGTGATGATTCGGCGAGTGATAACCAACGGCGGCGGTAAATGAGCGACACGGGCTGCGGTTGCGCAAAAGCCTAGGTAACGGCCCATTAAGCCACGTTGGAGGATTCGAAGAGGCGCAAATCGCAGGAACGGTTTCCCAAAAACCCTCGAATGCGAAAGGGTGGGGAAAGTGCTTTATAACTATGCCACCGCATCCCGCATTCCCACCTTTGCCACTTTGCCATTTCATCTTCCTCCTCAACTCTCACATTCCTAGATTCACATCCACACTTGCTTCCACTGCCAAACCCTAGTCAGATCTAAGAGATGGCGCCGAAGAAGGGGGCTGCGAAACCGAAGAAGACGAGCCCCAAGAAGGCGAGCACTGAAGCCCAGCGTGATGAGGAGTGGGTGGAGTCATGGACGGGAGAGGCAGAGCTCAACAGATTGGTGGAGGCGGGCGTCCTTCCTGACTGCGCTACCGCCGGATGGCGGCCGGCCCTTGGTGAGCCCTTCCTAATGCCTCATACCGATGAAGTGGTTGTATTTGAGGATTATTTCTGGCGCGGGTTAGGATTCCCTATTCATCCATTCCTTAGGGATTTGTTGGAGCTCTGGGTGGTTAGTCTGTGCAACCTCCACCCAAATACCATTCTGCACATATCCTTCTTTATCTATTTCTGTGAGGCGTATCTAGGAATCCTTCCCCACTTAACCTCTTTCGTCACCTATTCTGGCTGAAGAAGAGAGGCGGCTATGGTTCCAAGGTGGTCGGCGGAGTATATCTTCAGCTATGCGATGGAATGACGGGCGAGTACCTTACTGTGCCGCTAAACACATCTCTGAAGGGGTGGAACGCCAGGTGGTTCTACATGAAGCAGAGCCACCCTGCCGTCCGCTGCGATGCCGACCACATCCTAGAGAGCCAGAAAAGCTGGTCGAAGACGTCGAGCAGCGCCGATATGGAGCAAGTGAGGGAACTTCTCGACCTTATTAAGGGAGTGAAGACCAATGGTGGGCTGGTGGCGGCGAGCTTCATTAATTGCTGCATCCAGCCTTGCAAGGAGAGGGCCCACGTGGCCTTTGATTTCAAAGGGGAGACCGACGACACCCGGGAGAGGTCGGAGCTGTTGTCGAGGGACGTTGTCCGGGAGCAGGCCACGGAGCTATTCACTCTGTTTACCTCGTTTAACTTGCCGGAGCAGACAAAGCCCTTCCACTGCAAGAATCTACCTCCTTAGGTAAATATAAAAACCAGTCGCCCCTGATGCTTTTTTCCACAGATGTTGAATAGCAGTGCACTGGTTTACTTATGCAAAGATCCATTCGCAGGAACGGGCAGTGTACTTCTCGGGTGTGCCGAGGGGCGATTGGCCACCGGCAGTGGACGCCTGGCCACCGGCTCAGCCTGAGGAAAGCACCATTGGTGCCTCATTGGACTCCGGAGACATGGACGCTGGTCGGACGAAGAGTTCTCCTTCGGTGTTGGAGCAAGTCCGGGGGAAGTGGGCAGCGGCAGACGAGCTAACCCCAAAGAAGAGAAAAACGGTGGGTGCCAGTTTCCGCAAGCTAAGCAGCATCTTGCTTGGCGGTGACCAGACTGCTTGGACACAGAGCACCGTGATGTCTGAGTGGTCGGATGACGATGTAGTTCCGGTGGCTCCTCCACCGAGCGTGAAGGCGCCTCCGCGCAGCACGCGCGTGGAGGATCAATCGAGGGGAGGCGAAGAAGTCCTCGAGTAGTAGGCGAGGGGAGTCCCTGTGCAATAGGCGACGGTAGTCCCCGAGCATGCAGCGAAAGGAGTCCCCGAGCAGGCGGCGAGGGAAGTCCCCGAGTAGGTGACGAGGGAAGTCCCCGAGCGACAGGCGAGGGAGAGGCCGATGGTGGAGACTGCAAGGCCTCCAACCCAGAGCACAGTAGCCAACCCTACGGCCATGCCTGGGGGCTCGGGTAGGCAGTGTCGGTTCAAGAAATTGTACCGGCAGACCAAACTATAAGTATCCCTGCCTTAGGGTTACTTTAAACTACTAGAAATGTGTTCATCAATGACGATTCAGTCGTGATGCTTACAAATTTCATCACAGAACAAGCGCTTTCTATGACGAAATTTCCAGCTTCGTCATAAGTAACAAGTGACGGAGCTTTGGCACGAAGAATAATGACGAAAACAAAAGAATCGTCATAAAACAACAAAACTAAATCATCATAGATCGTTTGGCTCGTGTACCACCTCGAGGACATGGCGCCGTGGTCCCACCAGCAGGTCCCACCTCGAGGACGTGGCGATGTGGTCCCACCATTGGGTCCCAACCTCGAAGACGTGGCGATGCGGTCCCACTAGCGGGTCTCAGCCTGAGGACGTGGCGGTGAACAAGTGGGGGGCGTGGCCCACACGGTCCAGTGGACCTACATCCTTCCGCCTCCCTTTTTTGCCAAAAAAAATAGCGCGCCTTGAGGAGATTGAACCCGCGACCCTCTTTGCAGGACATGTTGGTGCGTTACCACTGGAGCACTCGCCGTTTTGTGATAAAGGCATGCATGTTTTTCTTTTTGTAAACGTATAACATGATAATTGATGATTTTTTTCCTAAAATTTTATAAAATCGTTCTCTATCAATTTATTTTGTTGGTTTTGTCAATATATACATATAAAAAGTTTGAGCAATTTAAATTTTGAATTTCAAAAAAATGCAACTTCAGACAAGATTATGGTTCCCCAAATGATTTCAGCTGAAAAAGTGATAAATACCAAAGTTGAATAACTCATCAAGATCTATAACTTTTGTATTGGTCATTTCTTCATATGACAAAGTGGTAACGACATTGTTCACAAATGTGACACATCTCTCATAAGGTTTTATAAACTATATGAGACATGTGTAAGATTAGTGAACAATGTGTGCTAAGAATTTATCAAATGAAGAAATGACCAAAATAAAAGTTGTAGATATTCATGAGTTGAACAACTTTGGTATTCATCGCTTTTTATGTTGAAATCAATTTGGGTCTCAAATTTTGGTTCGAACTTGTCGTTTTTCAAAATTTCAAATTTGAAAGGTTCAAATTTTGTAAAATGACAATATGACTAAAATAAAAGTTGTAGATATTAATGAGTTGAACAACTTTTGTATTCATCACTTTTTATGTTGAAATCATTTTGGATCTCAAATTTTGGTTCGAACTTGTTGTTTTTCAAAAATTCCAATTTGAAAGGTTCAAATTTTGTCAAATAACAAGATGATCAAAATAAAAGTTATAGATATTAATAAGTTGAACAACTTTGGTATTCATCACTTTTTATGTTGAAATCATTTTGGGTCTCAACTTTTGGTTCGAACTTGTCATTTTTTAAAATTTTAAATTTGAAAGGTTCAAATTTTGTCAAATGACAAGATGACCAAAATAAAAGTTGTAGATCTTGATGATTTGAACAACTTTTGTATTCATCACTTTTGCATATAAAATCATTTAGGGTTTAAACATTTGGTTTGAACTTGTCAAAATTCAAATTTCAAATTTTAAAATGTGTAAAACATTGTCACATCCAAGTTTGATCAAACCTAAATGCTGAAGCATGATTTTAGAAATTTTTAGGAAAAAAAGCCATCACATTTGGAGTTAGTACGCGGGAGAACAACTAGTTACAAAGTTTACCCACAGATTAAAAAGAGAAATCACACTGTTCTAAGATGATCCTTACATGATCATAGTGAATAGTGTTATTTCTTTTTTTAATTTATAGGTCAACTTTGTAACTAGTTTTTCTTTCTCATACTAACTCCAAATCTGATGATTTTTTTCCTAAAATTTTATAAAATCATTCTCTATCAATTTATTTTGTTGGTTTTGTCAATATATACATATAAAAAGTTTGAGCAATTTAAATTTTGAATTTCAAAAAAATGCTACTTCAGACAAGATTTTGGTACCCCAAATGATTTCAACTGAAAAAGTGATAAATACCAAAGTTGAATAACTCATCAAGATCTATAACTTTTGTATTGGTCATTTCTTCATATGACAAAGTGGTAACGACATTGTTCACAAATGTGACACATCTCTCATAAGGTTTTATAAACTATATGAGACATGTGTAAGATTAGTGAACAATGTGTGCTAAGAATTTGTCAAATGAAGAAATAACCAAAATAAAAGTTATAGATATTCTTGAGTTGAACAACTTTGGTATTCATCGCTTTTTATGTTGAAATCAATTTGTGTCTCAAATTTTGGTTCGAACTTGTCGTTTTTCAAAATTTCAAATTTGAAAGGTTCAAATTTTGTCAAATGACAATATGACTAAAATAAAAGTTGTAGATATTAATGATTTGAACAACTTTGGTATTCATCACTTTTTATGTTGAAATCATTTTGGGTCTCAAATTTTGGTTCGAACTTGTTGTTTTTCAAAAATTCCAATTTAAAAGGTTCAAATTTTGTCAAATAACAAGATGACCAAAATAAAAGTTGTAGATATTAATGAGTTGAAAAACTTTGGTATTCATCACTTTTTATGTTGAAATCATTTTGGGTCTCAAATTTTGGTTCGAACTTGTCATTTTTTAAAATTTTAAATTTGAAAGGTTCAAATTTTGTCAAATGACAAGATGACCAAAATAAAAGTTGTAGATCTTGATGATTTGAACAACTTTTGTATTCATCACTTTTGCATATGAACAACTTTTGATGATCTTGTTGTAATTGCAAAAAAAACTTAGAAAAAAACAGGCTGAACCTTAAGTCAAAGTTTATTGGATCTTCATGCTCACTGCCGAAATTCAAAGCCAAAAAGATGGCCAGCTCCTCCGGCAGGACCACCCTCCACGTCGCCCAAAATAGCCTCAGCCGTCCGATCGCGCGCTCGATGGATGAGGTTTGTTGAATCAGATTTTACAGGGATCAGCTTCTTCAGCTTTTACTTGCCACCTGCAGCTTTTCATCTACTTCTATTTATCTTGCTGGCCTCCTAATGAGAATCCAGGAAAACAAAATAAATACCCAACTCCTGATTCTCCTTCCCGACCCTTCTCAAAAAAATCTCGCCTCCTCCCGTACAGGCTGCCTCACCGCTTCCTCTCTCTCACTCCCGTCTCCCTCCTCCCCCGACGCGGGCGGAGCACCGGCGCTCGCGGCACGCGGTGCAGCGGCCAGCCCCGTGAGGCCCGCTAGTGGCCGTCCCCGGTCACGGAGCGGCGCGGGTCGGCCTCGCCGGTGGCCGCGGCGAGGATCCCCGTGCGCTGCCTCCTCCGGGCGGTTTGTAGCCACTCCACGAAACCCTAGGTGCCTCCTCCGGCGGTTGCGGCGAGCCTCACGGCTGCATCTCACCGAGGCCATGCTCGTGGGCTTCCCCAGTGCTGCCTCCTCCCACTGGTAAGAAACCCTACCTGCCTCTTTGGCGGCGGCTCCGAAGCTCGCGACAGCAGGCAGCAGCAGCCACGTGCGGAGGCTGGCCTTTTGGGATGCCCCTGTTCCAGGGATTTCTTTGGTATTTCTTTTTAAAATTTTGGGTGAATCGATGTATAGTATATGGAGTCCAATCCATTCCCTTGGCAGGAGATGTTTCCAAGAGGCTGATGTTCAATCTATGACATATCGATAGGTAACCTGTGAGTCAATTTTTGATCGATTCTTCTCGTTCTCGATTCTGATAAATATGCAGGTCGTTCATACATGGGGAACTGCATACTCAATAGCGGCTGAGGCCATCGGCTGCTGGCAGGTAAAGATAGGCTTACATTTGGGCCTTTCGGTGTGGTTTACTTTTATTTATAGATAGATTTCCTGTAATGTGTGGCTCCTTGATTTTTTGTTGGATCCCATTTTTCCCTGTAGAGTGCACGTCGTCATCTACCAGGTTTATAGGGGCAGGCTAAACAAAAAAAAGCAGGCAATTAGTGACTCCCTCTTTTGTGCACCAATAGTTCAACTTAAATTTCTGGACAAAGCACTTTGTAGGTCCCTGCAAGTGTGAGATTTGTACATGTATATTTCCTCGCACTATGGATGGCCATGCAGTAATAAACACATGATGAGAATTTATTGCTGCTCCTTGCTATGCTTCTTGCCAACAATTTTTACGAAAGTTTTTTTTCTCTTATTATTGTCTATTGGACGCCGACAGTACATGTTCTAGGTATTTGCATGTAACTCGCTTTTCTTTTCGGACCTATGAGTTCTGATTGTTGCTAGGCAAGCAGATGGAGAAATGGTGGCAGCAAGGACAGCCAGCTAGGACAGTATGATGAGTTCTTGTTTAACCCAACCACTTCAATTGTGTAATTCTTCTTGGCAAACATGATAAAATGTAGGAATGGATTTATTTTTTCGTTCATTTAATATGTCTTCATTGCTTAGACACAAATGACATGCTCTATTGTGCCACCACTGGTGTTGCGTTTCTATAATAATATAGTCCTGTTTCTCAGTTAACCTTTGCTGAATAAACGTGCATTGTTAAACATAGTGTATGCACTGGCCTTGATTATTTCTTATGTCATTGTAAGGTTTAGTTCTTGGGCTACTGGATAAAGGAGAGGGATTGTCCTAACTTTAGAGGTTGCATATCACATTATCTAAGTGCTTCATAACACATCATAGCACTCATTTTTCTCTGCACGAGCGGGCGAATGCGCGCGCCTTTCTACTAGTCCTATACATTTCTGGTGGTTTCCCTGTTTGCTGCCTACAGGCTGGACCTTAGCCACTCATTTATTCCTATGATATATTCAGTACTATGTTTTCAGCATATAACATTTAGTGCTAATGGTCAACAACTATTGGTTGCTTTAACTTGTATACTCAACAGAAATTAGTCATTATTTGAGAAAAACTAGAAGATGTGTGATGACTGATTATTAGTAATAACATGCTGTTTGAGTTATACTTGTCAACACAGCAGCAAGAGTCTTGCCTGCTTGACTAGAGAATGAAACAACTTAATTTGCTACCTAAAAATGGTCCTAATTTTCTTGTCAGTAAACTTATAAAGTTCTTATGTAGTAAACTTTCTTGTCAGTTTAGTACTTACAATAAGTCCTCATGCTTGTCATATCTCTTTGATCATTGAGCAGAATGACTAATAAGTTGTTAGGAAAGTTTCTTTGGGGGCATCATTAAAATCAAGCCTATGAAGTAAAGAAGAGAGACTATGAATCATATCCCCTTCCCTGTTGCAGCTTTATGATTACAGTACAAGCTTTTTATGAAACATATCCTTACTGCATTGAACCTGGACTTGCTTATTTCTCTGAACTCTGAGTTATCTAAGTTAAGTGCTTATGTGCATTGGCTGCTATTAACTATTCTCTAACTGAACCTGTACATGATAAGTAATAGATGATTGGGTTTGTTGCTCTATAATACTTAGCCATTTTAAATTTGGACAATGAAATTGTTTTCCACCAGTTCATAAGTAATAGATGATTCAGTTTGTTGTTCTATAATACTTAGTGATTTTAAATTTGGTTGAGTAACAGCTATGTCCACATCTAATAGGATTCACATTTTCCTTTATCTGAAGCAGGAATAGGTGGAAGCATAGATTCTTGCTCAATAGGCCTCACTTGAAGCAAACCAAGCAGCAAATGTTTGTATGTTTGAACTTGTGTGATGAAACCTGGAACTAGTGTGATGTTTGAGCCTATAAGCAATTGTGTCTTCTATCTTTTGCTCTGGAATGTATGTGGATGATGGCTTGGCTGATATGTATGAGCTGTGATGAGATTGCTGGAAACATCTATGTGACATTCGTCATTTAATTAATACATATTGCTAGACATAGTTGCTAAATAATAATCCTATGTTGTTGACTTCTACTTGTATTCAGTTACCTAACAACAAATAAATGACTCATGATTGCAAATCACTTTGGCATCAGTTTCTGTCAATGCAGCATAGGTTTTTATTTTTTAAAATACATCTTGTGTGATATTTCCTCCTCAAATTAATGCAATAAGTATCAATTAATGATGGGTCATTGTTGTTTTGAGTCAAATATGGAAGCTTTGATAGCGAGAACACTGTTCTTTGAAGGTGAGACAAAGATTGTCCGATGTGCGAGTTGTGTCCTAGGTGCTCTCCCGAACACTCAAACCTTTTCTCAAGAGTGTTGGCATCAAAACCGGTGCCATCGAGAAAAAGTGGCGAGGACACAAAAGGAGATGGAGGAGTACAAGAAGTCGAGCAGAGATAAACAACAAGGCAATGGAGGAGAATAATCGCATTTGCTCAAGCGTATCTTGGCCATCAACAATGCTACTTGACATGAGCGCCGCTCATAGTCAGCCTGTTCATTAAGCAAGGGTCTCTTTGGTGATTTTGTTTATGTAGTAACTTATGTTCTTTGGTGGTTGGCAACTTTTATTATTTCTGTGATGTTAATGTGAACTGAGATGAAACTAGTAGTTCAAATGTGATGTCTAGTGAGTTATGTGAACCGAGTTTAGAATTATTGATTAAGTTGTTGGTCATTGGAGTCTTTGGATCTATTAATTTATGGAAGCTTTTGGTCATTCCGATTATTATTTGCATTCGTAATGAAATCAATATGTGCACTTGTGATGAATTATCCGAGCTTTCTGTGATGATTTGGTAATTGATTTTGTGATGAATTTCTATTTACTTGATGACGAAAATGAGAACCTATCACAAAGCAAGCCTTGTGGCCCAATAAAAGGTGGACACGTGGACCATCCACATCATCGCCACGCCACCATCACGTGGTCGGACACGTCATCTACGCAATGTGGACGCGCGCCACGTGGACAAGACACGCGTCATTTGCCGGTAATAATGGCGACGTCGTCTGGTCGCCTAATGACGTCAAGTCATGACGAAAAAGGGCTATATCAATGACGAAAATATATCGTCGTAGAAAGAATACACTTCTATGACGACGGCCATTTCGTCATAGAACAAATGCACATCTATGACGAAAATAGACGTTTCGTCACGGTAGGTAAAATATGACGCGCATTCAATGACGAATACCATATCGTCACAAATTCGTCATAAAATAATATATGTGACGATTTTGTAGTCTTCAGTGATGAAAGAAGAGCATCATTGATGTACACATTGCTGCCGTTTCTTATCTTGTTTGGCGACTGACGAGCTGATCTGATGCAGTGCGAGGTGTGCGGAGGATCTGGCCCTGCTCATCTAGACTAGCAAGCAGCCAAGGACTGGTTCCGGGGCAGAGGCAATGCTAGCGGCTCCTGTCTCGGAGTCCCTGGGTGCTCGGCAGCCGGCGGATGAATCAACCACTGCAGCTTGCGGACTTGGTGGTGACAAAAGATCGGCATCGACAGTCGACAGGTCGGTGACGGTGCCCGTGACCACGGTGGAAGCCGCTGGGGTTACAGGAGCTAAAGCTAGAGTGGCCGGCGATGCGTCGAAATCTACAGTGGAGAAGCCTGCGGTGCCGAAGGAGATGAGGGTGCTCCCCGAGGCATCGGAGGGCATGGTCGGACCCGCTACCTGGCCACCGAGCCCCTAGGTGGTGCCTCCATCTACAGTGGAGGAGGACAAGGTGGAGGAGTTCGAGCGTGATGAACCTCGAGCCCAAGCTGTCTGAATCCTCTAAAAGCGTGACGATGAGGTGGTGATTCTCGAAGAGGACGACATCACCAGGGAGCTCAGGAGACTAGAGACCGCCCTTGCCGGGGTGATGAAGCAGATCAAGGTCGGTACTACATTTCACTACTCTTTGATGATGGAGATCATAGTTCATCATTGTCATTGTGCATTTACAGGGGATAACTCGGACCGCCGAGCAGTGGCACCAGCTGATAAAGAGGATGGAGCCCCTCATCGAGGAGAACGAAAAACTCAAAGAGACGATGAACCTTATGGAGAGAGACATCCAGAGGGCCCGGCGTGAGTGAGACCTTGCTGAGTCCAACGCGCGGGACCTAGAATACCAGAAGGGCGTCCAATCCAAGCAGTTGGCGGCTGCGTCCGAGTAGCTGCGGGTCAAATCCGAGCAGCTGGCGAGTGCTTCCAAGCAACTAGAGCAGAAGACCGAGCAGCTGGCGGCTGCATCCAAGTAGGTGCAGAGCAAGTCCGAGCAGCTAGCCACTATCTTCGAACAACTGAGGGGTGCTTCCGAGTAGTTGGAGCAGCTGTAGAAAGTCTCCGAGCAGAAGAAAGGTACGTCTGTTCAGCGAAAGTTCTTTGCATAGTTGAATATCCTTATTTTTGGTGATGACTGTTGTGCTTGTAGAGCAAGATGTGGAGCTCGGCCAGCTGCGCCAAGTTGTCAAGCAACTCCAAGAGGAGAAAGAGAAGGAGGCAGAGCGAGTAGACAAACTGGTTGAGGAGCTAAAAGGTGATTACTTCCTGGTCGGAATTACTGTTGAAGTAGTTTCCTTGTTTGATGGAACCTTGTAACACTTGTAGGCTACCATTATAAAGCCAAGGCACAGTTTGATGTGCTGGTGCAGGAGGCCAAGACCCAAAGGGAGAACTTCGACACCATAGTCGCCGGAGTTAAACCGGTGCTCGACTGTGTTGACCCGAAGGTGGCTCCTCAGCCCGATGGCAGGCGGCAACGTTCAGACGCCATCATCCAGAGGTGCAAGGCAGCGTGGGAGAACTTCAAGAGCTTCAACCATGACGCCATTGTATCCGCCACTACTCACGCCCTTGCGGTGGTTCGGTCCCACTATCCAACCATTGACCTTCAGACGATAGGGGCCGGATTCGCCGAGGGGTTGAGCGAGGCGGAGCACCAGCAGCTGGAGGATGAGGTGGAAGACGCCGTGAAAAAACTAGCCGGCGACATCGACCTGTTCAGCAAGACGGACGGCGGTGGCGAAGCTCAGTGATCTGCTCGGAGATTATCATCTGTAACATCTGGACAGTGCAGTGTCACACCCCAAAATTTTCAATTTTGGGTTGTGCAAAGAAAACACTAAATAAAATAAATTATTTTAATATTTGGATAAAATTTACCAAGTTTAGTTTGAGCTAGCGCAAATTTAGTTATATGAAAAATGTGAATTTTCAAAGTTTTCTAATTTTCATGGGCTTTTGGATGATGTGATGTTCACTTGTTGCTTCATTGTGTGTTGAGAGTGAGCAAAGTCTTTAAAATGCGTTAGTATGTCGATTTTCCTTCTCCGGGACGCCTTTATCTTTTTCTACAATCAAATTCTTTGTTTCTCGGCTCAAGTTTTCGTTGGGAGCTTACTAAAATCTTTTCTTTGTAACGCAAATCACTCCTTTCAGTTCCTCGTCCGTTCATCAATCTCTACAAACTTCTTAGCAATTTTTCTAGCCTTTTCTAGAACTTGTTCCTACTTGTCTGTGAGCATAATTTAATTTTTAGATGCTCCAAATTATCTAATCATGGGCTCCAAATACTTTATTTGGGTTCATCATATTCCATAATGTCTCTGAGAAATTTCTCCAAATTTTCAGAGCTTTCGGAGTATTTTTCGCAGCTCAAATAATAATTCTAGACTTTTCTGAAATTATTTTATCCACGAAATTCATTAATTCCGAAAATAATAAATCTCTCATTTTTTTCAATGCTCAAAGACCATGTACAATAATCCTAATAAATCCTAAAGGCTCGTGCATTTATTTACTAATGGACTTTAATAATTATTTAGGCCCATTAGTAAATGTGGAGGGTGCAACATCAATTAGTACCATATTGCTAGTTGATGTAGATGTGGAGAGTTTTTCTTTCTATAAATCTGTACCAACCCCTTGGGCAAAGTACACCAAAACTACCGTATGGGGAGCCCCTAATTTGGAAAATCCCTCATGTAGTAAATTAGATTTTTCTCATCCTTCTCTCGCCATCGTCGTCGCCGCCACGCTGCCCAGCCCGGCGCTGCGCCGCCGCCGGTCGACCAGCAGGCCCCGTGGCCAAGGCCGTCCTCGACTCCCCCCTCCGCGAGCAACAGCAGCCTCCTATGGCCATCGCTGTTCTGTACGTTCTGTTGGTGATGACGATCCAAGGTTGAAGATGAGGTATTTACGAGTTCGCCACCGGTCGTTAAATAATCGTAGTTTATTCATTTTAATTCCGTTTTAGTTTGTTCTAGCTGCGTTAGTTTCATGTCGTGGAGATCTACGTAGTAGAGTTATTAGTTTTCATATCACATGTTTATGAATTTATTTTATTAAAATGTTAATGGTGTCTATAATTAATTAATCATTGATTAATTAAAGTCGATTTAGGTTTTTAATTTTGATTCGATTGCGCGAGTTTCATCACAGTGTGTGTTACGTGTTAGCAGCGATGTTTAACATGTCTCATATCTTGGAAATTTATAAGTTAAATATTAATTTGATTAAGGATTATTCAATAACTTTTAATTAAAAGAAATTTAAGTTCTAATTCCGTTTTGCACCGTTTAAGTTGCGTTTTCGTGCTGACGTGAACTATATGTTAGGGGCAATGCTTTTCATGTCACATGTTTTTTCATATATAGCTAAATATTAAATTGATTAGTATATTTGCACACTAGTTTGAAATTAAAAGATAGGTGCTTAACTTTGATAATTTATACCTAAAAGTTAATATGATTAATTGTTAACTCAAAAGTGTTTCTTGAATATAATTTGATTAGCTGAACAAGATACATATGTGATAAGTACGAGTAGATGCTGTCACATGCTTAATTCCTTTGCGAAGGTAAAGTTTAATTTGTTTAATAAATTATGTGATAACATTTATAAATAATACATGATTAGCTTTAACTCGACTTTTAAAAACTAAATATGTTTTGATTAATCTAAATCAATATTACTCATGTAGTTTTTCTTAGCTAACCTAAAACAAGCTCGTAGTTTCTTTTATAGTATAATATAAATCTTTTGATAGTGGTTTTCTTTTAACCGTAGCATCGAGCCATTCTTGTCATGTTACTTTTGTTTTGGCGTGTTCTATGCAGTGGTGTTAGTGGTTCTCAAGTTAGTCAAATATGTTTTGGCAGTTAAAAAGTTAATTGTATTAATACTATCACTTAGCATCGTTTTTGGAATATAAAGTCAATATAGGTTTTATACCATGCTCTTTCTTAAGCAATGAATCAAGTTGATTAATGAAAATATTTACATGTGTTTCTACAGTTAAAATAAGTTAAATGGATAGGTTTTATTTTCCATTGCACCAAAAATCCTTCGATAGTCGCTTTTTCGTTGAATCGCATATAGCGTGTCTTTTGCGTTTGTGTGTTCGTAGCGATACGCCGTTTTGCTTATTTTATTGGTTGGTGTACTGTTCTCATATATTCTTATTTGTATGCCATGTATGGATGTTTGTGTGGTGATATATAGTTCATTTAATCAGTGAGGTTTACGTGGTGATTAAGAAGCTGTTCTCTGAAGACTAGAAGCTGAGAATTGGAAGCAGAAGATTGAAAGTTGAATACTAAAGGCTATTGAGCATATTGCTTTGGGGGGAAAGCAAGTTAAGGCAAGTGTACCAAAGGCCCCTTGTACCTATGAATTATTACACTTCATATTCATGCATGTGTTTAATTTGATATACCCTTAAGGACTTTGCCTAGATGAATTTTTGTACCACATATCCTTGTTACCTATGGTTTGGGTATACATTTTGGATAGATGCTGCAGCGCTGAACATAAAATAATAGTTAAACATGACTAAAGACATTATGCAATATGATAACATGAAGCTTTGTAGTAACAGATAGGGGGCTAGAGTACGGGTTGAGTACTCTAGTGCCTCTCCATAAGGACTTAATCCTGAAGCGGCAACCCAGGAGGGACCGTACAACCCCGTGTGTCATATGGCTCTGACTTCAACCCTTATAACTAGATTATACTAGCTCGTCTGTAGCTCCAGTAAGGGTAAGAGGGTATCTTTCCTTTTTCTGCTAGGGTGTGCACCGTGCTGCGATGCCCACGTGTGCCATTCCTTTGTGGCTACGACTTGTTAGTGCAACTAGCTAAGGGTTTCATAGTGATACCCTGCCACACCTCCTGGGAAGAGGTGTAGTGGGCTTTGCAAACCCCGGCATTGGGAATCACGGCTCGGTGGGTAAAGATGTACAATTTCTGCAGAAATATTTGACCTATTATAACAGTCGTGCTCACGGATACGAGCAGTCTGGATCCTTCAAGATTAGTGGTTACTGTGGATGGTGGATGGTTGGGAATTGAGATAAACATGATTATACTTTAATACCACTTGGGAATTGGAACTGTTCATTAAAGTAGTGATTCAGGATGTTAAAATTTGATCAACTAAAATTGCGAACCGCAGTCAAACAGTGTCAAGCCTTTTGAGCCTCATAGATCCCTTTGATATACTTGCTAAGCATGGTGAGCTTACATTTGCTTTACATCCAATGAAAATCCCAGATGGGTACCAGATTGCTGGTTTGGAGGAGTTAGGCTTGTGGTCAACCAGTCAGTCGTCCCTGTGGATTTGGAGTCTTCGCCTAGAGATCGGAGTCAACTTTCCGCTGTCTATACTCTGAGGTTATTTTCCTTTTTACTAATACGTTATGTAATAAGTATTGTCTCTTGATATTACCCTTATTTGTGGCTATATGTGAGATTTGACTTCCTGGGCTCACATATAGTGTGTATCTGGTTTTGTCTTTAAAACCGGGTGCTACATGCAGTTAGAGTGCGTGGGAGCGCAATAAACAATTATGTGTCCAAATGTTATAAAGTGCATGTTTATACAGTTTGCTGGTATTTCAGCGAAAAAATATTCATAGTTTTAACCATAACGCAATTATACGTAGTATAAGTAGCGTCCGAGCAGTTGGTTCGCTACTGAACTCTGTGGCCTCGGCTAGCCCATAGTCCATAACATCGAGCGCGGATCCCGTGCATGTGTAGGAGGAACATGCGTGACCAAGAAACCGTAGCCGACCACCCATAACGCAGAGCGCGGAGCCCATGTCACATGTAGGGAGAGATCGGAGACTGGGTTTTCTCCAGAGAGAACAAAACAAAACGTGTGCTGCTCGGCAGTTGTTGAAATAACTTCGAGATACACATAGTATAAGTGGCGTTCGAGTAGTTAGCTCTTTGCTGAGCTCTCGGCCTTGGCTAGACCATAGTCCATAACGTCGAGCGCGGAGCCCGTGCACGTGTAGGAGGAACAGGTGTGACCAAGGAACCGCAACCGACCACCCATAACGCAGAGTGCGGAGCCCGTAGCATGTGTAGGGAGAGATCGGAGACCGGATCTTCTCTAGAGAGAACAGAACGAAACGTGTGCTGCTCGATGGTCGGCAAAACTTTTTGGAGATTTGGAGAAAAGTGCTCGGCAATTTGGAGAAACCTGTTCGGCGAAAACATTGGAGAGTTGGAGAAACGTGATCGGCGATTTGGAGAAACTAATTCGGCTATTTGGAGAACTTGTTCGGTGAAACACGTTGGCGATTTCGTATTGGAGTTCATTATGGAGTAGCGTAGTGCTCGGCGACCGTTAGTGGAGATTAAACCATAATGGAGAGAAAATGGAGACAAATTATGGAGACCAAAACTTTATTTATTATAAAGTGGAGAGTACATATCTGGAGCATTTCAAGGATAGAAACATATAAGGTGCTCGATGTGCCATGAGTTGGGGACATCGATTCCGTCTAAGTCACACAGACGATAAGATCCTGGTCGGGTAACCTCTTTGACGATGTAAGGCCCTATCTAGGGGGAGGAGAGCTTGTGCATCCCTTCGGTCTTTTGTTTTATTGCGAGAATGAGGTCGCCGACAGCAAATGAATGACCTTTGATGTTGCGGTTGTAGTACCTTCGCAAGCCTTCTAGATATTTGGCTGTGCGGACATAGGTGATTAGGCGTTCTTCCTCGGCCCTGTCGACGTCCTCTGTCCGAACAGTAGTGGCTTACTCTTCATCATAGTTTTTCACCCTAGGTGCTCAGAAGGCAATATCCACTGGTAGTATGGCTTCTAAGCCATAGACCAAGAAATATGGAGACACACTGGTGCTGTGATTAGCTTGAGTGCGCAGTCCCTAGACCACGGCTGGTAGCTCCTTGAGCCATCTGCCCGGATGCTTTTCTTCTTTCTGATATAGCCTCTTTTTGAGGGCATCAAGGATCATGCCATTCGCTCGTTCGACCTGGCCATTGGCTCTAGGATGGGCAACAGAGACGTATTTAACGGAGATGCACCGATCTTCACAGAAGTCCCAAAAGTGATGGCAAGTAAACGTAGTTTCGAGGTCGGTGATAATGTTGTTTGGGATACCAAATCTGTGGATGATATCTTCGAAGAGCTCGACTGCCTTCTTTGCAGTAGCTGAAACAAGCGGTTTGTACTCAATCCACTTGGAGAACTTATCAATGGCGACATACACGTACTGGAAACCACCTGGCGCTGGCTTGAAAGGCTTGATCTTGTCTAGTACCCAGCATGCGAAAGGCCAAGAAGCTGGGATGGTCTGCAGTTCTTGTGCTGGCACATGTATTTGCTTGGCGAAAAATTGGCATCCTTCACAACGTCGGACGAGGTCTTCTGCATCGGAGATGGCGGTGGGCCAGTAAAAACCAGCTCAGAAAGCTTTGCCGACCAGGTTTCTCAAGGCCACATGATTGTCGTAGGAACCAGAGTGAATTTCGAGAAGTAGCTTCACTCCTTCTTGGGTGATGCATTTCTACAGTATCTCTTTCTTAGCACTTTTCCTCATCAAGTTGCTGTCTACCAACACGTAATGGTTGCTTCGGTGAATTAGGCGTTCGGTTTCGGTCTTGTTGGCGGGTACTTCAGCGCTAGTGAGGTACTTGATGAACTGCTCACTCCAATCGGCAACCGGTGAAGGTACCGTAAGTACCAACTGCTCGGCAGGGGGAATCTCTTCAACTTCCTTCTCCTCCTTAATGGATGGTGCCAAAAGATCTTGAACAAAGACCCAGGCGGAACTGCGGCGTGAGAAGAACCTATCTTGGATAGGTGATCGGCGAGCTGATTTTGATCTCGTACCACGTGGTGGTACTCAATATCGTAGAACTTCCCTTCAACCTTCCTGATTTTGGCGCAGTATGCGTCCATCTTCTCGCTAGAACAGGACCAGTCTTTGTTGAGCTGGTTGATGACCAGCGCGGAGTCCCCGTACACGATGAGGCAATTGACGCCGAGCTCGATGACTATATGGAGACTGTGGAGACATGCTTCGTATTCGGCGGCGTTGTTGGAGGCCGAAAAGTGTATTCGAAGAACGTACCGGAGCTTATCCTTGGTTGGTGTAATGAACAGAATGCCTGCACCAGCACCATTGATGTTGAGAGCGCCATCAAAGTACATCACCCAGTGCTCGGGGCAAGTACAGGTCATGGGCTCTTGGATCTCGGTCCACTTAGCGACGAAATTATAAAGCACCTGTGTAGCACCTTGGGTGTTTTTAATACTAAAACCTGCTATGTCATCATATGCATTGTACATCATTTCGTGTTAGTGGAAATTTTGATATACATACAACAAAACAAGTTTACCTTTGTGTAGAATGTGTTGACTTGTATTGTTTGAATCAAGTTCATAGATTTGGGTGGAATTGAATTTCCGAAAAACCCTAATTTCAGCATTTAAGTTTACCCCGAAAAACCTAATTCAAAATCGAAGTACATTTTGGGGTTGAGCCTTAAAGCAAAAGTGTAGAGCTTGTTATGATGTGCAAAGTTTATTTTTGGAGTTTTCAAAGTTGTTTTATAAAATTTGGAGTAATTTGAAAAGGCGTAATTCTTTAAATGTCCCCTTTTTGAATTCAAACTTGCATTTCAAAATGTAGGCCGAATTAGGGGGTGGTTATAAAAGCAAAGTTGTAGAACTTTGAATTTGGAACAACTTTTATTTTTGGAGATTTTTGAGTTGGTACATAAATTTGGGAGTAATTTGGGTTTTGAATCAAATGGCAATTTTGTAAATAACATGAACAGTACCCGCGGAAGCCACCTCACCGCCGGCGATCTTCTTTCTGCTTCCAGGCGCGCTCGTGGCCATCTTTGGCTTCTCTTTGCTTCCTGGTCACGTTTATAGCCCAGGCGTCATCGTCGTTCTTCTCTTCTCCTCCTCTGTTTTTCCAGTCGCCACCGCCGCTGCTCCGTCGAGCTTTTGCCGTCGACCTAGCGCCTTTACTGTCTCAGCAAAGAGCGCCATAGTTTTGCCTACTCCTTGCGCACCCAGCCAACCAGCCCTGGTCACTTGATTTCGCCGGGAAACGCCGCTTGTCGCCTTTCTTCTTCGCGGCCGACAGCACCACCGTCGTGTGCGCTTCACCGTCGCCGTGGCTCTCCGGTGAGTCGCTGCTCTTGCAAAGTCTTGTTTCAGCTTCGCCATGATGCCGTGATGCTTATTGCCTTGTTGCTTGCTCCATTCATCCACCACAATCACCAGAACACCGCCATCGACGACCGTTGCTCCGCCGTGGCTGCTGTGCACATGGACCCACTTCCCCGTTGATCCTTCGGTTCGGCCATTGACTCCAGCGTGATCAGGGTGAGCTCCTGAGTCTTCCTGGGCCATTTGTTTAACCGCTACCGGCCTTGTTTCGCCGGCGTAGCGCATCCACACCACTGTGTCCGCCATGGCCGGCGTCGAGTAATTTGGGTTTTGAGTTGGTACATAAATTTGGGAGTAATTTGGGTTTTGAATCGAATGGCAATTTTGTAAATAACATGAACAGTGCCCACGGAATCCACCTCACCGCCGGCGATCTTCTTTCTGCTTCCAGGCGCGCTCGTGGCCGTCTTTGGCTTCACGCTGGCATGAAGAAGGCCCCTGCATGGCTTCTCTTTGCTTCCTGGTCGCGTTTATAGCCTAGGCGTCGTCGCCGTTCTTCTCTTCTCCTCCTCTGTTTTTCCAGTCGCCACCGCCGCTGCTCCGTCGAGCTTTTGCCGTTGACCTAGCGCCTTTACCACAGTCGTCGGAACACCGCCATCGATGATCGTTGCTCCGCCGTGGCTGCTGTGCACGTTGACCCACTTCCCCGTTGATCCTTCGGTTCGGCCATTGACTCCAGCGTGATCGGGGTGAGCTCCTGAGTCTTCCTGGGCCATTTGTTTAACCGCTACCAGCCTTATTTCACCGACGTAGTGCATCCGCACCGCCGTGTCCGCCATGGCCGGCGTCGAGCTCGTGTTGAGCTATAATCAGTGCAATTAGTGCTACCCCTTGATGCGCCTTGTCTTGGTGATCATGTTGGTACTCTCGCCGTTGCCGTTGGTCTCACTGGCGGCGAGAAATCGCCAGTCAAAGCCGTCGTCGCCGTGGTCAACGCGGGAGGTCGGTGATGACAGATGGGGTCGCTCTGTCACTGGGCGGGTGATTTGAAAATGGTTTTTTCTTTTTCAGAAATGAATGGACAGTGTATGTTTTTGTTATTTTTGTGTAGAATTAATTAGAGCTCCAAAAATTATGAAAATTTTTGTGTGACCTCTCTGTGATGTATTCTATTTAATAAAAATATGAACTATTGATTTTCAGTACTTTTTGAATGTGATAAAAATTGCTCAATTAATTAATAAATGAGTTTCCATGATTTTTCTAGGCTTAAATAATTATCCAAAATTTATAAAAAATATTTTGCCACTTGGATATTATGTGATGAACCTTTACAAAAATTTTGAGCTCATTTGGAGAAAGTTGATTTATTTCATAATTTTTAATTAAAAATTAATTCATAAAAGTAAATAGTAACCTTTAATGACTTAGGTTTTGTTTGAATTTTTGGATTGAGTGATGACCTTGGGTCATTAGTTGGTAATGATCCTTGGCAATTGAAGTAAGTGTTATGAAAAAGGTTTAGTTAGTTTTGACTTGTAACTGTACCGCGGAGGAAATTTGTATTCAAGTATTAATTTTGTATTCTTTATCGAGCATCACGTTTTTTTTACCTCGCATCATGTTAAACATGGCATTGTTACTACGTTTAGTGAACGAAGGTGAGCACGTGGTAGTTAATCAAGTTGTGGAGGAGGTTAATCCATCTGTGGAGGTTGGATTTGATATCTATGGAACGACTCCGGAACCAGACTTTTCCGTCAACGAGGGCAAGCCCCGGATGCATTTAAACCTACCTTGTGTTTTACAAAGTTATATCACTTTTGCTTTTCTTTACTGCATTAAGTGATTAGGAGTCGAGTGGAAACCTAATTGGTGCATTACCAAACTTGTTTTTCCATATCTATCTTGTTACCAGTTTTACTTCGTATATGACTAAGTTATGCTTAGCCATGCTTAGACAGATAAAGGTCAGGTGATTACCTGTCACTTGTGTGATATAAAAAGGTTTTTGGTTGCGGTCGGTTAATCCTGTTATCATGAGATATGAGCATGTGGAATAATAAATCTAGACCAGGCGGACTCGGTGTGTGAGAGCCACAGGACATGGATGTCTTGTGAGCGGGTCCTTTCCACCTGTGTCGATTAAGGTCCGTCCGTTGTTGAATTGCATGAGGTGAGACTTTGTAGTACTAACCACATACTCCGATAAGCCTTAACTTGGCTATTCTATTACGAGAATGGCTAGTCGTGCACTGGGAGTGGAGAGATGGCGGGAATAGCATGTACCCACGTGGCAATGGGCTGGATTGGTGGAGTACTGTATTCTCGGGTGGTGCAGACCCGTTCTTGTTTTAGAGGATCTGAGGGTAGGTTGGTATGTGTAGGTCAGGGACCTGCATATGTCGTGTGGTCTAGAATCCCCAGCTGGGTTTAATCGGTTCGAATCATCGTTGCTCTTCGGTTATGGAGACTCAACTCACTGTTCATCATCGTAGTTAATAAATGAAACTTGAGCTAGATTTGTGGAAGAGTTTGATGTGAAGTTCATGATCTCATTACGGATCATGGCAGATTCACATATGGTTCTTAGGAAGTTTTAAATGTTGACATACAGAATTTTGTTAAAGAGCTTTTACGCAAAAGAACTTTGATTATTGCTAAAGCCCTACCTTGAATCCCTAAGCCTACATTCCTAAGTCTTATCAGTTTTTATTTCAGTTAAGTCTTGTTGAGTACTTTTGTACTCAGGATTCGTTGACCCTTGTTGCATGTGAGCCTCATGAGCAGGTCTGTTTTGGACCGTGCTGCATGACTATTGTTCGATCCGATGACGAGAAGTAAATGTGTGGCCCCTGGGCAGGGTAGTTTAATTGCGTGTTTTGTATTATGTTATAATGCCACTCCACTGCTACAGTTGTAATACTAATCGAACTTAGTTGTAAGGTTTGAAATAAAGGTTTTGTAAACTAAGTTATGGTAAGACTTCTGCTATTTTTACTCTGATGTATCTATTTGAATAAACTATTGTAATACTGCATTGACTCTGTAATGGGATCCTGCTAGGAAATCGTGGATGATTCGGGGTTCTCCGAGGACACCCGACAGTCTTCTTAAGTTACTGGGGACATATGCAAAGTCGTAAGAGGTCATTGGACAGTGACAGGTGCATGTGGGCCCTATAATTTAGGAGGTTCTACCACAGAATGGTATTAGAGCGATCGTTACAAAGTTTTTGTGGTATTGTTTTACAAAAACTTCAAAATGTTTTGGACAAATAAATTTAACTTGTTAATTTGGTCCAAATTGCTTCTGACTTGTCTTATTTCTTTCTCGCCACTCCTTATTTGTTTAAAAATGCTTTGTGTGGTGGAGTAGTAATCTTATTATGCCCTATATAAAAACAACTGTTGTTTATGTACCTTATAAGTTTTGATGTTTTTGTTCGTAAGAACGATTCATGCATCATGATTAATCCACTTGTTACTTGCTTTCCCTCTGAGTCGGGGTTGGGTAGTGAGTCTGGGTTGAGTAATGTAACCCATCCTGACTGCTCTTTAGACTTTGATCAGATTATCTTACTTGGATTAATCTTGCTTCCTACAGTATGGCTCGTACCAAGATTACGCCTCGTAAGTCCATTGGACCCAAAGGAGTTCCTCGTCACCAGCTTGCCCCTAGGAGTGACGGTGCTAGCCGTAGCAGCTCTAGGCCTGATCCCCAGGCAGAGATACAGAGGCTTTTAGCAGAGTTAGCACAGACTACTAGAGATAGGGCCTTGGATGCCAACCAGGTGGGCAGATTATAGGATCAATTGAGGTGTCTCACCACCGCACATAAGAACTATGAGAGTATGTTAGTTCATATGGTGGATGGGAGAAATGAGGCTTGCAATAGGGAAGATGTAGCTGGAGCTAGAGTTCATGAGCTAGAATTCTATGTAGAAGATTTAGAAGAACATTCTACCTATCTACATGAAGAAGTACATAGGCTTAACAATCTCCTCGATCCAAATCATGAACCTCAAGCTGATGCAATGGACCCGGGTGTCATCCTTGCTGATGATAGTGAATCGGAAGAGGAAGAAGAAGAAGATCCTGAAGAATTAGTAATGATCAATGAAAGTGATAATGAAGGTGAAAATATTTCCAGAATGGATACCGATCACGAGGTTTGATGTGGTCGAGGAGAAGAGTAGAGTAATATAATAGTCAGTTCTAGTCCAGTTGAGTAGTCTTGTTTAGGTGTGGGCTTGTGTTTAAATAAGTAAAACCAGTGTAATGTGTTTGTAGTCAGCTCTTTTTATAAGTTCAATAAAGGCTTGTGAATAAAGTTTGGTTTGTTATGAACAGATGCGTCGTACTCGGGGTTCGACTATTCCTGGTACTTCACAAGATGAGGACGGTATTCTGATCCTCCACCAGTTCCACCCAATTTGGCTGACGCTATTGCGGCGCTAGTCAATGTTACTATTGACAATGCTCGGTTGCTTCGAGAGATAGCTCAAAGTAATCAGAATATGATGCAAGGAAACCATGGTCGCAATCATAACAGGTATGAGGCTACGCATGTTGATTTTACAAATACAAGACCACCAGTGTTCACCAAGGCCGATGAACCACTGGAGGTTGATGATTGGCTTCGTACTATGGAGCAGAAATTTGATCTCATTCCATGCATGGAGTTTCAGAAACCTATTTTTGCTGCCCAACAGCTAAGGGGTGCAGCAGGTGCTTGGTGGGCAAACTTGGTGGCTATGCAACCAGCAGGTGTTCCGTTAACTTGGGCAGAATTTCGTACTGCTTTCAGAGCCCATTATATCCTAGAGGGAGTTATGGCTATGAAGCTGGATGAGTTCCTTGCTTTGAAGCAAGGGGATCAAACAGTTATGCAGTATGTGGGAAAATTCAATCACCTATCACAGTATGCATCTAAACATGTCAACACAGATGCCAAGAAAAAGAAGTGGTTCATGCGAGGTCTAAATACCAAACTGCAGACAATGATGACTACCTGTACCAATGTCACTTATCATGAGGCAGTGAACATTGCAATTGCTTCCGAGGAAAAGTATCGGCAGCATAAGGAGCTTAAGAAGAAAAAGAGTGTGCTGTCTGGATCTTTTGGTGGAAATCAAAAGAGGCAGAGGGTGATTTATCATCCAGTAAATCATTATCATCCTCCTTATTGTCCGCCGCAGTTCCAAGCCGGGCAACAATCAAATTTCCGTCCTGCAACAACTTACTAGAATCCACAACAAGCAAATGTTCCGGGTGCTCGTGCTCCAACACCCTAGGGCCACAAGTACCCATGTTTCAATTGTTGGAAATCTGGTCATTTCTCTAGGAAATGCCCCTATCCGAAGCAGTACAATGCAAATTATCAGAAGACCCCTGGAAATCAACAACAGGGTCGAACTCGAGATAAGAACAACCATCAAAGTGCTCAGAAGGGCAAAGATGAAAAGAAGACAGGACGGGTGTTCTATATTCAAGCCAGGGAGTGTCGGATACCGCAAGAAGGGGTACCCTAAGCAAGAAACCAAAAATATTGCTTAGACCTTGTAAAAATCAAAGCCGAAAGACTACCGCAAGGTCTCAGCAGATTTCTCCGATTCGCCCGAGGCCTTGCGCCGAAGCCTCATGCGAAAGGCCAAAAGCTCCCCGCTCCGTCGAGGCCCTCTCGCCGAGGCCCTCTTGCCAAGACTCTCTCGCCGAGGCCTCGCCCCGAAAGGCCTCGGACGGGATGCCAATTCTCCGATTCGCTTGAGGCTAGGCTCGGCAAACAACCTCGTTACCTCCGTCCCGACCGAACTCCTCTGACAAAACGTCATGTCCGGGTTAATGCGCCCGACTACTCCCGCAAACGTCAGCCGCACGTGGGTACAGTGCGGGTAGAGTGACCGATGGGACGGGAGAACGGGCGCAGCTGGGGTTACCTGCCACTGTGCTCAACACTATGCTCCCTACTGACACCCGTACTGCCTTGTGCTACCTAACCCCTGTGCCAAGGACAAAGCGGTGTGGAAGGTCAAGTCCAGGTCCCTGTAGTCTCAGCACCAGTAGGAGAGCCCAGCTGCTCGTTCTCCGCCTCGTCCGAGACCCCCCGGCAGGGCCTCGGACATACTGTTCTTTCTCCACCTTGGCTGAGGCCGGGCTCGTCCCGCATCCTCATCGCCTCCGCCTCAACCATCCCCCTGGCAGGCTGTCCCATCCATTTAATGCGCCTGAATGCACCCGCTACGTCAGCCACGACCGATAGGGTACAGCAACAGGAGCGATGGGACAACGGTCAAATCTCCTTTTTTACCATGCCTTGCACTTTTCCACCTAAACTAGGTCACTATAGCCTCGGAATCAGTGCATAGGCCCAACTGCTCCCGCCAGGGCCTCGGCAAATCAGGCCTCGGCGTGGTCAGCTACAAACACCTGCCAGGGCCTCAGCAAATAAGGCCTCGGCGCAATTAGCTACAACCCACTAGGCCTCGGCACTCCACCAGGCCAAGAGTCCACCAAAGCACGACATGTCTCCGGCCATGGAAGTCATACTGACTAGACGTCGACAAGGACTCCCATGACCTCAACCACTTCAAACCTAACCAGCATGGTGTGCCAGACAAGTATAGATCTCCATTCCCAATGCCATGCTACTACAGGACTAAACTGCAGTAGGCTCCACGTGTAGCTCACTCATGTACTCTTGGCTCCTTCCTTGCGGTTATAAAAGGAAGCGGCCAGGGATAGCTCAGGGAGAGAAGGACATACGATAGAACCGCGCTCCCATACTTGCCCTAGACACATCCTATAACACCCATGCTCCCGGGCTGCTTGAGAGCAGCGTCTTAAGCACCTCGCACCGTCCCACGCCGAGACCTGGGACTAGCTCCCTCTCTCACCCAGCTTGTAACCCCCTACTACAAGCACTTCGGTGCAAGGAATACAAGACTGGTCTCTCAGACTAGACGTAGGGCACCAATTGCCTGAACCAGTATAAACCTTGTGTCTCTTTGCATCACCATCTGGGATTAGGGGCACGCAGTTCACTTTTACTAGTTGGTTGAGGACCCCCCCGGTCCGAAACACCGACAGTTGGCGTGCCAGGTAGGGGAACTCTACGTGTTATCGTGATCGTCCCAACAAGTTTCGGATGGCTGACCCCACACGCCCACTACGTCTCGGCACGGTGGTCTGGTTTGGGAGCCTAGAATTCATGTCTCTAGGATGTGAGTACGATATGGTACTCCTCATACCCAGAGCCCACCGGCCGGCGACGACGTCACGCATCAGCAGCCCGGGCGCAGGCGACGCCCGGGCCGCTGCTCTCATCACGCTCGCCAGGCACGACGCAAGCGGGACTACTCCGACGCCACACGAGCTCAGAGCTGCGCGCCGCACTCCGCCGACATCCCATGCCCAGCTGATGGTACAGAATCCCTGGCTGGGGACCTGTCTAGCCTAAGCCTGGGCAGGGGAAAGACGCCGTTAGCACGCAGCGACATTCCATCGTCAAGCTCGGCCCCGCCACATCCTAAGGAATCAACTCAGGTGGAGCGGAGCCCAGCGGTGGCACCATCCCTGTACCCCTTCGGGCAGAAAAACATCGCCGCCGCCTACGCTTTCGCTTACGCCTCCACGCACGAGGAACCCTCGAAACACCACCAATGATTCGCCCTCGACTTCTCCACCACAATCTCGACTCATACCCACACTGACTCCTCGGAGGAGGACGAGGCATGGGCCGGAGTGGACTTCTCCGGGCTTCGTGACCCCGAGGCTATGTGTCGCTTCTTGGCCGCAAGCGACTACTGCTTCGGCTACTCCAACTCCGATGACGAAAGCACTTACGATCCCACTCGAGAGTGTTTCCATGTCGGGCTCAGAATGCCAGGGGCAAGTAATGAGGGTGAGAGGGCAGGCAACCGGTCCCCGCCCCGCCAAGGGGCGGGCGACGCCACACCCCCACTCATTGAGCTTCGGGCGACGCGGAACGTGAACGTCGCCCCCGAGGATCTCCAACACCTAGACCTGGAGCAGCTCCATGAGCTCCAGGCAAAAGTTGACCAAGATCGACTCCTACTGCAGCAGCTCCGAGACACTCCCGAGCAGGAGCAGCAAGGTCGCGGTGATGGCGGTGGGGCCTGGCAGAGGGCCCACGACGCGCACCGCCGCATCAACAACGACGAAGCAAGTGAGCAACCCCCAATCTTCAATCGCGCTAGCCAGAATGTCGCGGCGGTGGTGATGCTAGTCCGAGTGATGCCCGAGCCCTCTACCACGGAGGGGCGATGGGTCCGCGGCATGCTCCGAGACCTTCTCAAAACCACCACAGTACAATAGGCCGAAAGCTCCGTGTCTCGGCGACGTGAGAACACCTCGAAGCGGCCTTCAGTGCACAATCGCCTCAAGCCCCCTCAGTCCACGACCGCCTCAGCGACCGACACGAGGCACAAGAGGACCACGATGTGGTCAGCAGGCGATGGCGCCACGACAACGACAGGCTCGCCCGAGGCTACCCGCCACACCAAGGTGGCCGCTACGATAGCGGGGAGGACCGCAGTCCTTCTCCTAGGCCGCCTGGCCCTAGAGTCTTTAGCAAGGCCATCCGCAGCGCTCCATTCCCTGCCCGGTTTCGGCAACCGGCCAATCTCATGAAATACAGTGGCAAGACCAACCCCGAGCTATGGCTGGCCGATTACCGCTTGGCTTGTCAGCTAGGTGGCGCGAACGATGACCTGCTCATCATCCGTAACCTCCCCTTGTTCCTGTCAGACTCGGTGCGAGCCTGGCTCGAACACCTCCCTCCCTCATAGATTCACAACTGGCGTGACTTGGTCAAGGTCTTCGTCGGGAATTTCCAGGGCACATACGTGCACCCCGGAAACTCCTGGGACCTCAAGAGTTGTCGCCAGAAGCCGGATGAGTCTCTCCGAGACTTCATCCGGCGCTTTTCTAAGCAGCGCACCGAGTTGCCCAGTGTCGGCGACTCGAAAGTTGTCCAGGCTTTTCTCTCCGGCACCTCCTGCTGAGACCTGGTCCGAGAGCTAGGCCGGAACGTACCAACCTCGGTGGCCGCGCTCCTCGACATCGCCACCAACTTCACCTCGGGCGAAGAAGCTGTCGGGGCCATCTTCCCCGACAGCGAAGCAAAGGGGAAGCGGAGGGACGAGGCCTCTAGGGCCTCGGCCTCCCGTTTCTCCAAGAAAAAGAAAAAAGGGCGCCAGGAGAAGCAAGAGGCCCTCGAGGCCGATTTCATCGCAGCCACGGATCGTAGGAATCCCCGAGGCCCCGCCAGAGGCCCCGGACTATTCGACGATATGCTCAAGAAGCTGTTCCCTTACCACCAAGGCCTGGTGAAGCACACCCTCGAAGAATGCACCATGCTCCGACACTACTATGCCAAGCTCGGACTTCCCGACGACGACGCCAGGAAGAAGGGTGCCGGCGACAGAGACAACGACAAGGATGACGGGTTCCCTGAGGTGCACAACGCTTTCATGATCTTCGGCGGGCCTTCAGCGTGCCTCACGGCGCGTCAACGAAAGAGGGAACACCGGGAGGTCTTCTCGGTTGAGATAGCTACTCCCCAGTACCTTAACTGGTCTCAGGAGGCGATCACCTTCGATCGGGAAGACCACCCCGACTACGTCCCAAACCCCGGGCAATACCTGCTCGTCGTTGACCCGATTATCGACAACACCCGGCTCACCAAAGTGCTGATGGACGGAGGTAGCGGCCTCAACATCCTCTACGCCAACACCATGGAGCTCCTAGAGCTCGACCAGTCGATGCTCCAAGGGGTTGCTGCACCCTTCCACGACATCATGCCAGGGAAGCGCGCACGACCCCTCGGACGCATTGATTTGCCGGTCTGCTTCGGCACTCCCTCCAACTACCGCAAGGAGATCCTCACCTTCGAAGTGGTTGGATTCAAGGGAACCTACCACGCCATTCTAGGGCGCCCGTGCTACGCCAAGTTCATGGTGGTCCTGAACTACGCCTACCTCAAGCTCAAAATGCTGGGCCCCAACAGCGTCATCACCGTCAAGTCCACGTACGAGCATGCATACGACTGCGACATCGAATGCATCGAATACGTAGAGGCTATCGCGGAGGCCGAGGCACTCATCGTCAACCTCGACCAACTCGGTAGCGAAGTACCCGACTCCAAGCGCCGCGCCGGGACTTTCAAGCCCACTAAGACTGCCAAGCTCGTCCCGGTCGACCCCAACTGCTCCAACGGCCGAACGTTGAGGTTCAGCGCCACCCTCGACAACAAATAGGAAGCCGTGCTCGTCGACTTCCTCCGTGCGAATGTTGATATGTTCGCATGGAGCCCCTCGGACATGCCGGGCATACCGAGGGAGGTCATCGAGCACGCCTTGGACGTCCGGACCGGCTCCAAACTAGTGAAGCAGCGCCTGCGCTGATTCGACGAGGAGAAGCACAGGGCCATCGGCGTGGAGGTGCAGAAGCTCTTGGCGGCCGGATTCATCAAGGAAGCATTCCATCCAGAGTGGTTAGCCAATCCTGTATTAGTTAGGAAGAAAAATGGAAAATGGAGGATGTGTGTAGACTACACCGGTTTAAATAAAGCATGTCCAAAGGTTCCATTCCCGTTGCCTCGGATCGATCAAATCGTTGACTCCACTGCAGGATGTGAGACCCTATCCTTCCTTGATGCGTATTCTGGTTACCATCAAATCAAGATGAAAGAGTCCGACCAGCTCGCAACTTCTTTCATCACCCCATTCGGCATGTACTGCTATAGAACTATGCCATTTGGTCTCAGAAACGCAGGGCCCACGTACCAACGGTGCATGACCCAAGTCTTCGGCAAGCACATCGGGCAAACTATCGAGGCCTACGTGGACGACATCGTAGTCAAGTCCAGAAAGGCCAGTAACCTCATCGATGACCTGGAGATCGCCTTCAAATGCCTCAGGGAGAAGGGCATCAAGCTTAACCCCGAGAAGTGTGTCTTCGGGGTCCCCCGAGACATGCTCTTGGGATTCATAGTCTCAAAACACGGCATCGAGGCCAACCCAGAGAAGATCTCGGCCGTGACCAACATGGGGCTAATCCGGGACCTCAAGGGAGTATAGAGAGTTACGAGATGTCTTGCGGCCCTGAGTCGCTTCATCTCGCGCCTTGGCGAAAAAGGCTTACCTCTGTACCGTCTCTTGAGAAAATCCGAACGCTTTTCCTGGACCCCCGAGGCCGAGGAGGCCCTCACCAAGCTCAAGGCATTACTCACCAACCCCCCCGTCCTGGTACCACCAACCGAGGGCTAGGCCTTCTTACTCTACGTCACCGCAACGACCCAGGTGGTCAGCGCGGTAGTAGCAGTCGAGAGGCAAGAAGAGGGGCATGCTCTCTCTGTCCAATGACCCATTTACTTCATTAGTGAAGTACTCTCCGAAACTAAGACACGCTACCCCCATATCCATAAGCTGGTCTATGCCATAGTCTTGGCTCGGCGCAAGCTGCGTCACTACTTCGAATCCCACCCGGTGACCGTGGTGTCCTCCTTCCCTCTAGGGGAGATAATCCAGAACCGGGAAGCCTCGGGTAGAATAGCCAAGTGGGCTATCGAACTCATGGGGGAGGCCCTGTCTTTTGCGCCTCGGAAAGCAATTAAATCCTAGGTCTTAGTCGATTTTGTGGCTGAGTGGACCAACACCCAGCTGCCACCTGCTCAAATCCAATCAGAATGCTGGACCATGTACTTTGACGGGTCTCTGATGAAGGCCGGGGTAGGCGCAGGTCTGCTTTTCATCTCCCCCCTCGGAGTGCATGCGCGTTACATAATTCGGCTCCACTTCGCCGCCTCCAACAACGCAGCCGAGTACGAAGCTCTCGTCAACGGCTTGCAGATCGCCATCGAACTTGGAGTGCGGCATCTCGACGTACAGGGCGATTCACAACTCGTCATCGACCAGGTCATGAAGGACTCGAATTGTCACGACCCCAAAATGGAGGCATACTGCAAACTGGTACGTCGCCTTGAAGATAAATTTGACGGTCTCAAACTCAACCACATTGCGCGGAAGTTCAACGAGGCCACGGACGAACTGGCAAAAATGGCATCGGCACGGGCCTCGGTCCCCCCGAACATATTCGCCAGAGACCTGCACAAGCCCTCAGTGGACTACGCCTCGGCAACACAAGAAGGCCCACCGGCCGAGCCACCCACAGGGCCCAAGGCCCCCTCTGTTGCCGAGACCCCGGCAGCCGAGCCTGAGGCCATGGAAATCAATGCAGAGCCTCCCGAGGCTGACCGAGGGGTGGACTGGCGAGTCCCCCTCCTTGATCGCCTCACTCAAGGGGTGCTTCCTATGGATAGAGCCGAGGCCCAACGGCTGGCACGACGAGCCAAAACTTACGTCGTCAGCAACGGTGAGTTGTACAAACGAAGCCCATCTGGCGTCCTCCAACGATGCATCGCCACCGGGAAAGGCCAAGCCCTGCTTTGGGACTTGCATGTAGGAGCCTGCGGACACCATGCTGCACCTCGGACACTCGTCGGAAACGCCTTCCACCAAGGGTTCTACTGGCCAACGGCGGTTGCCGATGCCATCAAGCTAGTACGCTCCTGCAAGGGATGTCAGTACTATGCGTGGTAGACACACCTCCTGGCTCAAGCCCTCCAAACCATCCCCATCACATGGCCGTTCGCCATGTGGGGACTGGACATGGTTGGGCCTCTGCAGAAAGCCCCCGGGGGCTATACCCACTTGTTGGTAGCTATTGACAAGTTCTCCAAGTGGATCGAGGCTCGACCGATCAGTCAAATCAAATCTGAGCAAGCGGTGCTATTCTTCACAGACATCATCCACAGGTTCGGGGTTCCGAACACCATCATCACCGACAACGGGACACAGTTCACCGGTCGTAAATTCCTAACATTCTGTGACGACCACCACATCTGTGTGGCCTGGTCAGTGGTAGGACACCCAAGGACAAATGGCCAAGTAGAACATGCCAACGGCATGATTCTTCAGGGCCTCAAGCCAAGGATATACAACCGGTTGAAGAAATTCGGTAAGAAATGGCTGGTCAAACTCCCGTCGGTCATATGGAGCCTAAGGAATACACCAAGCCGAGCCACTGGGTTCACGCCGTTCTTCCTGGTCTATGGAGCCGAGGCCATCCTCCCCACTGACTTGGAGTATGGCTCCCCAAGGCTACAGGCTTACAACAATTAAAGCAACCGCACTACCCGCGAGGACGCTCTCGACCAACTGGAGGAAGCCCGAGACGTTGCGCTGCTACATTCAGCCAAGTACCAACAAGCCCTACGATGCTATCAAGCCCGGCGCATCCGAAGCCGAGACCTGAAGGTGGGCGACCTGGTGCTGAGACTGAGGTAGAGCAACAAGGGCCGCCACAAGCTGACCCCGCCATGGGAAGGACCGTACATCATCACCCAAGTGCTAAAACCCAGGACCTACAAGCTGGCCAACGAGAAGGGCGAAATCTTCACCAACGCTTGGAACATAGAACAGCTATGTCGTTTCTACCCTTAAACCTCCAAGCATTGTATATATTGTTTCTCGAAATATATTAAAAGAGCGTTCTTTAGTTATTCTAATTTTTCGAGAAAACTCCCCCCTCGATGGGGAACCGAAAGCGTAGAAATAACGTTATA